>OZ020567.1:66627746-67227746 GCA_963971475.1 Chrysops caecutiens
TATTATTATTATTATTATTATTATTATTATTATTATTATTATTATTATTATTATTATTATTATTATTATTATTATTATTATTATTATTATTATTATTATTATTATTATTATTATTATTATTATTATTATTATTATTATTATTATTATTATTATTATTATTATTATTATTATTATTATTATTATTATTATTATTATTATTATTATTATTATTATTATTATTATTATTATTATTATTATTATTATTATTATTATTATTATTATTATTATTATTATTATTATTATTATTATTATTATTATTATTATTATTATTATTATTATTATTATTATTATTATTATTATTATTATTATTATTATTATTATTATTATTATTATTATTATTATTATTATTATTATTATTATTATTATTATTATTATTATTATTATTATTATTATTATTATTATTATTATTATTATTATTATTATTATTATTATTATTATTATTATTATTATTATTATTATTATTATTATTATTATTATTATTATTATTATTATTATTATTATTATTATTATTATTATTATTATTATTATTATTATTATTATTATTATTATTATTATTATTATTATTATTATTATTATTATTATTATTATTATTATTATTATTATTATTATTATTATTATTATTATTATTATTATTATTATTATTATTATTATTATTATTATTATTATTATTATTATTATTATTATTATTATTATTATTATTATTATTATTATTATTATTATTATTATTATTATTATTATTATTATTATTATTATTATTATTATTATTATTATTATTATTATTATTATTATTATTATTATTATTATTATTATTATTATTATTATTATTATTATTATTATTATTATTATTATTATTATTATTATTATTATTATTATTATTATTATTATTATTATTATTATTATTATTATTATTATTATTATTATTATTATTATTATTATTATTATTATTATTATTATTATTATTATAATTATTATTATTATTATTATTATTATTATTATTATTATTATTATTATTATTATTATTATTATTATTATTATTATTATTATTATTATTATTATTATTATTATTATTAATAATAGTATTATTATTATTATTATCATTAATTAGAGTTGATATATAGTTCTACTACCTTAAATTTTTTCAGATTTTGCTGGCCCATCGTTCAAAAGTTAGAGTTCGCGAACGATTAGCTTAAACGCAAACAGTTTCAGACAACATCATTGTCATTTTCAAAGACCTTTCCGAAAATACCCCACACGGATACGTGCAATGAAAAAAAAAATCATGTCGGTCAGATACATATACATATATGGAGTGCCACGATTATTAAAACGTTTTTCGTTACTTTCACTACTGTATTTTCTAGTGGTTCACAGGAGGCACCTTACTTCTAAGTTTCACTATGTAGTTTCAATAGTTTCCGAATAAAACGGCTATGACTTACGGACAAACGGACAGACAGACGAACGGACATGACGAAACTATACGGAATCCTAAAAAGGTGGGAGAATGTTGGAAAATGTATTGGTTTTTCAAATTTTTGCGACAGCGCATGCGTTGATCTTACTTGTATGCCTCAACTTAGTAAATGAGAATGAGTCGTACGGCGTCCATCGTCCGAGCAACAACAGAATAGCGATTCCACCAGTTATTTTTCATTGTATAAATTTTATATATCAGTATAAATTATATTCCATTCTGAGGCACGAGTTGTTTATTTCTCCTCCTAAAACCAATTTTGCAACACGTGGAATGACTTTCCAAAAAAATACTGCCCTCCTGTGGATATATTTTAAACCTTATTTGCACGTGAGATTGGCTTTTGCCCGGTGTAGCGATTTAGTTATCACAAATGAGAGGATGCTACGAACCTCAAGGATTTCATTCATAAATTAAATCAGAATTTAAAAATTTATTTATTAATTATATTATTTAATTTTAACAATTTCAACTTAATTTCAATTCAAATTATTATTATTTTTTACAGAAACTAAATTTAACGTTAATTCTCAATCTGTATGTCACTAACTAACTTTCTAAAATTCAAATTTCAAAACATAAATTTTGTAAGTTAACTAGATTTAAATTTGTAGAAAAATGAACCTATTAGATTTAAATATCAGAAAGTTTTTACAGTAAAACTACAGTATGATTCTTTCACCACATTACTCCCCTTCCAGTGTTTTACACGATACTAGTCTTGACTATCTTGAGAACTAAATAGTTCTATAAATCTCGTACATTAAAAGTTACAACTATTGATTGAAATATTAATATTTCTATTTTTTTTTTTTTTGTGATAATATTTCAATTCTTGTTATTATGAGCATTATTATTGTTATTGTTATTATTATCATTATTTTAATTTAATTATTATATTATAAATCTTACTTTTTTAAAAGACTAGTTAAACTTTTTTGTGTTTAATAGTTTCTTAATTTCTTTATTATCCAATGTTGTTTCATTTACACTATCGATGCAAATATTTGCAGGTTTCAACCTATCTATTGATATTTTAATTATTTTTCCTTTAATATTTTTATCAAAAGTCTTTTGTTCTCGTTTAATAACCTCAAAAGGACCGTAATATGGCATTTGCAACGAGCCTTTTTTTCCGTCTTGACGGATAAAAACATTCTTGCAAGTTGATATGTCTTTAAATACAAAGGGTTTTTGATTGGAGTGTCCTTTGACAATTGCAGGACGAAAATTTTGGAAATGATGTCTTAACTCGCGTATGAAATTTGATACATTGTCTTTATCTTCAGAATTATTTAAAAGAAATTCACTTGGTAAACGAACTGGTTCGCCATATATTAATTCTGCAGAAGTTGTCTCTCAATCTTCTTTCCATGCTGCTGTTATACCAAGTAAAATTGTCGGTAAAATATCTGTCCATCTTTCATTTTGATGACATCTTATGGCTTCTTTCAGTTGTCTGTGAAATCTTCCAATTATTCCGTTTGACGGAGGATGGTAAGATGTGGTCCGAAAGTGAGCTGTAACTGTCAATCGATTCAAAGATTGAAACAAGTGTGACTCAAATTGACGTCCTTGATCTGTAGTCACCCAGTAATCACCCAGTGTAGAAGATCCTTGCAACTGTATCTGCATCTTGGTCTTGAAGTGGGAAAACCTCTGGCCAACGTGAAAATCTGTCGATGCAAGTGAAACAGTAGCTGAAATTTTCACAAGGTGGCAAAACAATAATGTGTAATGTTTATATTATTATTGGAGACTTAAATGCTCACCATATTGAAGTGCTCGTCTGAAGCACCGACCAATATTGATGTGAGATAGTTAAGATAACGAAGAGCACCAATCAGTGCTCTGTGATTATCCAAATGACAACACTCCTGTTCAATGTTAAGACAATAACTAACTTTATTCAATCATCATTAGGCTATTTATAATGGTTTTTCTAGATTGAACTTAAGTTTAATAACCTCATGGGAATTAAGTTCCCATGAGAACCAAAATTGATGAAAAAATGATTACACTTAGTTCTAAGTATCGATTCTTCATATGTCCCCTATGTTCCAGGTATATTGTGCAACTATGCTAGGTAAGTGCATCAGGTAAGTACATAATCTAAATTTCTGTTCTAATACTTATGCTAGTGATTGTCTTCACTAATTTGTTATAATGTATGATATTTGTGTCTTCACTAATTTGTTATAATTTATAATCTTTGTGTCTTCACTAATTTGTGATAATGTGTTGCGCTAATGTGTTATAATGTATAATGTTATAATGTTCCTATGCTAAATTTGATCGTACTAAAGTGTCTTTGCTAATTTTTAACAGAGTGATTATTTCATTACTGAAAAGGGTGATCCTTACATCTCCACCGTTTAAGAAAAAATTTTTAGAATTTATTTTGGGTTTTAAAATTTTTTTTTTTTTGTTAAAGCTTTGCTCTAAATACTGACATTAATCATTAATTAAGCATTTCATTTTTGTCCCGTGATTTTCTCTCGCTTCTTTGCTGGTTGCCATTATTTTATTCGATGATTCTTCTGGTTCTGGCATCTCTTGTTGCGGAGAATCGACCCCTCCTTCTTTCGTCACTTGATTTACGTCTCTCGCTTTGCCAAATCATCATTCGAATTTCGTCGCCGGCTCTAAATGCATCTTCTATTTCCTCTTGACTGCGAATTCGCTCTTCTTCCGGTTCATCCAGCCTTAGTTCGCTGAACAATTTTGCTGTTTCTTCAAAGATTTCATCCCAGTTGTCTTCTTTCTGGGTTGTACTCTGACAAGGATAATAATATATTATATGTTACTACAATAATGATGATTACATTTGTTATACGAGACTTAAGTATGTTTTTATTTACTATGTTATCGCTTTTTTTTTTTTTTTTTTTTTTTTAACCAATTGCTTTTAACCTATTTTTGTGCACATATTTAACATCATCTATGTCCAATACTTCAAAAGGATCATTGTATTGCTTATTTAATTTTTTCTTATTTTCATTTTTTAACAGTACTCTGTCTCCTATTTTTATTTTTAGTGGCTTAGCTGATTTGTCAAAATAATATTTTCTTCTTATTTTTGCATCATTTAATATTACTTTAATTCTTTCATGAGCTTTCTGTAAACGAAATTTTAGTTCCTGTACATAATCATCATAGTTATATATCGGAGATTCATTCATAACTATGTCACTAGGAAAAGTAACCAATCGTCCAAATACTAATTCATACGGTGTATATCCTGTATCAGAGTGAGGTGTCGTATTATAACAAAATACATAATATGGTATCCACTCATCCCATTGACTATTTTGTACAAATGAAGTTAAATATTCATTGAGTACTCTATGATTTCTCTCAATAGATCCCAGAGTTTCATGATGATAAGGTGTTGAATTAATTTGGCGTATTTGAAGCAAACTACATAAATTTTTGAATAACTCATTAACAAATTCGGATCCTTAATCAGATTTTAAAATTTTGAAAGTTCCAAATTTTAAAATGAATTTTTCTAATAATGCCTTAGCTATTGTTAGTGCTTCTTTGTTCTCTATGGGGATTGCTTCTATGTACTTAGTCAGTTCACATTGGATTGTTAATATGTACCTAAACTCTTTCGATATTTTCAAAGGACCTACTGTATCTATAGAAATTATTTCAAAACTCGTGGAAGGTGTATCTGTTATGACCATCTTTTCTTTCGTATGTTTGGTGATTTTATTTTTTGAACAGGTTTGACATTTGCTGACGTAATTCTTAACCATTTTATTTAAATTTTTCAAAATATATCGTTGTTTTATTTTATTTATTGTTCTTTTGATACCACAGTGCCCCCCATAGGGTGAGTCATGAAACTCTTTTATTATTTTAGTTTTCATTTCATCATCTATTATTCTATGAGGAGATGTGTACAAAATTATTTTCAAATTTGTTTGCCCTCTATCTGCTTTTATTTTTGATTGCAATCCATTGAATATTTCTTTAAATTCATTTATATTTATATCCTTGAATATAATGTCTTCTTTCGCTACCGCTAGCTTTTGAATATTTTTCTTTCTAGCCACGAATATTAGCGTCTCCAAGATTAAACCTAAGTTATAACATGGATTATTGCTAATTTCGACAACTACTGCTTTGTTTTCTATAATAACTTGAGGCAAACTTCCTATATTTTCGCGCGCTTCAAATCTCAACTTTTTTACTCCTCTAGTTTCAGAAATAGAAGTACATTCCCAAGCATAGAGTTGATCAGGCTTTACACTACAAGAGTTACTATTTCTTTTCGGTGGAGTTTCCTTCTTTTTTATCATTGCTCTTTTCATGACTTTTATATCTGTGGGTATCATGTCTTTTAAAATATCTGAATCTAGCTTTATTCGTGACAAAGCATCAGCATAAGTATTCATTTTTCCTTGTTTGTAATGAATTTCAAAATCATAATCCATTAAGTCCACTCGTATACGTGTTAACTTTGAGGATGGGTTTTTATGGGTAAACAAACTTACTAAGGGTCTATGGTCTGTTACAACTATAAATTTCTTACCGTAAAGGTATGGTCTAAAAAAATTTATCGCCCAGTGTATTGCCGAAAGTTCTTTTTCTATAATTGGTTTCTTAATCTCATGCTTATTTAAACTCCTACTGGCATAAGAGATGGGTAAATCTTTTCCAATTCCGAACTGCGATGCATCTGTGGTTACTACAAATTTCTCTTCAAAGTTCGGGTATTGTAGTATGGGAGCATTAATTAATTTTGATTTCAGATTTAGGAATGATTCCTGACACTTATCAGACCAGACGAAGGGAGTATCTTTCTTAGCTAAATTATTGATTGGTCTAGCTATTTCAGCGAAGTTATGAATGAAACGTCTGTAATAGTTACAGAAAGCTATGAATCTCTTTGCTTCTTCCGCTGTTGTAGGTTGTGGATAATTTAGTACTGTGTCATATTTTTTGGGATCTGTTCTGATTCCATCTTGGGTTATAAGATGTCCTAAATAAGTGACTTCTGTACGTAAAAAGTTGCATTTTTGTGGATTCAGTTGGAGATTATATTTCCGAAGTCTCTCAAATGTTTTAATTAAACTCAAATTGTGGTGTTGTAAACTACAACCAAAGATGATAATATCATCCACATATAAAAATGCTTCAGAGTCTTAACCAGCTAATGCTATTGACAGCATTCTCTGAAAACTATTAGTAGAAATTTTTAAACCAAATGGCAAACGTTTAAATTGATAATGTCCACTACTCGTTGAAAAAGCTGTTAAGGGTCTCGAATTAGGGTGTAATGGAATCTGATGAAAAGAACTTGTAAGATCGAGGGTTGAAAAGTATTTTGCTCTCCCTAGCCTATTATTAATTTATCATCCATGATTTTCTTGTTTAATTGTCTGAAATCTACAACTAGTTGCCATTTTTTAGTCTCACCATCTGACTTTTTTGGCACTATCAAAAGTGGTGAATTAAATGGACTTACCGAAGGTTCTATGATATCCTCATCAATTAATTTTTTGACTTCTTTATTTATGTCTTCCACCTGAGCATGTGGTAGTCTGTAATTTTTTATATAAACCGGGCTTTTATCTATTACTGGAATTTTCTGCTCAGAAACTTATTATAACTAAGAGTATCCCCTTGAAGATAAAATATATCTGCGAATTTCTTGCAAATGTTTACTTTGGATTTTCTTGCAGAGTTATCAAGACCACTAATATTTAGCTCATTCATAAGCCTTTCACTTCTATGGGCATCGGTACTTGAAGTTTTAAAGTTTAAGACGTGATAGTTTTCCAAAGGTTCTATCTTTGGTATAAAATTGTTTAGTACTATATCATGATCCAGAGTGTTAAGTATTTTAAAATGTGCCACACCTTTAGCAGGTACTAAGCTGTTGGCTACGAAAACACCTTCCTGTATTTGTTCGGTAAGAACGATGCCATCTTTCGCAATATTAACATTTACTGTCTGAATAACTTGCATTCTTGCTGGAACAACTATTTGTTCAATTTTTGGCATTCTTCTATGCATTGGAAGTGTAACATCCCCATCTTCTAGTGATAATGTTATCGTGAAAGATTCATAATCTAATTTACATGAAGTCTTAATTACATAAAATGTCTCTACCCAATATGCCATCTGTTAAGATTGGAAATGCTTCCTCAACCACATGAAATTTTTGATAAATATTTTGACCTGATATATTTAGTTTCGAATTCATAGTACCTAAGGAGTATGATTTAGAATTTGTTACACCTGATATTTCACATATACTTTCAGTCGATATATTATTTAAATTATTTAACTTATTTATTTTTATAATTGATATATCAGCACCTGTGTCTATTAAAAATGAAGGTGATACTTGGGATACATCCGTTTTTAAATATATGAAGTTGGTCAAATGGGTATCTACAGTGAATACTCTTACTGTTCTTGAAATAAATTGTTTATCTCCGTCTCCGATTCGGGGTTTTCTGCGTTTCCCGATTCAGTGCGCTCAACATCTTCTGACGTAACCACATTAACCCTTTTATTATAATTCGTTTTTCTATTATTTGTGTTATTTCTCGATCTTACATTGTTGTAAGATGACTGCTGGGGTCGTCTATTATTGTTGGGTCTATTAAAATTAAAATTTCATCGTTGGGAAGAATTTGGGTTTCTAGGAGAATTCTGGTAGTTGTTCATATTATTATTTCTACGGAAATTATTATGTCCACTATTTTTGTTATAATGGAAGACGCTTGCTTGATTATTGGGACGATCCAATTCAGAAGCTACTTGAATTGCATCTTGTAATTTGGTGGGCCTGGCTGCAAAGACAGTTGATTTTATCGGTTCATTGAGACCATTCTTAAATGCATTTAATGCAATTTGTTCGTTTAATGTCGAGATTATGTCTCGGTGCGATTCACCTTGTTCAGAAATTTGCAGCATATTTAATTGGGACATTAAACTTTCTATCTTTTGAGCATAATCAGAAACGGTTTTGTTTCCTTGAAATATTTTTGCCAATTCTGACTGTATTGACAGTGAAGTTTTGTTTGGCTTAAAAACTTTTTGTAAAACATCTTGTAAAGTTCTCAAATTAGTTGGAGCAGAATATGTTATAAGTCTATTTTTGACATTGTCTGCTAGTCTTGTTTTCAAGACGAATTTTATGAGCTTGGCTTTCTCTGTGTCATCTTTGAGTGTGTCATGTAGAAATTCTATTATATTCAGGAAATTGCCCAGTTCTCTTATTTCACCTTTAAATTCGGGTATTACCTTAATGGCTGTGGTTGTGTCAAATGACGCCATTTTTACAATATCTATATCAGAATTACTTGTTCCCAAATAAATTGAAGCTTTATTATCAATAATTTCATTTACCTGCGCATAAATTTTATCAAAATTTGTTTTTACGGTTATAGCTAAGTCTTTATCTGCTTTCGAAAATTCTAAATATCCTGTTTTAAATTCCTCTCTTATTTTTTTTATACATATTTGCTTTTCCAATAAATATTGTGAACTTTAGGATCTATTGGGAGTTTTCTTAAAATTGTCTAAAATTTTCTTTAAACTTGAGAAAGGGTTTGCAAGCCTGACGCCATTATTATGCATTCTGCATAACCTGCTTAGAAACAGTTTTTGATAAATATTTTTGACGTGGTAACGTCTTATAAATCGATGGCCGGCTGCACATATGAAAAATCGTGACTCATTGTCACGTTCCGCCTGAGGTGAGCGGACGAATTAGAGATTCATACATTAGTTTGTACTCATGAGAGATTCTTGAATCCACACTAATGCGCGTATGAACGAATCTCTCATGAATCCCGCGCGTATAGTATACTTTGGATTCATGAGAGATTCGTTCATACGTGTTTAGTGTGGATACAAGAATCTCTCATGAATCCAAACTAATACGCGTATGAGATTGGATTCATGAGAGAGTCGTTCATACGCGCATTAGTGTGGATTCAAGAATCTCTCATGAATCCAAACTAATACGCGTATGAGATTGGATTCATGAGAGATTCGTTCATACGCATAATAGTGTGGATTCGAGAATCTCTCATTAATCCAAACTAATACGCGTATGAGATTGGATTCATGAGAGAGTCGTTCATACGCGCATTAGTGTGGATTCAAGAATCTCTCATGCATCCAAACTAATACGCGTATGAGATTGGATTCATGAGAGATTCGTTCATACGCATAAGAGTGTGGATTCAAGAATCACTCATGAATCCAAACTAACACGCGTTTGTACGAATCTCTCATTCGTCAATCTCTCATTTGTCCATACGCGCATTAGTGTGGGTTCAAGAATCTCTTATGAATCCAAACTAATACTCGTATGAGATTGGATTCATGAGAGATTCGTTCATACGCATATTAGTGTGGATTCAAGAATCTCTCTTGAATCCAAACTAATACGCGTATGTACGAATAAATAAATTGTTAATACATAGCATATTGTTACTTATAATTAATCTGCATAATTTAAGTAAAAAAATTTATTGAAAAAATTTACATTTTCAATTAGCTCTTTCTTTGTATTATACAAAATAATGATAATTCAGTGAAAATAATTCAATTCAATTCATAAAAGTAGGCAATTTTTCATCAATGCTTTCTTATGACGTTATCACGTAAAATTATCGTCCGTAAACCGACTTTACAGACAACCAATGTTTTTTTTTAAGTAATACGAAAGCGCATGAAATCCTACGATCAACAAAAGAATCAAAAGAACTAGTTGAAAATCACTTAGATTCCTTTGTTGGAAAATATTATTATTAGAAGCAGCAGCATTGTTATTAATGACAACTTCTTCTTTAAATTCTTTACGTTTACTATTGAAGGCGCCCATGATGACCCAATAAGCAATACAATTCACAAATTTAACTTAAATACACTATTTATTATTTATTTATTTTTTTTTTCAATATTTCACAATTAATCAGTTAATTAACGCTATTGTTTTTAATGATTTTTATAATTTCATCATCATGCAGCTTTTTATAATTTTTCTTAAAGGTTTTCAAGTTATTAATTTTTAATAACAACTGTGTTTTAAAGGGACCAGCGGTAATTGCTGCCAGTTTGTGAAGCTCGACTAGTTGCTTCCTTATTTGGCGTTGTTTTTCCCCTCGCCTCTTTTTTATTTTTTGTTTTGCAGCTTTTCGTTGCTTGTCAGGATACCTAGGCCTTGGTCCATTAAGCGGGTCTCTGAGTTTCTCCTTCAAAGTTGGTTTCCTCTTCAGTTTGTAACTCTCATAGTTTATCTTCTTTAAGTCGATTTTTACAATAATTCGCCCATCTTCAGTCACCATCGACGTCGAAGCATTTGCTTGTGTTGTTGAAGATTCCTAAATACAAGTTGGCAGGATCGCCATGAAATGTTTTTATTATTATTGGAGACTTAAATGCTCACCATATTGAAGTGCTCGTCTGAAGCACCGACCAATATTGATGTGAGATAGTAAAGATAACGAAGAGCACCAATCAGTGCTCTGTGATTATCCAAATGACAACACTCCTGTTCAATGTTAAGACAATAACTAACTTTATTCAATCATCATTAGGCTATTTATAATGGTTTTTCTAGATTGAACTTAAGTTTAATAACCTCATGGGAATTAAGTTCCCATGAGAACCAAAATTGATGAAGAAATGATTACGCTTAGTTCTAAGTATCGATTCTTCATATGTCCCCTATGTTCCAGGTATATTGTGCAACTATGCTAGGTAAGTGCATCAGGTAAGTACATAATCTAAATTTCTGTTCTAATACTTATGCTAGTGATTGTCTTCACTAATTTGTTATAATGTATGATATTTGTGTCTTCACTAATTTTTTATAATTTATAATCTTTGTGTCTTCACTAATTTGTTATAATGTGTTGCGCTAATGTGTTATAATGTATAATGTTATAATGTTCCTATGCTAAATTTGATCGTACTAAAGTGTCTTTGCTAATTTTTAACAGGGTGATTATTTCATTACTAAAAAGGGTGATCCTTACAAATGTCAATATGAACGTGTTGAAATCTTGATGTTGGTGGAATAAACGTTCCTAATTTAGCCGAAACATGGTCTCGTTACTTTGGATCTTTGGCATTCTAAACACTCTTGTGCCCATTTTTCTTGAGTCAGATTTGATCGAAGGCCAAACATAACGTTCAGTTATGAGTTTGACAGTATTTCGAATTCCTGGATGAGCTGTCTGATGGACGGAATTAAAGATCATATTTCGAAAATGTTTAGGAATAAAATGTCTTGCTCCTAAAGTTGAGATATCACAGTAAATCTGTTTAGATGTTCCAGGTATCAACAATTTCTTCATTTGGAGCGAAGAATCTGTTGAATTATGATTGAGAAGATTTTGAAGTTCTTCATCACCTAACTGAGCATTTGCCAGTGCTGAATAATTTTTTGGTTCATTGATAGCTTCAATCCATGACATAGTATCAGCAACTAAATTATCCTTTCCAGAAATATGTCTGATGTCTGTTGAAAATTGACTAATATAGTCTCACTGTCTTGCTTGCCTAGGTGATGCATTATCCAATTTCTGCTGGAAAGCAAATGTAATTGGCTTATGGTCAGTAAATATGATAAAGTCTCTTCCTTCAAGCATATGTCTAAAATGCTTTATTGATTTGAAGATAGCTAAAAGTTCTCTTTCAAATGTACTATATTTTATTTCTTGCTCAGTAAGCTGTTTTGAGAAAAAACATAATGGTTCCCAAATACCTTTCACACATTGTTGGAGAACCGCTCCAATTGCAAAATCTGATGCATCATAGATCAAAGTTCTAAGGGCTTCGTTTGATGGATGAGCAAGCATTATTGCTTCAGCTAAACTTCTTTTAACTTTTCAAAATCAGCTTCTGTTGAATCATTCCAATACATTTTCGCCTTCCCTTTCAGATTACCAGTTAATAAATTGTTTAAGGAAGCTTGTTGTTTTGCAGTTCCAGGCATGCATGGTCTACAAAAACTGACCATACCAAGAAAACGTCTCAATTCCTTAGCTGTTGATGGACGAGGATATTCCGAAATAATCTTTACTTTTTCGGGCATTGGTCTGATACCTTCTCTTGAAACTAGGTAACCAAGAAAAGATAACTCTCCAACCCCAAATAAACACTTAGCCACATTAATTACTAAACCATATTGGTTAAATCTGTTGAAGATTGTTCGTAAATGTTTAAAGTGTTCATCTTCATTTAATGATGCAACAAGAATATCGCCTTGGTAAGCGAAACAAAAATCAAGACCACGAAGTATTTCATCAATAAAATGTTGAAAAGTTGGGGCTGCATTACGAAGTCCGAAACTTATGACCGGAAATTCGAATAAGCCGAAAGGAGTTATGATTGCCGTTATACAGATGTCTTCTTCAGCAACAGGAATTTGATTATAAGCCTTAACTAAATCAATTTTTGAAAAGATAATTTTGTGTCTGAGATTGTGAGCAAAATCATGGATATGAATCACGGGATATCTATCAGGAATTGTTCTTGCATTTAAGGCTCTATAGCCCCCACAAGGCCTCCATTCATTATTTTTCTTAGGAACAATATGTAATGAAGAAGCCCAACAAGAAGAAGAAGGTCTCGCGATTCCTAGTTGTAATATTGCTTCAAATTCCTTTTTGGCAATTATCAATTTTTCTGGAGCTAAACGTCTTGGTTTACAGGTTATTGGTTGTCCAGATGTTGTGCGGATGTAATATTTGATTTTATGTTTTGGTTTGGTTCCGACCATCAGGACGAGTAATATCTGGATATTGTTTTAAATGTTCCAGAAAAGGAAAAAGGTTGTCATTTGAAATAATTTTAATATTTGATAAGCTAGTAGCCTTTCTTTTAGTTGTCAAACCAGTTTCTGAATCTATTAATCTTTTATGCTTAAGATCAATAAGCAAACCAAAATGAGCAATGAAATCTGCTTCAATTATTGGCTTTGCTACATCTGCTACCACGAATTTCCAAGGAAAATTTCTCCTTAAACCAAAATTTAAAGTTATTACCGTTGGACCATAAGTTCCTATAATACCTCCATTTGCAGCAGTTAAATCAAACGAAGTACGTTTGAGTGGGCCTCTCATTAACTTTCAGGGAAAAACACTCAAATCTGCACCAAAATCTATTAAAGATTGCTTTTTTGAATTAAAATCTATGACAAACAAGCGGCGTGTTGTTGAAATGTTGTCGGTTGCCGCCATAGTCGACAACTTCTTTAGTTTTCCGTGTTAGATGAGAACGTACATGGTTGTTTGCATTTATTAGATTCGGTTCCAAATTTCCAATGGTACCAGAAAATTCCAGACTTGGGTGTATCGTTGTGTCTCTTCCTGGAAAAAGATCTTGAACGAGATCGTGATCTTCCTCGGTAACTAGGCAATATTCTGGAAGGTCTTTCAGAAAAATATTCTTGTTTTCTTAAATTATCTTGCTCTGCTTTTATTGAAATGATTTCTTTTTGAAAGTCAGCCATTTGTAAACCTAATTGAGCAAATTTGAGGTTTACATGCCTTCGATGTCGAAAGGTTGTTTTAATTCATTAATCGAATTAGTTTGTTCTTGTTTGGTTGTTTCCAAAATGGAATCAGCTAATTCTGCCAATTTATCTAACGGAAGATCTTTATGAGCTGCTAAAATTGCCTGAGCAAGAGATGGAAGTCTTGCCATCCAAATAGTTCCAACAACTTCTTCACTAACTACTGTCCCTCCTAAGTTCTTTAATCTTCTAAAGAACTGAGATGGTTTAAGATCCCCCATAATTTCAACTTCTTATAATTTTCTGGTTTTAGATGTTTGAGAAGTTCCAATTCTCTTTATAATTTCCTCTTTTAATTTAGAATAGGGATTTTCGGCAGGTGGATTCATCACAAAATCCCTTCTTTCTGCTCAATTTTGAATCCCTAAGTGAGCAATGGAATGAGCAAATTTTGTTTGCTCAGTTGTAATATTTGCTGCTTCAAATGCTCTATCAGCAAAAGCAAAGCAGAGTTCAGGATCATAAGGGACGAAAGTTGGGAGATGTAATCCAACTCTATCAATTTCTCTCCTCTTGTTTGGTCCATTGTCTCCACTTTCTTCGTTACCAGGCATGATTAAATTAATGAAAGGACAAGAGACAGAGGATAGATATGAAATATTTTGATAAAAGAAGGAAGTCAGTCACTGCCTTGAAAATTTAATTATTTTTTGAACTTTTTACTTAATAGTTATTATTATCAAACAAAAAATTAGATTATTCAGTCGTCAAGATTATTAATTATTTATTTTGAGATTATTAATTTATTATTAATTCACTAGTTATCATCTTATTATTTTCGAGCTTTTATTTTTAGAAATCACTTTTTATCATTTAATTTTTAATATTATTTAATTAAATCAATATATTATTATATTATATATGACTATATAATTTATAAAATCAATAGTGGAACTTAAAATGTACTCACTGCGATAAGGTCAATTTTGAATCTTCTTTCTTCTTTTCTTCTTTTTTCTTACTTGAATCTTGAATCTTCTTGAATCTTGTTCTACCTTCTTGCTTGATTTTTATTCTGTACTTGAAAACGGGGTCACCAATTTTGTAGCGATTTAGTTATCACAAATGAGAGGATGCTACGAATCTCAAGGATTTCATTCATAAATTAAATCAGAATTTGAAAATTTATTTATTAATTATATTATTTAATTTTAACAATTTCAACTTAATTTCAATTCAAATTATTATTATTTTTTAAGGAAACTAAATTTAATGTTAATTCTCAATCTGTCTATCACTAACTAGCTTTCTAAAATTCAAATTTCAAAACATAAATTTTGTAAGTTAACTAGATTTAAATTTGTGGAAAAATTAGCCTATTAGATTTAAATATAAAAAAATTTTTACAGTAAAACTACAGTATGATTCTTTCACCACACCCGGTTTCACGAAGAATCAGTTATCCAATAGATATCTATCCATGGATAAAATTTATCCAGCGAATAAATTTTTCGAGCGTTTCACGAAGCAATACGAGTTATCCATGGGTAAACGATTGACATTTGCCATATTATCTAATTACAGGGTTTTTTACTCATTTTAATATATAAAATTAATTTATTTTATATAAATGAATACTACTTTACAACAATATACACTATTTCAAAGATATAATATATTTAAATATTATATTTATATAATATAATATATTTGTGTGAATTTAGGTGACCGAAGAGGAAGACGTCATACGGCTGGTCACCGCGGGGAAAGATGACCACTACCCTCCAAATACTACCTCTCTATCCCAAAAGAATGTCTTTAGAACGACGAAACAGCAAATCACTAAATACATACATATAGCAACATACAACACACTCTCTCTGAGGACGGAAGAAAGCCTAGAAGAACTTTTGCACTCTATAATATATATAAAATGGGATATTATCGGCTTGAGCGAAGGGAGAAGGTATGGTAAAGCTATCGAGGAGCATGGCCAATACATATTATACTTCAAAGGCGAAACACCACGAAGACATGGTGCAATCGTCAACAGAGCAATCTACTACCTTAGAAATTGAGTCATTCTACGTTCTCTTAATGCTGCCATAAAAAAACATGCACAAAAAAATTGCATTGTAATGGGGGACTTTAATGCACAAGTTGGAACACCGAGAAATGGAGAAGACATCGTACTGGGTCCCTACAGCAGCGGAAAAAGAACAAGAAACGGACAGAAACTAATCGAAATGGCGTTCGAAAACAACATGAAAATACTAAACAGTCAGTTCAAGAATAGAGCTTCTAGTAGATGGACATGGATATCGCCAGACGGCCGGTATAGAAACGAAATAGACTATTTTCTAACGAACAGACCCAGATCATTTGACGACTGTAGTACCATCGCAAACCTCAACTTCAACAGCAACCATAGAATGCTAAGAGCATGTCTGAACACATCATCTGCTACGAAATCAGGCCGACCTTCAAAGAGAGAGCAACAACATCACACATCAACGCAAGTGTAGGCACCATTAAAGAGAATCTCAACTCTGTGACAGAATCATGTCTCGAACATCTAAGTACCCAACAGAAATACAACGTATTACATGAAATACTGACAGCAAGAGCTGAAACAAGCACTGAAGGCAAATCTAAGAAAAAGAGACTCATATCAGAAAAAACTATCGATCTCCTAGATGAAAGATCAAAATTAATCAGCATATCAAATAAAACGAAAATTATCAGAGAACAAATAAGAAAACTGAGCAAAAAATTAAGATGGTAATAAGAGGAGATAGAGAACACCTAAGAATCAATACTTTTGAAAAATACATCAACAAAACCGGTGGCATAAAAAAAGCCCTCAAAACTTTATCAGACAAAACCAACTGGATACCTAAAATGAAAGACCGACAATGCAGGACAAGGACAAAAAGGTCAGACATATTATCAATAGCAACAAACTTCTATAAAAACCTATATTCTGGCAATAATCAAATAGAAAGTACCGACCTAAACAACAACGACAGTGTGCCACCTATACTAGAAGATGAAATACACAAGGCAATCAAAACACAGAAAAACGATAAAGCTCCTGGTCCCGACGAGATCAGCAACGTATTACGTCAAAGCTGCAGGAACTACATTGCACCACTATTAAAGCATATTTACAACGACATATTAAACACCGAAATAGTTCCGACACAGTGGACAACATCAACGATCATCCTGTTTCACAAAAAAGGCGACAAGGCAGAAATAAACAACTCTAGACCCATCAGTCTAATGTCAAACATCTACAAAATCTTTGCCAAAATAGTCCTAGGCCGAATAACAGGAACTCTGGACGAAAATCAGCCTAAGGAGCAGGCCGGCTTTAGAGCAGGCTACTCAACACTAGACCATATACACACTGTGAGACAAATTTTCGAGAAGAACAAGGAGTTCAACGTACCATTCTACTGCTGTTTCGTCGACTACAATAAGGCTTTTGACTCAATTGAGCACGAAAGTATCTGGCACTGTCTAAAGAACCAAGGAGTCGAACAAAAGTACATCAGAATTATAAAAAACGTATACACTAACAGCACGGCTAAAATAAAGTTAGAAAAGAAGGAAACGAAATAAAAATATACAGAGGTGTAAGACAAAGAGACCCGTTATCGCATAAACTATTCACAGCCGTCCTAGAAGAAATCTTCCGAAAACTAAATTGGGATCAGTTTTGGACTGAATATAAACGGGGAAAAACTATCTCACTTACGGTTCGCTGACGACATTATATTATTCGCCGAAACAAGAGAACATCTACAAAACATGCTCATAGAAAGAGAAAGCGGCAATGTAGGTTAACGAATGCATCTGAAGATCCCATCATCATAAATGGCGAGCAAATCGACTACGTGAGAGAGTACAACTATCTAGGCCAACAAATTTCAATGACAGATGTAATGTCAAAGGAAATAGATACCAGAATTGGGAGCGCTTGGAAATGTTACTGGCGTCTAAAAGAAGTCATGAAAAACAAAGAAATCAAGGTTTCCATCAAATCGAAGCTGTATAACACCTGCGTGCTACCAGTTCTAACTTATGGATGCCAAACCTGGGCTCTCACCAAAGCGCAAAGTAAAAAATTGGAAACTTGTCAGTCAGAAATGGAGAGAAGCATGCTGGGCATAAGGAGGTCTGACAGAATACGCAACAAAACCATCAGGAAACGTACGAAGATAGAAGACGTCTCAGTCAGAATAAGAAAACTCAAGTGGCAATGGACAGGCCATACCTTAAGAGGCATCGATAAGTGGAACAAAAACATAATGTTCTGGTATCCGAGAAACAGAAAAAGGAAAAGAGGTAGACAAATTCAAAGGTGGGAGCATGAAATAAAGGCAACAGCTGGAAAACTATGGGTTAGAAAAGCGCTAAATCGGGAAGAGTGGAAGAAATTAGAGGAGGCCTTTTCCAAATTTGGGCAAACAGATGAAGTTGGCGGTGTCACCGACTCAGCAGAGTCGTTAATTTAAGACTATCATCTGTACATATTATTTTCCGTCTGAACAAAAGGCTTATTATTATTACTACGTCATACACGAGACTGCAAATAAACGCTTGGGAGTCCAAACCATTGATTTAATAGACCAGGACTGGATCTAAGGTATACATATAGAATAGGTGAGGCACGCAAGCTCTGATTTAACAAAAGTATGCGTCATCACTCAACACAAATGTAAAATCTTGGCGCAGTTTGTCAAAATTTCCTACCTTTTGGGACAACTCTCGTTTACGTGCCTTGTTGTTTAGTGTATTGATAAGTATTTCGTTTGTGTATTTAACTTGTTTGGCGCAGCATGTAAAATAATGCATTTTTCTAAGTATTTGTATGGCGCAGCTAGCCAAACCAACCATTTTTCTTTGTATTTGTTTGACGCAGAAATCGGTTTTATCAATATGTTTATTTTGTCCGCGGATATGTTTATAGGTGTCAGCAGTGTATGAGTATTTATTCATGATATATGCGCTTTTTATTGGTATAGGCGTTAAGTGTTTGTAGAACAAATATATTGCAGTTCGTGTTGTACGGATTTTGAATTAAGTGTAAAGTTTACTGCTCGAGAAAAACCCCCTAGATGTAGTGGCCCTGACAAGCAAAACCCTCTGTAGTAGTACAAGCCATGAAGTAGACTTTCTTACTATCTCATGAATAGGGTTTGGCCTAGCTTTTTCCACTTGGAACAATATGAAATTGTATATGAAGAATGAAATTTTGATTGCAGGAATTTTGAAAAACTCAAATATGTTATGATAAAAATCACTTATTGATTAACTAAATGAATTTTATCATTTGAAAAAATGAGTGCACTTGTAAATAAATCAGTATTAATATTTATTTAAAAATTGAAATTTGAAATAAAATTAAACTATATAGGAATAACTAATTTTCGTTAGGGACAAATTAACAGCAAAGAACGAAAGGTCCAGTCACGGTCCGCGCCATAGATTTTCCGTGAAAACGTCGGGATAAAATGATAATAAGTGTTTCTTATTAGTACGTTCTTAAATCAATGTCTCTTATACAATGGTCATAGTGAGTATAACGATGATAGAAAAGATAAATCACAAGTTAATTTTTTCGCGCCTTTTCTCATTTTTTCTTTAATGCTGCCGTAGCTCTGATATTTACTCGGCACTTGACACTTTAAGTTTTTTTGATTATTCAATTCGGCCAATATTTAAGACTCAATTTTTTTTAAATTTTCAATTTAATACCGATTTTAAGTTATACTTCGGAGATTATTTTTATTGTTTCTCTTTAGGTAATATTAGTTCTTCTCAAACTGCAACAACGACTCCCGAACGAATGTCCTACATTATCGCGTTCTCACGCTGCACTGATTTATAATTTTACGCATCGCTTATTAACAACGATTATGCGTTGGTGAACATTGGGGTCGTGTGCATCCCAGCCGAGCTCCCGTTAGAATACGAGGATATAACGGATCCCCGGGATGGTAAAGGTCTCTTCTTTTTCCTGGTTCAGTCGGAGTATTAGACGGAGTGATATAGTATACGGAGTATTGGTGATATAGTGATATCAAGACTTAAAGAATAATAATAAATAATAGTAGAGAACGAACTATGTTGAAGAATTTAAGGAATTTAGGAACTAGTTGTGATGTGTTAATTCAAAGACTAATAAGAAATAACAGTAGAGAATGAATGAACGGACTATAAGAAAAGATCGAAAGAACTTAGATATTGGTGAAACAGTGACATCAAGACTTAAGGAATAATAATAAATAATAGTAAAGCACGATCTATGTGGAAAGATTGAAGGAACTTAGAAATTGAATGATATTGTGATACAAATGAACAAGAGGATATAAAGCATAAATAGTGATAATAAATACTAGTGAGAATGAACTACATTGAAGAGTTGAGACAATTCATAAATTGGTTGATTGTGAGCATTCAGTAGGAGCATCAGGAGCGAAAGGAGCAGGCGGATAAGTCATAGGTTTAAGATACTCATGTACAATTAGAGACTACCAGGCATTAGAGTAGTAGGCCAGCAGAGGTTAAGGATTGTAATTTTGGAAAAGTCGTTAGTTAGAAGAACTTAGGATAGACTTGGCCGAGTTATAGTTCTGGAGAGTTCGGAGCTTGAATTCTTCTCAACGATAAGGAAATTTGTGATCTGGCACCTATCAGGAAATTAAAGTCTATTGAAGAAAACATAGTCGGAGTCGAAGTCGGAAAACGAGGGAGTCGGAGGCTTGTCACAAATTTCGCGCGTGACAAAGTGCACTGACAGCCAGTCAAACTTTCTTGCGGTGCAATATACCGTCAGATTTTAATCGCCAATTGCTACGAGGCTAATAATACGATAACAACGGTAGTGGTCACAATATATAGAGCATGCCTGTACGTGTTTTTCGTGCTGCATTCGTTTTGCGCGTGACGTGATCGGACTAGTGCACTTACGCATGATTGTTGTTAATGAGCGTTGTGTAAAATTTGAAATCAGTGTAGCATGAGAACGCGATCATATAAAACGTTCGGGTTTCATTGTAAGGAGTTTGAAAAGAGCTACCAGAACAAGGTGAAACAATAAAAGTATTCACCGAAATGTAAGTCAAAATCGGTATTAAATAGAAAATTGAAAAAAAGGAATTAAATATATCGTCTCATATGTGTCGTAAATATGGGCCGAATTATATAAAACGCAAATCAAAGGGTCCAAACATCCAAACATTTGCATCAAAACAAATTAAAAAAAAAATTTAAAGTGTCCAGTGCCGAGTAAATGTCAGAGCTACGGCAGCATAAAAGAAGAAATGAAAAAATAAACGTGTGTTTTCTCTTTCCTGTCACCGTATTACTCAATATAACCATTGTATAAAAGCCATTGATTAAAGTATATACTAATAAGAGCACTTATTGTAATTTTAACCCGAAGTTTTCACGGAAAATCTACGGCGCGGACCTTGACTGGGCGTTTCAGTTCTTTTTGTTGCGCTTTTGAAATTACAACCACATATAAGCTTACTAACACATATATTCCATTTCTTGTCTATTCATTCAATGTTCCACACCATGACGAGTTGACAGCCGATGAACAGCAAACAGCCCCTATGAACAGACGGCAAATACTTTTAATTCAATGAAGTTGATGGGAATAATTTCATATATGTATAATTCATCATACTAAGAGATTTTATTTCGTCAATTTAACTTTAATTGAAAATTATTAAAAAATTATAGCAGAACTGAATAAAATGATTAAAAATTATGAATATGTATATCTAAGTAAAAAACTTAATAAGACTATTTCAATCTCAATTGTATTTTAAAAAGGTTTCCCACCTTTTCATCATTTCTGTTGCTGTTCCATTGCTGTAGGTCTTAAGACCTCTATAGCCCCATTTACACGATCATGTCCGTTTCAGTGTCAGTCTCCGTTTCAGTTGTGATATCAGTTCAACGGATATGTAAATGGCAAAACTGAAACTGCAACTGATGGGATTCCCGTCTTCTTTTGGTAATCGCTATCCAGCACAAATTTAACGTAGCAAAATAACAGTCCAGATTTGCACTGGATAGAGTACACTCTTTTAAGAACTTCACTCCACATTTATATGAACTTCCTTCGATTTTTGCAAATTTTTTTAGACTTTTGGTTGCATAAATTCCTAATATTTTACATGATTCTAAATTTTCAAATGAAATTAAGCGAAAATTCTGAAGAAATTGTATTTTGCGGAATTTAAAGAAAAATAAAAACTTGCGGCAAGGAAAATGAAGCATCTCGCCATCTGGATATACATACGTAGTAAGTTTATTTAAGGGGTCGTCGCATTCAGGGTCATCAACTCCGCAGGAAATCAGGCGTGAAGAGGGAAGGCAAAAGGGATGATAAACTCACTCTCTATCCTTCACAGGATCCGGTCTAGTGATCGATTTGACGTGAGAGGTGACATAGGAAGAGGGACAATCTGATCGGGACAGCTCCAAGAAGCGTGCAGGCTGGAGCGTTTATGGGGAAGGCTGGAGCGGCATCGTGCGGCGGATGTGTTCTGGCTGGCCACGCTAGCTAGTTCGACGCAATTTGGGATGGGTTATTGACCGTGCTGTCCTGACCACCGGATCAACTACATAAGAAGATTGACACGTCTAATAGGTCCATGCCGACGTGCAGTCACGCTGTTCCCAAATACGGGGGCCAGGAAGGTCAAACGGAGAGATGGAAAGATTTGGGAACCTAACGAACTTACACCCAAAAGTGAATAATGAAAACTGAAACGCGTAGTCAAAACCCGCGCCGTAGATTTGACGTGAAAACGTCGCGATAGAATAAGATAAGATAAATAAGTGTTTCTTATTAGTCTGTATGTAAACCAATCTCTTTAATGCAATGGTTATGTAGGGTTGTACGGTTACGCGATAGATAAATGACAAATTTGTTGTTTTGCGCCTCTTTTTCATTTCTTCTTCGATGCTGCTGTAGCTCTGACATTTTCTCGGCCCTGGGCATTTTAGGTTTTCAAAATTCGTTTTGATGTGGGCTTTCTCCGATTTAGGCTTATGCAATTTGGCTCAAAAGTACCTACGACTCATATGAGACGATATCTTGCACGTTGTATCAGTTTTCAGCTTAATATCGATTTTGGCTTGTATTTCCGTGCATATATACATAAATTGTTTTAGAATGACACCCAAATCTATGTCCTAGCTAAACGCGTTCTCACGCTACACTTGTTTTTAATTTAACCCAACGGTAATAAGCAACAATCACGCATAGGCGCTTCCATTAACACGATGACGTCATGGACAAAACAAACGCTTCAAGATAAATACGTACAGGCATGCCCTATCGACGGTAACCTCAGCCGTTGTTATCTCATTATTAGCCTCGTAGTTATTAGCGATTGAAGAATGACGGTGTTTTGTAACACAAGAAAGTTGGACTGGCTACCAATGGACATACTCAACGAGAAAAAAGACGTTTGCACGTCAATAAAAAAACGACCTAACCAGGGGAAGTCTGCAACGTCGCAAAATAAGAGGTGGAGTGTACCGAAGAAGGGAAGGAAGAAATAAGGGAGTCAGTGAAAAGAGAAGGAGGAATTGTCGGGACTGGGATCAGGGTATAGGGAAGAAAGGAATGATCACAGGTCAACAGTGGAGGAGGGAAGAGACACCCTAGACGCACGGGCCCTCTCCGTCCATTTGGTGGATCCAGGTGTTGTGGGTCCTCGCTTACCACACCCAACCATGGAAAGCGCCTGAGATTCCGGTCCACGTATCTGCTTTCCCCGATGTGCAACCGTCGAGCAGGATTTCGAGGAGGGGGCGAATCGAATGGAAAAGGGAATCTGTTATGTTTTCAAAACGTTAAAGGCTAAAGTTTTTCTTTTATTTATTTATCAAACTTAATGCAAGTTCACACTAGCAGACAATATACATAATCATAAAAAGAAACAATCTATATATATAAAAATGAAAGTTTGTGTGTGTGTGTGTGTGTGTGTTCCCTATGGACACAAAAACTATCCAACCTATTTGGCTCAAAATTTCAGGATGTATTATTTGAGTCTCCGCGAAGGTTATAGAGGGGGTCCCGACTCCGACCGACAGATGACACGGCATGTTCGTGGTGACAAAGTTCATTGGAATTTCGATAAAGTGTTTCCACTGTTTTTCTGTTATAATTTTGGAGTGATACTCACAGTGTGTGTTTGTGCAACACAGCAGCTACTTTTTTCACATTCTTTATCCCAATTACGAATGAAAAAAAATATCTTAATTATAAAACTTTTCGATATATATTCGATTCGTTTTGATTTCATTGGTATGTCATGTGTGTTTTTAGATTAATCCAACCTATTTGGCTCAAAATTTCAGGATGTATTATTTGAGTCTCCGCGAAGGTTATAGAGGGGGTCCCGACTCCGACCGACAGATGACACGGCATGTTCGTGGTGACAAAGTTCATTGGAATTTCGATAAAGTGTTTCCACTGTTTTTCTGTTATAATTTTGGAGTGATACTCACAGTGTGTGTTTGTGCAACACAGCAGCTACTTTTTTCACATTCTTTATCCCAATTACGAATGAAAAAAAATATCTTGATTATAAAACTTTTCGATATATATTCGATTCGTTTTGATTTCATTGGTATGTCATGTGTGTTTTTAGATTAATCCAACCTATTTGGCTCAAAATTTCAGGATGTATTATTTGAGTCTCCGCGAAGGTTATAGAGGGGGTCCCGACTCCGACCGGCAGATGACACGGCATGTTCGTGGTGACAAAGTTCATTGGAATTTCGATAAAGTGTTTCCACTGTTTTTCTGTTATAATTTTGGAGTGAATCCACATTCATCGTCCGTTTAGCATAGCGTCAATTGATTTTGGATTGAAGAAACCTAACCAACAAAAATTTCGATTGGGAATTAATTCATTTTGGAATGGTAAATATTAATTCTTTGCAATTCAGTGTATCTCAATACATGGAGCATGAAATAATGATAAATGTGATCATTGCATTGTTGTTTGAATAGTGATAATGAGAATTGTTGTTGATAATTGAACACAATGCCACCTAAAAGATCATCATTGAGTAGATCAACTAGCAGGTCGAGACGAGTGGCCGCCAGAAGAGCTGCAGAAACACCACAACAACGTTCAACCCGAAATGAAAGAAATCGAATCGCAACTGCAGCCACAAGAGCAACAGAAACACCACAACAACGTTCAATACGAAATGAAAGTAATCGAACTGCAACTGTAGCCACAAGAGCAACAGAAACACCACAACAACGTTTAATACGAAATGAAAGTAATCGAATTGCAACTGCAGCCACAAGAGCAACAGAAACACCACAACAACGTTCAACCCGAAATGAAAGTAATCGAACTGCAACTGCAGCTACAAGAGCAACAGAAACACCACAACAACGTTCAATGCGAAATGAAAGTAATCGAAGTGCAACTGCAGCAACAAGAGCAACAGAAACACCACAACAAAGTTCAGTCCGTCTTCAAAATGAACGCTCTCGACGAGGCCAATCGAGGCTGCGATCCGATTTGAAATTAGAAGCATTCAACTATGACAGAGATTGCGACTACAGCTTACATGCCGATATTATTATCGGTCAAATGGACAACATTTGCATATATTGCAGAGCTTTGAAATTTAAGAAAGAGTCTCCTGGTATGTGTTGCTCTAATGGTAAAGTTAAATTACCCCCATTGGAAGAACCACCCGAACCACTTCGAGGTTACATCTCTGGAACAAATGCATTGTCACAACACTTTTTGAAAAACATTCGAAGTTATAATTCCTGCTTTCAAATGACATCATTTGGTGCAACAAATATTGTTACTGATGGTTTCATGCCAACATTCAAAGTACAAGGACAAGTGTATCATCGCATCGGTTCACTTCTTCCAATTCCCAATGAAGATTCGAAGTTCTTACAAATTTACTTCATGGGAAATGAATCTACAGAGATCGAACAGCGTTGTGTAATTTATCGAGCATCAAAACGACAAATCATTTCAGAACTCCAGAAATTATTTCATGAACATAACCAATTGGTTAGACTGTTCCAAGTCGCTTTGGAACGAATGCCAGCGGATGATTATCAAGTGATAATCAGAGCCGACAAAACACCAAGTGGTGAACATGAAAGGCGGTATAATGCTCCAACGATCAATGACGTAGCAATTGTTATGGTTGGAACAGAATTTGAACGGCGAGACATTGTAATTAGCAGAAGAAATGAAAGTTTGCAACGTGTCAGTGAAACTCACAGATCGTATGATGCACTTCAATATCCAATCATATTCTGGCAAGGAGATGATGGGTATTATTTTAATATTATGCAAATTAATCCTGTTACAGGTATTGCAACGACAAAAAAAGTGAGTAATGAAATGAATAATACAATCAACAACATATCAACAAATCAAAATAACCTCACTTTAACGAATATATTTTTCTCACACAGGTATCGTGCATGGATTTTTATGCTTATCGCATCATGATTAGGGCTGAACAATTCAATCACATCCTGAAGTGCCGAGAGTTATTCCATCAGTTTATCGTTGATATGTTCGCAAAAATTGAAAGCGAACGTCTTCTTTTCATTCGCCTTAATCAAAAAAAACTTCGTGCCGATGAATATATTCATTTACGTGACGCTATTGCAAATGATGGAAATGTTACAAACATTGGACAAATGGTCATACTACCAGCAACTTATACCGGTAGTCCCAGGCATATGAACGAATACGCCCAAGACGCAATGGCATATGTCCGTAAATATGGTCGTCCTCATTTATTCATCACGTTTACTTGCAATCCATCTTGGATAGAAATAACAGATTTACTTATGCCAGGACAAACACCAGTTCACCGACATGATCTTACTGCGAGAGTCTTCAATCAAAAAGTTATTAAACTAATGGACCTCATCAGCAAAAATCATATTTTCGGAGAAACACGCTGTTTTATGTATTCAATAGAATGGCAGAAACGCGGACTGCCACACGCACACATATTAGTTTGGATGAAAGAGAAAATTCAAACAGATCAAATCGATAATATTATATCTGCTGAACTGCCAAATCATACAGAAGATCCAATACTATTTGAAATTATCAGTAAGAATATGATCCATGGACCATGCGGTACAATAAATATGAGTTCACCATGCATGAAGGACGGGAAATGCCAGAAAAGATATCCGAGAGCAATGATTCATGAAACACAAACCGGTGGAGATGGATATCCACTTTACAGAAGACGTAAACCAGACGATGGAGGGCATACGACAATTATCAAAATCAATAATACCGAGTTCGAAATCGACAACAGATGGGTTGTCCCATATACTCCGTTACTCTCAAAAATGTTTAAAGCCCACATCAACGTAGAATTATGTAATTCGGTTAAATCGATAAAATATATATGCAAGTATATAAACAAAGGCAGTGACATGGCCGTTTTCGGTCTTTCGGATCGAAACACACCCGTCGACGAAATCACACAATTCCAAATGGGTCGTTACATTAGTAGTAATGAAGCAGTCTGGCGGATCCTCGGTTTTAGTATTCACGATCGCTATCCAACTGTTTTTCATCTCAGTGTTCACTTGGAAAATGGACAACGAATTTATTTCACTGAAGAAAATGCAGCGGAAAGAGCTGTGAATCCACCGAAAACAACATTGACCGCCTTTTTCCATTTGTGTCGAACGGATGAATTTGCAAAAACTTTACTGTACCATGAAATTCCGAAATATTTTGTTTGGAACGCATCGAAACGTGAATTTCAACGAAGAAAACAAGGTGCATTTGACCCCGATCATCCTGGAATACACACTTCCGATGCACTTGGGCGCGTATACACGATCCATCCTAATAACTCAGAATGTTATTATTTAAGAATGCTGCTTCATGAAGTCCGAGGTCCAATATCATTCCAATCACTTAGAACTATTGATGGTGTTATGTGCGAAACATATCGAGAAGCCTGTTTCAAACTTGGCCTCTTAGAAAATGATCAACATTGGGACACTACGATAACAGAAGCAGCTGTCACATGTCTCCCAAATCAATTACGAGCATTGTTAGCTATTATTTTAACAACATGTGCACCATCTGATCCAAAAAATCTTTGGGAGAAACATAAAGATAGTATGAGTGAAGACATACTTCGGCAAGCACGCAGAGGTAATCCTGATATGAACATACAATTTTCTAATAACATTTACAATCAAGCGCTCATATTACTTGAAGATAAATGTATATCCATCAACAACAAAATACTTTCTCAACTTGGTTTACCTTCACCGTTACGTGATAGAATGGATATTAGCGACCGAGACATTCTTCGTGAAAGACAATATGATATCGAGCAATTACAAGATTTCGTTGAATCTCATATCAATCTTTTAACCGATGATCAAAAACATGCATTCGATACAGTTATGCAATATGTTCAGAACGGTAACGGTGGAATTATTTTTCTTGATGCACCAGGAGGTACCGGAAAAACTTTCCTAATCAATTTAATACTCGCTGTGATCCGAAAAGAAAATGAAATTGCACTTGCTATAGCCTCTTCAGGAATATCAGCAACACTATTAGATGGGGGTAGGACAGCACATTCCGCTTTAAAGCTGCCATTGAATGTAAACCAAACCGAAAATCCTACCTGCAATATCGGTAAGGGGTCAGGTATGGCCTCGGTATTGAAAACATGTAAAATTATTGTTTGGGATGAGTGTACGATGGCTCATAAAAAATCGCTAGAAGCTCTTGATCGTACTTTACAAGATTTAAGAGAAGTAAATCAATCTATGGGTGGAACTCTTCTCTTACTAGCAGGCGATTTTCGTCAAACATTACCAGTAATTCCGCGGTCAACACCGGCAGACGAGCTAAATGCATGCCTAAAAGCATCACCACTTTGGAGAAATGTGAAAAAAATTACTTTAACGACAAACATGCGCGTGCATCTACTCCAAGATGAAAATGCTCAAACGTTTTCCAAACAGCTACTTGATATCGGTGACGGCAAATTTCCCATTGATCCTGCTACAAATGAGATAACTTTTCCATCAAACTTTTGCCAAATGCATTCATCAATTCAAGATGTTGAGAAGAAAGTTTTCCCAAATATTTCAACGAATTTCAAAAATCACAACTGGCTCTGCGAACGAGCCATTTTAGCTCCCAAAAATGATAATGTTAACAAAATCAATGATCGAATTCAAATTCAAATTCCTGGTGAGGCAACGAAATATAAATCAATCGACACAGTTACCGATGAAGATCAAACTGTCAACTATCCGATAGAGTTTTTGAATTCTTTGGAACCATCTGGAATGCCACCGCATATATTATGTTTGAAAGTAGGCTCACCAATTATGCTTCTTCGTAATTTACATCCACCAAAACTATGTAACGGAACGAGACTTTCCATTAAGAAATTATCACCGAATGTAATCGAAGCGACGATAATCAGCGGCAAAAATAAGGGTGAAGATGTTCTCATCCCACGCATTCCAATGATTCCAACGGATTTGCCATTCAATTTCAAACGTTTACAATTCCCCATACGTCTCGCATTCGCTATAACAATTAATAAAGCCCAAGGACAATCTTTAGCTGTTGCTGGATTAAATCTCGAGAAACCATGTTTCTCTCATGGCCAATTGTATGTGGCTTGCTCCAGAGTGGGAACACCAGAAAAATTGTTCATTTTTGCACCAAATGGAAAGTCTAAAAATATCGTATATCCACTCGCATTAAAATAAATAAACAATGAAATTTTGTATCAATTTTTTTTAAATGCAATTAATAAACTCAAAATATAGTCTCGAAAAAAACAAAAATGTGTGTAATAAAGCTAAATATTATCCTTTTTGGGGCGTTACGAAGTACGCCGGGTTCAGCTAATGAAAAATAAAAGTAAGAGCTAGAATAGAAAGAAGGTGTTCTACCGATACAGGGAAAACCGACACTGGCAAGTGCACCTCCATCACGCAGACCAATCAAAGGCGTAGGTACGGAAGATGGTTCGAGCGCTTGTATTACCACCCTCAGCTAAGAGGAGCGGAGCTACCTGGTTATATTCCCTGAGCATACGTGTAACTGGTTCCATCCTGCCAAGTTCCGTGCGGCGAAAGCTAAGAGAGTATGGTTCAAATGATCTTAGACTTCTACCACAGGTTCTTGAAGCTACTTGGTTAAGGATGTCCGGGGAGACAATTTGCCCCTGTACGACGCCATGTATAAAGGATCCGTATACGGGGATGGTGGATGGGATCGGACCAGGGAAGGTGACGGAGAGCGAAGCGAAGAAAACGCTTCTGTTGATAGCTTCAATATTCGCGATATGGATTTCGAGGTAAGGAGATCAGACATGGGAAGCGTATTCCGGTATCGGGCGAACAAGGGAGATAAAGAGCTGTTTGCAGACATAAGGGTCCAAGAATTCTCTAGACCATCTGGTAATGAAACCTAACATAAAACCAACTTTCCGAACAACATAGTTCGTCGAACGAGGTTTCAAAATCGAGATGGACTCCCAGGTCCAAAACACAGTTCACAGACCTGACCGCGGAACCATTGAGAAAAAAAAGTAGGAGGAACGCGATTCCGTTTACGAGAGAGGCAAACGTGTTCACATTTAGAAACATTTAACAAGAGGTTGCACTTGGAGCACCACAGAGAGAGACGATCAAGATCGAACTGAAGCTCTAGAATGTCAGAAGGATGAGTTATGTTTTTAAATATCTTTTTGTCGTCTCTGCATATAAGAGAACCTTAGAGTGCAGAACAACACAAGATAAATCATTGGTAGCAGTAATGAATAGGAAAGGGCCAATACGACTGCCCTGCGGTACACCTAAAGTTACATCAAAGCTATGGGAAAGGGAAGATCTAAAACAAACACGATAGGAACGATTACAGAGATACGAACTAATCCATCTGAGGAGGGAGATAGGGCAACCAATCATTTTTAGCTTCAGGACGATAAAACTGTGGGTTATGCTGCCGAAGGCCTTCCTCATGTCAGTGAAAATGGCTACGAACACGTCCCGATGCTCAAGAGCATTTTGAGCGAACGGAACAAACTGGACAAGGTTTGTCGTTGTGGACCTACCTTTCAGGAAACCATGCTGATGAGGAGATATAATTCATGAAAGGAACGGATACAGTTTTTTGACAATGATCTTCTCGAAGATTTTTGGAATAGTCGAAAGCTTTGCAATGGGCCTGTAGTTCGGGACCTCCTGCTTGGAACCCTTCTTGTGGACTGGGATCAGAATTCACGTCTTCCAACAGTCAGGGAATATACCATGCTGAATGGATGAGTGAAAAAGACCCGACAATCGTCCGCCAAGAAGAGCGGCGCAGGATTTTAGTATAACAGGAGGTATTCCGTCAGGGCCAGGCGAGAAGTCGTCTTTAAGGGACTGGAGCTCAGCGAAGACATCATCCTCCGATATAGTAAGATCAGGGAAGGGTGGAAGAAAGGAAGACGGAACATGGTTAAGTGAGGAGAAGTAATTGGTATCTGGAACAAAAAGATCATCTGAAAAGGTAGACGAGAACAAGTTGGCGAAAACATTTGCAATGGTTAGGGAGTCATCGCTCGATGAATCTTGGAAGGAAATGGATCCCCTTTACGTTTCCGCTTTGAGTTGACAAAGCAGAAAAAGTAGCGGCGGTTGTAAATGACGCAATTTTTGACCATGGAGAGATGCTTGTTACATCAGAAGTTGTCATAGGAGACAACAAGGAGATGAGTCAGGAGAGGTGGGAGAGGAAAATTGGATCTATGAAACGATAGCGTAACGCAAAGCGTCATAGAGTTTTGAAAAGGCTATCTGAGATGATTGTCCAAAGATATTAGTTTCACGGAGAGAGATAATGAGGCTAGCAAGCAACAGATTGAAGTTTGCCTCGCGAAATTGTAACCTGGAGGATAAAGGGGGATAGGAAGAACAAATGTCACTAGGAACAGATAGACAGATAGTGAGAGGGGGGTGGTGAGGATCAACGTTGCAGAGGGCATTAGGCATCGTGTCCGAGCATCTCTAAGTCATCGACATTAGAAGACAGCCACGTTTCAGACAAGGAGATAATATTATGCGGGAACGAATGGGAAGATAGGAAAGTTGAGTGAGTTTTGATTCGGAGACCTCTCACGTTTCGGTAATAGATGGAGAGGGAGGAGAGTTTTTTCTCGAGGAGGGAGAGGGAGCGGCGGTAACAGAGGGAGCAGGGCCTGCCCTTGTTTAGCTGATGGAGGGAGGACCTCTGGGCAGGAACTCCTTGATAAATACGTCCCTAGGTCAGTTTTATTTGCAAAGGACCAGGTCGAAAAGGGAGGGGGGACGGTGATCTTGAATCAAGAACACCGGCCCTCCGAGAGTTTGATCACCTTAACATTATTAAGTTGTATGTCAACCCCAATAACGTTAGCGATATGGTGGATAATATCATTGGGGGACGTCGATGGAACAAGTTCCGTCACAAATATAGACCAAGCGTTAGGTACAGTCCTCAAACTGCAAACTAGTTTATTATCTGACGAAAGAGAGGTAAGGCGTAGGGTGGGGGACGAGGTAAGTGAGGCAGACGGGAGGACGGGTGGGAGGACAGTGGGGCCATTACACGCGGATATGTTTAGTGAGGGTACTGAGTGAATATTGTTAGGGATGGGTGAATTGGTTAATTGCCTAACCGGATTAGGACTGACCAGGTTTATCGAGTAACAGGATCAGGAAGAAGCGGGGGTAGCCTCTTGAGGAGCCGTAGGCACGGACGAGAGAGGTGGAAGAGACGAGGGCTCCCTGGAGGAGTATTGCTTAGGAATATGATTTTCAGGATTAGTAGGAGAGGGAATGGAGTAGGCGGTTAGGAGGGAGGCCTGTGGTAGGGATGACGATGATTTGACAGATCTAGTAACTCTAGAAGGTGTGGATACTTTATGCCATATTGGAGCGGGACCTTTGGCAGGCTCAAGAGGGGAAGTAGTAACAGAGCGCGGATCAAAATTTTAATTGTATCAAATGATTTCAGAAGTGAGGCGTGAAAACGGGCCGAATCGGTTAGAGACGAACCCATATCTTTCATCATCGTATGGAGTTCTAAGATACGAGCAGCCAGTGCACTAAGTGAGAATTTACGGCATTTAGAACAATACCAATAAACACCTGAGTCCTTAGCTAGAATTTGATCAGTAAGCCCACCCGTTAGACTCACGCATTTAGGGTGGAAACACTCACCGCATAGTCCATGGCAGGACAGAAACCGATTGGATCGGGATCCTTACAGGTGGAAGCAGGACAAACCGTAGACATTTTGTATGCACTGGTATCCGTGTCTCGAGTATAACTTACAAGGAACCGGAATTAACAAGAATTAAGCAAGTTACTCTAACTGGACAACTAAAGCTAAGAATTAGATTAAAGAGTTAGGTTTCAAGAAGGAATTGCTTAAGAATTAAGAAAAGATTTAAGAAAGTTAAGGTGAAAAGCCTAAGAAGTTAACTTAAATATTAACAAAGATGTAGAGCTAAGTAAGAACTAAAGAGTATAAGACTAATAGAATAAAAATAAAATTCACGTTTTCGTGTGAACAATCACACAGTAACCAGTCCAACAAGCGCCTTTGATATAAGGTTGCAAACTAAGTACCCTGTGACGAGTCCACAGTCACGCTGTTGATGTTTTCTTCAAGTGTCCCTACACAGTAAATAACTGTGACCAAGATCGATGATCGTCAGGAAAGCCAACTGTCAATCTGAGAGCCAAGAGTCGATGATGAATAGATCCGTATGCCAGAGTTCAATGCCCTCCTTGTAGTTGAGGAAGACCAAGCAAATTTTGGCGAGTCACTCAGTATGTCACGTTCGAAATTAATAAACAATTTTTATAAAACAATATTGTAATAGTAAATCTGTGAAAAACGCACGCTTTAATTTGTGTATAAAGCACAATACACGGAAAAAGAAGTAAACATTTGACTAATTAATTAGAAATCAGGGCGGAAATATCCGGGCCAAGTTTAAAAGCGCAACCGTGCAGGACGAAGACTGACTTTTATTTATTATTTATTAGGATTATGAATGGAGTTTTTATTGACTGAGAGAGCATTCCTCCAATGATCTTTGATCCATGCTCTGTTAGGAGCAACAACTTGTTTGAGTTAAACTATCATGTTCAATGACAAGTTTGCACTTTCCATATTAATTTAGAATGCCGAATTGGTATATATACTTTGCTTACAATTCTTTTTAACTAAACTAGGACAATTAATAACTAGGGGCCGTTCAAATATTACGTAAGCAGATTTATTACAATTATTTACCCCCCCCCATCCCCCTTGTCAGCAAAAGTAATCAAAGCTCTTACCCCCTCCCCCATGCTTACGTAAACATTTTTCAATTATAAATGTTTTTTTTTATATTATAATTATAATGTTATAATTATAATTTTAAAAATAAGAAAAAAGATTTAGGATAGAGATTAAATTTTACTGATACAGTATTCAACATAAAGTAAGGGACAAAAATATTATAATCTTACGAACATAACAAACTTTTTTTAAATTTTTGGTACACATATTAAATTCAAATTAACAGTCTTCAGTCCATGAAACCCGAATCCATGATTCTAAGTTTTCGATGACATTGGATTGCTCGGATTGCTGCTCAGTGTTGTGAGTCTGCTCAGTTTCATCCGATTTCGGAATGTCTACGTCGTTCTCATCGAGCCATTCAACATCATGGTGCTCTAAATTTTGAATAATGCACATCAGTTCATTAGCACGCCGAGCAGCGACTCTTACAGGTCTAACTTTCTTATCAGTGTGCGTGTTTACTTTTTTATGGATCTTCTCGATGTGACGATTTAGTGACTTGACGGAAGCATGATAAAGACCACACGTTTTGCATGTTCGACTTGATAGCCTTAATTTTACAGTCGGACAAAAATAATCGTAAGGCATTTGCAGGAAATTTTTGAGTGAAGCAATTTAGCGTAGAGCTAAATTGACTGGAAGATCAATCAATTGCCCTCCTTCATCCAAAATCAAGTCATCAACTGTTTGTTTTACTTTTACAGGTGGTGGAAGAAACCTGTTGTCTAGTAATCTGAATAGGCCACTTCTTGGACGACAGCATTCTGTATTTCTACATTTTACACTTTGAAGCAAGTATTGGCTTTCACGCACATGTTCTGAATACCATTTTATGTGTGGAAAATCAGGAACATCTTGTTCAGCAGCCCCAACATATTTTGCAGTAACATTATAGCCATCAATTTCCATTGAACTCCATACTTCAGCTAATACATTTCCTGCAAATTCGAAATTAGATCTTTCTAAATGTTGATCAATTGTAATGCCACGTTCATCCAAATGAGACCCAAAATGGTCATGAGGCAATATTAAACCAGCCAGTTCCCGACTAAGAGGAGCCATTCTGCGCTCTACTCTATTATAAGCACTTCTTCCAGTAGCATTGGTAGCTAAAAACAATGCAATGAGATCATGCCGCTTAAAGTGCTGTATAGCAAACCCTACGACTTTTTGATACCGCGGATTTTCATCTGGCCCTCCATCAACCGTCATGATTACCACAGGTTTTACTTGTCCATGGTCAGTTCTAGCTTAAGGTCGAAACTCTTCAAGTTCGAGAAGCGTCTCGAAATCATTAGCATGAGTATGAGCAGTAGATGAACTATGCTTTTCACTTCGAATAGCAATGTATGTTGGTCCAGAATATCCAACGGCTTGCGGTTGTCCTAGCATACTGGAGGTAATTTTGATACCAGCATAAATAGATGGTATTAATTTATGACGCTCAGCGATTACCCAATCGTGGTCAGGCAATTTGATTCTATATTCCATGTGCATGAGCAGGGGTGCTTGCTTATTTGCTTCTAACTTTCTTTTCATACCATCCCTGTGTTTTTTCTGGGCAACTGCGTTTTGAATCTTCCTGTTTAAAGACTGTTTTGCTGTTTTTATTTCCTCGCGGAACTTAATGATCTGTTTATCAACTTCAGCACGGCTTGGCATAGTATCTCTGGCAGAATACAAAGCATTCAGATTTTTTTCGAGTAGAGCAATCTTATTTTTCAAAGCTTCCTGAGAAGGTTTTGCCCTCTGTTTATCTGTTTTATCATTATTTTCGCATTGCTGTTGTGATCCATTACCGGGTTTTATTTTATCTTCTTCCTGTTTTTTAATATTTGAAGCTGGCTGTATAATTTGTGTTTTTCCTGCAGGTTTACAGGTAGTCGTTGCCTAAAAATAAAAACTTTCTATGGGTTCTGCTAAAGATTCTCTTATTAAGCTACATAAATACAAAGTATGCTATAAAAAACTGCGTTTAAAGATTATTTAAAGCCCTATGGCATACAGATCGAACACATCACATACAGAAAACTAACACCGTGTATTTCGTCACTCACCTTGGAAAAAAAATGTAGTAGATTGGATTTATTCTTAGTCGCCGCTTGCAATTCTGCTTCGATTCTCTTAGATACAATAATATCTAGTTCCTTGTCGGACTTTGCTTGTAATTGTTAATTCCGCCACACTTCGTTAACTAACTTTTGTACATTTTGTACTTTCGTACTTGTATGAGATTTTTTAAAGCTTTCAAATAATTTTTGGTATAACTTGGATTTGTCTATTTGAAACGACATCTTATTTAAACGGTAAATTTTGGCTAATGGAATCAACGGTAACACAAATGTTAGCTTGCTTTGCTATGCTTACAATACGTCTACTCGCTATAGTATCCAAACGAAAAAATACACTGACAGAGGAAATTTAGACGATTTTAAATAAATTTTGCGCTCGCAGCCTTTTCTTGCCAATGGAAATTTCGAACTGAACCATGCAACGTAAAACTCCCGAATGAAATGTTTGGTGTGATAAAATGTTGCAAATATAACCCTTATCGCAAAACGTCTAGACTAAATTGATTTCAGTGCCGGTGGTCAAATACCTAGACACATTGCTGCAATTGCAACATCATTGGATGACACCATATTCAACAGTGGGGGTTGCCATTCGTAAAAAAATTAAATAACTACCGATGACGTAGTCATCAACTAGACTCCCCTACCCCTCAAGTTATCCAAAATAAGCAAAACAAAGAACCCCCCACCCCCCCATAGTGCTTACGTAATACTTGAACGGCCCCCTATCAATTAATAATCAAAATAATATCTCATTAATAATCAATTTATTTATATAGGTCATGCAAAATAACCAAATAACTAAACAAAATTCAGACTCACCTGAACCTGCAAATCACTTGTCTTAGGTGTCTCAATGTGTCACAATAACGGCTTACAACCTGAGACAAGTTTAGTATGCTGACTCTGAATAGAAATCGCATACCGTTTAATGTCGATGAATTCAATTGAGCTGACCCATATTGACAATTAATTATGATTCATACATTATAAATCCTAACACACGCATAAGTTTACCACTTCATGTTTTCTTCTCCTTTGCTCAATGTCACGAGGAAGGAAAATAACACACAGAGAAAAATAGGAGTATAACGTACAAATAATTCAATCAAACCTTTTTCCTACATTTATATAGAATCTTATCTATCTAAAAGCGTATGGTTGTGATTCAAATGAGCGATTTTCTTCCATCAAATCCAATTCAATGAAACTTCATTATTTAGGCAATCGAAGTATAGTCGCTGTATTACGACGAAAAATTTTTGTTCACCTATTACTTGGTATTTGGCCGGATAGAATCACACCAGCCTTGCTGCAAAATTCGATAGGCAGTATAGCAGAGGTACTGACGAGCATCTTCCAGGGGAGTTTATTGCTAGGATATATCCCGGAGGCATGGAGAGAAGTGACAGTTGCCTTCATACCTAAATCGGGTAAGTCGAGCAACACAACACCAAAAGACTTTAGGCCAATAAGCCTCTCCTCGTTCCTATTGAAGACAATGGAGAGGCTTTTGGATCTAAATATTAAACAGCGAACCAAATTAGAGGAGGAGTGTACAGCACAGCCCGCATACCTCAAAGGTAAATCGGTTGTAAGTGCGCTGCATGAAGTGGTTGGAACGATTGAAAAATCCCTCCAGCACAAGTAATATACCATAGGGGCGTTTCTTGATATAGAGGGAGCTTTCAACAATGTAAAGACCAATGCAATAAAGGAGGCATTAGAGGAGTTTAACGTGGAGCCCACAATCACGTACTGGATAAAAAGTATGCTAAATAGCAGAATAATCAGTACAGAAGCGGGATATCACAAGATCAAAAGATGGGCGACTAGGGGCACACCTCAAGGAGGAATAATATCCCCATGGCTGTGGTTGCTCGTAATTAACTCGATCTTAAAGGAACTTAGGAAGAGAAGAATAAGGGTCACCGCCTACGCAGATGACGTAATCATACTGACGCAGGCAAAGACCTACAAAGAGACTAATAACTGGGCGGAGGAGAACAGGCTAGGGATAAATCCCGAAAAGATGAAACTGGTTCTCTTCACCAGAAGATACAAGATACCGCAGGTAAGACTGCCAAGGGTGAAAGGACAAGAGCTAGACCTCTCGGGAGAGGTGAAGTATTTAGGAGTTATCCTGGACTCTAAACTCAACTGGAGGAGAAATGTGGAGGAAAGGATGAAAAAAGGAATAAACACTTTCTCCACATGGAGGAAGATGTTTGGTAGGAAATGGGGTCTACAGCCATGGATCATACACTGGATCTACATAACGGGCGCAATTAGGAGCACACCTCAGGCAGCGCTTGAGGCGATATTAAACTTGCAACCGTTAGACCTCTTTACAAAGGGACTGGCAGCCAAAACAGCCCTCAGGTTGAGGGAAATAAAACAGTGGAGGCACACAGACCAGGGTCATGCTAGTATACTGGGAGAGATATTGAAAATGGGAGACACCGTGGAAGCCGGTGTGCTACGACAGCGCACGGACTACATGGTGGCAAAGCAATGGTTTGGGGAGGAGTTGGAGATCAGAATCCCAACCAGAGAGGAATGGAAAAGGGGTTCCATTTTGAAAGAAGGCGAAATAAGCGTCTTCACGGACGGCTCATTAACCGAAACGGGGACTGGAGTCGGCATATTCTCGGAGATGCTAGAAGTCGAGGAGTCACACAGACTCAACAAAGACTGTAGTATATTGCAAGCGGAAATTAACGCGATAGAGAGAGCAGCAAGACTAAAGCAGCTGACCGACGAAGAAATTCAGGAAGTCACAATCTATAGCGACAGCCAAGCGGCTCTTAGATCACTGGAATCTAAGACAATCAAGTCAAAGGCTGTGATGAGTTTCCGGGAAGCACTATCCTGGATCCGAGACAAAGTCAGCCTCTGTTGGGTTCCCGCACACAGCGATGTGGAAGGGAATTTACAGGCGGACAAACTGGCAAGGATCGGAACCAAATTCATAGTGCTGAAGAAGCTTACTCAACAAAGCCACAGATCAGGTTGTTGAAAGATACCACCGACCGGATAATTCGGGATCAATACGGCAAGAGATGGAGCAACAGAGATGACTGCTTCAACTCAAGGCAATTGTGGCCACGAATTGAGGAGACAAAAACGGTACGCTTGTTACGAGCAACAAAGACCTCGGCCCGTACCATCAAAATGGTCATTACAGGACACTGTCCGGTCGGGAGAAACCACCAAAGGTGGGAGCTCACAAACGACAGTCTCTGTAAGGAGTGCGACGAGGAAGAGGAGACGGTGGAACATCTGTTGTGCTACTGCCCACTGTTGGCCGAAAGTAAGAGGCGAATACTGGGTAGGGAATCCTTCAGATGGTTGGATCGCGAATATTGAATATGAATATTCAACTATTGAGGAACTTTGCCAAGTTGAGGAAATGCCTCAGGGCAGAGGATAAAAGGATAAAACAATAGGAGAGGAAGGGGAAAACAAAATTCAAAGGGCATCACAATGGGCTTTCTGGCCACCGAGTGGGAGTGGATCGCACAATTGGTGTGATCACTCCACCCTGTTAACCTAACCTAACCTACCTGGTATTTTAAGAACTTCAATTTACAGAAACCACGGTAGGAAGAAAATAACTTTAAAAGGACATACTGTTCTATACAACCGAGTAAATCAAATTCAACATAGTCAGCACTTATTAAATTACAAATTTATAAGAGTCTAAAGTGCAATTCGAATTTACGCAAACCCGATAATTGGTTGCTGAGAATTTTGGGTATGAATAATATCTACAAAACAAACTTTAAAATCTTATACATCATTATACATATATGGTTATACAAAAAAATTTCCGGATTATTGAATAATTAACCAAATAGCTGCTTCTACTTAACATTTAACAAAATATATTTCCATTCAATGCATACTCGCAAACATCCCATCTTTCCAACTATAATTCCCCTATTTGGGAATAGGTTTAAGACAAAAATTTCAACTTTCGAATTCTCTTGTACATTCCAAAATTATTGTATACAACCGATGTTCGATCGGTCGTTTAGATTGTGCAGAGTAAATTGGGAATCCGCTAGTAGCGCGTGGAAGGCAAATCTAGTTTTTGACTTCTGATTCCCTTGCACAATATTTAAAAGATGTATTGAATATATATGAATGGAAATATATTGATCGTCGTAATCCGACGTCGTTGAAAGATTTAAATAAAATCAGAATAATGAAAAAAAAATATATTTATTGACAATAGGTGCTAATGACACAAAAGTTAATTTTAATTTTATAAGTATAAGTTATAATGAATTTTCTTTATTGTTTTCTCGACAGTACTGCTAAGAATTGGTATATAGATAAATTAACCAAAGTAGCCTTTGCTTATCACCTACCCAATAGAAATTAGATTGAAAAAAAAGAAACACTCGAGGAAGATTTCTCCAAATTTGGCAAACCAAAAAAGAAAATAACAGATAATGAATTCAATGCTGAAAATCTCAAAGAATTCTTTAGGGAACAAAATCTCGATAAATGTTTCTTATTGGTATGAACTTAAATCAATGTCTCTTAGAGTGAAGTGGTGACAGAAAAGATAAATCACAAGTTTAGTTTTTGCGCCTTTTTTCATTTCTTCTTCGATGCTTCCGTAGCTCTGACTTTTAATCGGCACTGAACATTTGAAAAATGTTCAAAATTCACCGAAGGACACGGTGTTCACTTTTCGTAAAAGAGCGATTCCGAATGAGCGAATGAATTTGCTGTGCTGAATGTATTTTCGATCCTGCTGAATGATGTGATGAGCTGTCAAATTTGACATCATTTTCATTGTTTACATGTTGTGTGTAGAAGTTATACATTTCGTATAATAATAATAATCGGTAAATAATTATCGTTTAAGTGAAGTTATTAAATAATATTATTTCAAACAAACGTGAAAAATCATTGGGATATGGATCTTGTGTACAGATTTATCATTCGCAGAATACTGCGTCGAAATAGAAGGTGAACATATTATTTTTGGTGTAATTTTTTGTGCAGAGTATAAACATTTAATTAAATTTTTAGGAGGCGACTCTTATTAGTAAGACGGAATCTAAGGGATACAGAAAACCCGTTTCACAATACAACGGAACAACAATTCAAGGACTTGTATCGACTGCCTCGAAACTTGTGTTTGGAAGTTTTAGAGAAATTAAAGCCCAAATTTTTTATAAATGAAAGACCATCAGCGAATCCGGTACACCTAAGAATTTTATGTGCCCTTAAATTTTTTGCAGTGGGCAATTTTCAACGAACTATAGGGCAGGATTTTCTGTCATGCATGTCTCAAACATCGGTTCATCGATGCATACATGAAGTGGCAGACATACTGAATGAGGTTTGCTTGGAATATGTGCGATTTCCTGATGATCGTGAGCAAAGAAGTTTTAAACAAGCATTCTATCAGCAATTTTCTTTCCCCGGAATAATTGGGTTAATAGATGGAACCCATATTAAAATCATCTCGCCTGCGGCTGATGTGGAACATGCTTATTACTGTAGGAAAGGGGGTAATCCATCCAATGAATCTGAAAGACGTTACAACATTGCACACAAAAAGACACGGTGCATGGTTGAAAGGTGCATTGGTATTTTAAAAAGCACGTTTCGATGCACTTCTTCCGGAAATATACTTAATTATAATCCAACAAGAGCCGGTCGCAGTATAAACGCTTGCGCTGTATTACATAATATTCTTCGAAGAGCAAATGTTTATAGCGAACCTGATATCCTCGAAATAGAAGCTATGCAAGATGAGGATGAAGATTCTGAACGATCAAATTCTATTGAGGGTTCCAGCGGAATTTTACGAGAAGGGCAACTCATTCGCCAAAATATTGCACTAAATTTTGTATAAAATAATTAGATTTTTCAAAAGCTTATGCGCTTTTCTGTATTGTATTAATCTTTGAAATAAAAAACCTAATTTGCGTTTTTTAAACTTAATTTTTATTATTATAAATTTTCCATTGTAATTCTTTTTTCTTGAGCTGGAACTCCTTCTCCTGCTGCATTTTTTCAAACTCAAATTTTGCTACATCGAGTTGCTGTCGTTTGAGTTCGGCCTCATGTTTCTCCACCTCTAACTCGTATTTTTTCTTCTCCAGCTCATATCTTTTCATTTCGGTTTTATGTTTCTCCACCTCTAGCTCATGTTTCTTTTATTCCAAGTTTCCTCCATTCTATTTTAACTGCCTCGGCTTCCACCTCTTTGTCCCTGGTTTGTCCAGGAGGAGCCCGCTTCCTTTTTCTCATGGTCGAGGTATGGGTTATCTCCGGCGTTTCCGTGGTTGAAATGTTTTCATCTGGCTCCCGGATAATGGTGGATGTTGATGGTTCCTGGACGGTTCGACATGCTTCAAAACCATCCAAGTACTCGGTCTCCAAGTATGTTACCTCTTCATCATCGTTCTATAATACAACAAGAGGGAATTATGAAAACATGTGAGTACTTTTATGGCTTCAGGTTTACCTGTGTTGAAGTACCCGGGAACACTTCAACAACTGTCTTCATTCCAGCCAGAGTTGCCGGGACCAATAGTGTCCTGATTCGGGACTCGAAATTCGTCAAAGGCTTCAATATTAATGGACGCATCCAACAACGCTTGGCGCTCTGTCACGTGAAGCCTAGAAAAATAGAAATAAAAGAAACTTTCGAAACAAAAGACTTAGTAATTATACTTTTGATCCATCCAATACTTCCTCCATTTATTCGGCTCCTTTACAGCACCTCCCATGCTGTTCAGTTTCTCAGCGAGCTCGTTCCACTTCTCATGGCGAACAAATGCCCCATCCGTTGTTTCAAATCTAAATATAAAATATTTTATCAAACTGTTTATAACTTGTTAAGAAAATAAAAGACAAAACATACCTATCACATGCGAAGTTTATATTTCTTTCCATGAAATCTAGCAATACCTCCTTTTGCTCCTCTGAAGGTTTTTTGGACCGTTCCATTATAATAACTATAAGAAAAATGGAAAATATATTTATGAAAAATTCACAACTATCATTTACCTATTATTTTTTCACCGAAACACTAAAAAATCTAGAAGCACAAATTTATTTTTTTACCTTCAAATGTCAAAAAAACTCATTCACACCGTTTCGGAATCGCAATTCACACGTGAACACCGAAATCGGTGAACACTTCGAAACTCACCGATTCGGAATCTGGGTCCTGTACTTTTATGCTTTTCACAATGGTATCAGAACCAACGCCCTAGCTAAGCGCGTTCTCACGCTACACTCATCAACAACTTAACGCAACGCTAAGAACAACAATCACGTGAAGGCGCTTACACTAGCCCGATGACGTCACAGGCAAAACAAGTGCTACGCAATAAATACGTACGAATATGTTCCATCCACTGTGACATCAACCATTGTTATCGCATTATTAGTTTCGAAGTCATGAGCGATTGCAAAATGACGGTGTTTTGTAACAAAAGAATGTGGGATGGGCTATTGAAATGGATGGGTGAAAAATTATTCCTTCCTCCGTTTCGTCCTCAATTAACAGCTTCCTCAAAAGTTGCTTCCTGTAATTCCGCTTCATAGTTTCTATGACGGACTGGTCCATTGGCTGTAACAAACTGGTTACATTCGGTGGAAGAAAAAGCGCTCTAAAACGTCCATCATCTCGATCTAACAGACTTTCCGTTGGGTGGGTAGGCGCGTTGTCTAAAGCCAAGAGCACTTTACTCCCTTCTTTCTCAACTTTTCTTTGATACTTTTTCACTTCAGGTATGAAAATCTCGTCATACCATTCAGTAAATAGGGCAGCAGTCATTCATGCTCTTGGCTGGCTCCTGTAAATTACGGGAAGCTTTCTGATGTTTTTGAAAGCCCGAGGATTTTTAGACTTTCCAATCATTAGCAATGGTATTTTATGGTTGCCCGTTGAGTTGGCACAATTCACAATTGTCACACGGTCCTTGCTAATTTTGTGACCAGACGCATTTATTTCTGTCTTAGAAGCCAGAGTAGTTTTAGGTAAAGCTTCCCAAATTAAGCCAGTTTCATCTACATTATAAATAAACTCGGGGTCGTACGGATCTGACTCTGTTTTGAACTTTTTTATGAAGTTATTTGCTGCGTGTGGGTCAGCAGACAACTTTTCTCCACTCAAATCTAGCTCACGGATACCGTGTCTGGCTTTAAAATTTCGTAACCAGCCACTGCTGGCCGTAAACGACGACGTACTGTCAATTTTTTGGCCAAAAGTAGAGCTTTTTCGCATAAAATAGGCCCTGAAATAGGCTTTCCTAATGATCGCTGCTGTAGAAACCATTTAAAAATGGCCTCTTCCAACTGTTGACAACCTGCTTGCTTCATCGTTTTTCTCTATGAACAACGATCTTCATTTTCGAGAACCGACAGAAAGTTTCTAATCGATGTCCTATTCTTTTTGATGTCTGAAATGGTTGAAGTTCCTACTTTGAATTCCTCAGCCAACTGGGTGCCAGTCACTCCTTTGTCCAATTTATCCAGGATTTTTAATTTATCCGCCAAAGACGGGACAACGCGCTTCCGTTTCTGTGACATAGTGCCTCAAATAAACTGGACTTGATTGTTGTCGTTAATTTTAAATTAAAAAACAAGGAAAATCGAAAAACTACCAGAATGTTCTCTTTATGCGTTCGAATGTGAACTAAATGTCTAACTCAAGTCATGGATCTCGGTGAGTCCTTCTTGCGTAGTTGGCTAATTGATTTGGCCCTGAAAGACTCACCGAAATCCCTCAGACATTGATGACCAACGCAGCTTTGATTAATTTGGGCTTGAACGGCTGTGCGTTCGTTATCAATGGCGAAAGTGGTTTTCTAAAATGGCGTGAACATAAACCTATAAAATATCAAAATTACCCGCACTGAACTCAACAACGAATTAGTTTTCACAAAGATCAAACACTGTCTGGGTTGAGGAGAAGTGCATTACAGTACACGGCCCGGCGGTGACTCATGGGGTTTTATCGGTGATTTTTTTTTTTTGTAAGAATCATGATAGCGATTTTGATCCGGATAATTGGCAATCCGGATATTTGGAGTCCGGTTAATTGGAGTTCTACTGTAGTAGGAAACGAAAAACGTCTTATAATCCAACAATTGAAAACTGATCAATTACTGAAGATAAGCATCCTAGAGGAACAGCTAAGCCACATCGTTGATAGTATAGCCTTAGCTTAACACGACTTGACCATCCAAGTATGCTAACCGCGGCAGAAATTGAAGAAACAAGGGTGGACTTTTACAGACTAAGAAATGTTAAAACTGGACTGTTAAAATACGATAACCACACTAGAAATTAATGAAACAAAATATGCATATAACACATGAACACAAAATGAAAGAGATTTGAAAATTGTAAAGAATTGTAACGAACATAGGAATTGTAATCTAAAAGAAGATAATGTAACTGAAATCAAAATGATCAATGAGAATACAATCATTTGTAAGAATGTTAAAGCTATTGAAATTGTAAATTATTGTGATGACAGAAAAATAAAATTGTACGAAAGTTGTCTAATAAATACAAACAATTGTAGCATAAAAAAACCGAAAGGCTCAGTCAAGGTCCGCGCCGTAAATTTTCCGTGCAAAATTCGGGATAAAATTATGATAAGTGTTTCTTATTCTTATGAACTAAAATCAATATCTCTTATACAGAAGTTTTTTTTCGCGCCTTCTTTCATTTCTTCTTTAATTCTGATCTTAGCTCTGACATTTACTCAGCACTGGACACTTTAGGTTTTTTGAAGTCGTTTTGATACAAGCTCTATATAATTTGCCTTTTATTCAATTCGGCCCATACTTAAGACTCACATGAGACGATATCATTATGTTTTTTTTTTGCTTTTCAATTTATTACCGATTTATAATTATATTTTGGCGAATATTTTTATTGTTTCACTTTAGGTCCTGGTATTTCTTCTCAACCTTCTTAGAATGACTCCCGAACGAACGTCCTACATAGTTGCGCCCTCACGCTACACTGATTTATAATTTTACGCAACGCTTATTAACAATAATCATGCGTATGTAAACAAGCCCGGTGACGTCAAGCGCAAAGCAAATGCTGCACGATAAATACGTACAGCAATTCTCTATCCATTGAGGCATCAACAGTTGTTTTAGCTTAATTAGTCTCGTAGCTATTGGCGATTGAAATCTGACTGTATATTGTACCGCAAGAAAGTTTGACTGGCTACCAGTGTACTTAACGGGCGACAAGACGTTTTCACGTCAAATAAATTACAACAAAATCTTTGTACTAATATTAACTTTAATTACCACACTATTCACTACAATGCTTATGGAGAGTAGTACGGTTACAGAATAGATAAAACATGAGTTTATTTTTTCCCGCTGTTTTATTATATCATCTTCGATGCCGCCGTAGCTCTCACACTTGCTCGGAATTGAACATTTTTGGTTTTTAATATTTGTTCTGGTGCGGGTTTTCTTCGATTTGAGTTTTTTACAATTGGGTGCATACTTACGCCTCATATGACACGATATCTTCCATATTTTTTAGATTTTCAAATTCCTACCGATTTTTGCTTACATTTCGGAAAATATTGGAGCGCTTACACGTGGGGCTTACACTAGCCCGATGACGTCACGGGAAAAACTAGTCCGGCTAGTGTCAACCACCTTCACTCCATAGTAACTATTTAATGAAATACGCGCATATTTCGTAAGTTCATTTTCGCCAACATTGCATTTTTTAAAAATGTCCGTTCTCACAGTAATTGAGGCGTGTGTTATATATATGTTATATAAGCAATTGAACTTCACCCATTGAACCTGCAACTTAAGCAAGTTCAATCGCATGATTGGTGAGTTCATATAATTTAGCATTATAAAATTAGCAATTAGTAATAAGTTTAGTTAGTCGTAATTTAGTCGTTGTAAAAGTTGGCACGAAATTATGTCCATTTAATTTGAAGTTTGTTTGAGTTCGCCGATCGGTTTGATCAATGGTGTTCACGAACGGTACTCAAGAAACCAGCAATAGTTTAACAAAAGATAAGTTAAAGTGGATAAACGTTGTCTTTTTTTAAGAAAACCAATAACAGATTTTCTAAGTTATACAGCTGATATTCGATCGCTCGTTTAGATTGTGCAGAGTAAATTGGGAGTTCGCCAATAGTGGTTCGAAGGCACATTTAATTGTTGATTCCCTTGCACAATTCACAAAAGATGTATTGAACATATATAAATGGAGATATATTGATCGCCGTAACCCGACGTCGTTGAAAGATTTGTATAAAAATAAAAACAATAAAAATATATTTACTGACAATATGTGATAATGGTGACAGAAGCGTTAATTTAAGTTTTATAAGTACGTCTTCTCGACAGTACAGCTTAGGATTAGCATATATAACTTAAAATTATATATTTGAATATGCCCCAAAATATGTAAACTTGTGCTGCTGCAACGTGATTTGTCCCAGCAACAATCGTTTTCACGATATTTACCTGATTTGATAAAAACTAGCTTCACGCGAGTTAAGTTTTGTTCACCACAATCAAGTACACGAATTTATTATAAGCAATTAAATCTTGTTCGTCACCATCCAGTACACAAATTTATTTTACGTCTTTCCTTTCCTAATATTTTATTCACAATTTAATTTATAGTTTAATTCACAATCTGTTGTTTTAAAATTTTGCAATAAGCTGAATAAGTTTTATTTTAGCTTATATTTCTTAATAAGTTTTTATTTATAGTTAATTTCAAATTTTAATTCGTAATTTAGTAATAGGTAGAGATAATTCACAATTATTTAAAATTTGAAAAGATAGTTCAAAATTATTTAAGATTTGAAAAGATAGTTCACAATTATTTAAGATTTGAAAAGAAAGTTCACAATTACTTAAGATTTGAAAAAAAATTCACAATTATTTAAAATTTGAAAAGACAGTTCACAAATGTTTAAGGTAGTTCACAATTATTTAGGATTTAATTTACAGACAGTTTTAAATTTTGAGTCATCAAAGTATTATTCATAATTAGTTTTATTAAATCGATTTACAATAAATAATTTAGTTATTCCACAATAAATACATTAGAAGATAGTTCACAATTATTATTTAAGGTTTGATTTACAATTTCAAAAATTTTTTTACGTATCGTTAGGTAAGCTTTGATCTTACAGTTTCAGTAATTTATTTAAGCTTTTATTTACAATTTCAATAATTAATTTAAGTAACGTTAGGTCTACGTTCTGCAGATACTTTATTACGACTAACTGCCGTCGATGAGGTATTTCCTTTTTTATACTCTAATTTTGCGGAGACGACGGATTTTGTTTTCCCGATCGGTGCGACTGAAACTGTAGAGCTTGCATTCTGCAATTGGAGTTCATCGGCACTCGAGTTCATCGATCAGTCAACATCTATGACCCTACTGGTTGATGAACTTGGCTTGGTGAAACCATAGTTGATGAGGGTGTTGGTGAAATCATAACTCCTCCCCCCTTAGTTTGAAGTGATAGGCACAAGAATTTCGGTATAGGTTCTTCCAGTTGTTGTTGTTGCTGCTCGGTGAGTGGATTTGGATCTCTGAAAATAGTTGGTGGACTAATTATTTTTTCTGTAAATTTTTTATAAACAAGGTGAATCATGATTGAGAGTCTGATGATTTGAGAGTATGAGTATAAAGCTGCCCGTCTGGTAGGTTTTGGTACGTAGGATTTGTATGGCTTCTTTATTGTTGATGTGTATTGGTAAGACTGTAGTTTCTGCAACCTTAGGTCCTTCACGGTCCTGGAATATTTGACAGGTGTGGGAATGACTGGATATAAATAGATGTCTTCCCAGTGGCTGTGGAGATGATCTTCGTACGTGATACTATTAATTCTCTAGCTGCAATTTTCAAAGTGAATTAGTTTTGTGCCTTTTAGTTTTAAAATTTTGGAATCGCAAGTGGAACTTATTTCCGTTTCTGGAATGTTGATGAAGAGTACATAGTTTGGTTCTGGTTGTACAGTTTCGGAAGCATGGGGTTGTTCTTCTAGTATACATTCTGCTGGTTTGTTTTGTATAAGGTTTCCGATGCAAGTCGAATATTGGTTAGTTCTTGATGTTGTGATTCTTTGCAGTAAAATAGGTTTCTGATGTTTGGGCACATAGGTAGCGTCGAAGTATTGGATTCCTTGTGGATTGTAAATAAGGAAGGGTTTTGTTTGGAGGGTCTTGGTGTTAGTAGTGGCAAGAGGGGTAACATGTATCATATAGTATGATTCTTTAGACAGGACAGAAATTCTGATGTTAAATATTATGTCTTCATGTGTATAATAAGCTTGTAACTCTGGTATTTCGTATACTTTTTCATCAGATCTTATATCGATCATTTGACTTTTAAGATTTTCGTATATTTCTGTTATTTCATCTTCTGGTCTTATGATAGCTTCTGATATGTCGGTCAAATGGTTAGTCAATAAGTCGATATTGTAGTTAATTTGATTCAAATATTGTAAGTGTCTAGTTATATGTTTATTTGCGTTAATCATGTTTCCGAAATTGTTTTGAAAATTTTTTAAGTAGTTTGTTATGGAATCTTGTTGGTTTTTTATGTGTTCTGTGATATTTTTGAATCTTTCTATCATTTGGTGGTTTATTCAAATTTGTCTGTCACTGTCTAATTTTGCGTTTCTTTGATTTTGTTTTAAGGTCTCAATTTCTTCATTTAAATTGTGTGCGTCTTTTGCGTCCATGTTCCCGGTTACTACTTTTATGAAAGATCCTAAGCCATTTACTAAGCCTCTTTTATGTCTTACGTTTGGTTTTAGAGTTTTTAGTTTTCGTTTTAAGTTCCATAGTTTGGCGTTTGTAATATTGGTGGAACTTTTTATTTCGTTAAAGTTTGTCAAGGTGTTAATGGAGTCTGTTATTTTGTTGCTTGTCTGTTCGTAATGGTCTAGTTTGACGACGTGTAGGAAGTGGGTATGGGTCTGTACTAATTTTGCGGTTCCTAGTTTCATGGTCAAAATCTTATGTTGGGTCAGGTCTTGTAATTCTAGTTTCTGTCAGTGTATTAATGTTAACCTAAAATTTAAGTCCTCTGTTTAATTTACTTTTATGTAGTTTTTTGTTTTTGTGTGTTTTAATTGAAACTTTCATATTTTGCTTCGGGTGCTTTGAAAATCTTCGGGTTAACTTATTTCTACGACATTCCTTCCTGTAGACTTTGTTGTCTTTATGGAGTTGTTCGAGTTCCTCTCTATTTTTGTTTAATTTTTCAATATTTTTTGTTGTGTTTCTTCTAAGTGAGCTTCGATTGAAAAATATAGGGTTTCTTTGAATTCATTTAATTTTCGTAGATAATTATGAGTAATGTCGTATTTTATATTTTTATTGAATGTGTTTGTTCTACCGTAAAATAGCTCGAAGGATGTTAGTTTTGTAGCTGAGGGTATTGAATTGTTATAAGTTATAATGACTTCATTAAGAATATCTTCATGATCAGTTTCCTTTTGTTTTTCCCTCACTATGCGATATATTTCAGGGGCATTACTGTTACTTTGTTGGAAAGATGTAATATGGTGAAGGATATTATATTGTTAACAAAAGTCATGAAATATTGATGATGTAAATTCAGTCCCTTGATCTTTAATTAATTTTTTGGGCATTCCTTGGAGACTTATGAAATTATTGAGGGATTTAATCATAGTAAGACTACTTCTAGCGGGTATTGTATAAGCAGCAGCAAATTTTGAGAATTTATCTATTATTGTGAGAATTTGTCTATCATTGATACTATATATATGTGTATGTGTATTATATCCAATGGTTTACAAGGTGTCTCTGGAATTTTGAATACGGGTTTTGGTGGGTTTCTATCGTATTTTAATAGTTGGCAAGTTTCGCAATTATTTGTTATATTAGTAATTTTTTGTTTCATGTAAGGGAAATTGTTTTCTCGTTTGAGGTGCAACAATGGCTCATTGATACCACGGTGAATATTATTCTTATGATAGTCATTTATTAGTTTGTCTTTATCGTCTTTACCGGTTATGTCATTTAATATTTCGGTGCAACGTATCAATTTAAAAGTTTTGCATCCAGCGAAATATTGAAAATATACGTTTTGGACAAGTTTGAATATTTCGTCGTTAGAAAGGATTGCCATTTGTTAATTGGGTGGAAGGTGTTGTTTGAAAATTTCGATAATTTTTTTTTTGATCGGGATGGTATGCGAATTATGCGTCTTTGTTTGTTTTTGAAAGGTACTAGAAGCGTCGTTTGGGGACCTATGTTTGAGTTTTCCAAGATTAATTGTAAATTAAATTCATTGATTGGTCTTTTTGATGTTGGAATCTCGTTTTCCTGACTACCTGCTCCTTCTGTTGATAAATTTGGTCTACAGTCATTGATGTTTAGTTCGACATTGTCGCTGTTGTTAATTTGGATTCGAGATAGTGCATCAGCGTTTGAATTTTCTGTTCCCTTTTTATAGACTATCTTGTAGTCATATTCCTCGAGATTTATACGCCATATGATGAGCCTTGAGTTAGGTTCTTTTAGATTCATAAGCCACATTAGGGGTTTTTGATCGGTTACGATGGTGAAGCTGTGGCCAAAAGGGTAAGGTCGAGAATATTTGGTGGCCCATACAATAGCAAATAATTACTTTTCGATTGTAGAATAATTTAACTCAGAAGTCGTTAGCGTTCTACTCGCATAACGTATGGGTTTATCGCTACCTATATTGCCTTGGGAAAGGATGGCACCTATTGTAGCGTCCTATGTGACTCTACAAGAGATTTATTATAATAAAATGTACAATTTACACAAATTCAATTAATTGTAGCACTCCAAACTTTGATTCAGTTTTAGGTTAGGAGATTCCAACTCTCGTGCGCACGCGTCCGTCGTCAATCACAGCTGGCACCGAAGAGAGATTTTACGTGTGGTGATTTGGTGTGGTTTCACCAAAGTTACTCAATTTGTGGTGCTGCCAGGTCAATGCGGCTACATCCACTCCCCCCCGGATGAATCCCAGAAGTAGGTTTAAATGAGACTTTTCTTTGGTAAGTTTTGGCTGGACGATCTAATGATGCTCCCCAATGATGTGGCTGCATTGGTTGCTGTGTAGTACTTTCTTCTTCACTTAGCAAGTCATCAGTCTTTGTGACGAATGCTGGCTTAAGGCGATCCGTGGAAATTGTCTTGATGTCACCATTGATGTTCACTTTGAAGATTCGATTTGATATTCTCTCTTCCACCTTGTAAGGTCCCGAGTATGGTGGTTCCAAAGGTGCTTTGACGTGATCTGCACGGATGAACACATGTGTACAAGTTTCTAGATCTTTCAGGATATACATTCTGGATTTCGAGTGGTGTGCAGTCGGAGTTGATCGCAAGGCTCGCATGTATTCGCGATGTTTTTGCACAAAAGTCGCAGGATCGGAATCAAGGTCGCTTGACGCAAAAAAATCACCAGGTAATCTTAATGTGTTCCCATATAGCATTTCGGCTGGGGTAGATTTGAGGTCTTGTTTGTAGCTCGTCCTTAGTCCCAGTAGAATTGTGAGTAGTATTTTTATCCATGGTTCTGGTGAACACATCAAGGATGTCTTCAAAGTTCTGTGCCATCTTTCTATGATCCCATTAGATTGGGGATGATACGGAGTTGTGCGTGTCTTTTTGGTACCTATGAATCTTGTTAATGTCTGAAAGAGTGTAGATTCGAATTGAGAACCTTGGTCTGAAGTTATAGTGAGCGGGGTTCCATAATGTGCGATCCAGTGATCAAATATGCGCTGTTGTGATGGATTCGGTAGTGATTTGACGTAAGGGTACAGCAACTGGCCATCTTGAAAAGCGATCGATTATGGTTAGACAATATTGGTAACCTTCTACGTTGGGTAGGAAAATAATGTCTAGGTGAATGTGGCTGAAACGATTGTCAGGTACTTGGATGTGATCTGGTTTAAGTTTGTTATGTCGCTGTATTTTTGCCTCTTGACATGGTAAACATTGGCGACACCACAGAAGAGCGTCTTTGCGAATGCTGGGCCAAATATACTTTTCGCGAAGTATTCGACATGTGCTTCTCCTGCTGGGATGTGAGAGTCCATGAACAACGTTGAAAGCTGTTTTCCTTAGGGTTTTGGGTATGTAAGATCGTACTACGTTGGTTGAAATGTCACAATAAATTTTGGCTCCTCCTGTAGTTTGAGTGAAGTTGGATTCTTGATTAGGTTTTCCAACTCTTCGTCATTCTCTGCAGCTTCTTGGATGGCTTCAAAGGAAAGTTTTGTAGGCATGTCTATTGTGTGAATTCGCGATAGGGCATCGGCAACTACGTTTTCGTTGCCCTTTACGTAAACAATGTTTGTGGTATACTGTGAGATGTAGTCGAGCTGTCTTCGCTGGCGTTCGGAGGCTTTGTCTAGTCTTTGGTGAAAAGCATAGGTAAGTGGTCTGTGATCTGTTTTAATGATAAAATGACGACCATCAAGTAAGTCTTGGAAATGTTTGATTCCGGCGAAAACTGCTAGTAGTTCTCGGTCATATGTACTGTAGTTACGTTCAGCACTGCTTAATTTTCTTGAGAAATGTCCTAAAGGTTTCACGATGCCATCCTCAATTTGATCGACTGTAGCTCCAATGCCAGTTGAAGCAGCGTCAGTGGAAATGATGAGATTTGCTGTAGGTGACGGGAATGCTAAGCGAGTAGCCGAGTTTAAACATCGCTGACAGGCGTCAAATGCGTTGATTGCTTATTCCGTCCAGGAAATTTTAGCTTTGTCCTTCTTTTTGGTGATTCTCAAGTATTCATACAGTGGTTGTTGGATTTTGGCAGCTTCAGGAATGCAGCGTCGGTAGTAATCAATCATACGCAAGAATCTTTGGAGCTCCATGACTATTTCAGGTCTTGGGAATTGATGAATTTTATTTAGACGTTCAGTAGTTGGTGAATAACCTTGAGAATTTAAGGTGTAACCAAGGAAGTTGACTTCTGGTAGACCAAAAACGCATTTTGGTGTATTGATGTTGAGGGAATTGTCCTTCAATTTTTGGAAATCTTGTCTGAGGTGCATTTCGTGATGTTTCTCGTTGCTGGACATAACCAGGATGTCGTCGATGTAGACAAATGCGAAATCTAGGTCTCTGAAGATAGAATCCATGAATCTTTGAAATGTTTGTGTTGCATTTTTTAAACCAAATGGCATCACGACGTATTCAAAGAGTCCCCACGGCGTAATAATGGCAGTCTTTGGTATGTCATCTTCATGCATTGGAATCTGATGGTATGCTTTTTTGAGGTCTATTGTTGAAAATATGGTTTTCCCGTGGAGTAGTGTAAATAAGTCTCGAATGTGTGGTGGAGGATACCTATCTGGTTGAGTGACGCTGTTGAGTTTCCTGTAGTCACCACACATGCTCCATGAAGAATCCTTTTTTGCGATTTAATGAATGGGACTGGCCCAAGGACTGCTGGACTGCCTAAGTGCGCCCATGCCCAATAAGGTGTTTAGTTCAACTTTTGCAGCAGCGGCTTTAGCACCTGCCAATCGTCGAGCTCTTGCGGCTATAGGCGGCCCCTCTGTGATGATTCTGTGGGCGTAGTTGGTCCTTTTGGCTTCAAAGTTGTGCCGAGGTGTAGTAATCTCTATGAATTCCTCCAGTAGTTTTGCATAAGACATGGCAGAATCTAATGTGGAAATGTCGTGAAGAGAAGTTTTTAGAAGTTCACCTTTAGTAGTCAATTTGGTGATTGTGTCGATCAGTCTTTGGTTTTGTACATCGATGAGAAGTCCATAATGGGCGAGAAAGTCAGCTCCGATTATTGCAGTTGGTATGTCAGCAATCAAATGGGACAAAAGTCCATGTAAAATTTCGTCGTAGATTGAGATCGATGTTGATGATTTTCGTTCCAAAGGTTTTAATTCTAGTAGAGTTGGCAGCGAATAGCGTGAGATTGTTTTGTTGTTCATCAGTTCGGAAAATGCTTGATGGGATGATTGTGACCACGGACCCGGAGTCTACAAGAAATTTTTGGTTAGTATTTTTATCAAAAATGTGGAGGCGGAGCTCTTTAAGTTCCAAATTAACGCAGTCACCAACTGCTCCAAATGATGCCAGCATATCTTGTTTCCCTGGGGTTTTGCATTCTTCTTATAAGTGCACGGCGTCGTACAAAATTTAGCTGAAGTTCCGAATCTCTGATGATAATAGCAAATGCCTTGTTCATCGTGCGTTCGACTTCTGGATCTGGACCTGCTTCTAAATTGTTGAGGTGATTGGGCGAACTGTTGTTGTTGTTGTTGGTATTGTGGAAACTGTGGAAGTGTAGTGCGGGTTGTTTGTTGTAATTGTTGAAACATGTGACCTTGCTGTTCCTTTAAGCTCTTGAGCTCCCGGCAGCACGTTGCAAGCATTTGTTGAGTTTCATCTATCTTTTTCTCTAGGTCTTTGAAGGCTCTATTAGGAGGATCGATGCGGTCGACACTTGCTGAAGTAGACGTTACGAACATGCCTCGAGCTTCCATGATTCGGTCCGCGACTTTGGCTAATGTGTCAAGATTTGCGTTGTCGTTGATAACTAGAAGGGTTCGTATATCGGCAAGTAAACTATCAAGCCATAGTTGATGCAGGAATTCACTGTCGACGGAAGCTCCTGTGATGTCTTTCATTTCTCTAAGAAGTTGAGATGGTTTTCGGTTTCCCAGTGTCATGCCTCTAAGTAGTCTGCGTATTTCTTTTTGTCTAGAGCTTGCTAGTCGTTCCAGTATGGCCGTTTTCACTGCTTCATATTTGTTGCGATCAGGAGGATGACTAAGAATATCGTTGATTTGTTTCAATGTTGAAGAATCCAGCGCTTTGATTACGGTGCTGAATTTTGTGTTGTCACTGCACGTTGGGAAAGATCTAAATTCCGCTTCCACTACCAAGAACCATGTTTTTGGGTCATCTTGGTAGAAGTCAGGAACCTGTGGTTTACTAACGGCAAGTACTTGGTTTTGTTGCCTAACGACGGTGTAATTGTTAGCGGTAACGTTGTTGGTTGGTGGCTCATGAGCCTGGTTTAATTGCGTTTCGGGTAATCCTAAATGGTTTTGGTTTGCTTGATGGTCAGGTTCAGCCGAATCTCCTGGTAGATCAGAATCGTCAGCCACTCCAGTTCTTCTGACGGGGGAATTGATTAACGGCATGGCGCACGTGTGTGAATGATAGGATCGAAAATATTCCTTTCTTCGGGGTCACCAAAATGTAGCGTCCTATGTGACTCTACAAGAGATTTATTATAATAAAATGTACAATTTACACAAATTCAATTAATTGTAGCACTCCAAACTTTGATTCAGTTTTAGGTTAGGAGATTCCAACTCTCGTGCGCACGCTTCCGTCGTCAATCACAGCTGCCACCGAAGAGAGATTTTACGTGTGGTGATTTGGTGTGGTTTCACCAAAGTGGCTCAATTTGTGGTGCTGCCAGGTCAATGCGTCTACACTATGGCGTAGTTACTGACATCTGTTGTCAATACGAATGGTTTTACAAAGTCACGGTATGGAAGGATGGGGTCGTTAGTCAAAATATCTTTGCAAATCTCGAAGGTTTTCACGTATCCTTCATTAAGATCACTTTAACGTCCCTTTTTGACGCATTAGGCTAATGGTTTTGTTAAATGAGCCAAATCTTTAATAAATTTCCTGTAGTTACCTAGGAGTCCTAGGAAGGATTTTATTTGTTTCGTTGCACGGGGAATAGGAGAAGTTTTAATTGCTTTGATCTTATCGGGATTTGGCTTTACGCCGTCTGTTGATACTATGTGTCCAAGAAACGTGATTTCTCTTCTTAAGAATTCGGATTTGTCCAATTGAACCTTTAGATTCGCTTGTTGGAGTTTTTCGAAAATCCTGCAAAGGTTTCCGCAGTGCTCTTGTAGAGATGTAGAGAAAATGATTATGTCGTCTAGATAGACGAGGCAAATTTTGCCGATAAGTACTTTTAGAACATTATCCATGACACGTTGAAAGGTTGCTGGGGCATTTTTCAGCCCGAAAGGCATTCGGACACACTCGTAATGCCCTCCTTCGACTGTGAATGCAGTTTTTGGAATGTCTGATGGATTCATTTCAATTTCATGGAATCCGCTTCCGAGATCTAACGTTGAGAAGTTCATACATTTACCTAGTTTGTCGAGGATTTCGCTTACATTTGGCAAGGGATACTTGTCACTAATGGTTTTTTCGTTTAATTTGCGATAATCGATCACTAAATGCCATTTTTGTTTACCACTTGCGTTTAACTTTTTAGGGACGATCCATACTGGAGAACTCCAGGGTGAGTAGCATTGTTGGATGATGCCTTGGCATAGCATATCGTTAATTTGACCTTGTACTTCCTCTTTATAGATATAAGGATATCGGTATGATTTTAAATAAATAGGTGCATCGTCTGTTGTAGATATACTGAGTTTGACTTGATTTGTTAACGTAAGATCTTGTCCTTCCCTTAAGAAAACATCTTTGAAGTTTCAACCGACTTTGAAAAGAGCTTTCTTTTCCTCATTGTTTAAGCGAGGTATTCGGATTAGATTGGAGATATCTTCTGGTGGTGTTGTAGAGTTGGTTGCATATTCAATTTTAAATGTGTTTACTTCTGTTTATTCGATTGCTGGGAATTTAAAGGTTGTTCAAGGAAAAGGGTTTGATCAGATTCGACTTTGTTGACGACTTCCATAAGGCTGTTCCATTCGTCTGCCTTCTAGATGCCTTCTGATACATACAAATTTGGGGAGATTTCCAAATTTGTGGAATATATGTCACCATTTCGTATGTCAACGGGCAGTTATACTACAGATATCGTTTTAGCAGGTATAACGTATATTTGAGATATTAAATTTGGTTTGAAGACAAGTGTTATTGTTGTATTATTCATAATGAGTTGTTTATTGACTAGGTCTATCTTCGCAACAAACTTGGTAAGAGTGTCTGATCCAATCAAGCCGTCGAAATATTCATGAAATTTGAAAACTAAGAATCTCATTCGACCTTCTTGTTTGAATTCTTTAAAATTTGGAATTATAACTTTTTTATTGAGCTTATGTATGTTTAGAACCGGAATGATTTCGATGCGAGATATTTGTTTTAGCTCTTGTGGATTTACTAGTTCGGGGTTACTAAACCACGATGAGGCTCCTGTATCAATTAGAAATTTAAGTGGTTGACCGTATGGTTGAGATATACTAATGTAAGGGAGAATGAATCCGTGTTTGTTTATATCCAAGTATCCGATCGGTTGGTGAGGCCAGGCATACGAAAATTTTAATCTTCTATTTCGAAAATTTCGTTAGAGTTTGTTGCTTGTGGTCTACTCTTCTCGTGATTGTAGTAACAATTATTTGAGTGGATAGGAACATTGGGATTGGTTTCGTTTATGTTAAAAAGTTCCTTAAAAAGAAGAGTGTGGAAGTGTCAAATTACACTTTGTGACCAAAATTAAGTGCATAGGAAGCGAATCCCCAGAGTACATCGAAAAGAGAAAACGGAGTTTCCAAAAAGAAGGCGATTAAGGAAACTTCTTCTGCCAGGAAATATTTGGCATCAGCCGCCTAAGCCGCGGACGTCATAAAACCAAAGGATCCCGAAATAACTCAATTGTGTAACTAAATACAGATACTCCAGATGGCAACCATACATCCCTTAGTATTGTAAGCAAAATTATTCCTTAAAATATGTTTTCGAGAAAATCAAATAAAGTAGGAAATTAGTTATCCAAAGATAGTGAATAAGTGTGTAAGAATCTATAAATTTTTTTTTTTTTTTAAAGTGATTTAGTAAAAAGAAACGTAAAACTTGATTTATACTGTAACAAATATTTCAAAAATTTAATTAATTTTGTAAAATTCATCTTCGTGCACTACATAAAATAAATATAGTAAATAGAAATGGCTACCGAAAATAATCCACCAAGACCCCCAATTTTGGGACAGCCTAATCAACAGTCCATTTACTCTTTGTGAATTGAAAGATAGTATATCTGAGATCGTTAGAAACAAGAACGAATAGAAGTTGGGATAGTTAGCAAATTTACACACATGCAAAATCAATACTTCTGACACAATTTTTGACCAGACAATATACTCGCGCGCCAAACATTCATGAAATGGGCCAGATCCCCGACGTTTTAAAAAGTTAATGCGATTTTTCAGGGCAACCAGGAAAATTCGGGTCCTGGAAGAAAAGTGTTGGAAAAATTTTATTGATCTACGAGTCTATCAAAAGTGTTGGAATTTTCGAGGGAAGAGAAATAAGCACGTGGTAAACCAAAACTATTTTATTCAATAAAAACTACATTCCAAAATTACACATATGGCTTGGTTGAGGGTCAGTCCAAAAACTACATCTGAAACTTAATTGCGTTGTAGCGCTTCGCTTGCATCTAGCTGTAAAAACCGGTTTTTCGAAGAACACAATTGGCAATATATATATTGTTTTTTTTTTATTTAACTCTGGGTCAGGGCCTTTTCAGAGGACCCTTGGGCACTGCGACCTGAAGATCTTTCGTACCATCCCCTATGCTATTTATTGCGTTACGTCAGGGGCTATTTCCTACCCTTTGAAGTATGCGATTAATGATCTAGGATCACGGTTCTTAAGATCCTCGTAACTTGCTGCTTCTTTGCCGAGTGATCTTGATCTTTCTTTTGATAGCACTTCACATTCTATCAGAACATGATGTACAGATTCTTTGGCCTCGTTGCAGAATCTGCAGGAATCATTGTCCACCTTGCCCATCTCTTTAAGATGATCGTTGACATGATAGTGACCTGTGGTGATTCCTACCAACTGTCATAGGTCATTTCTGCTGAGACGAAGAAGTTTGTTCTCCTCACAGTACTGTCAGTCCAGCAGGTGCTTGGCCTGCCTGGCCTGTTGAGCGTTATGCCAGTGTGAGGATTTCAGCTTATATTCCCATGTTTCTATTTCCGCTTTGATATGCTTTTTTGAGTATCCGCAGAAAGGTTCTGGACCTATTGGTGGTTCCTTTGAGCCCTTTTTGGCCAACATATTGGCTTTTTCATTGCCTGGTATGTCTTGGTGCCCTGGGGTCCAGGTGAGGCAAAGCTTGTTGTCTCTTCCCAGTGTTATACACGTGTTTAGCACCTTTTCTTTTGTGGAGCTAAACCATGCAGTTATTCGATCGCTGAGGGTACACTCCGGGTCGACATCATTTGTTTACATGAAGACGAAAGATGATTGGATTCAAAGATTGAATGGTGGTTCGTTTTCAACTTTTGTTTTGTTAATTCTAATACTAATACAAAAATTCTAATAGTAATAATTAACAATCTAGCCTTATCCTAGACTTGCACTCTGAGTCGAAATGTGGGAACTCTGCCGGGGGTTCTTCTTACTGTCTGACCGCTTCTTCTCCTGGTGGTACTTTCTCCTGTTATTATGGCGGTGCTGGATCTCTTTTCCCAACCGCAATCGTTCTTCCTGACCCACGGCCGTCAGTAATTGGCACCGGACTGCCTCGACTTCCCTTCTAAATCTTGCCTCCACCCCTGATCTGTATTTCGCCGACGGTGGTTCCTTCTTTGGAGGTGTGTTTTCCCGCTGTTGACACTTCTGCCTGGCCCGGTACTCCTCCAAGCTTAACGGTCTCGGTCCCACCTTTGGGTCCCGTAAGGCCTCCTGTAGCGCACGACTTGACAAGTTCGACATGGGGCGTATTCCCTGTGAAACGACACGTAAACTTCGCGTTTGCAGATCTGAGCCGATAGGTTCCTTGGAACCGTGTTCGGTCAGTCCAACCCGGGCCGATAGGTTCCTAAGAACCGTGTTCGGTACGTGGATCTTCGCAATGTTAGTTAGTATTTACTTACTGGATTACTGTCGGCTAAGTCCAAGTTTCTTCTGCTGGATTTCGACTAAGTCCAAGCTGCTTCTGCTGGATTTCAGCTAAGGCCAAGTCTCTTCTGCTGGATTTCGGCTAAGTCCAAGTTTCTTCTGCTGGATTTCGGCTAAGTCCAAGTTTCTTCTGCTGGATTTCCTCTAAGTCCAAGTTTCTTCTGCTGGGTTTCCTCTAAGTCCAAGTTTCTTCTGCTGGGTTTCCTCTAAGTCCAAGTTTCTTCTGCTGGGTTTCCTCTATCGCGTGCACACCCCGGGAAGTCGTTTCTCCAGACTATTTTGTCATCCAAATTTTCCCGTTATTTATCGGAAAATTTTGTGCCGAATATACAAAATTTTCCCGATCAATGTTCAATCGATGGTCATTGTCATTGATCGTCACGTTGCCATATTGCGGTTCCGCCCTGGTGGTGCCACCTAGTGGTTGCTGGCGGCTGTGAGTAACCTGCGCTTACAAGATCATTGCTGTTGTATGGGTGCTTTAATTTTCTATAATTTCGTCACATTGTTTCTTTCGTTGACAGACGTCAGTTGCGGAATGGATCAACGTGTCGCAAGTATTTTTGGTGAGTCTTTATTTATTGTTTTTATCCCTTTAGGTATTCCGAAGGAGGACCATCACATTCCTCCCCCTTTTAGAGGATCCTCCCTAGGAAAGGAAGCGATGTTGGGGGGTCGACGGTTCTTTTCATTGGTGTTAGGGGCATTTGACTGGGATTGGTGTGGCATCGTTCCAGGATCTACTCCGTTTTGTTTTCTATTTAATTGTTCTTATGCTAATTCTATTTTCACTAGTTATATTTGGACCTAATCGACACCTAGTTAATAACAATTCCTCATATTTTCTTTACTGACTTCCATGGATCATTTTCCATCGCTTTACAAATTATATGTTGTATTTTATTATAGTTCCTAGATCCTACGTTCTTAGTAGTTACATTTTAATCCGTTATTAGTACAACGTCCGTTATGTTAACATACTTTCCAATTTTCGCTTTGCTCTCTTTTAATAAATTTGATATTGTGTCTTATATATTTTCTATTGTGTCTTAATTTTTTTTTTTTTTTTACATGTAAGTTTTTGTGTTGGCAACGCCAAAACTCAGTCGCACGACATTTACGATCATACGACCAACACATGACTTACTTCTCAGCGGAGAGGCAGTACATGAGATGACTTCGAGCTGTTAGCATTGTCATAGGAGCACTCATAGGATTGATTGGATTGTGAATAACTTTAATAAATTAACGAAAATTTTATTGATTTAGGTAGGTGATAAATTGTCATGTTTTATAAAGTAAGATTTTGTGAATAATCGTAAATATAGTTTTAGCAACTACATCTTACGTTGTTTGATTATAACCCCAATCAATCACGTGGTTAAGTTTCTGATTTCGAAACTTACAAATCAATACAATGAGTATAAGAGCAAAGTTCCAGTTTATCTCAGAAGCCGGGGCCGATTCAAAGAGTATTGTGCTTAAAGTGAAAACAATTCAACTGGCGGGGCAAGAGGAAGTTTTTCTATTCCCGCAAGAAAAGAGAACCAGTGCCTACCATACTCAACTCTTTAACACAACTGTAGTTAAAAATGTAGTTAAGAGTTTGAAAACCCGAAATAAGTTTAGAAATGTGTTAGTGACACTGACGGAAGAACTTCAAAAAATTTTCTTTGATGAAGAGGGAAATGTTGTGCTAAATGAGGAATATTTGGAGGAAGTCACTACAACGTCTACCGATATCACTAACACTAGCGTCCTGGAGAGAAGCAGTCGTAGTTTAGCTAAAGATATAGTCTTGGAAAAATTTAAAGGTGAAAATTTTAAAGCGACTACGTGGCTATCGATGTTTGTTCAAGAGTGTAAACGAGTAGGTATAAATCAAAACAAATACGCTGAGACTTTAAGATTGTTTTTAGAAAAATCAGCACTAGACTGGTTTAATGTTTCTTTAAAACAAAATTCGTTAAATAATAATTGGGAAATTTGGAATAACACGTTTATAGAAACCTTCTCAGTACAATCCTGGACTGACGTCGCATATGCATACGATTATCAATACTTGAATGGTTCGCTATTGGAATATGTGTTAAAAAAGAGAAATTTATTATTAGAAGTTAATGAAAGCATGACTCTTAATACTCAAATTGATTTAATAGTAATTAAATTACCTAAATTTCTAGAAAACAACTAGAAAGGAAGTCTATCTTAACCATGGAAGATTTAATGTCAAAATTGAAACATTTTGGAAATTTGATTATTAAGAAAAACGATAAGGACAGTGATAAAATATCAAAACAAAACAAACCATGTGCAATTTGTGAAAAGTTAGGTTATAAAGAGAGGTTTCACCCAGAACAGAGGTGTAGATTAAGAGATAAACAAATATCGAGCCCAAAGAATGATAAAAATAAAATTATAAATAATGTGGATATTGAAAGAATTGTGGCTAGCACAGAAGAAGCAAAAAACGAGTAGTCACCCCACTTATAAGAGTAAAAATTCTTGTTAATAATAAACCAGCTATAGGTCTATATGACTCAGGAGCTAATGTATCATTAATAAGTCATGAATTTTTAAATAAAATTAATAATGTAAATGAAATTATGAGTGGGGCAAATAATTTAAAAGGAATAGCTGGAATAACAAAGCCTGAGGTTATAGTATATTTAAAGACTACAATTCATAATATTAATGAAATTTTTCCATTTTTTATAGTAGAAAACATTGGTTGTCTGTAAAGTCGGTTTACGGACGATAATTTTACGTGATAACGTCATAAGAAAACATTGATGAAAAATTGCCTACTTTTATGAATTGAATTGAATTATTTTCACTGAATTGTCATTATTTTGTATAATACAAAGAAGGAGCTAATTGAAAATGTAAATTTTTCCAATAAATTTTTTTACTTAAATTATGCAGATTAATTATAAGTAACAATATGCTATGTATTAACAATTTATTTATTCGTACATATGAGTATTAGTTGGGATTCATGAGAGATTCTTGAATCCACACTAATTCGCGTATGAACGAATCTCTCATGAATCCAAACTAATACGCGTATGAGATTGGATTCATGAGAGATTCGTTCATACGTGCATTAGTGTGGACTCAAGAATCTCTCATGAATCCAAACTAATGTACGAATGTCTCATTCGTCCGCTCAGCTCAGGCGGAACGGCCATCGATTTACAAGATGTTATCACGTCAAAAATAATTATTTTAAAGAAGATATATTGATGGGTTTGGATTTAATTCAAAAATTCAAACTTTGCCAAGATGAAAACTTAAATATAACTCAGAAAGGTACAGTTATTAAAAATGAAGTAAAAATTGAAAATAATAATACAACCAGTATTCAAGACATAATAAAAAAAACAATGATATTTTTGCAAAATCAAAATTTGATATCAGAGAAATTAAAGGATATGAGGCCTCAATTAAATTGACAGAATACAAATATATTTCTAAGAAACACCCTACAGATGCTCATTCCAAGACAAAGATGAAATAGAAAAGCAAGTAGGTGAATTGTTGAAAGCAAAATTAATTGAAGAATCATGTAGCCCATATGCAGCTCCAGTTACTATGGTATTCAAAAAAGAAGAAGGGAAAAGATCCCGCTTTTGTATAGATTTCAAAGAATTAAATAAAATCGTTGTGCCAGGGAGTCAACCGTTTCCTATATCGTGAATCCTATTTTCTTACTAGTTGCGGTTTAGTCAATTGTTATTACTAGGTTACATTATTTCAATCATCTTTTCTTAACTACTATGTTTTAAAATTTTCTTATTTTCCTATTTATCTCAATTTATTTATTTTATTGATGAAAAATTGCCTACTTTTATGAATTGAATTGAATTATTTTCACTGAATTATCATTATTTTGTATAATACAAAGAAGGAGCTAATTGAAAATGTAAATTTTTCCAATAAATTTTTTTACTTAAATTATGCAGATTAATTATAAGTAACAATATGCTATGTATTAACAATTTATTTATTCGTACATATGAGTATTAGTTTGGATTCATGAGAGATTCTTGAATCCACACTAATTCGCGTATGAACGAATCTCTCATGAATCCAAACTAATATGCGTATGAGATTGGATTCATGAGAGATTCGTTCATACGTGCATTAGTGTGGACTCAAGAATCTCTCATGAATCCAAACTAATGTACGAATGTCTCATTCGTCCGCTCAGCTCAGGCGGAACGTGATAATGAGTCACGATTTTTCATTTGTGCAGCCGGCCATCGATTTACAAGACGTTATCACGTCAAAAATAATTATTTTAAAGAAGATATATTGATGGGTTTGGATTTAATTCAAAAATTCAAACTTTGCCAAGATGAAAACTTAAATATAACTCAGAAAGGTACAGTTATTAAAAATGAAGTAAAAATTGAAAATAATAATACAACCAGTATTCAAGACATAATAAAAAAAAACAATGATATTTTTGCAAAATCAAAATTTGATATCGGAGAAATTAAAGGATATGAGGCCTCAATTAAATTGACAGAATACAAATATATTTCTAAGAAACCCTACAGATGCTCATTCCAAGACAAAGATGAAATAGAAAAGCAAGTAGGTGAATTGTTGAAAGCAAAATTAATTGAAGAATCATGTAGCCCATATGCAGTTTCTATGGTATTCAAGAAAGAAGAAGGGGAAAGATCCCGCCTTTGTATAGATTTCAAAGAATTAAATAAAATCGTTGTGCCAGAGAGTCAACCGTTTCCTATGTCGTGAATCCTATTTTCTTACTAGTTGCGGTTTAGTCAATTGTTATTACTAGGTTACATTATTTCAATCATCTTTTCTTAACTACTATGTTTTAAAATTTTCTTATTTTCCTATTTATCTCAATTTATTTATTTTTTAGCCACCTACTTACGTCGATGGTTCTATCTCGTTTGGTGTTAAGGATCTGCTTCGAGCAGGGCTTATGCCCCACGTGGTCACCTTCCTTCCTTCCTAGTGGTGGATGCTTAGCTGAGGACCCGATATATACTTTCTTGTGATGGTCAGCGTGGGAGTATCCTGTGGTATTTTGCTTTTTCCTGTTCCTTTCTAATTTCATTTCTCGGATCACATTAGATATCTCTTCTTCCCTCTTGTGAAATTTTTCTTCTTCGCCAGGGTGGCCTTGTCTGCCTTCTTCCGGTTCACCCAGTTTGAGATGGTGATACAGCTTGTCGGCTGATTCGAGGATGTCCTCCCACATACTCTTGGTCATTCGCAAGTTGTCCACGTCTCCAGCATAGCATGCAAGGGCGTCTTCCCACATGCTGGTGGTCCGTCCTATCCTGGCGGTTGAGGTCACTGGTCTTCCGTCATCTGCTGGTCTGCGTGCAGCGTGTAGGTTATGGATTTCGACGATAACTTGAAGCGGACCCATGTTGATTTTTATTTTGCAGGGGGATTCCTCAAGAATGTCGACTTCTGGGTAGTTATTCTGGCTTCCGAATCGTCCACCTTTCGTGTTCGGGGCGGGCATCTTTGTATTCTGGTAATTGTAATTGTTTGGTATTGTTATTCTTCTCTCTGGGTATTTTTATTTATTGTTATTGTTATTAGTATTATTATTATTACATTATTGTTTATTAATTAATATATATATATTTTTTTTCGCTTATTTACTACCTTTTAGGTTTCCGAAGGTGCCTGGGTTTCTCGGTTTTTAATTGTGGTTTCTCGAGCCGTAGTAGGGATTTCTTTGGCCGTAGCAGGGGTTTCTCGGGTGTTGATTATCTGATCCCTCCTCGGGATTGTGATTGGCATTGACACGAACTGAACTCGTGATTCCCGTTGCGGCCTTATTCGTGAGGGTTGCGCTGGCTGTGAGATTCTTGTTTTACAGATCCATACTGTGATCGCGATGACCATTGTTATTACTAATCCTGCTGATAGACCAGTCGTGGTGTGTAGCTGGATTCTACTACGACGTGCTTTTTCGGTTTCCTTGATTTGGATGTCCAGGGCCTCTGTCGTCTCGCTATACTCCTTATTGTGCTCACTTAGGGCGATCGGGTGTAGTATCTCTATTGGTTCTTTTTGCCTTTCCGTATTTTCTAACGGTATTTTATATTTTGCGAAGTCGATTTTAGGTGACGGTATATTTTCTGCCTGATGTATGTGTAAAGGGTGCCTCTCATTTACTTTATAAGGAAGGGTGTACTCGGCTAGATGGTATATGCACTTCATTTTTAACTCTATTATTCCTAGACCAGTCAATTGGTAGGTTAGTTCATTATTTTCGCATTGGCTTATTAGTGGGGTTGGTTTTAGGACCCAATATAACCAAGCGTTGTCCTGGTGCATGGGCGTTATTATTGGTCTCACGTTCGCCAATTTTCGTATACGGCAACTGACCGGAGCCTGATCTGTTGCTTTGAACAGTGCCGATATGCAGTCCGTGCGTGTAGGTTTTGTTAGCAATGGGTCCCCGTGTTGGCAGATGCTGTATGTACCGTTAACATGGGTGCATTGAATTCGGTAATTCAGCTCTGTTAAACCGAAGTTGTGTTGCGATCGACTGGTATTTAAAAAATATGTACTCTCTATGTCGTAGACATAGTAGGAGTCGTGACCCGTTTCAATCGGAGTGGTGTAGATCCTGTTTAGGGTGTATGGTTGTTCTTCTAATAGGGGTATTTGTATTTGAATCAACGTTCCTCCTTGGCCGCCTTCGTGGTCTACTGTTGCTATCCTTTGTAAGGTAATGGGGTCCATGGTGGTTTTTCTTCCATTATATTTCTCAGAGGCGTTAGTGTAAACTTCTAGGATCTGCTTTGTTGGTACTAGTAAGGGACTTAATTCCCTTCTGTTAAGGGCTTCTAGTGCTATGAACAGGTCCGTGATTTCTAGATAGATCTGTTGTAACTCTCCTAGCATGAATATTGTTAGTTCGTTGAGATCCAATCTTATATGGATTTTCCGAAGTTGGTCCGAGTGGTTGGCTATTTCGCTTATTTTTACCCTCAGGTCCTCTACTCGTTGCACCAGCTTGTTGTGTCGTCCGGCCATTTCATTGTTGGTGTCGCTCATGACCTTCAACGTAGTCTTCATTATCGTGACCTGTTTCTTGGCCAGGTCCAAATTAGTTTGAGTATCCTCTTCTAACTCGCTCAGCTTTTGATGGATATCTTTCGAATCTTCACTGTCCATTGTTCCGAATACGGTTTTCATAATCTTGCCACCCAGATTCAGTAGTCCCCTTTTTGCGCGACTTCGTGACGTTAGTGTGGAGCTGGTTTTACTTATAAGGTCCTTTATCTGCACCACCTGTCTTTTTATTTCTCCCTGCCAGTGGTGACAATTTCCTTCTCCTGCCAGGCTACTGGTGTCGGTGCAGAGTTGATTTATGGCCGCCTCACAGTCATTGATGTAATTTAAATGTGGCTCCCACGTTGGTCTAGGTAGGCGTGTAATGATAATCCAGTGGTCGTGGTACGTCTGCACCTTCCTTAGGGGCTCGAAGAGCACTCCATGGTTCTTTATTGGATGTATTTCCACCGGTGTTTGCTGGGTTAGGGCTACCACCATTAGTACTATTATCGATGTAGGTACCATTCTGGAAAGACAAGGGTGTGGGTTTTAGTTGAATAATTTCAACCGATTGTTGTGGACGCGCCGTTTCCGGTTTCTTATCAAAATGGTACTGTTAACCGGGTTATTCACGGCTACCACTTCATAAGGTCCTAGCCAATACTGAATAAGTTTGTTTTTCCGTGCCGCATTTCGGAGGGGTACCTGGTCACCTACATGGATTTTTACCGGGTTTATTTTCCGGTCGTAGTACTCTTTCGATATGAGTTTTCCTTCTTCCAAATTAGTTCGAGCGGTTTGATATGCCCGTTGTAGTTTATTCCGCAAATGGAGGTAGTAATTTTCATGATCGTAGACTGGTTGTGGGGCCTTCTTTAAGTTGTTGGGCCATATAAACCGTCCATTGGGGTTAATTTCGTGGTTGAGTGCATGGTATTGTTTCTGACGAACATCGCCGCTCGCAGGTGTTCGTCCCAATTTGATTTGTTGTCGTCGACAAAGTTTCTTAAATAATCGATCAGCGGTTTGTGCGACCTCTCCAACGCTCCGTTGGATTGGGGGTGGTACGGCGTAGTCTCTAGCTTCTGGATTTTAAATAATTTGCAGACTTCTTTAAACATTTCTGAAGTGAAATTCGCTCCCTGGTCTGTTATCAACTTCTTGGGTATCCTGTAGCGACTTATAATTTCGTCTACGAACGCTTGGGCTACCGTCTTAGCCTCCATGTGGGGTAGAGGTACTACGTCCATGAATCGTGTGAGATTATCCTCAAAACTCAGGATGTATTTGTTTCCTCGTGTAGTCTCGGGTAATGGTCCCACAAGGTCCATTTATACCTTGTCGAATGGAAGTATCGCGGTGTCCGTTATCATCATGGGTTCTTTATGTTCCCTGCTTAGTTTATTCAATTGGCATTTCTTGCACCCCTTAATATATTTCAGTTTATCTCCTATCATTCCTTTCCAGGTGAATTCTCTTTTCAATCTTTGGAATGTTTTGAATACACCTTGGTGGCCTCCCAGAGGGGCGTCGTGACAGTCACGTTGGATGATTTCGATTTCCTGGGGGTCTGTAAGGACTCTTATCTGTGGATTCTCTAGCTCAGAGGTATTACCCTGTACCTCATGTTCATCGTTTTTATCCTCCGATGGGGTTTTTGGTTGCGTTTCTTGGGTTTTTTCATGTTGCTCCCTTGCTTGCTTGCGGGTGGTCACCATAACTTCGTAGGGGATTCCACTAAGGGCGTCGGCGTTGTTGTTTTTCCTCCCCTATTTGTACTCTATCTCGAACGTATAGTCGGAGAGTTTGTGCCATAGGCGGAGTATTCTGCTTGTGGGGTCTTTGATCCTTATAGCACCTCTTAGTGGCTTGTGATCCGTGAATACTTTAAAAGGTCTTCCGTATAAATAGCACCTGAAGTTCTTCACTGCCCAAACTATGGCCAGGAGCTCCCGCTTGACTGTTAAGTAGTTTTTTTCTGCAGCATTCAATGTATGGCTAGCGTAGGCGATGGGCTTCTCTTCTGGGGGTTGTCTTGTGCTAGCACTGCCCCTAGAGCTTCTCCACTTGCATCGGTATATAATTTGAAGGGTTCCTTGAAGTTTGGGTACATTAGTACCGGTGGGTTTATTAATTTCTCTTCGAGTGTGCTGAATGCCTTTGCACAATTCTCGTCCCATTTAAACTTCACGTCTTTTTTCAAAAGGTTGTCAATGGGGGACACTATTTTGGAGAAGTCTGATATGAATTTCCTATAATAATTCGCTAGTTCCAAGAACGACTGCACTTGTCGGATGGCCTTGGGTGTTGGGTATTCTCTAACGCTTTCTACTAAGCACGGGTCTGGTGCCACTCCTTCTGTGGTGCACTTATGCCCTAAATATATGATTTCCTTTTTCAGGAAGTTAAATTTTTCTGCGTTTAATCTCAACTGGTGTTCCCTTAGTCGTTCTAATATTACTCGTAGCTTTGTCTGATGATCGGTTAAATTTCTACCATATATTACGATGTCGTCCAGGTATACGAAACATTGTAGACCTTGTAGGCCTGTCAGCACGTGGTTCATGAAACGCTGGAAGGTTGCTGGTGCTCCTTTCAACCCAAAAGGCATATGTTTGAAAGTGTAGTATCCCGATCTTTGGGTCTCATGGCTATCTGATGGTAGCCGCTAGCGAGGTCCAGTACAGAAAAGTAACGGGAATTTCCCAACTGGTCCAGGATATCCTCTATCCTGGGTAATGGGTACGCGTCCCCTTCGGTTACCTCGTTTAATTTTCTGTAGTCGACAACAATTCGCCATCGCTTCTGTCCATCTGGTCCCGGTTTCTTACTACTAGCAGGGGTGCATTCCACTGGCTCCAGCTTGGCTCGACTATGTCTTCATCCAATAGTCTGTTTATCTCTTCTGTTATGACGTTCCTGTGCGTTTCAGGCAGTCGGTACATTTTGCACTTGATTGGCTGTTGGTCTTGTTTTATCCTTATCTCGTACTGCACCGTAGCTGTGTGTCCCAGTTTTTCTCCTGGCAGGTGGAATACGTCCTGAAACTCGGTGATTATTTTATTCATTTCCTTTTTTTCCTCCGCGTTCAGATTGGCATCCATATTGACTAGCTTCTTAAGCTGCATCTCCCTTTTTCCCGGCTCCTCGTTACTTACTACACTGCAATATACCTGTGGTTGTGTTATATTTTCTGCTTCGCTCACATGGTCTATATCCTTACCGTATCTCCTCAGTTTTACTTCTAAATTCTTAATTTCCAATTTTTCGTTATTGATGTTCATTATGCTTATCACTATTTCTCTATCTTTAGGTTGGACCAGTGCGTTGCTCACGTATACTCCTGGTAGTACTTCTTCTCCTTCGGTCAACTGCTGTCCCCGGACATAGGTTATTGCTTTAATGAATTTAACGCATCTGGCAGGTACTATGACATCTTTGAGCTCCGTGGTCGTTATTTCTTCGTCGGGGCTCCTGTCCTCAGGGTCTTCATAATTTCGAGTATGGTCTTGAGCAGGATTGGACTTATCCTTACTCTTCCCCGCACGCACGGTTTCCGGACTTCCGTCCTGAGTGCCTGCTTCAAAGAGTTGTGCTAGATCTTCCATTGCCTCCTCCGTTGGTGATTCTACCCCCGCGTCAATACGTAGATCAGGGTTATTCCCAAAGACGTTGATGGTTGTCGTTTCGGTTCGCCATTGTGGGCTGGTATGTGCCTCCTCGCGACAGTTCTCCAGGAGATCGAGGTTGTCACCCCTCCCAACAGATACTGTTTCCATACTGTGAGTTTCTCGGGTGTCTCTTTTAGTTTTTCTCCCGTCCGTTGCTATCACGCCAACAAAGCATGTCCCTGTTTTACCATGGTTACAATTCTCTTCAAACTTTATAGTTGTTCTTTCCTTGCCGGTTTTGGACGAAAATGTCAGTCTTTTGGCAGGGCCCTCAATGTTACAGTGCCTGGATAAGAAGTCGTTGCGCAGTATACCAGTTATATTGGTGTGATTTAGTGAGTTTATCAGGTGAAACTTACATGGATAGGGTTGATCTAGTTCAACTTGTCCCATTATGGTACCTTCTGATGATACCTCCCCCGAAATGGTGTTTATCGTGATGATTTCTTTCTTATTTATTAATTCTTCTTTGTCTTTCTTGATTTCCACTTCCTTTATCAGGCTTATTTCTGCGCCCGTGTCTATTATGAGTTTATTTTTTCTTTTTTTAGTGAAATCCAGAGGTAAGCTTACTATTGGGATGTTAGGGTACTGGTCACACCTTTTTTCATCTTCTTCTAGTGACGACGCGCGGTGTGTTCGGTCACCCCTTCGCAGTTTTCCGAAGTACTTGTTCGCGCCTGCTCTTCTAGTTGTAGGCGTTCCCACCTTCCCTTAAGGAAACACCTACTTTCTATGTGTCCGGTCTGCAGGCAAAAATTGCACTGGTCCGGTGCAGGTGTCACAGTGGTGTGGTTCACTTGGCGTTGCCTGTACTCATTGGATTGGTTCGTCTGATTCCGTTGGTGGTTATTGTTGCAATTCTGCGTACTAGGGGGGCGCCCCCTGCTCGCTACGCTCGCCAACCCCGACCGTTCGCTACGCTCACTCTAATAGCTCGCGCATGGCGCTATATATACAGTAGCGTTATAAGTAGAAAGGTGATTTAGTTCAGACTTTAGTAGCAATCATTTAAGCTCATTTTGCACGTCAAAGTACATCTATATTGAATGAGGCCCTATCTATAATTATCGAAAACCATGCGGGTGCGGTTGCGGATCTTGAAAGATCTTAAAATTTTCTCATACAAAATACTTTTTGTAAAAATTCTTTCATCTTCTGCCAAAGAACCTTGGCCTTGTGTCTCAGAAATACACAATAGAATACGCAAGACATAGAAATAATGTAGACGCGCAATCGATCAAACGATCTAACTCTACTGGCTACGACATACAATTGACGGTGAGAAAATATAGGTTGTTTGAGTAAGATTCCTGATTTTTTAAACGTTTGCCCCTGGGATTTATTATTTGTCATCGCAAAAGCCAGAATGACGGGAAATTGAGTTTTTTGAAAGCAAAAAGACAAAAATACGTCACACGTGTCAAAAAACTTGTGTTTCGGGAAACTCCTGCTAAAATCTCACAATCCAAACAATTTTCTTTTGCATTTTAACTAAACGAATAGGTGTACCATTGACCAAGCAAGTCATGTCCTGTACACAAATTACGAGTAAGTAAAAGTATGCAATTTGGTTTTAAGGATAAATTTGCGGGATCGGGAGCCCACTTACATCAACTGGGCCTAAAAATTCTAATGGAAAATTATTTTGCTCCCTATAATCATCACTCAAGATGTTATCGGAACTCAAATATATTCGTTTCTCTCCGGCCAGGCTGTTAAAGATTTCTGCAACGATGAAAGTGCAGTCTTCATATTTGGGTGCTAATATAACCGAATTGAGAATATCGTTAGACTTCATGGTTTCAGATACATTGTCATAAGTATTTGCAATCATGAAGTTGCAGCTAACTAAATGGGAAGGAATTTCAATAACATCTTGGCTGTAATCTGGAAATGTGGGTAAAGGTCCATTACCAAGAGATTTAAGAAATTCAACGAATTCAATCTCATGAGCTAAAGCTCTCGTGTTTTGAGTAAAAGTTATTTTGTGGAATTTTGAAAATTTGGACCATGAAGTAAGGCAATTCTCAATAAGTGGTACACGTGTACCGTGAGATGTAGGTGGCAATATTCGTGAAAAATCTCCACAGAGTAAAATAGGCTTATATCCGAAAACTTTAGTTGAAGTACCGAATGAATCGTTTACTGAACAAAATTTCCTCAATAGCTAATAAAGCACGGTTATATGAATCATTTTCTGAAGAATTTCTTAAAAAGTCTTCACAGATGAACATTTTGGATTCATTCCACAAATCTAGTGCATTTGTAGGAAAGTTCATACTACAAATAGGATATGGCAAATAACTCTCTTAACTGCTGAGAGGAATTACACTCTTTTACTTCTAATAAATACTCACACCACTCTCCATCATTTCATGCGATACGTCGTGCATGTGCTGAAAATGTGCAGTAAATAATGTTCCCAACAGTACCCAAATCCTGATGGGACCTCGAACATCAAGCTAAAATAGTCTTAAATGGAACAACTCAACATAAAACATAAAATAATCTAACAATAGCTCTACTACTTCCTCTTTGAGGTTTTTCGATTTCTTGTCTTTATCAACCTAAATATAATGCATCGGCGTCACTGTATATAGAAACACGGACGAAGTAATTCGATTGATTTCAGAGAATGCAGTCAATTTTGTTCTTCCGTGATTTTTAAGACCTTGCTGAACATTTCCTTCCCTTAAACCTGTATTTTGCCGGTGAGGCAATTGACATTCAACTCGAACTATAATATATTACGTGACTGGTAATGCATTGGATACTCATTCATGCGCCAATTAGCTTCCGTAAATCCAACATAGTGACCGGACAAAAAGCTATAGATTTCATCTATATAAACTTTGCCCTCAACTCCACCTCGAACTCTTCCAAACTGTAATGAGGCACAGTCGTATCCCTTATAAACATATTTGTGCATATATTTTAGCCTCTTAACTGTGCTGCTTGTGAACTTCAACATTAAAGTAGTAATCGCTAAAAGATATGGATTTTAAGGAACAGCATAACGGTTGTCAACATAGTGGCCACGAAAGTCAACTGTTATACCATTAACACGACGCATCTAACATTGCCCTGAGTTGTATTGTAAAAGTCCTTAGAAAAGCTTTTGCTGCATTTACCATCTCTGATACAGACGGGGATACGATTCAATAAACCAGATGAACCGTGGATCATGTGGTTTTTAGCTAAATTATGTAGTTGTGGGAAATACATTGTATATTGTAAATAAAATATATCTGGAATTTCCGTACAAACGTACCAACCTTCATTTTCTACCTTTTCTTTTTTCTCTAAATTGAGGTTTTAAGGGCGAGCAGACAAAAGTTTGGAAATATGATAAAATTTAAGATTTCAATTTTAAACAGTTTTTTGCTCGTAGCGGCTAAATCAAGCATTCTAGGGGGTATGACCAACCCCTATTATTTTTTCATTTCCCAACTTTTGGCCATATATCATATTTCTCTAAATTATGTTTTAAATGTGGGTCCATACAAAAGTTGGGAAACATGATAAAATGCAGACTTTCGTTCGCTTTCCATAAATATTCGTGACTTTAAATTTGTCTGTGGTAATGCATCCATATTATTGTCTGTGGCCATATGTTCATTGTTTTGGCTTTTGTCTGGAAGAATGCAATTTCATTAGCCAACGGTTGCCTTCTTCCAGGCAAAAAACAAAAGAATGAACATGTGAATATTGTCTGTGATATGGCTGCATTTGCCCCTCACATAATCATTGGCATAGATATTAGGTTTGAGTGAAAAGAATGCACGTATTTGGCATAAATGGTTGTTTATTCAGTCGAACGTATGATCATTGTAAATGATAATGTGAAATTAGTATGTTCTATATTTTAATATTTTCATAGAGGAATGCAATTATATGTTAATTCTTTTGGTTTGTGTCACCAGTAGAAGATTGATCCATTTGGTTTGATTTTCGACTAATTTAGTACTTGTTATGTATCGGGGACACAAACCAAAAATTCACATATGGTTGCATATTTCCAGGCAAAAAGTAAAACGCACACATTATTCCCAAAAGCATCATCTACGCTATACGTGTGCTCAATTCACACATACTATCCCATTGAATTTTTTAATTTCAATTTAAAATTAAACTAATTTATAATTAAATTTAAGAAAAAAAATTAGTTGATGCACATAGAGGAAAAACTAATCTTTCGAATGGTATAATCTTTATGCTGGTAATTCCACCTGGTTTCCTGTTAAAGGGATAACAAAAATACGTGTCGCCTATTTATATATAGATTATGCCCATACGTTCTACATGCCGTGCAGAAAGGTTTCATCTGCTTTGTACGGCACTCTGCCATCACGTGTCCCATCTTGTTACAAAAATGGCATCTTATTTGACGCCGCTCTGGTCTATCCCGTGATGTGTTCTGGTTTCCGTTCCTATAGTTGTTATAGGAGTTTTGCTGGTTACCTCTGCGCGGTGGTTGATATTGTTGAATCCCATTTCTATTGTAAGTGCCGTGGTTATCTCTTTGTGGTGACCGTATGTTCACCAAAATGTTCACCTCAAAATGTTGAGAGTAGAGATGCGTGTTGCTATGCCCCATGTACAAGTTGGGTCCAGGCACCTGAAGGTTTTGCGCCATTGTGCTGGCCGCGATGTGCGGTGGCTGTCGCATGCATTGCTCGGTTTGCTCCAACCTTCTGACTTTCGATCCTAGGGCCTCAAGTGTGTTTTCCACATCTTGTAACAAGTAAAACTTGTAGTTGGAATCTAGTACACCCATTTTAAAACAGTGCACCCTAACTTCTTCTATTTCGGTCCTCAGACCCCCCCGCCATTAGCATACTGAACGTCTGCCGCAGTCTTGCAGGCATCTGTTAACCCTGTTACTCGGTTATAGTTCCCCAGTAGTGTTTCTGTGGGTAGTTGCTGGACATTCCGCAATTGGGTGTTTAGAGTAATGTAGGAGGTGCCTTGGAGTAAACTGGCTCTTAACGTGGAGAAAATATTTTCCAGCGTGTCAGATACTCCTGCCTGTACTGCCTCTAAAGCTCGTCCTCTCAGGCGTGTCGGCAACAACCTGGTGAACAACACCTTGTCCTGTACTTCCGTGAGAGTCTCGTAGCCTAGTCTAGCGCAGTTAACAAACTCATTGATTTCGCTTTGTTTACGCGGGCTATCCTCGCCAATCAGGATTGGTACATTATTGTACAAGATGTTGTTCACTCGTTCCACGTTAGCCATCTTTTTGTCCTAATTTTTCGTGGTTTCCTCACTAGTTGTTGGTTGTACCTTTTGCTGTTCTCTTGGTCTTGGGCCGTTCCGGTCACAGTTATAGCTTCCCGGGTCGGAAATGTCCTGAAGTAATATCTCCCACGCCTGAGCGCTACTATCTCAGGTCTTAGACGGGCTTCGTTTGTTATTTCTCCTCGATCCTTTGTTTGCTCGTGCCGGTGTCCCGCTCCGTCAGGTTGAAATTCGTCCTCTGGAGTAACTGCATCGCTATAATCGCCGCTTTCGGGTTCGTCACCTCGTTCTGGCTCCGGCGTTTTTGGTGACTCCGGTTCGTGGTGCGACTTCTCGTCTTGACCTTCTTGCTCCTCCTGGCTAACGGCTAGTTCGTTGTGCAATTCCTCTTCGTCTTGATTTGGCTGATCTTCTTGGCTAGCGGTTCCCTCCTCGTTGCTAATACAGGGGAAATTAGGGTCTGGGTTGTTAATGTAGAACGCGTCAAGTCTTCTCATAAACCTACTTACAGATTCAGGGAGTGGTAATTTTGGTGTGGGTTGTGCCATACATTTTTTTTTCTTTTTTTTTTGGTTTTTTTTCCTTTTCCTTTTTCACTTATTTATTTTTTTCTATTTTTTTTTTCCTTTATTATTTTTATCCTTCCAGCTGGCTCTATTCACAACCAAATTACATATGTGGTTCTATCTATACTCTATATTTTACAATTTAAATACATTTTTACCTTAATGAACGTTATACAATGTATAAAATGTGATTTACAATTCCAGTTTGACAATTTAGTTTCAATTACGTTATAACATTTATACAATACCGTTATACAATTTTTTGCATGTTTATTTCTCAACATAAAGTTCTTAGGTTATTATCATTTATTCTTGCCTCTTCTCGAGGTTCCTCTTGTGTACCATCAACAATTGTTTTTATATTTCCCGATCTTTGTGCAAGTGCTATTCAAAGATTTTAGTTTTCCTAAAAACAGACTATTTTTTAAATCTTCCAAACGGCCTTTCTATTTGACCATACTTTTATATTTTGCCTCAAACGTAGGTTTTTAAATGCGGCTGCGCCAGTTGTTATACACGTGTCTAGTACCTTTTTTTTTGTGGAGCTAAACCATGCAATTGTTCGATCGCTGAGGTGCACTCAGCGTGAGGGTACACTCCGGGTCGACATCATTTGTTGACATGAAGACGAAAGATGATTGGATTCAAAGATTGAATGGTGGTTCGTTTTCAACTTTTGTTTTATTAATTCTAATATCAATACAAAAATTCTTATAGTAATAATTAACAATCTAGCCTTATCCTAGACTTGCACTCTGAGTCGAAATGTGGGAACTCTGCCGGGGGTTCTTCTTACTGTCTGACCGCTTCTTCTCCTGGCGGTACTTTCTCCTGTTGTTATGGAGGTGCTGGATCTCTTTTCCCAACCGCAATCGTTCTTCCTGACCCACGGCCGTCAGTAATTGGCGCCGGACTGCCTCGACTTCCCTTCTAAATCTTGCCACCACCCCCGATCTGTATTTCGCCGACGGTGGTTCCTTCTTTGGAGGTGTGTTTTCCCGCTGTTGACACTTCTGCCTGGCCCGGTACTCCTCTAAGCTTAACGGTCTCGGTCTTACCTTTGGGTCCCGTAAGGCCTCCTCTAGCGAACGACTTGACAAGTTCGACATGGGGCGTATTCCCTGTGAAACGACACGTATACTTTGCGTTTGCAGATCTGAGCCGATAGGTTCCTTGGAACTGTTCTCGGTCAGTCCAACCCGGGCTGAAAGGTTCCTAAGAACCGTGTCCGGTACGTGGATCTTCGCAATGTTAGTTTGTATTTACCTACTGGATTACTGTCGGCTAAGTCCAAGTTTCTTCTGCTGGATTTCGACTAAGTCCAAGCTTCTTCTGCTGGATTTCGGCTAAGTCCAAGTTTCTTCTGCTGGATTTCGGCTAAGTCCAAGTTTCTTGTGCTGGATTTCCTCTAAGTCCAAGTTTCTTCTGCTGGGTTTCCTCTTAGTCCAAGTTTCTTCTGCTCGGTTTCCTCTAAGTCCTAGTTTCTTCTGCTGGATTTCCTCTATCGCGTGCACACCCCGGGAAGTCGTTTCTCTAGACTATCTTGTCATCCAAATTTTCCCGTTATTAATCGGAAAATTTTGTGCCGAATATACAAAATTTTCCCGATCAATGTTCAATCGATGGTCATTTTCATTGATCGTCACGTTGCCATATTGCGTTTCCGCCCTGGTGGTGCCTCCTAGTGGTTGCTGGCGGCTGTGAGTAACCTGCGCTTACAAGATCATTGCTGTTGTATGGGTGCTATAATTTTCTATAATTTCGTCACATTGTTTCTTTCGTTGACAGACGTCAGTTGCGGAATGGATCAACGAGTCGCAAGTATTTTTGGTTAGTCTTTATTTATTGTTTTGATCCTTTTTTAGGTATCCCGAAGGAGGACCATCACTCCAGTTGTTCCAGGCATTCGTGGCATTCCTTGACCAGTTTGGACTTCTTTGTGACCGCTTTTATCGCGGCTTTGCTGTCACTGGCTATGAATATCCTTGCCCCCTTGTATTTTCTCTCGAGAATTCTTTGAGCGCAGACCATTATTGTCATTACTTCGGTTTGGAAGATGGTGCATCTGTGTCCCAACGACCTAGCGATCCTTGTGGAGAGTCCCCAGATCCCCAGGTCCGCCGTCCCTCACCGAGTCGTCTGTATACCAGGCTAGCGCACCCTTCTCCTTCTCAACGGGTAGAGGGGATTTCAGCCATTCGTTTTTATCCGGCACTTTTGTTGAGTAGTTACCTCCGAAGGTCACCTTCCAGTCAATGTCGTCTGTAAATACTTCCTTCAGATGTGGTAATTGCGTCAGGATACTGAGATGTCCTAACCTCCCTGTGTCATAACATCGGGTTTTATGGGTTCTCAGGGCTTCCGCTAATCCCATTCGCCTTACATGCAGGTTCAGAATGACCTCTAGAGCTGCCGTAGGCGTAGTCCGCATTGCTCCCGTGATCCCCATGCAGGCTATCCTTTGGATTTTCGTGAGTACTTTTTGAGTTGTACTCTGTTCCGTTTTCTTCCACCAAATAGAAGAGGCATATGTGATTGCCGGTCTAACGATTGCGGTATATGACCAGTAAGTCATATTAGGTTTCAGTCCCCATGTCTTTCCTAGCAGTTGCCTACAAATGTGAAGACTTATCAGAGCTTTGTCCCTTATGTGGCTAAGATGCCTTTTCCAATTCAGCTTCTGGTCCATGTAAACGCCCAGATATTTTACCTCGTTGGCAATGTGCAAATGTTCACCCCCCATGGATATTGGTTTCCCACTCTCCATGTTTCTCTTTCTGGAGAATGGAACAATCACAGTTTTTTGCGGGTTGACTCCCAAACTTTTGCTATTGCACCAGCTTATGACCTGTTCGAGATCTGTTCCCATTAGCTCCTTTAGGGTGCCTAGGTGTTTACCAGAGATTATTATAACTATGTCGTCCGCGTAGCCTATGACGACATAGCCCATCTCCGTTAGCTTGCGCAGGAGTTCATTCACCACAATAGACCATAACAAGGAGGATAGTACCCCTCCTTGGGGGCAGCCGCTTCCCGCTATTACAGTTCTAGATGATCCTCCTAGCTCCCTGCACTTGAAAATGGATTTTATCCAGCCAATAGTAGTGGGATCTATATCTTTCTGTTTTGATGCCTCATCAATGGCCTCAAAAGAGGTGTTGTCGAAAGCCCTTTGAGTATCCAGAAACGCACAGAGTGCAATCTCCTTGTATTCCAGGGCTTTTTCTATTCTGCTCGTGAGGTCACTTAGGGCGTCAATTGTCGATATGCCTTTTTGGTAGGCATATTGGCTTTTGTGTAGAGAATTCCTTTTAAGGCTCCCCTCTCTTAGGGGGAGATCAAGTATCTTCTCCATGCTCTTGAGGAAGAATGATGAAAGGCTAATAGGTCTGTAAGACTTTGGCTTTTCGCTGGGTTTCCCCGCCTTTGGAAGAACGACTACATTGGTTTTCCTCCATGAGACTGGAATCCACCTCAGTGCATGGCGTTTTATATGATCTCAACATTTTTGGATCATTATAGACATAATTTCATCCCCACCTGGGTGGCTGGAAGCTTTTTATCGCCCACCTTACCTTGTCCCTTGTGAAGATTTTCTTGGAGAGCTTGATTGCTCTTGTGATACCTTCGTATCGCGGGTATTCCCCGTGGTTGTTTGATGGGACGCTGTAGCCAGGAAAGTGAGTACTTCTTAATAGTCCTAAGCCTGAAGCGTATTCTTTCTTTAATATTCTTTGGATTCTTGCAGCACTAGGTAGGGTTTCATTCCCTTCACACATGTTTTTCCATGAGTTCCTTTTGGATTCTCGTAGGATCTTGTTATAGTTTGTAAGGGCTGTATGGTATTCGTCCCATTCGCCCTTTTTCTTTGCTCTATTGAACAGTCTTCTAGTTTCTCTCCTGAGTCTGTCCAACGTCTCATTCCACCCGGGCACATTCCTGTTGACTGCCCTTTGTTTCGTGGGACAGCTGGACTCCAAGGCGTCAATTAGAAGACGTGGCTCTATGGTTTTGATGCGCTCGTCCTTTAGGTGAAAGACCCCTGAACATACTTGCTGTTCGAATTCGAACCAATCCGTCTTTTGGATTATTCTTTACTTTTCTATCTGGATGTTCTCAGCCTTAAATGTAAACCGTATGAAGCTATGATCAGACATTGAGGCTTTATTTAATACCCTCCAGTTAGAGACTTTTGTTGCAGTGAAGGGATTTGCTAAGGTTATGTCTAAAACCTCCTGCCTTATTTTGTTGGTAAAGGTAGGTGTGCTGCCCTTATTGAGTATCTGCAAGTTGTTGCAGGTAATGTACTCATATATGTCCTCCCCTCTTGCTTTGTGTTTGTGCTTCCACACGAAATGTGATGTGCATTGGCATCACTGCCCATTAGGAAGTTCAATTGTTGGCTTTGCAGTATGCAATGAGTTGGCTAACCTCTACCGAGGGAGCTGACTTGTCCTCCCCTGGGAAGTACACCAAGGCGCAGATGAGTTGTTTTTCACGCGCTCCTTCCTTCAAGTTCACCAGCACTGCTACTAGATCCCTTTTAACGAATTGTGTTACGGGGATGAATCTCACATTGTTTCCTAGGATTCTTGCCGCTTTGGGCCTTTCCCCATTGGCACAGTGTATGATCTTCCTAGTACTACTAGGTATGCCTCTAATGCGAGTCTTGAAGTAGTTTGGCTCTTGCAGCAGTCCGATGTCGACTCTATACTTCACCATTACCGCTCCAAGAACGCTCATAGCCGCCTTGGATCTGTTTAGATTGATGTGGGCTCATTTAGTCCCCTTTATAATCTGCTTTCGTTTTCCGTTTTTCGTCGGATCCTTCTGGGTGTGGGTGTTTCTGGGCCGATCGCAGGCCCTTGAATCAGCCTCTTCCCCAGATGGAATCATTTTTACCTTTCTTGAGGAATTGTGATACCTTCTGGGTTTCCCGTCAGTCTCCATAGCCTCTTCCCCACCGGAATTGTTTTCTGGTTCATTGATTGATTTTTCGATCGCAGGCGCCGCTTGATTGCAGGCGCTGCTTTTTTTTGAGGATTTTTCTTTAAGTTCAGCTTCATTTCGCCAAACTTAAAGCTGATGTAGAGGTTGTTCCATCTCAGGGTAGCCTCTGTAGTGGGGTCTATCGAGAAGGTAAGTAAGACTGGCATCTTTTTTTTCTCCGTCCTTCTCAGAACCCTCCAGCACTGAGTGTTGAGGTCATTATGGGAACGTATGTATTCCAATATGTCCTCATTTGTTTCTTGATAGCTATTTTTGAAGTAGCGTATTGCGATGACTGGGCGTGGCAGTTCCTTTTTTCCCAGTGCCGTCAGGCTCGCTCCTTCCTAGGGTTTAAGATCAAGCCCCTTCTGCCATTTCTTTGTACTTTCATCCTTGCATGTTACAAGGAGCCAGCCGGGTTTGCGGTTTGCGTCAAGGAATCTGGGTTTTAATTGTGCATCTCCCTTTATGTTGGCTTTTTTTCCGGGTACAAGTTCTTTATTACCTTCCTCCTTCTCGGTTTCCTGCTGGGTTGCAGGAATTTTTTTGGGGCGTACTACCATTCGGTTTCTTCCTCTCCGAAGGATTTGGGGAGACCCTCTCTGGAGATCTCTCCTTCCTTTTTGGAGTCGCTATAGGCAGAGTAGACAGTTTGAATGGCAGAGTGGCCAATTTACGTGCCTCCTCCGCATTCATGCCTTTCTCCAGCCACTGCTTTAGCCTTTTCCTGCCGGCTCCACTCAGCTTGGGCTTTTTGGGCCCTTTGTTTGGATGGGGTGGTCCTTCACCCTTTCTTAGATTGATCGGAGGCACAAGTAGCCTCTTCCCCAACCTTCGATGTTGAAGGACGTACCTCCACCGTAGTTTCAGTGCTCTGAGAGCTCTCAGATTTTTTGTTTGGCGATTTAGGATGCCGGTCCTTTAAGTTTTTGTTATTTATTTCGGTGTCCATTTTTGGTCCCACGAAAAGCAAGGGAAAATACGGTCACCTCCAGCAGAGCCCCGCATGCCACGGGAAGGCTAGTTGAAACAGGAGGTCGCTTGTATCCTGAGTTCGCTATTAAGGACTGAGCTCGCCCCCAGCCATGCAGCCTTCTACATAGCTGTTCCGTCATATATTGGCTTGGCACCACAAGTGCGCTACCAAGAGAGGAAGCGTTTGCCCGATGGGAATCCTTGTGGTCAGATAACCCACCGGTGGGCTGTTCCTTTGCTTATTCCTTATTCCTTATTCCAGCGTGACATTTAAGCAGGTTCAATTACTTTGCTTTCATACCCCGCTGGTCGCCATAAGAGTTTAAGCCTCCGAACCCGGCCTAATTCGGGGCCTTCGTCAAGGTCTCCCAGCCCCTATCGGAGGTCTTGGCAATATAACATGTACCACATTTCCAATACACTAGTGGCAATATAATATGTACAACATTTTCAATACGCCTTCTTACATTTATATTGTACAATCTTAATTTGTATTTAATAACGTTCTGAATTTTTCAAACTTCTCTTTACTTAATGCTTTCGTAAATATATCCACAATATTATTGTTAGAATCAATTTTAACTACATGTACAAAATGATAATTAAACATAAATCTCTTGTTAAATACAAATACTTTAGATTTCTTTATGCATATTTCCAATGGGTTTCATTATAGGAATTTTGATATCTACTTAAATAATTTAGGCTATAACTTATATCAGGTCGCGTACCTGAACTTATATACAATAAATCCCCAATTAAATTTCTATATTTAATATTTGATTCACATCGGTCAGCTTTTTCGACTCTTAAATTTGTTTCCATCGGAGTATTATATAGTTTACTATTTTTTATATTGTATTTTTCTACTAGTGGCTCAATATATTTTGTATGACATAGTTTCATTTTATTTTCACGAAAATTATAATTTGCCTCAATACCTTTATATTCTCTTATTCCTCCGATAACTTTCATATTAAGTCTATTTGATAATAATTCCTTCATATTTTAATTTTATTTTTTATCTTTACCGTAAATTAATAAATCAACTACATATATTAACATATTTATAGCATTTTCTCCTGTTCCATTTACATATGGTATAAGCATAAATCTACATTACTTTTTCTAAAACCTTTTTCACTATATACTCATCAAAACTTTCGTACCAGTCTCTGGGACTTTCTTTTAATCCATATAACGCTTTGTTTAACTTTAATACCATATTTGTTCCAAATTCATAGCCTTTTGGTTGATTGATATATACTTCTGATATATCAATTTTACCGTTTAAAAATTCCGCTTCTATATCCATTTGTTCAATTTCTAAGCCATATTGGCAACAAAAGACAAATAAAATTTTTAATGTTTGAGTTTTAGCTACCGGAGAATAAATATCATGAATTTTTCCTTTTTGTTGAAAGAGGTTTTCAACGACTAGTCTAGGTTTGAATCTATTATCAGATTTTATGGTATACACCCATTTAACATCTAAAATGTGTCCATCTTGTTTTCTGTCTACTAAAGTACATGTATTATTTTTATTTATACATTATATATCTTTATCCAAAGCTTTTTCCAATTTTTACTGTCTTTGCTATTTATCGCCTCCTCAAATGTAAGGGGAGTATCTTTTCTACTAAAATTTGCATAGATATTATTACTTTCTTGATCTGGATGTCTTATGGGACTTTTTCTAGTACGCATAATCTTACGTCTTACTTCTAGCTTTTCTATATCTTTTTCTCCTTTATTATCTGGTTGATTTTCAAGTTCATCTGCGCTTTCAAACACATTTTCATCTAACGATTCATCATCACAATCATTTACTTTTCCTCTACTCGCTTCTAGGTATGAAGTAGACTAAAACTTACTTTCTTCTTATACATTTTTCATTATTTTATACAAAAACTACATGCCTTGCAACTATTTTTTTCCATCTTATAATATTCTATATCCTACTTTACTATATCCTAACAAAATCCCCATTTTTGCTTTCGGATCCCACTTACAAAATCGTTTTTGTTGTGGTATTTGTACAAAAACTATACTACCATATAATCTTAAATGTTTAACATTCGGTCTTTTTCGAAAGAATATTTCGTACGGAGTGTTTCTCTCTATTGTATTCACTTACATTCGATTTTTCAAATACGTTGCTGCCCAGATTATTTCAGGCCAAAAACGTTTGTGTACTTTTGCCTCTGCAAGCAAGCAACGAGCCGTATTCTTTGTTGTTCTATTAAATCTTTCTGCCGATTATTTAAATACTCTCCACCATTATCGCATCGCAATATTTTTACTCTTTCCCCAGTAATATTTTCGTATTTATTTATATATTTTACTAAACAATTAAACACCTCACCTCTAGATTTAATACAATATACTTTTGCTATTTTGTTGTTATCATCAATAAATGTAACAAAATATTTTTCTCCGTTTAAACCAGAAGTTTTAAAAGGTACACAATCATCTGTATGTATGATTTCTAAGATAGCTTTTGCTTTAGTTCTATCATTTTTGAAGGGAACATTACTCCTTTTGTTTTCAATACATGTTTTACATTTCATAAATTCTTTTTCTTGTTCTTCTGGAATACCCCTAAACAATTTTGGTTTACATAACGTGTTTAAATAACTGAAGTTTACATAACCCAGCAACATATGCCAGTTCTATTTCTTATTCATATTGTTTTGTTCAGCACTATTTGCAAATTTCTTTTCAAATTCAAGGCTACTACTCATTTTACGTTAACTTTTTTACCGAACGCATCAAAATAACTAACTGCAGTTCCTATTGTAGTAGCTTGAATTGAACTATTATTCTCCAAGTATATATTTACCGGTTTCTTCAAATCTATACATTTATCAAATTATTTCTCGTTTTCTATAATGTGATCTAAACATCATTGTCGAGTAGCCACTGTATTTCACATTTATTTATTTGGTTTACCTCTTCATTTTGTACAGCAAACGCTGTTGCTACCCAAGCATTCGGATTTTCATTGATCTGCTCACCCGATGCGCCTGTATTTCTTTGTCGATGAAAGTTGCTATGTCGTTTGAAACAACCTCTTCCTCCACTGTTTCCACGTATTGAGCCGCGCCATGTGCCTCTGTTGTGTGTTTCTTGATTTTTTTACCTTACAGTCTCTTGCGCAGTGACCATTTTTCCCCACAAGTAAAACATGCTCCTTTTTTGTTTTGTTGTTCTCTTTTCGTTACAAAAACATAAGACTTCTTTTGGTCGTAATCTTTTTTATTTTTCATCTCTGCTAATTTGATCTTGTTTCTAATATAATCAACCGTTTGATTTTCTTCTTTTTACGTGTCTATTAAGTCTCCGATATAACTATACGAATCCGGGAACGTATATAACACATAGTTTAATTTTTCTCTCTCACTAATTTTAGCACCCGCGCTTTTTAGTTCATTTAATGTCTTTTCAAATTCACTAAAAAAGGATTCAGGATCACCGTAGCTACTCAGTCTCATCTTTTCTAATCGATTTCTGCACACAATCTGCAATGCTGTTAACTCCTTCAAATACATATTATCTAATTTTCTCATAATTTTGTAAGCTGTTTCCTCTTCACAAACAATTTCTAACTGTTTGTTTGAAATCGCGTTATAAATAATATTTATTGCTTTTAGATCTTTTTCTTCCCAGTCTTCTTTATCAGTATTGAATTTTTCTCTTTTTATCACTTCGTCACATATTTTAAGTTTTATGTACATCACTATTCTTGTTTTCCACATACTATATTCTTCTCCATCATATGCTGGAATTATTTCGTAAGCGTTCCTTCGACTTCAACGTTTTCTTTCTTTTATCATCGCCGTCTTTATTTTAATAATTTATACACGCGGCACACTTTTTACACAATTTAACTCATCTATTTTAGACAGTTTATCAATTTTGAACCACGTCCTGCTACCATGTTGGAATTTTCGAGGGAGGAGAAATAAACCCGTGGTAAACTAAAACTAATTTATTGAATAAAAACTACATTCCAAAATTACACATGTGGCTTGGTTGAGGGTCAGTCCAAAAACTACACCTGAAACTTAATTGCGCTGTAGCGCTTCGCTTGCATCTAGCTGTTAAAACCGGTTTTTCAGAGAACACTCTTGGCAATATAACATGTACCACATTTCCAATACACTACTGGCAATATAATATGTACCACATTTTCAACAATTACTCCCAAATACTACGCATACTTAGCATTGTAAGAAATAGGAAATCAGAGCAAGCAGATTCTGCTCTCGAATCTCATAATACTCCTTTAAAAGAGACATCCATCGAGGCTCTAAATTGAAATTTTTTCTCTCACCAAATTTAAAATCTTCCGACGGCACAATTGGAAAAAACAGTCTCAAACAGTTAAAGGCAACAATTTAAACATATAAAGTGTTCTATCTCAATGTGGGAAGGGAACAGGGAGTGCTTGCCCGAAAGGAGAAGTTCGTCTGTACCCAAGGACTAATCCCGCTCCCAAGAAAAAAAAATTTTAATACATACATCTCCAATATTTTTTCTTTATTATTTCTCATTCTCTACTTTACTTTTGTTTTGTAAAAAGTGTATTCGAACGTATCAACAATCTTATATATCGTCGTGTTCAAATTTAGTATCAGCAATGAACGACCGGAATAGTGACGAGGAATGAAAATTGTATTTCTTATTCAGAATTAAAGTTGTTTATTTATGCATTTGTCGATTTTTTTTTGTCTTCACATTTACACTATTTTACACATTTTTTCAAATTAACAATAGAAATTTTTAATTAATTTATTCAAGAACATTAGTTCAAAAATCCATATATTATTATAAAATCTTATAATTCATGATCTTATTTTGATTATATTAAGAATTAGTAATAAATTAGAATAATATAATAATTCACAGGATTTAGTTCGGCAGATATGGATCACAATAATATTTGATAATTAATTCACAAAATAATTATATAATAATTCAAAGGACTTAGTTCACAAGATACAATTATACACAAGATTAACATTTTAGTTAAAAATTAAAGATTAATCTAAAATAAATCCAAAAAAAAACACTAAAAGTTAATATATTTTGGTTTAGAACACATTATAGCAAAAAACTCTTTTTAGATTAATTAGAATTAAAATAACTTCTTTTTTGCAAAACTCAGACTTTAAAAAAAATTTGCTCTTAAAAACACTGCTCTTTTTGAAAACTCAAGCTTACGAAAATTCTTCACGACTAAAACTCTAACTCAAGATATGATTTAATGGCTAAGGAAAACTTTTCAAAGCATTTTAAATAATTTTCTTGAGTACTCAAAAGCTACTTTATTTTTATGAAGTTGTTATTGTAGTTTTATTCTAACTTTTCCGCCCTATACGTTACCAAATCATTCGATAAAATTAAGACAAGTGCGCGCCGAACTCGCCCATGAAGGGTTCCTTAGCAGCAAGTAAAATTAAGACGAGTATAAAATTTCTTGTAGTTCGTTGTAACTTTGATCTATGTTTTAATAATAGTGTATTTTTTTTAAATTAAGTTATTGATAAGTAAACATTATAATTAGGTACCTAAATGATGGGATTTAGATCTTAATATATGCGAGCCCATGTTGGCTTGTGATAGCTAAATAAGCTAATATATATTCCAGTTTGACAAGAAATATTTACAAAAACATTATCACTTTGTGTGCCTCCTTACGTAGTTGGACAAGGTGGTAATAACGTCCTGTATCCAGCGTTCTGCATGAATGACAGTATACAATTGTCTTTTAAATAATGGTTAAAGGTTTATGCATAAGGTTTATGTTTATGAAATTAAATGTTTTTTTTTATGTTTGAGTTGATTGAATGAAAGGAAAATTGCGGTTTACGACTTATGACGTATTAAAAAAAAAACTACTTACTAGATCTCGTTCAAACCTATTTTCGGTGGAAATTTGCATGGTAATGTATATCATATTTTTTTTAGTTTTATCATTCTCTTCTAGTTTTATCATTGGAAAATATTTCCTTTTACACAATCTTTCGTGTGAAGATTACCTTGGTATGAGGTTGCCTTGATCTGGTCCATTTAATATTTTGACTTCGACACACGAAGATTTTCATACTCTTGACAGTGCTACATATAATTGGCCATAAGCAAATACAGGCTCTGGTAAGAACAATCCAACTTTTTAAAGGATTTTCCCGTGTGCCTTATTGATGGTCAAAGCCAATTTAATTGGAAATTGTCTTCTTCCCAAAACGAAAGGCAAATCAGGATTTATGTGTGCCTTAGAATGAATACTTTATCCTTGTATGGGTTTACCTCCAAAGGAGCGATCATTCCTCATTAGTTCATTTAATAATTTGTCAACAGCTTTCAGGGCAACCCCTGAGGCCATAGTTGATTCATCCTATATTATATATTTGCATTTTCGTATTAACTCAGCGTCCGTGGATGTCACAAAGTAAGATCTGATTTTTACTGAGCTTGAGAGTTTTGCGTTCCCGCGCGGAACGGAAAACAGGGAAAATTGTGAACAAACTACTCGCACAGGCACTTCTCCTATTGCGAGAAGGCAAAACTCTCAAGTTCTGTAAATATCAGTAGTGTGTGTACAGCTTCATCATATTTTTTCGTCATATATATGATGAAATATCACAGAAGAATGATCGGCACCCTAAGTACTGATTTTTACCGAACTTGAGAGTTTTGCGTTCCCACGCGAAACGGGAAATTGTGAGAAAATTTCTCGCATAGGTACTTCTCCTATATTCCGCCCCGCGCGGGAACGGAAACTCTGAAGTTCACTAAAAATCAATAAGTAAAAAAAAGGAGAATGGGATTCACGCTCTGAAAGCAGAGAAAATTTATTTTCAAAGAATGAATTTCTCTCTGCTTTCTGGAAGTAAGTCTCATTCACCAGAGAATGGGATCATATTGATTTTTACTGAACTTGAGAGTTTTGCGTTATCAATTATTTCTATTTTCATTTTTCATTTACAGTTTCTCTTTATGCGAGCCGGGGTTTGCCCAGTGACTGCGTATGTTTCAGTAATACGAGAGTAACATAAGCGACCTCTTAGGTCACCGGCCATAGCGCGACTGCCGATGCGCGTCATTTGGGGATCATTAAGTAGGCACAGGCATCGCTGACGCGCATTATCGACAAGTCGCGCATGGCGAGTAAGTCTCATTCACCAGAGAATGGGATCATACTGATTCTTGCTGAGCTTGAGAGTTGTGCGTTATTACATGTATTTTTTCCCACTGTTTATTATAAACGTACATGTGTGGTGGCTCAATATATGGGAACATGAATGGAACAGAAAATGTGCTCGGGATAGCTCAGTATTGTTTTTATTGTTTCTTAAATTACACACATAGCTCCTTAGAGCCTCTTTACATAATTTACAATAATTTTGAATCAACATTTCAAATAACTTAAAAGCTAACATGTCAAGTAGGTGAAGACTTTTACAGAAAATATCTGAGTCCAACAATGAAACACAGACGCAAACTCAAGCAAGATACTATACAGAACATCGAGATTAAGAAGAAAATCAAGTCAAGTAAATTTAAATTTGTCAAGTGATGCTTATACTAATAATTTCGTTATTTTTGGAGTCTTTTTAAAACTACTATGGGGGCGCCCCCTGCCCGCTACGCTCGCCAACCCCCGCCGTTCGCTCCGCTCACTCTAATAGCTCGCGCATGGAGCTATATATACAGTAGCATTGTAAGTAAAAAGGTTATTTAGTTCAGACTGTAGTAGCAATCATTTCAGCTCATTTTGCACGTCAAAGTACATCTATATTGAATGAGGCCCTATCTATAATTATCGAAAACCTTGCGGGTGCGGTTGCGGATCTTAAAAGATCTTAAAATTTTCTCATACAAAATACTTTTTGTAAAAATTCTTTCATCTTCTGCCAAATGACCTTGGCTTTGTGTTTCAGAAATACATATAAACACGCAATCGGTTAAGCGATCTAACTCTACTGGCTACAACATACAATTAACGGTGAAAAAATATAGGTTGTTTGAGTAAGATTCCTGATTTTTGAAACGTTTGCCCCTGGGATTTATTAATTGTCATCGCAAAAGCCAGAATGACGGGAAGTTGAGTTTCTTGAAAGGAAAAAGGCAAAAATACGTCACACGTGTCAAAATACGTGTGTTTCGGAAAACTCCTGCTAAAATCTCACAATCCAAACAATTTTCTTTTGCATTTGAACTAAACGAATAGGTGTACCATTGACCAAGCAAGTCATGTCCTGTACACAAATAACGAATAAGTAAAAGTATGTAAATTGGTTTTTAAAATAAATTTGTGGGATCGGGAGCCAACTTACATCAACTGAGTTTAAAAATTCTACTGGAAAATTATTTTGCTCTCTATAATCATCACTCAAGATTTTATCGGAACTCAAATATATTCGTTTCTCTCCGGCCAGGCTGTTAAAGATTTCTGCATCAATGAAAGTACAGCCTTCATATTTGGGTGCTAATATAACCGAATTGAGAATATCGTTAGACTTTATGGTTTCAGATACATTGCCATAAGTATCTGGAATCACGAAGTTGCAGCTAACTAAATGGGTAGGAATTTCAATAACATCTTGGCTGTAATCTGGAAATGTGGGTAAAGTTCCATTACCAAAAGATTTCAATCTCATGAGGTAAAGCTCTCATGTTTTGAGTAAAAGTTATTTTGTGGAATTTTTAAAATTTGGACCATGAAGTAAGGCAACAAGTGGTTTCTCAATAAGTGGTACACGTGTACCGTGAGATGTAGGTGGCAATATTCGTCAAAAATCTCCACAGAGTAAAATAGTCTTATATCCGAAAAGTCTAGTTGGAGTACCGAATGAATCGTTTACTGAAAAAAATTTCCTAAATAGCTAATAAAGCACGGTTATATGAATCATTTTCTGAAGAATTTCTTAAAACGTCTTCACACATGAATATTTTGAATTCATTCCACAAATCTAATGCATTTGTAGGAACGTTCATACCACAAATACGATATGGCAAATAACTCTCTTAACTGCTTAGAGGACTAACACTCTTTTACTTCTAATAAATATTCACACCACTCTCCATAATTTCATGCGATACGTCTTGCATGTGCTGAAAATGTGCAGTAAATAATGTTCCCAACAGTACCCAAATCCTGATGGGACCTCGAACATGAAGCAAAATAGTCTCAAATGGAACATCTCAACATGAAACATAAAATAATGTAGCAATAGCTCTACTACTTCCTCTTTGAGGTTTTTCGATTTCTTTTCTTTATCTACCTAAATATAATGTATTGGCGTCTCTGTATATAGAAACTCGGAAGAACTAATTCGATTGATTTCATAGAATGCAGTCAATTTTGTTCTTCTGTGATTTGTAAGAGCTTGCTGATCATTTCCTTCCCTAAAGACTACATTTTGCCGGTGAGGCAAGTAACATTCAGGTCGAACTATAATATATTACGTGACTGCTAATGCATTGGATACTCATTCATGCGTCAATTAGCTTCCGTAGATCCAACATAGTGACCGGACAAAAAGCTATTGATTTCATCTATATAAACTTTGCCTTCAACTCCACCTCAAACTCTTCCAAACTGTTATGAGGCACAGTCGTATCCCTTGTTAACATATTTGTGCATATATTTTAGGCTCTTAACTATGCCAAGAACTTCCACATTTAAGTAGCAATCAAATTTCGCTAAAAGATATGGATTTTAAGGAACAGCATAACGGTTGTCAACAGAGTGGCCACGAAAGTCAACTGTTATACCATTAACACGGCGCATCTAACATTGCCCTGAGTTGTATTGTAAAAGTCCTTAGAAAAGCTTTTGCTGCATTTACCATCTCTGATACAGACGGGGATACGATTCAATAAACCACATGAACCGTGGATCATGTGGTTTTTAACTAAATTATGTAGTTGTGGGAAACACATTGTATATTGTAAATAAAATATATCTGGAATTTCCGTACAAACGTACCAACCTTCATTTTCTACCTTTTCTTTTTTCTCTAAATTGAGGTTTTAAGGGCGAGCAGAAAAAAGTTTGGAAATATGATAAAATTTAAGATTTTCAATTTTAAACAGTTTTTTGCTCGTAGCGGCAAAATCAAGCATTCTAGGGGGTATGACCAACCCCTATTATTTTTTCATTTCCCAACATTTGGCCATATATCATATTTCTCTAAATTATGTTTTAAATGTGGGTCCATACAAAGTTGGGAAACATGATAAAATTCAGACTTTCGTTCGCTCTCCATAAATATTCGTGAGAGATAACTTCGCGTTTTCTAGAAATAACTGTAAAATTGTGATTTTCCATATTTTTTGAAACAAAATTTGCATATATGTTTATCAAATTAGCAAAAAACAATGGTATAAGTAAACGATGGCTTTAAATTTGTCTGTGGTAATGCATCCATATTATTGTCTGTGGCCATATGTTCATTGTTTTGGCTTTTGTCTGGAAGAATGCAATTTTATTAGCCAACGGTTGCCTTCTTCCAGGCAAAAAACAAAAGAATGAACATGTGAATATTGTCTGTGATATGGCTGCATTTGCCCCTCACATTATCATTGGCATAGATATTAGGTTTGAGTGAAAAGAATGCACGTATTTGGCATAAATGGTTGTTTATTCAGTCGAACGTATGATCTATGCAAATGATAATGTTAAATTAGTATGTTCTATATTTTAATTTTTTCGTAGAGGAATGCAATTATATGTTAATTCTTTTGGTTTGTGTCACCAGTAGAAGATTGATCCATTTGGTTTGATTTTCGACTAATTTAGTACTTGTTATGTATCGGGGACACAAACCAAAAATTCACATATGGTTGCATATTTCCAGGCAAAAGGTAAAACATTCACACGCACACATTCTTCCCAAAAGCATCATCTACGCTATACGTGTGCTCAATTCACACATACTATCCCATTGAATTTTTTAATTTCAATTTAAAATTAAACGTATTTATAATTAAATTTAAGAAAAAAAAATAATTGCTGCAGGTAGAGGAAGATAGAAACTTTCGACTGATATAAATTTTATCCTGGTAAGTCGATTTGGTTTCTCATAAAAGGGATAACAAAAAAACATGTCGCCTATTTATATATAGATCTTAGCTGTATGAGTCGCTGCAGCTCGTGAGCACTTCTCAAGGAGGAGTTCTGCGCACCTTTTGTTGACTCCTAACTTCTGAAGCTGCTTCAAACATTTCTGCAATACATCAGTGTAGAGGATCTCGCCAAATGCTCCCACGACGAACACGCCTAGATGTGTTGGGCCACAGTACATTGTTGAGAAAGCCTCTACTAGGTTGTTATCCCTCTGCACGTTCTCGACATTGTCAGGGGTGACATGCATCACGGAGTTTTTTCCGTACCTTACTGCTTTCAACCACTCTTGGCTTCTTATGGATTGTAGATACGCAACTGCTACTTCGTAGATATGGACTTCATTAGGGTTCGTCAAGATTACCACAATGTCAGGTCGGTTGTGGTATAGTACTGGATGAGTTTGGAACTTCATCCCGGCTCGTACTTTAATGTTTCGGCCCTTCCATCCATACTGGACACATATGTTTGCTTTTTCATATTTAAGCTGCGCACTCGCTTCAGCTGGTGCATCAGTAGCAATTAATATTTCTTTTATTACCTGATGCACCACTGCATCATGTCTGTAGGTGTAGTGAGGTACGACACAGGACGACGATACATGATACGCGGTCTCGGTGCTGTTACAGCCTAGCCTGCACTTTCGTCTGGAGTAGGGGACAGCTCCCAAGCCATGTATTTGTTCTTCGCCGGCTGCTCGGAGTAATGTGAGCATCCAATCTTCCATCTTCAGTGAATGATATGATGGGACCTTGATGTTTTCTTTGTCAGCTTCCACTAGTCGGCAATAGTGCATGTTCCTGTCATTCTGCAGCTGTTGTCTTTGTCTTGCTGCTCAGTGGTTAGAGTATCCGCCCGGCAAGCGGAAGGTCCGAAGTTCGATTCCCGGTCACGAGCATTACACATTTTTCTCCTTTCATTTTCTCCGTACATATATCCCTTTCTTATTATTTATGATAGATATATACATACATATATGTCCTTTTAATTTATATATTTTTTTTCCTTTTTATTTATTACAAAAATTTCAACTTATTACAAGTACAGTTATGTTATTAAAAAGAGAAAAAAAAGAAAAAAAAAGGATACAATTAAGAGGATAGAGAAAAAAAAGAAATTAAAAGAAAATTGAGATTACAAAAAAATAAAAAAAGAATAAAATAAAGATTACAATGAAATTGAAGGAAAGACGAGAATAATAACAGTAATGAATAAACTAACGCTAGTGGCTAAAGTAACATAGAGAGAGACACAGCACATACTATATATTGTCGGATCAGGGAGACCGCAAAAGTGTGCCTGTACGGTCCCGAAAAGCCCTACGGACATTTCACTTGCCCTCCGCGTCCTCCAGTAGAGGGGCAGCACGATTGTACAAACGAATCATGCCGGTGATAGGCTCCATTCTGCCATACTCCGTGCGATGGAACCTGACAACAAGTGACCCACCCGATCTGAGATTGAAATCATTCTGACGAGGGGTAGCTTGATCGCGGATGTAAGGAGATATGATATGACCTTGGATAATGCCATGTATGAAGGAAAGATCAGCCAAACCACGGCGTTCAGCGAGAGGTTGGAGATTAAGGAGGTGGAGACGATCCTCATAGAGATCGTCCAGGGATCAGACCAGGGGAGGTTGAATAGGGCGAAACGCAGGAACCGTTTTTGGACAGCCTCAATGCGCTCAATATGCGTTTTATGATAAGGAGTCCAAATTTGGGAGGCATATTCTAATATAGGACGAACCAGGGAGGTGAATAGGGTTTTAAAGGAACATGGGTCCGCTAGTGCTCTAACCCATCTTGTGATAAACCCTAACATGACTCGCGCTTTATTTATTACAAGATTACGATGTTCTTGAAAGGAAAGCTTCGAGTCAAGGAGGACACCCAAATCAAGGGTAGAGTGAACAGACTTAATCGAAATACCATTGACATAAAAAGTGTGAGGCAGATGGTTACTCTTCCGAGAAAAGCAAATGTGTTCACACTTGGAGATATTAAGGATGAGATTGCTTTTAGAGCACCATGTAGAGAGCCTATTGAGATCCTGCTGCAGCTCGAGGTAGTCTTTAGGTGAAAAAATATTCTTGAAAAGTTTAGTGTCATCGGCATAGGAAAGAACCACGGAATTATGAATGACTTTGTTGACATCATTTGTAGATACGACAAAGAGAAGCGGGCCAAGGTGACTCCCTTGAGGAACACCGCTTGTGGAAACGAAGGAATGGGAGAGGGTGGATCTGAAACGAACACGATAGTTACGATTGGAAAGGTAGGAACCAATCCAACTAAGGAAGGAGTCAGGGCATCCAGCCAATCTAAGTTGAAATAGGATAAGAGGGTGTGGGATGCTATCGAAAGCTTTGCTCATGTCTGTGAAGATAGCTTTAAGAGCTTCACCACGCTCAAGAGCATTGATGGAATAGGATGTAAAGTGGATGTGGTTGGTGACAGTCAACCTACCTTTAAGGAACCCATGCTGGTGGGGACCAATAGGGGATGAGAGGAAGGGATACAGTTTGCTGACGAGAATTTTTTCAAATAATTTAGGAATCGTGGAAAGTTTGGCTATGGGCCTATAGTTCGAGACAAGCGATATAAGCCCTTTTTGTGGACAGGGATCAGGAGACCTGCCTTCCAGATGTCAGGAAGGATACATGATTGGATGGAAAGGTTAAAGAGGGAAGATAAAGGAGAGGCAAGGAGGGCCGCACATTTCTTAAGCAGCACAGGGGGGATACCGTCTGGGCTAGGGGAGAAATCATCCTTAAGGCACTGGAGTTCAACAAGAACGTCTTCCTCTGAAATATGAAGGATAGCAAAGTCGGAGGAAGGGGTAGTATTTAGTTCAGAAAAGTATTGAACATCGGGAACAAATTGACCTTTAAGGAAGGAAGGGGGAAAAAAGGTTGCAAGGGAATTAGCAATGGATAGGGGATCTTCCAGCTCCAGTCCTAGGTAAGAAAGAGACTGTGGAAAGTGATCCCCTTTGCGTTTCCTTTTTGCGTTCACAAAGGAGAAAAACAGGTGTGAGTTCACGGAAAGGTTCGATTTCATGGAGGAGAGGTAGCTATGGTACTGACGGTCAACTAATTGAGAAAAGTTCCTGCTCAAATCATTGAATTGAGCGTAGTCTACGAAGGAACCAGAGCGTAGATATTTCGACCAGAAGGAGCTGCGTTTGTTCCTTAGAGCCTTAACTTCTTTAGAGTACCATATGGGAGAGGAGTCATGGGAGGGTGGCGCGGATATTGGCGTGGAGGAAAAGATAGACGCATGCAGGACGTCATACAGTTGGGAGACATTAGTGAGAACGTCAGTTATATTGAAGTGATTATTGAGAGTCGTGAAAAGGAGATGAAAGTTAGTCTTACGAAAGTTGAGGCAAGGTGGCAATGGGGATGAATAAGAGGATGTTGGAGAAGAGACTGAGCAGAGAAGGGGTTTTGAGAGAGCAGTTTGACGTCATGCCTGGGACGAATGAATGGGACAAGAGATCAAAGATCAAAGAGAAAAAGGGAGAAAAAAAGGCAGGAGCACAAAAGCAGATTTCGATAATGCAGCTTAACGTCATGATTAGGACGACGAAAGGGTATAATAAAATTATAGGTGACGCTAATGTTACAGTTGACCAACTTGCAGGAGCCGAGCACATCAAAATTGTTATTCCATAAGGCGGAAATATGTTTAGGAATATATTAGACGGAATATGTTTATGAGAGAAGTAATTTGAAGATAGTCCAGTTTAACGTCATGCCCAGGACAGTGAAAAATATTGGACTGCGCATGGTTAGATGGGAGACAAAGAGGGTGTTGAGAGACCATGACGCATCAAGGGAACGAAGTGACTTAGTTGACTTCAAACAATGACGACGGCTACAATATACAATATAACAACTGTGTAGTTTTTCAAGAAAAAAGGAGAGGGTTATTAAGCTTCTAGCTCGCATGACACAAAGGGAAACATAATACAAAAAAAAACTTTGGGGAGAGCAGTTTAACGTCGTTTATGGGACGAGCAAAGCGTCGATCTGTGTTTAGTTTTCAGAAACAGAAAAGGGGTAAAGTGAAAAGAGAACGATGGAAAACATTCGGCATTCGTTCAATATAGGAGGAGATAGATAGATAGATAGATAGATATAAGTTTACTTTGTGTACAATTTGTACAATTAAACTGAAGTTTGCTGATATATCCAGCACAGTTTACGGGAGAATTTTAAAGTATGTAAAGGTTCTAAGTATCATAAGACTAACTAATCTTAAATGTTAATGCAAAAAGCTAATTAATACTATATACATGGTAGAATCAAAAAAATAAGGATAAAGTAAAAAAATGAGGAAAAAGGTACGGTAATAGCATGACAAGTACAAAAATTATTTAAAGAAATTAAATAGTGAAAAACGATTTAAAAGTATTAAAGAAAGAAAAAACAAGCAATTAGGATGTAAATGTGAAATACACCTGTGCCTCTGAAAAACCATCATCATCAGCGTTGCTTGAAGAGCCACAGCTCATCGTCTGTCAGCATGCCAGCGAGAGAGAAACTATGTCCTAACGAAATCGCTACGACAGATGGGGTTGGTCTGACTCTAAAGAGAGAAAAAGTTCATATAAGCGTTTCTTGAAAGTCCACTGTGTATCACAACTCCTTATCAGAGGCGGTATGGAGTTCCACAGATACGAAGATGTTACGTGAAACGACTTTTGTAGGAACTCCTTCCTGAACGGTGGTATGCATAGCGGTCGTTTGGTTCCTCGCACAGGTCTTACGCTTTCGTTGGCAATATAGCGAGTATAGAGATATGCTGGAGTTTTGGTTGCTAGGCTGCAGTACAATAATGAGGCACTAAAGTAGTCCCGTTTCCTCTTCGTTCTCAGCCATCCAAGGGACAAGCGGTATTTTGTTATGTGCTCTCGTTTCCTAATGCCAAAGATATATCTGATACCCGAATTCACTATAATCTTTAGTTTGTCTCCCAGCTCTTGTGTAAGATTACACCATACCGAAGAGCAGTAGTCGATTATGGGAAAGAGCAGTGTTTCTACAAGGTGTTTACGGAGCCTGAATTCTGTACTTTTCCTTAAGTAATTCAGACGGTACAGCACTGCATAGGCTTTTCTGCACACGTTTCCCACTTGCTTTTTCCAGTTCAACTTTTCATCAATCGCAACCCCAAGGATGCTTACAGAAGACTCAAACTTGATCCGCTGTTGATCTATAACTATTCCGCAGTCATCCATCGTCTCGAGCCGGGAAAAGTGACATAGAATTACAGATCATCTGTATATATTAAGTGATGGACGCAGGAGTCAAAACCATAACTTATGTCAGCAACATATAATGAAAACAATAGTGGTCCGAGTACAGAGCCTTGAGGTACACCTTTGTTCAACGAGCCAAAGGACGAACGTGCCTCATTGGACCCCAGTACAGCCTGCTCACGCCCTGCGAGATAAGAGGCACTCCACTTGATAGCTGATGCACCTAACCCAATCGTTTTCAACTTACGGAGCAGGGTTGCATGACACACTGAGTCAAACGCTTTGCTGAAGTCGAAAAGCAGGAGTATTGTTACATGTTTGCGATCCATTCCCGATCTTACATCATCCGTTAGTTTCAGCAGGGTGGTCTGCGTCCTATGTCCAGACCTGTATCCTGTTTGATGAGGATCCATCAAGCTGTTTGACTCGAGATAGTCGCTCAGTTGTTGATGCATCAGTCTCTCTAGCACTTTCGATAAAAAGCTTATTAATGAGATTGGTCTCATGTCGCTCGGTGAGGCTACTTTGTTGAGAGCCAATACAAGCGACTTCTTCCATGTCGATGGAGAAATAGACTCTCGCACTGACTCGTTAAATATAGTAACAATATAGGAGCCTATAGCTGGAAAAGCTGCGCTAATTATACTTTTGAGTATATCATCATATCCCTTCGCCTCAGAAGAGAAGTGGGGAGGAGAGAGAGAGAGAGAAAAAGAGAAACAATACAGAGAGAGAAAGGAAAAAAAATTTGGAGTGGTGTATCGTTTTAATGATAGAAGACCAGGGGCATCAAAAGCTCAAACAGCAGAAAGGGTTCAGATATAACAGGCGGAGGGAGAGGCGTTGGGAGGAGATAATACGGTAAATACGATCAAGTTATTCCTCATCTAGATGCAATTTCTACGGTTCCACCACGCATTATGAGAGGTTCTTAACCGACAGGCCAGGACATGATTGAGGCAGTTTAATCAGTTGTTGGGGTCGAAAAGGTGCTTACTGAAGGGGGAAAGCTTGAAAGGAGATAGCGGAGGTAGTTTATGATACTTCTTGTAAGGGCAATGTCACATTTGAAAGGGCTTGACTGAGCATTGAAAATAGGGAATTTCGCTCGACAGAAGTACTGTGAGGCGTCTGAGGATAAGCAGTCGTGAAAATCGATGATGCTCGTTTCATAAAAATGTTCTCGGTTAAAATCGATCAAGAGGAGTTCGGAAGAGGGTTTAATATAACACAGAGAGTTGTTGTAGACTGTAGGTAGTGGCAGAATCCTGAAGGTATGATAAACATCTCTGAAGGGTAGGGGTAATTTTAATTCGATGATTCTCATGCCTCGACGATATATGAAACCTTTGTAAGCAAACTCCTCCTAGACCGTTTGATCAATCGATCTCAAGTCTTACATACTAATAGTATATTCGACGATGAGTGCTAACATCAACTTTTTGTTACTAAATTCGCGAAAAAAATCACTAAGGGTAGGCTTCTTAATTAAAACTTTTTCTGATAAGCGAACCAAAATTAGTACGAAGGTTTGTGTCAGGGAAATCTAAATTTAGATTTTATGTATTAAGGGCGTGTGCGAAGCAATCTACATGGAGCTGAATTAGCTTGCTGAATAAGCTTATTCTAGTACTTCTTCATTTTGAGATTTTCCGAGCATGCTAAACTAATTCGAAGGAGTCAAAATTTTGTTGTTGTCATCACGAATAGTGAGATTGGCGCGTCTTTAGAATTTGTAAATTAGAGAAACTTAAGTGAAAGTTTTTTAACTAATAATAATTTTATAATAATATAAATAATTTCATACATAGGAATTAAATTTTGATTTTAATTTTAAAAATATAAAAATTTTATAAAACTTATTTCTACAACATCAAATTCCAGATGTCAAAATTTAGCCAAGCAAACCAATCACAACCACGCACATCCTGTCTAATTCATTGAAAACTCATTCGAACGATTCCAGTGAAATTCAAATGAATTAGATTTAGATCTAGAATTAGCATGGTTTCCCACACTGCGTTTTTTTTTCAAGAATTCCAAAATATACGGCAAACGAAATAAAATTTTGACAAAAAATCGCTGTTCTTTTAACAATAAACGTTAGTTTGCTTGTATAAATGAAGCTATGGTACTGACCTTAGGTAATTAGTTTCCGCGTGCTCGAACCAGAATTAGCATTTACATAAATTGAGTTCGTATATATGACAGACCCCCATTATTTTGGCATTTCCTGCCCCTTTTTTATTTTTCTCTACCGTCAGTTTTTTTAAAATGTGTCCATACTCACTTAGGAAAACGTGACAAAATTACGTGAAATCAGTGAAATCTGATAGTAAAGATGAATTAAGTGAATTAATTACTGAAAATTGTTTCATAGCTTCAATATATATGTATAGTCGTAACTATCATAAATAAACTCATAGATTCATAAATAATAGATATACATATCTCGACCGGTCAGCTCACTTTTGTGTGCGGCTTCGCGAATTAGTTATTGTGGCGAACATAGTGGAGAGCTTAAAAATTTACCAAATCATATTCGGAAGAGGGTCTAATGGGAGAGTTTTTTGAGTGTCCATTTCCTGCCGAATGGTGGAGAGAAGGTTTGCCATTTTTGAAGGAGTTATGAGCGTAGGGTGAAATCTGCCGTGTTTTACATCTGCTAGGAGATCTATCAGGTCGGATTGAGTGGATTGGTATTATTTTATAATTGTAAGGACTAACTAGAAGAGAGTTTATTTCGGTTGCCCATTAATTTACATGTACTTGATTTTCAACTTTGGAGACCTTGGATTCGAGGGTGGTTATTTTGGTGAAAATCACGGCACGATCTTTCGTAATGCTTTCCCGAGTCTTATTGGTTAGATTGATGGTCACGTCCAAGATAGAGGTCTGATTTTTCAAAAGGGAATGTAAGTGGAGATTATTTTGTTGAAGGGTCCGTATTTGCTCGTCGTATGTTTGAGTGTTGTCCTCAGTTAGGATTCCAAAAAGGGGCTTGGTAACCATTCCGACGAAATTGAAAAGGGACCTAGTCTTTCTAAGAGGGAGAAATATTATCCTATTTTTGTTTTCTATCGCCTCTTCCAGGTTATCCAATTGCTCGATAGAGGAGAGACAGATTGATTTTAAAGGTGTCTCAGAGGTCAAGATGTTACACATTTGCTGAAGCTTACCCGTGATTCTTAATATTGAACGATAATCTTCCTGGAAGGCTGCTAGGTCGTAGTAGCTCATTATCTTCCATTCGCTGGTGAACACTCTCGTCCTTCCTATTTTTTCGAAATACATGCCGACCGTGGAGTTGAGAGGAATAATTTGGATTCCCAGCTCCTCGCGAGAGAAAGCTGAGGCGGTGACGTACAGGACCGCTAACAGAGAAACCCTTTCCCTGTGAACGAAAGGAAGAGAATTTAGTTTGGGAGAGAACTTGGTTGAGGAATTATTTATGAATGAATTTCTTAGGGTTGTTATTATCCACGCGCTTTTCCTTGTTTTTAATTTTTATTGTAGAATTCTCAGGAGTATTCAACTGAGTTAGGACGTAGGGGCCTTGCCAAAAGGGCGAAAATTTGCTGTTCATTGTCCTTGCTTTTAAAAGGACCATATCTCCAATTTCAAAGGACTTCATGGACAAAAGAACGCGTCTCCTACCGTAATCTCGTTGAGACGCCGGAAATCTACCACTACTCGCCATCACTTATTCCCTTGTTCATCGGGTTTTTTAGAAATGAGGAGCAGAGGAGAGTTTCAGGGACTATAGGTAGGTCTGACGATGCCTGCTCTTAGCATCTCCTGGACTTGGTTATCTACTTCCTTACGGTTTGCCTCTGGTAATCTGTAATCTGGAAAACGTGTGTCATCAGAACGGCTGACAAGAGTGAATCACATACGGGAGTTTATTTTGGATTATATCGAAGCTTTCCATTTAATATTGACATTATTTAGCATTTTCCTTTATAACGCAATTTCATTTCATCCTAGTTCATTAATTTTTCAACAATTACAAAGATCCAATTTTACAAGGTTATGCAGCTTTTTATTCTGCCCTCAATTGGATCTTGGTTGAAGTTTGAGGATTAGGACTATTACCATTGGACAAAACATCTCTACTTACCTTAAATACTTGAACTATAACTTTTTAATCAGCTTTTTTTAGAACAAAAATAATGTCTAGCGTTAAATTTTCTTTATAGACTCTCCCTTTTTCTTTGTTCAAGTGGTTCTTTGCTATAAATAAAACAAACTTTGTGCTATTGATATTTTTGAAATTAAACAATATTAATGTTTCATTTAGAGGAATTATCTGTCGATTTAAACTTGATCTAAGTTGCCAACAATTTAAGGACGAGTGTGCTGAAGGGTTTGTTTAAAATTACTAACAACTTGAGGACGGGTATGTTAGAGAATTTTGAATAGTTCTCGTACAACAGTTGCTGATAATCTGTTATCTATTTGACCTAGAATACGAAATCTGTGCAAACCTATTTAAATTTCGCTGCAAATTATCATAGTAGTCAAGCAGCGACCCATGTAATAATTTGGTGGCCTTAGAAGTCAACATTGATCATATTGTGTCAAAGAATTACTCTAGTTCAACGAGCAACTACAGTTAGAATTCCTCTCTTACTGACTACATTTAGAAAAAGATTAACTTAAATGGTTTGTGAAATTAATACTTGTGAATTAATTTTATTACAGATATATCAACCGATTACTAACCATTTAAAAACTACGAAGAAGACCCGTTCAATCTACCTCAAAAATTATCTATCTTTTTTTTTATAAATTTTGGTCCTTCGAGCCGGATACGATTGAACTGTTTGTCATGCGAGTTAGTCACATTAAACTTAAAATTGAGGAACAATCTTCGATTAAGACGTTCTTCAAATCTGTTGTTCCTGACTTACTCAAAATTGGGAAACCAAACATTAACCGGTACAGATTGAAGCACGACTTAATGGTTTAAAGGAAAAATGGGAGAAGTTTGAGCTCAATCGTTCTGCTATTAACATAGCCATTACAAACCTTTCAAACCATGAAAAACGACAACTATTAAAACGATCATATTTTAATAAGAATTATCTTAATTCAGCTGAATCTTATTACTTTGAAGCTGTTTCTAAAATGAATGAATTGTTGTCTTCTGAGCAGAATGGACCATCTTCAACCCAATCAGCGAATATTTCAGGTGATCTAGTTTCATCACATTCTCAAATTTTAAGTCATGGGCAATTAGGATGTCGACTACCCAGAACTGAAGTTCCTAAATTCAATGGCTCACTTTCTGATTGCCTGTCATTTAAAGACCTTTTCTCGTCAATGATTTCATCAAATCCATCATTGTCCAGTTGCTAAATTACAGTATTTAAAACTAAGTTTGACTGGATCCGTATCACAAATTCTAAAAAATATTGCTACTACTGCTGACAATTTTCAAAAATCCTCGGATGTTCTAATATCTTATTATGAAAATAAGAGAGTTCTAGTTGGAACAGCTATAAATTCTGTATTTAAAATGAAACCTGCATCGCAAGAATCTGCATGTGGAGTAGAAAAACTGTACACTACGTTTACTCAAATTCGTCAAACTTTGGAATCTCTTCAACGTCCAGTCCAGTATTATGACGATTTTCTTGTGCAAGCAACCATTCAATGTTTCGATGGTGAAACCATTAAATTATGGGAACATCATTCGAGTTTGTCAACAGAGCCTGCCAGTAGGGACCAATTAACTCATTTTTTGAAAACTCTAATTCTATCTCTGAAGAGCTTCGAAAAAGTAAAACCACATAAGCCTATTAACAATAAGCCTTTCGTGTGTCCTAAGTCACATCATTCTGGAGAAGTATATCATTATAATATAAGTGATAATAGTTCATCTACATCAACAAAAGTATGTCCATTATGTTGTTCTGATCATTATATTGCTCGTTGTTCACTATATACTGACAGAACTTTAACGCCGCGATGGGAAATTGCAAGAAAATATGAATTATGTTTTAATTGTCTTAAACCACATAAATTATCATCCCGTTGGTCAGTAAGAAGGTGTACCAAGTATGGGAAGAAGCATCTGTTGTGATGCGTCGCGTCACCTAAAAATAAGGGAGGTTAGAACAAAACAAATAAACTATGCGAGTCACTAACCATACCCGCAACACATATGAACCTAAAAAACATAATGCACCAGAAATTTAACATACTCACTCGAACATGTCACGCGAGAAGTCGATGTCGGTGTTTATGTTTACACAACATAGTCCACACAGCGAGCAACATAGTCCACACGGATAGTGCACACGGAGTATTTCATGGGGAATAAAACATAGAGCATAAAGCATAGAAAACTGCCTCAAAAGCATAAAACACCAAAAGTTAAACATGCACTATACTTACCATCAAGCGTAAACACAACACGGTGGAACAACGTAAATAAACCTACGAATATGTAAAATGTAAACAAACCTACTATTTCATAACACTTACGTGAGCATTGAATCCCGGAAACCTATGTCAAGAACATGAAATTCACTACCGAACATAAAACACGCGACATCACAACACGTTCTTAACCTAGACTGAAACGTCAAAACGAAACATGGGGAAACGTAAACAACTCCATCAACTTACGTTGTTCTAAAAACCTCCGCCCGTCACCGGTAGATGGCGCCATGCAGAAGTCAAGTGCGTTTCGTAATTGACGGCAACCTCGCTCCAACGGTCAAAAATCCCGGTTGCTTGGAATAAAAAGCGGAGAAAAATTGGGGATATCACCAGTAGTTGGGATCAACTTCAATACCTTAAAAGTCAGGCAGACCATTCAAGGGAGTAGACATACAAGGAGAAGTAAGTGATCCAAACCGAACAAGGTTCTAGAAGCCTATCGGTTCTCTGGGAGCTTGAGTTTGAAAGTGGTCATAGTAACCCATCAAACTCAAGTTCGAATTTGTCAAACCGAACAAGGTTCTAGAAACCTATCGGTTCTCTGCGTTGGGAGCTCGAGCTTGAAAGTGGTCATAGTAACCCATCAAACTCGAGCTCGAAGCTGCAAAACCGAACAAGGTTCTCGAAACCTATCGATGCAGTAAGGAACTTCGTGTTGAAAGTGGTCACCAGAACCCATCAACCTAGTTCCAAGTACGGCGTCATTAAAGTGGCTACCTCATAGTGTCGGGGACGTCGCGAGCAAGTTTAGAGGAGGCGTTGCGTGATTCCAGGGCCGGACCGAGGCCGACTACCCTGGAGGAATACCGAGCCAGGAAGCAAGTCGCCGCGCCACCGGTCGTAGAACCAGAGCGTCCCGTGAAATATAGGACTGGAGTGGAGGCCAACTTCAGGCGGGCCATACAGGAGATTCGTCGTCGTCTGCTGCTGGCAGTAGGAAAAGAGGAGCGCCTGCGGATCAGCAAGGAGATCCAGCGGCTCCATAACGAGAGGTTGAAGTACCGCCGCAGCAAAAGAAGTAATAGTAGAATTAAGAAAGGAATTGTAAACTAGATTAAATGGAATGGAATAAATGGAATGAAAACTGAATAAAATTAGGATTAAAAACACAAAAATGAGAAACATGAAATCAGACAAGAAAGTAAAGTAAATTTGAATCTGGCTAAGTAGTGAAATGATAAGTTAATAAGTAGATTGGTCGCATGGACGTTTGATTTATAACAAATATTAGGAATATAACTAGAAGATTGGTAACATTAGCGTTTGATTTATATAAAATCTTAGGATGGTAATTAGTAGATTTGTCGCTTGGACGTTGGATTTGTATAAAGCTTAAGGAAAATGAATGAAAATGTAAAAGAGAATTGTAATTAGAATATGCACAATAATAAATATTAAGCCAACTGAAAACTTGTGTCAAGCCTGCTTTCAACATTGAACTGGTTAACATTGAGAATTGGAAAAATAACAAAACGAATAAAAATACATAACACATCATTCTTCATTGCATGACCAAAATACAAATAGAACATCGAAATGCAATTCTTCAACTTCTGAAAAAACTCTTTCTACTTCTAGTTCTGAAGTTAAAGTTAATAATGCCGTACATAATCAGTCTTCAACCATATTACTTGCTACAGCAAATTCTGGATTTATTCTCAATACGGAGAAAAGATGGCAGCTAGAGTTTTAATTGATCAAGTTTTCTGAAATTTTACTTATTACTAAGCAAATTGTGTAACAACTTCATTTACCACGGAGGAGCTCATCTATATCAAAAATTGGTATTGGTGGTAAAAATACTAACAAAACTAAAGGAATCGTTTCATTGGATATTCAACCTCATTTTGGAACATCTGAAAAATTATCAATAACTGCCTAAATTTTATCAAAATTAACAAGCACAATTCCTTCAACGAATATGAATAACTTTTCTTGGCCACATTTACAAGGGCTTCAATTCGCTGATCCAAATTTTTATATCCCAGGACAAATTGACATTGTTCTTGGAGCAGATATGTACAGTCACATTATTGTGGAAGGAGTTGTGAAAGGGTCGAAGAATTCACCAATTGCACAATTCACAAAGCTTGGTTGGATTATTTAAGGTCCTTCTAATTATGATTATGAACTAATGTTCATCAAGGTTACCATGCTCAGTTAGAAGTAGATTTACATAAATCTTTAAAACGATTCTGGCAACTAGATGAAGTTTCATCTCCAATACCAATGTCATCATTAAGTAAAGAGGAAGAAGATTGTGAAAATCATTACAAGGATACGCATACACGTAATAAAGATGGTCGCTATATTGTCAATCTTCCTTTTAAATCATCTACTGATCAACTTGGTGATTCATATTTCCTTGCTAAAAGAACATTAAATAGATTATGTTATAAATTTGATAAAAACCCATTTTATCATAAATTATATAGCGACTTCATCAATGTATATGAAGAACTAACATATGAAACGATCTTCAACAACTTGCACACATTCAGAATCCTATTACCTTCCTCATCATGGAGTATATCGCGCAAGTAGCCTTACCACTAAACTTCGAGTAGTTATTAATGGTTCTAGTCGGACAACCACTGGCATGTCTATTAATGATCTTCTTCATTCTGGAGCAAAACTGCAAACAGATTTATATGATGTTCTTATATGGTTTCGCCAATTTCAATATGTATTTTCTTCAGATATGGAGAAGATGTTTAGACAAATGAATCCAGATGATTGCAATTTTCAAAAATTATTATGGATCACAGATGCTCGAAAAATAATTGAATATCATTTGACAACGGTATCTTATGGTCTCGCATGTGCTCCATTTTTAGCTCTACGAACGATCAAACAGCTTATAGATGATGAAGGTAGTAAATTTCCATTAGCAATTCCTTCTTTGACTAATGGACGATATGTGGATGCTGTTTTTGGAGGAACAGATACGATTCTACAAGCTCAGCAACAAATTAAGCAAATAACTGATTTTTGCATGGCGGGCGGATTCTCGCTACAAAAATGGATTAGTAATTGTGCTGAAATAGTTAATTCTGCTCATGTAGATAAGAAATTAACGTCTTTACTTAAAGATGGTGAAGAGATTACGGTTCATACTCTTGGTCTCAATTGGAATAATTGGTTCATAGATTATCTCTAGATGAAAATTAATTCTACTCCAGAGACTATCTCTGAACCGGAATCCGTCTGCATCCACTTCGTGACGAACACTATGTCCATAATATGATATGATTTTTCTTCCAAAGTTATTTATTTTCAAATACCCATAACTATTTTTGAGAAATATATAGTATGAGTATAGTATTTTTAACAAATTTATCCATATACTATGTAGTATCAAATAGTCGCTTCATTTTCTTCTGGTTCTGGTTTGAGTTGGTCTTTTGGGGAATACCATGATATAGCTCGACTCGGTTTATGTGTCTTCCATTCCAAAAACATAATCAGATCACTTTGTTTTTGTGGTAGTCCTTATGCCGTCGTCTTCTTCAAAATCCAAAGAGCCCCCTCCGTTTTGGTGATTACGAATTGACCAAATCTCTCACTCAATGCACCCAAATTAAATATCTTTGTGCTTATATTGAGTTGAAGCTCTAGATATTCTTAAAGTTCCTTAAAAATAATTAATCCTTAAATATTTTGTTGCACAAACAAACTTATTTGGGTATTTTACCAAAATCCAAACCAGAAAACTGTTGTATTTCATTAAATATTTATCAATAGTGTCTCTTAATTTATGAATTTAAAACAAATTTTTTACTTATTAACACATTTTTTACGCCAAAAAGGCATTTAAAGTTATTTAGTTTATTACATTTTATGTTTTTGTTTACACTTTCAACGTCAAAGATAGCAGATTTGGCTAAAAGTAATTTGCGAAATTCAGTTCGTAGCAGATTCGAAAATAGTTGGTAGCCAGAATACCAACTTATCGAAACTCTGCTACGAGCCAAATCTGCTATCGCCCGTAGCAGAAAAATCTGCTATTTAGCAAATTTCGCCAGATAAGACCCCATTACCTCAAGCAAAATGGAAATTCATTTCTGGTAAAGAAAATCCTACACATTTGGCAACTCGAGGCATGCAACCTATACAACTATCTAGTCCACAATTGTGGTGGATAGGACCTGATTGGCTTCGTCAGTCTGATTCTTCATGGCCTAGTCATTTTACATCTCCAACAGTTAAAGACAATCTAGAAGAACGAACAGTTCAAGTAGTTACAATTACTCAGTCTCGGACTCTGCAACTTTGGAATTTGATCGAAAAATATTCATCATTTACAAAACTTTTATGAATAACAGCAATTTGTCAATCCACTTTTAATCCGCTTAAAAATGCTATATTTCAAGGTAAAACAATAAAACAGTCGTCATGTGCTACACTAACGCCTGATCACCTGGAAATGGCATAGAATTATTGGGTTGCTGCTACCCAAACCTGTTATTTTCACGATGAAATCAAATTACTACAGTCTGGCCAGCAATTGCCTAAATCTTATCCATTAATAAGATTAACACCATATCTTGACTCAACTGGAATTTTGAGGGTTGAAGGTCGACTTCAAGCTACAAAAATTGAAGTAAACTCCAAGCATCTTGCTGTTTTGCCAAAAGATTCTACTCTTTCAAAATCAATAATTGCTGAAGCTCATTTGAAAACTTTGCACTGTGGAACGCAAATTACATTATTATACGTTCGAAATGACTATTGGATAGTAGGCGGTAGAACTCCGGTTAGATCATTTATTTTATAGTGTATTCCCTGTACTCAACATAGACAACAATGTGTTCAACAATTGATGGGACAATTACCGTCATCTCGAGGAACGCCACCGAGACCATTCCTTCATTCTGGAGTTGATTATGCAGGTCCCCTTACTCTAAAAACATGGAAAGAAAAAGCTTCGAAAACTGACAAAGCATATATAGTAATTTTTATATGTTTTACTACTTCAGCGATTCATTTAGAACTGGTTTCTGATTACTCTACTGATGCATTCTTCGCAGCATATCGAAGATTCACATCCAGACGAGGAATCCGTGCTACACTAACGAGCGATTGTGGTACTTATTTTAAAGGCGCTTATTCTGAACTTCAACGATTATTTTCACGTGCTTCTAAAAAATCAGAACAAATTGCTTTATTATTAGCTCATGATGGAGGGTGAAATTTAATCCACCCTCTGCTCCGCATTTTGGAGGTAGGAGTCTGGTGTTATATCTGTAAAGTATCATCTTCGACATGTTATCGGTGACCAATTTCTTACATTTGAAAAAATGACCACTTTATTATGTCAAATCGAATGTAGCATACTCGGTCCCTCACCCGGGTCAGCAAACTTTATTCTATTTTATGCAATTTTAGTCAAATTTCAAAATATCTATTTCGCAATATCCGCGAATAAAGAATTTTCCCGTCAACAGAATATTACTAAATGCAATTAAGAAATTTATAATGGGTCAATTACCTGACGGCACAGCGGAATATTGCTAGGTTGTAATTGGCAATATTCTGTTGGGTAAAGTTGGAAATGATAAGAGTTAAGTAGGCCACCTACTCATACTTTGCATGCCCCTCCGCTAGATTTTAAGTTAGAATAAGGTTTTAATTTTGTATACAAACCGAGCAATTTGAATAAAGAATTCAGTTGACAGTCGAATACAGAACTCAACTAATTTCTAAAAACTCCCAATCTCCCAAAATATTTACCTATCTCCAGACCCTCTGAAGAGTTTTGCTATTGCTCGCAGAACTCAACAAAGAATCCTCCACCTTTTAGGATTGGAAACACCACCACCACATGGCGACCGTGACAAAGAGCCAGCAATGCCGAAGAAACTAACCAGAAAATCTAAAGGAGGCCAATCAATTCCGTAGAAAACTATCGAAAACTTAACGATTTGGCCAGTGAGCTACACACCAACACTAAACACCACGAAAGAAAGGTCTAAGAAAGAGAAAGGTGCAGAGAGCAGCTGCAAACTTGAACCTTCTCCTAGAAATATTAAACACGTTAGGAAAATATTTTTAAAGCATAAAACTAATAAAGCTAAAACTAGAGGTGGTAGGCGACAAAAAATAATAAAAAACATTGAAAAATTAAAAGAAATGCTAAGCAAATGTTCAGACGAGGAAGAAAAGATAAGGTTTAGTTTATTATTAGCAAAAGAAAAAAACAATTTAAATAGATTAGGAAAGCACAAAAAATAGAATGTATCTCAACAGTAAACAAGTTCTTCTCTCAAAAACCGGCGAAAGTAAAATCATTTGCTACAGTAAATTAAATATTGGATTAAACATTTTGCAGAATTGACTTAACATTTTTTGAGAAAAGCTTGGTCCTATACGGACAAAACATTAATAGAAAAACATACAAGAGTTGAGGAATTTCTCTCACAAGCAAAAAAGCTGAAACCTATACAAACCACTGAGGGACAAGCCCAGGATATAGTGAAATCCTATTGATTAGTATTAGATTTAGGGAAGGAAATAAAGTCACTCATTGAAGAACATAGAAATACTAAAAGTATTAAAATAACGTTTGACATAAAGATGGCAACAGCTCTGGTACCGCCGTACAGCGGAAAAGAAGAGGACCCAGAATCCTTTTTGAAATCGGTCGATCTTTTGAATGACCTTACTGATGCGGCTGACAGACCAACCATGACTAAATTTATAAAAACGAGAATTACCGATAGGGCAAAACATTCAATAACTTCAGACATCCAGACCCTTGATGACATAAAGTCAAAACTTCGCCAAAAATTTACTATAAAATTTTCATCGGATATTATCTTGGCACAGTTGAAAGCGACGCACCAGGGTGGTAGAAAACTGACTGATTATATTAGTCAACTAGAGAACCTTTCGAGTCAACTAACAAGGGCATTCATTTCAGAGAACGTGGCAAGTGTAGAAACTACCGAAAATTTAGAAACGAAATTCGCTAAGCAAGCTCTGATAGATAACCTCGCTAATCCAGAGACCTCACTAATACTCAGAGCCACCAATTATACGAAACTATCAGATGTTACAACCAAGGCAATCGCCGTAGATAAGCCGATAAAGGCTAACGTATTGCACTTCAACGCACAAAGTAATAAAACGCAGGGGAACTTTAGAAACAATAAGTTCTATAACAATAGATGGCGACCTAATAACCAGAATCGAAGGTACGATCGTCCAACCAATTGGTCCCCACGAAATGCCAATACGTCTGCGCATGGTCAAGATACATCGTATAATCGTTACCAATCCACGAGCACCTGGCAGAACAATGAGAGACGGAATAACCCACGGGCTAGCAACCATACTTGACATGGTACAACAGAAATAATGGACAAAGAATATATAGCTGTAGTTCGGGGGAATGCCAGCCCCATCAGCAAGATGCCAACCCGAATCAGTTGGGGGGACAAATACCAATTGGAGAATCTTACGTTGAAATTTGCGGTAAGAAGTGTATCTTCTTAATGGACACTGGAGCCGATATATCACTCTTCAAACGGCATTTAATTAAGAACGAGCAGACAAGTTATATACACACTTCAACCGGTTCTATAGAAACTTCCCTGGTATTTAATAATGATGTTACCTTAAGGCATAACTTTCACATAGTCAATGACGATGTATCTTTCGAAGCCGATGCAATTCTGGGCATGGAATTCTAAGCAAAATATAAAGCTATTATAAATGACGACACATGGATACTGAAATTATATTCACAAAACGAAATACTAGAAATACCAATTGAAAGCGGGCCAGAAACTAAATCATTGCTCATCCCACCCAGATGTTAAGTCATACGCAAAATTAATGTTATAGGTGCAAGATGCAAATAACTTGGTAGTACACAATTCAGAAATAGATACAAACGTTGACACAGCGGCGCCAATTGTTTCAAAAGCCAACCCATTAGTAAGAATCCTAAATACTACCAATAAACCTGTAAAGGTCATGTGCAACAATATAAAACTAACTCCGTTATCAGAATATAATGTATTTAAACCCACAGCAGAAAGAAACGAAAGAAGTAAATACCTCATCTCAAAACTTGACTTCGCAAACACCCCGGAATTTGCGCGTGAACATCTAAAAGATTTATGTACCAAATACCAAGATATTTTCGCTCTTGACAGTGAGCGACTTACGGTTAGTAACTTTTATGAGCAGTTCATTGAAGTCTCAGATAATGTTCCAGTCTACATAAAAAACTACAGGCTACCAGAAACTCAAAAGAGGAGATCGATACGCAAATCCAGAAAATGATAAAAGACGGGATAATCGAAAATTCGGTATCACAATATAACTCGCCCACACTCCTGGTTCCAAGGAAGAACCAAAAATGGCGGCTAGTGGTAGACTTGAGAGGCCTGAATAAAAAGGTAGAAGAAGATAAATTCCCTTTGCCTGGGATCGAAGAAATTCTGGACCAAATGGGGCGCGCCAAATTTTTCTCGACCTTGGATCTTATGCCAGGACCCATAGAGAAATCTTCAAGGAAATTTACAGCGTTTTCAACGAACAAAGGTCATTATCAATACTGTAGACTCTCGTTCGGACTTAACATAAGCCCAAACAGCTTCCAAAGGATGATGACCATTGCAATGACGGGTTTACCACCAGAGGTTGCATTTTTATATATCGACGACATAATAATCGTTGGATGCTCATTAAATCATCACTTGAAAAACCTCAAAAGTGTATTTCAAAGGCTGGGAGGTAGAAATCTCAAACTTAACCCCCAAAAATGCAAATTCTTTCAAAACGAGGTAAACCACACTCTTCGAAATATGAATCACTCAAGAACCATCCAATACCGAACAACGTAGACGATACGCGACGATTTGTTGCATTCTGCTATTATTCAACTATTATAGGCGTTTTGTTCCTAATTTTGCGAAACTCCCATTGAACAGATTGTTGGGAAAAAAAGTTGAATTCGAATGGGCAGAAAAACAGCAGCACGCATTTGATACGCTAAAAGCTGCACTGACGTTTCCAACAATACTCCAATACCCAGATTTCCAAAAACAATTCATTGTGTATACCGATGCATCGAATGCGGCTTGCGGAGCAATACTTTCCCAGAAATTCGAGGATAACGATCTCCCCAGAGCATATGCAAACAGGACATTTACACCTGGAGAACGAAACAAGTCAGTCATGAAAAAGAGTTAGCAGTCATGCATTACTTGTATGGTCGAAAGTTCGTGGTAAGGACTGACCACAAGCCGTTAACGTATCTCTTCGCAATGAAAAATCCTTCGTCTAAGCTAACACGTATGCGGCTAGATATTGAAGAGTATGACTTTACCGTTCAATATGTGAAAGGAAAAGAAAACAGTGAACCAGACGCATTATCGCGCATTGATGTAGAAGATTTGAAAAAAATCAATATCCTACAAGTGAAGACGAGAGCGATGGCATCGAAGACACAAAACGAAATAGTGAGAACAGATTCTAATCCCTAACACCTGATCAACTGCGGGTGCAAGAGGTATAACCATCTGAAACATTAAAACACGTAAAAGAATTAGTCTTCATAGCGAATGACCACGGTACGAATGAACTAAAAATGCTGAAAAAAGCAACCAGTCAATTCTAAAAAAGCGGTTAATTAAAGCAAATAAAAATAAATCAATGGAATCCGCATTAGAGCGAGAAATCCAAGGATTTGAAGATGAAATATAGAGTAAAATTCAGACCGAGACTCTGAAGCTTTCTGCAGAAAGTGATGTATTCAAATATATAAACATGGTTGCATTCAAGAAAGTAGCCAACAAGAATTTACAGAAGTTAGTAATAAAAATATATTAACCACCAATCTTTTTGTCAGATCAAGAAAGGATCATAGAAGTACTACAATTATACCATAACACGCCTACAGGACATTTAGGGCATGCAAGATTGTACAAGAAGCTAAAAACCATGTACCTTTGGAAAAACATGAAAAAGTCAGTAGCAAAGCATGTTAACAGCTGCGAGCAGTGCACAAGATTCAAGCACCAATGCAAATAACAACAACTCCGGTTAGAGTCTTTGAAGTAGTACTGTTGCAATGCGACCTTAGCAAATACGTTGTGGTTACTCCCATCAAGGATAAGGACGCAAACACGGTGGCAAGGGCGGTAGTGAGTGAATTCATCCTTCGATATGGACTTATGAACTACATATATCAAAACAGATCTAGGTACCGAACATAAAAACCAAGTGTTCGAGGAGATATGCAAACTACTTCATATAAAACAATTGTTTGCAACGGTTGCTCATCCTGAGACAATCGGAGCATTGGAACAGAACCACAAATGTCTAAACGAATACTAGAGAAGGTTGGTCAACGACAACGGGGACGATTGGGATACATGGATACCTTATTATGCATACTGCTACAACACTACACCGAATACAGTACACAATTATACACCATTCGAGCTTGTTTTTGGAAAAACCTCTTCCATACCGGCAGAACTTGCCGCTAAACGTCCAGACCATCTGTATAACCATGAAATGTACGCAAAAGGGTAGCTGGTGAAAACCAGAGTCGTAACCCAGTATCGTTAAATATAGGAGATAGAGTATTTACAAAAATCCAAAATAGACGTCAATTGGATCCCTTATTCAATGGTCCATGGGAAGTTACAAATATCTCACCTGCAAACTGCACAGTTAAAAACTTGAATAACAACAAAGTAACTACTGTCCACAAAAACCTTCTTAGAAATATAGAATAAATAAACAGCAAAAGGACATTTATTTATTAAAATCAAAAATAATAACCAAAAATGAAAGTAATTTGAAACTGTATTAGCATTAAGAAAATCTGGCCAGATAATATGTATTAAGAACACTCACGAAGAATACAAGAAATTCTTAGACATTAAGAAGAATATAAATTCGTAAAATTAAGCCTAATATAAAGGAAGATTTTTTTCCTCCTATATTATTTCCCAATGATAATAAAAAACAAAAAATCTTTTTCAAAGAGGGAGGATGTAGCATACTCGGTCACTCACCCGGGTCAGCAAACTCTTTGCTATTTTATGCAATTTTAGTCAAATTTCAAAATATCTATTTCGTAATATCCGCGAGTAAGGAATTTTCCCGTCAACAGAATATTGCTGAATTGCAATTCGCAATATTCTGTTGAGAACATATAATGGGTCAATTACCTGATGGCACAGCGGAATATTGCTAGGTTGCAATTGGTAATATTCCGTTGGGTAAGGTTGGAAATGACAAGAATTAAGTAGGTCATCTTCTCATACTTTGCATGCCCCTCCACTAGATTTTTAGCTAGAAAAAGGTTTGAATTTTGTATAAAAATCGAGCACTTTGAATAAAGAATTCAGTTGATAGTCGAATACAGAACTCAACTCATTTCTAAAAACTCCCAGTCTCTCAAAATATTTACCTATCTCCAGACCCTCTGAAGAGTTTTGCTATTGCTCGCAGAACTCAACAAAAGAATCCTCCCCTTTTTAGGATTGGAAACACCACCACCACAGGAAAAACACCACACGAAGCTGTTTAAAATTCTCGACCAACAAACGCTATCACTGACGATCCTGATGATTTGAACTGCTAAACACCTGGGCATTTTTTGATTGGTCAAGCACTTATAAGTGTACCTAAGCCATCATTAGAACATCTAAAATTAAACAGACTGTCGCGCTGGCAACTTATTCAGCAAATGCTAGAAAGTTTTTGGAAAAAATGGTCATCTCCTTGTCTCCAAAGATATTATACAACTTATAAGTGGAATCAACTACCAAAATGTATTCACAAGGGCCCACTCGTATTAGTCGTTGATGAACGATATCCTCCATCAATATGGCCGCTAGGACGAATTATTGAAGTGCTTCCTGAACCTGATGGGCATATTCGTGTAGTAACTGTCCGAACTCAAATGTCCACTGTCAAACGAACTATAGTTAAACTGTGTCCGTTGCCAATAGTCGATAAAGATTCGTTAAGTTTTTTAACGAAAGTGGGCGGAAAAATGGACAAAACATCTCTACTTACCTTAAATACTTTGAACTATAACTTATAAGTCAGCTTTTCTTAGAACAAAAATAATGTCTATCGTAGTAACCTTTGTAAAAATGCTGTTGTTAAATTTTCTTTATAGACTCTCCCTCTTTTTCTTTGTTCAAATGGTTCTTTGCTATAAATAAAATAAACTTTGTGCTATTGATATTTTTGAAGTTAAACAATATTAGTGTTTCATTTAGAGGAATTATCTTTCGATTTAAACTTGAGCTAAGTTGCCAGCATTTTAAGGACGAGTGTGCTGAAGGGTTTGGTTAAAATTACTAACATCTTGTAGACGGGTGTGCTAGAGAATTTTGAATAGTTCTCGTACAACAGTTGCTGATAATCTGTTATCTATTTGTCCTACAATACGAAATCTGTGCAAACCTATTTAAACTTGGTGAGAACCATTGATTTATTGTTGTTTGTTCTACAACTTATGGTACCAAGAAAGTTTCGCTATAGGCACCACACTAGTTCAACGAGCGACTCAGGTGGTTACCCTATAGTCTTAACCATAAGTTTACATTCCTTTTGTTATGTGGTTGACTTCTACTAGAAAGTTTCGCTGCAAATTATTATAGTAGTCAAGCAGCGACTCAGGTAATAATTTGGTGGCCTTAGAAGTCAACATTTCCTTAAACTCAAATATGAAGATCATATTGTGTCAAAGAATCACTCTAGTTCAACGAGCAACTACAGTTAGAATTCTTTTCTTACTGACTACATTTAGAAAAAGATGAAATTAAATTCTTTGTGAAATTAATACTAACTTTATTACAAATACATATATCAACCGATTACTAACCATTTAAAAACTGCGAAGAAGAGCCGTTCAATCTACCTCAAAATTATCTTTCTGGGATGATCGCATTGCTTGAGGTACTGGGGTTGGAATGTGGTTGCAGTTTACCGTCGTGCCCAGGACGAATGCCCTTTGGAGAAGATTCCCTTTGAAGATGTCTTCCCCTGGAACCGTGACTGACAAAGAAGAAGATGTGGAAGCGGGTATTGACGAGGAAGGAATTATTATTTGGTGCAGTTTAACTTCTTGCCCAGGACTATTAACTGATGAGGAAGGAGATATTACTGATGTATCTGATGAGACAGGGGATATTATATGCTTAACTAACGAGGAAGGAGATATTATTTTGGCACCTGATGAGAAAGGAGACATTATTAGGTACAGTGTTACGTCTTGTCCAGGACGTATAACAGACGAAGGTGATGTTGACGACGCCGATGATGTGGCTGATGAAAATGAGGAGGAAACTGTCGGAAATAAAGAAAAGGAAAATGATATTTCTGGTTGCAGTTTAACGTCTGGCCCAGGACTATCAACTGACGAGACTGATGAAGAAGATGTGGACAGAGTCGATGGTCCCGACAAAAGGGGGATGGGTGAAGACGACGGTAACGAGGATGGTGTTGAAAACGACGGAGAGAGAAGGTTGCAGTCTTGCTAGGGACGATTAACTGGCGAGGGAGCTGTCAAAGTAAATGATAAAGACGAGAGGGAATATATTGGGGTCTATTCTGGCGAAATTTGCTAAAAAGCAGATTTTTCTGCTACGGACGATAGCAGATTTGGCTCGTAGCAGAGTTTCGATAAATTTGTATTCTGACTACTAACTATTTTCGAATCTGCTACGACTTCAATATCGCAAATTACTTTATGCCAAATCTGCTATCTTTGACGGCTGAAAGAGTAAACAAACACTGAAAATGAAGTAAACTATAAGTTTAAATATCTTTTTGACGTGAAAAATGTGTTAATAAGTAAAATATTTGTTAAATTCATAAATTAAGAGACACTATTGATAAATATTTAATGAAAAACAACAGTTTTCTAGTATTGAGTTTTGGTAAAATACCCAAATAAGTTTGTTTGGTGGTGCCACAAAATGTTTAAGGAATAATTATTTTTAAGGAACTTTAAGAATTCCTAGAGCATCAACTCCAGGAATTCAATTAATTTGATAGTAATGGCGCCAATATAAGCACGAAGATAAATGAAGATTAATTCTAGACTATCTCTGAACCAGAATCCGTCTGCATCCACTTCGTGACGAACACTATGTCCATAATATGATATGCCCAGGACGCGAATCCGTTGAATAAGACGTTTTTGGTTGCAGTTTAACGTCTTGCCCAGGACGCGTAATAGACGAGGACGGAGGTGCTGACGTGGAGACATATAAGGACGAGGAGAGAGATATTGTCGAAGGCGATAAGGATGAAGATGTTGATTAAAAAGGCGAAGAAGATATTATTGGTTGCAGTCTAACGTCTTGCCCAGGACGCGTAATTAACGAGTTTATAGTCTTTCGGTGAAACTGAGGGAAATCAATGAGATATTGCTCCAAGATGTACGGAATCGAGTTGCGACTGAACTCGAGTGTTAGCATCTGAGCCCCATAATCAATTCGTGCCTTATATCTGGTCAATAAGTCGTGACCTAATAAGCCTTCATATGCCATTGTTGAAGCATCGCTCAGAATTTGAAATGGATGTTCGATTTTGAAATCTGCACCTTCGTGGTGTAGCTCGCTTTTTATGAGACCCCCTGCGGAAGTAGATTGAGAAAAGACCGTATTGATATAATCGTATTGGCAAATAATATCCCTGTAATACCTACTACCTGGTTTCAGGGACTGACTTCGAACTAAGCTGATCTCCGCTCCGGTATCTATTAAGAATTCGGTATATGGACTAACGGACACCTTAGAGGCTAGGGTGAAGGTTATGGATGAAGGTCCTACGGTTATGGGGAGTCTTATCCTTGAGTGTTGAAAGGTTGGGTCCGATTCCCAAGTACGTCGGCCTGAATGACGATCTGCGGGGGATTGCCGACGAAGTTCCCCAGCATCTGGGAGTTTTCCGGATTGTTGGAATACGTAGATGACGGGTAAGGAGGATTCTGTGGTGACAAAGGGGTCGGGGGTTGTGGGTAACGCGATTGTGGGTCGTTGGCTTCCCTTTTCCGACATTCATCAATGGTACGACCTTTGTTATGGCAATAATTGCAGATTTTCGAAACCTGTTTTGGAATGGATTTTTCAGTGGCTCTGTTCCCGGACGAGAGGTGGTGTATTGTAGATGGGTTAGACCTTTCCTGGTGTAGTACGGAGCGGGGGCTAAATGGCACTGTGGGGCGATGTGACCTGGCTGGACACATCTGAAACAGGTGGTATTCCTTGAAGGATTTTGCTGTGGTAGGTCTACCCTGGGTTTCGTTTGGTCCTGTTTCGGGGTATTGGTTTGATTAAGTCGCATCGCGTGCTCTATTACATAATCGGTCATTGGGGCGAGTTTCTTTTCGGAGAAAACTTTAGCAAGCATTTGCAGTTGGCCACTTAACAGCCCGTCTTCGAGGCTTCTGACGGCCTGTGCCTCGTTATCCTTAGGAAGGGATCTCAACCACCCTCGCCAGTTTTCTGGTTCAACTGCCCTAATTGAAATTGAAGGGTAAATCTTGATAGTCGGGTTTCGAACATGGAAGATAAAGCGGAACGTAGAAAAGTCCAGCCGTCAGTGAAGTTATATTTGTACACGTCGTACGCTGGACCACTCAATTTACTTTTGACAAGACCCATAAAATTTTGATGGTCTATCCCCGTTGACATGCACAGGTAGGGAATCGGTGTAGATCCCTGGTATTTCCAGAAAATTTTGGCAACAGTCGTTGTGAATTGGCAACGGAGAACCCGGACGGTGGGGAAGCATGGTGTAGAATTGAACCCAATGTAGCATTTAATTGGTCCTGAATATTAGGTTCCTGGAAAGGGTATCTGTTCTGCAACCCGTCTTGCAGGAGGTCAAAAGTATTGTCATATTGACCTTGGATCTCCTCGAAAATATTGTAAGCGAAATATGGGTCTTCTTCCTCGTCATCGTTCAAGTGAGCTAAAATTTGGAAGTGGGTCTGCTCAAAGGGTTCCCAATACTTTTTCAGGGTGAAAATTTTGTTTTGTATGGCAACTTTACTGGTGTCTTGGAGGAAGTCAGGGGTTATTCGAGAAACGATTCTCCGGATCACCTAGCTTCTTTCCTTTTGGAGCCTGAGCCTTCCAGGATTAATGGATTCGCTGATTTCAGATTCAGCTCCGAGAGCGTTAGCCTTTTTTTGAATTTCGGGGGCTCAAGGTACGAGTAATGGGCTCGTAGCCTTAGCTAGTAAGGGACTAGCGAACCAATCACTATGGGCCGCTTTCGTAGTCTTGTAACTATCGTGGGCCTTCCCATGGCACTCGAGAGCAAAATATTCATGCTTGTCATCCTGTTCGGGGTGATCTTTGAGAGAAACATGCCCCTTTTGAAAATTTTCCCAAGATTCTTCTATTGAAGCGCCTTATTGAAGTTGTTATATAATTTGACGATATCTGAATTGATTTGCATTTGCGCAAGACAAAGATCGTGAAACGTGGGACGACACGTTATTACGATGTTTGAAAGGTATTTTTGAGCAAGGGGAAAAAGGTTCAATTAAACAATGTACCATACGTGAAGATTCGATTAAGTGAAAGCGCCCTTGGGAAGTTGAGAGGTTTACTAAAAGACCTGAATAACTGGAGGGTTGAAATTGAGGAAATTTATTGATCAGAGCGTTTAGATGGATTAAAGAATTAAAATTATTATTTTAAAAATGACTAGCAGACATAATCTAAGAAAGGGGTGTTGAACAGTACTTGTGTCGAGTGTCTTATTAAAAAAGGGGAGAGTCAGAATGCAACATTTGATCGAACTACATAGATAAGGTTTAGGGTTTAAGTGGTTACATTCGTCGTTAACCAACTGTCTCCTTGTTTTAAAACTCGCTACGCTCGCCAACCCCCACCGTTCTAATAGCTCGCGCATGGCGCTATATATACAGTAGCACTATAAGTAAAGAGGTGATTTAGTTCAGACTTTAGTAGCAATCATTTAAGCTCATTTTGCACGTCAAAGTACATCTATATTGAATGAGGCCCTATCCATAATTATCGAAAACCTTGCGGGTGCAATTGCGGATCTTAAGAGATCTTAAAATTTTCTCATACAAAATGCTTTCTGTAAAAATTCTTTCATCTTCTGCGAAATGACCTTGGCCTTGTGTTTCAGAAATATGCAATAGAATACGGAAGACATAGAAATAATAAAGACGCGCAATCGATCTAACTTTACTGGCTACAACATACAATTGACGGTGAGAAAATATAGGTTGTTTGAGTAAGATTCCTGATTTTTGAAACGTTTGCCCCTGGGATTTATTAATTGTCATCGCAAAAGCCAGAATGACGGGAAATTGAGTTTTTTGAAAGCAAAAAGACAAAAATACGTTACACGTGTCAAAATACGTGTGTTTCGGAAAACTCCTGCTAAAATCTCACAATCCAAAAAATTTTTTTTGCATTTGAATTAAACGAATAGGTGTACCATTGACCAAGCAAGTCATGTCCTGTACGCAAATGACGAATAAGTAAAAGTATGCAATTTGGTTTTTAAAATAAATTTGTGGGATCGGGAGCCCACTTACATCAACTGAGTTTAAAAATTCTACTTGAAAATTATTTTGCTCTCTATAATCATCACTCAAGATGTTATCGGAACTCAAATATATTCGTTTCTCTCCGGCCAGGCTGTTAAAGATTTCTGCATCGATGAAAGTGCAGTCTTCATATTTGGGTGCTAATATAACCGAATTGAGAATATCGTTAGACTTTATGGTTTCAGGTACATTGCCATAAGTATCTGCAATCACGAAGTTGCAGCTAACTAAATGGGAAGGAATTTCAATAACATCTTGGCTGTAATCTGGAAATGTGGGTAAAGTTCCATTACCAAGAGATTTAAGAAATTCAACGAATTACATCTCATGAGGTGAAGCTCTCATGTTTTGGCTAAAAGTTATTTTGTGGATTTTAAAAATTCGGACCATGAAGTAAGGCAATTCTCAATAAGTGGTACACGTGTACCGTGAGATATAGCTGGCAATATTCGTGAAAAATCTCCATAGAGTAAAATAGTCTTACTTCCGAAAAGGTTAGTTGAAGTACCGAATGAATCGTTTACTGAACAAAATTTCCTCAATAGCTAATAAAGCATGCTTATATGAATCATTTTCTGAAGAATTTATTAAAAAGTCTTCACACATGAATATTTTGAATTCATTCCACAAATCTAAAGCAATTGTAGGAAAGTTCATACCACAAATAGGATATGGCAAATAACTCTCTTAACTTCTGAGAGGACTTACACTCTTTTACTTCTAATAAATATTCACGCCACTCTCCATCAGTTCATGCGATACGTCGTGCATGTGCTGAAAATGTGCAGTAAATAATGTTCCCAACAGTACCCAAATCCTGATGGGACCTCGAACATGAAGCAAAATAGTCTCAAATGGAACATCTCAACATAAAACAATAAAATAATGTAGCAATAGCTCTACTACTTCCTCTTGGAGGTTTTTCGATTTCTTTTCTTTATCTACCTAAATATAATGTATCGGCGTCACTGTATATAGAAACTCGGAAGAACTAATTCGATTGATTTCATAGAATGCAGTCAATTTTGTTCTTCTGTGATTTGTAAGAGCTTGCTGATCATTTCCTTCCCTAAAGACTACATTTTGCCGGTGAGGCAAGTAACATTCAAGTCGAACTATAATATATTACGTGACTGGTAATGCATTGGATACTCATTCATGCGCCATTTAGCTTCCGTAGATCCAACATAGTGACCGGACAAAAACCTATTGATTTCATGTATATAAACTTTGCCTTCAACTCCACCTCAAACTCTTCCAAACTGTTATGAGGCACAGTCGTATCCCTTATAAACATATTTGTGCATATATTTTAGGCTCTTAACTGGGCTGCTTGTGAACTTCAACATTAAAGTAGTAATCGCTAAAAGATATGGATTTTAAGGAACAGCATAACGGTTGTCAACATAGTGGCCACGAAAGTCAACTGTTATACCATTAACACGACGCATCTAACATTGCCCTGAGTTGTATTGTAAAAGTCCTTAGAAAAGCTTTTGCTGCATTTACCATCTCTGATACAGACGGGGATACGATTCAATAAACCACATGAACCGTGGATCATGTGGTTTTTAACTAAATTATGTAGTTGTGGGAAATACATTGTATATTGTAAATAAAATATATCTGGAATTTCCGTACAAACGTACCAACCTTCATTTTCTACCTTTTCTTTTTTCTCTAAATTGAGGTTTTAAGGGCGAGCAGACAAAAGTTTGGAAATATGATAAAATTTAAGATTTCAATTTTAAACAGTTTTTTGCTCGTAGCGGCTAAATCAAGCATTCTAGGGGGTATGACCAACCCCTATTATTTTTTCATTTCCCAACTTTTGGCCATATATCATATTTTTCTAAATTATGTTTTAAATGTGGGTCCATACAAAAGTTGGGAAACATGATAAAATGCAGACTTTCGTTCGCTTTCCATAAATATTCGTGAAAGATAACTTCACGTTTTCTAGAAATAACTTTAAAAGTGTGATTTTCCATATTTTTTGAAATAAAATTTGCATATATTTTTATCAAATTAGCAAAAAACAATGGTATAAGTAAACGATGGCTTTAAATTTGTCTGTGGTAATGCATCCATATTATTGTCTGTGGCCATATGTTCATTGTTTTGGCTTTTGTCTGGAAGAATGCAATTTTATTAGCCAACGGTTGCCTTCTTCCAGGCAAAAAACAAAAGAATGAACATGTGAATATTGTCTGTGATATGGCTGCATTTGCCCCTCACATAATCATTGGCATAGATGTTAGGTTTGAGTGAAAAGAATGCACGTATTTGGCATAAATGGTTGTTTATTCAGTCGAACGTATGATCTATGCAAATGATAATGTTAAATTAGTATGTTCTATATTTTAATTTTTTCGTAGAGGAATGCAATTATATGTTAATTCTTTTGGTTTGTGTCACCAGTAGAAGATTGGTCCATTTGGTTTGATTTTCGACTAATTTAGTACTTGTTATGTATCGGGGACACAAACCAAAAATTCACATATGGTTGCACATTTCCAGGCAAAAAGTAAAACATTCACACGCACACATTATTCCCAAAAGCTTCATCTACGCTATACGTGTGCTCAATTCACACATACTATCCCATTGAATTTTTTAATTTCAATTTAAAATTAAACTAATTTATAATTAAATTTAAGAAAAAAAATTAGGTGATGCACATAGAGGAAAAACTAATCTTTCGAATGGTATAATTTTTATGCCGGTAATTCCACCTGGTTTCCTGTAAAAGGGATAACAAAAATACGTGTCGCCTATTTATATATAGATTATGCCCATACGTTCTACATGCCGTGTAGAAAGGTGTCATCTGCTTTGTACGGCACTCTGCCATCACGTGTCCCATCTTGTTACAAAAATGGCATCTTATTTGACGCCGCTCTGGTCTATCCCGTGATGTGTTCTGGTTTCCGTTCCTATAATTGTTATAGGAGTTTTGCTGGCTACCTCTGCGCGGTGGTTGATATTGTTGACCCCCATTTCTATTGTAAGTGCCGTGGTTATCTCTTTGTGGTGACCGTATGTTCACCAAAACGTTCACCTCAAAATGTTGAGAGTAGAGTTGCGTGTTGCTATGCCCCATGTACAAGTTGGGTCCAGGCACCTGAAGGTTTTGCGCCATTGTGCTGGCCGCGATGTGCGGTGGCTGTCGCATGCATTGCTCGGTTTGCTCCAACCTTCTGACTTTCGATCCTAGGGCCTCAAGTGTGTTTTCCACATCTTGTAACAAGTAAAACTTGTAGTTGGAATCTAGTACACCCATTTTAAAACAGTGCACCCTAACTTCTTCTATTTCGGCCCTCAGACCCCCCCGCCATTAGCATACTGAACGTCTGCCGCAGTCTTGCAGGCATCTGTTAACCCTGTTACTCGGTTATAGTTCCCCAGTAGTGTTTCTGTGGGTAGTTGCTGGACATTCCGCAATTGGGTGTTTAGAGTAATGTAGGAGGTGCCTTGGAGTAAACTGGCTCTTAACGTGGAGAAAATATTTTCCAGCGTGTCACATACTCCTGCCTGTACTGCCTCTAAAGCTCGTCCTCTCAGGCGTGTCGGCAACAACCTGGTGAACAACACCTTGTCCTGTACTTCCGTGAGAGTCTCGTAGCCTAGTCTAGCGCAGTTAACAAACTCATTGATTTCGCTTTGTTTACGCGGGCTATCCTCGCCAATCAGGATTGGTACATTATTGTACAAGATGTTGTTCACTCGTTCCACGTTAGCCATCTTTTTGTCCTAATTTTTCGTGGTTTCCTCACTAGTTGTTGGTTGTACCTTTTGCTGTTCTCTTGGTCTTGGGCCGTTCCGGTCACAGTTATAGCTTCCCGGGTCGGAAATGTCCTGAAGTAATATCTCCCACGCCTGAGCGCTACTATCTCAGGTCTTAGACGGGCTTCGTTTGTTATTTCTCCTCGATCCTTTGTTTGCTCGTGCCGGTGTCCCGCTCCGTCAGGTTGAAATTCGTCCTCTGGAGTAACTGCATCGCTATAATCGCCGCTTTCGGGTTCGTCACCTCGTTCTGGCTCCGGCGTTTTTGGTGACTCCGGTTCGTGGTGCGACTTCTCGTCTTGACCTTCTTGCTCCTCCTGGCTAACGGCTAGTTCGTTGTGCAATTCCTCTTCGTCTTGATTTGGCTGATCTTCTTGGCTAGCGGTTCCCTCCTCGGTGCTAATACAGGGGAAATTAGGGTCTGGGTTGTTAATGTAGAACGCGTCAAGTCTTCTCATAAACCTACTTACAGATTCAGGGAGTGGTAATTTTGGTGTGGGTTGTGCCATACATTTTTTTTTTGGTTTTTTTTCCTTTTCCTTTTTCACTTATTTATTTTTTTCTATTTTTTTTTCCTTTATTATTTTTATCCTTCCAGCTGGCTCTATTCACAACCAAATTACATATGTGGTTCTATCTATACTCTATATTTTACAATTTAAATACATTTTTACCTTAATGAACGTTATACAATGTATAAAATGTGATTTACAATTCCAGTTTGACAATTTAGTTTCAATTACGTTATAACATTTATACAATACCGTTATACAATTTTTTGCATGTTTATTTCTCAACATAAAGTTCTTAGGTTATTATCATTTATTCTTGCCTCTTCTCGAGGTTCCTCTTGTGTACCATCAACAATTGTTTTTATATTTCCCGATCTTTGTGCAAGTGCTATTCAAAGATTTTAGTTTTCCTAAAAACAGACTATTTTTTAAATCTTCCAAACGGCCTTTCTATTTGACCATACTTTTATATTTTGCCTCAAACGTAGGTTTTTAAATGCGGCTGCGCCAGTTGTTATACACGTGTCTAGCACCTTTTTTTTTGTGGAGCTAAACCATGCAATTGTTCGATCGCTGAGGTGCACTCAGCGTGAGGGTACACTCCGGGTCGACATCATTTGTTGACATGAAGACGAAAGATGATTGGATTCAAAGATTGAATGGTGGTTCGTTTTCAACTTTTGTTTTATTAATTCTAATATCAATACAAAAATTCTTATAGTAATAATTAACAATCTAGCCTTATCCTAGACTTGCACTCTGAGTCGAAATGTGGGAACTCTGCCGGGGGTTCTTCTTACTGTCTGACCGCTTCTTCTCCTGGCGGTACTTTCTCCTGTTGTTATGGAGGTGCTGGATCTCTTTTCCCAACCGCAATCGTTCTTCCTGACCCACGGCCGTCAGTAATTGGCGCCGGACTGCCTCGACTTCCCTTCTAAATCTTGCCACCACCCCCGATCTGTATTTCGCCGACGGTGGTTCCTTCTTTGGAGGTGTGTTTTCCCGCTGTTGACACTTCTGCCTGGCCCGGTACTCCTCTAAGCTTAACGGTCTCGGTCTTACCTTTGGGTCCCGTAAGGCCTCCTCTAGCGAACGACTTGACAAGTTCGACATGGGGCGTATTCCCTGTGAAACGACACGTATACTTTGCGTTTGCAGATCTGAGCCGATAGGTTCCTTGGAACTGTTCTCGGTCAGTCCAACCCGGGCTGAAAGGTTCCTAAGAACCGTGTCCGGTACGTGGATCTTCGCAATGTTAGTTTGTATTTACTTACTGGATTACTGTCGGCTAAGTCCAAGTTTCTTCTGCTGGATTTCGACTAAGTCCAAGCTTCTTCTGCTGGATTTCGGCTAAGTCCAAGTTTCTTCTGCTGGATTTCGGCTAAGTCCAAGTTTCTTGTGCTGGATTTCCTCTAAGTCCAAGTTTCTTCTGCTGGGTTTCCTCTTAGTCCAAGTTTCTTCTGCTCGGTTTCCTCTAAGTCCTAGTTTCTTCTGCTGGGTTTCCTCTATCGCGTGCACACCCCGGGAAGTCGTTTCTCTAGACTATCTTGTCATCCAAATTTTCCCGTTATTAATCGGAAAATTTTGTGCCGAATATACAAAATTTTCCCGATCAATGTTCAATCGATGGTCATTGTCATTGATCGTCACGTTGCCATATTGCGTTTCCGCCCTGGTGGTGCCTCCTAGTGGTTGCTGGCGGCTGTGAGTAACCTGCGCTTACAAGATCATTGCTGTTGTATGGGCGCTATAATTTTCTATAATTTCGTCACATTGTTTCTTTCGTTGACAGACGTCAGTTGCGGAATGGATCAACGAGTCGCAAGTATTTTTGGTTAGTCTTTATTTATTATTTTGATCCTTTTTTAGGTATCCCGAAGGAGGACCATCACACCAGTTGTTCCAGGCATTCGTGGCATTCCTTGACCAGTTTGGACTTCTTTGTGACCGCTTTTATCGCGGCTTTGCTGTCACTGGCTATGAATATCCTTGCCCCCTTGTATTTTCTCTCGAGAATTCTTTGAGCGCAGACCATTATTGTCATTACTTCGGTTTGGAAGATGGTGCATCTGTGTCCCAACGACCTAGCGATCCTTGTGGAGAGTCCCCAGATCCCCAGGTCCGCCGTCCCTCACCGAGTCGTCTGTATACCAGGCTAGCGCACCCTTCTCCTTCTCAACGGGTAGAGGGGATTTCAGCCATTCGTTTTTATCCGGCACTTTTGTTGAGTAGTTACCTCCGAAGGTCACCTTCCAGTCAATGTCGTCTGTAAATACTTCCTTCAGATGTGGTAATTGCGTCAGGATACTGAGATGTCCTAACCTCCCTGTGTCATAACATCGGGTTTTATGGGTTCTCAGGGCTTCCGCTAATCCCATTCGCCTTACATGCAGGTTCAGAATGACCTCTAGAGCTGCCGTAGGCGTAGTCCGCATTGCTCCCGTGATCCCCATGCAGGCTATCCTTTGGATTTTCGTGAGTACTTTTTGAGTTGTACTCTGTTCCGTTTTCTTCCACCAAATAGAAGAGGCATATGTGATTGCCGGTCTAACGATTGCGGTATATGACCAGTAAGTCATATTAGGTTTCAGTCCCCATGTCTTTCCTAGCAGTTGCCTACAAATGTGAAGACTTATCAGAGCTTTGTCCCTTATGTGGCTAAGATGCCTTTTCCAATTCAGCTTCTGGTCCATGTAAACGCCCAGATATTTTACCTCGTTGGCAATGTGCAAATGTTCACCCCCCATGGATATTGGTTTCCCACTCTCCATGTTTCTCTTTCTGGAGAATGGAACAATCACAGTTTTTTGCGGGTTGACTCCCAAACTTTTGCTATTGCACCAGCTTATGACCTGTTCGAGATCTGTTCCCATTAGCTCCTTTAGGGTGCCTAGGTGTTTACCAGAGATTATTATAACTATGTCGTCCGCGTAGCCTATGACGACATAGCCCATCTCCGTTAGCTTGCGCAGGAGTTCATTCACCACAATAGACCATAACAAGGAGGATAGTACCCCTCCTTGGGGGCAGCCGCTTCCCGCTATTACAGTTCTAGATGATCCTCCTAGCTCCCTGCACTTGAAAATGGATTTTATCCAGCCAATAGTAGTGGGATCTATATCTTTCTGTTTTGATGCCTCATCAATGGCCTCAAAAGAGGTGTTGTCGAAAGCCCTTTGAGTATCCAGAAACGCACAGAGTGCAATCTCCTTGTATTCCAGGGCTTTTTCTATTCTGCTCGTGAGGTCACTTAGGGCGTCAATTGTCGATATGCCTTTTTGGTAGGCATATTGGCTTTTGTGTAGAGAATTCCTTTTAAGGCTCCCCTCTCTTAGGGGGAGATCAAGTATCTTCTCCATGCTCTTGAGGAAGAATGATGAAAGGCTAATAGGTCTGTAAGACTTTGGCTTTTCGCTGGGTTTCCCCGCCTTTGGAAGAACGACTACATTGGTTTTCCTCCATGAGACTGGAATCCACCTCAGTGCATGGCGTTTTATATGATCTCAACATTTTTGGATCATTATAGACATAATTTCATCCCCACCTGGGTGGCTGGAAGCTTTTTATCGCCCACCTTACCTTGTCCCTTGTGAAGATTTTCTTGGAGAGCTTGATTGCTCTTGTGATACCTTCGTATCGCGGGTATTCCCCGTGGTTGTTTGATGGGACGCTGTAGCCAGGAAAGTGAGTACTTCTTAATAGTCCTAAGCCTGAAGCGTATTCTTTCTTTAATATTCTTTGGATTCTTGCAGCACTAGGTAGGGTTTCATTCCCTTCACACATGTTTTTCCATGAGTTCCTTTTGGATTCTCGTAGGATCTTGTTATAGTTTGTAAGGGCTGTATGGTATTCGTCCCATTCGCCCTTTTTCTTTGCTCTATTGAACAGTCTTCTAGTTTCTCTCCTGAGTCTGTCCAACGTCTCATTCCACCCGGGCACATTCCTGTTGACTGCCCTTTGTTTCGTGGGACAGCTGGACTCCAAGGCGTCAATTAGAAGACGTGGCTCTATGGTTTTGATGCGCTCGTCCTTTAGGTGAAAGACCCCTGAACATACTTGCTGTTCGAATTCGAACCAATCCGTCTTTTGGATTATTCTTTACTTTTCTATCTGGATGTTCTCAGCCTTAAATGTAAACCGTATGAAGCTATGATCAGACATTGAGGCTTTATTTAATACCCTCCAGTTAGAGACTTTTGTTGCAGTGAAGGGATTTGCTAAGGTTATGTCTAAAACCTCCTGCCTTATTTTGTTGGTAAAGGTAGGTGTGCTGCCCTTATTGAGTATCTGCAAGTTGTTGCAGGTAATGTACTCATATATGTCCTCCCCTCTTGCTTTGTGTTTGTGCTTCCACACGAAATGTGATGTGCATTGGCATCACTGCCCATTAGGAAGTTCAATTGTTGGCTTTGCAGTATGCAATGAGTTGGCTAACCTCTACCGAGGGAGCTGACTTGTCCTCCCCTGGGAAGTACACCAAGGCGCAGATGAGTTGTTTTTCACGCGCTCCTTCCTTCAAGTTCACCAGCACTGCTACTAGATCCCTTTTAACGAATTGTGTTACGGGGATGAATCTCACATTGTTTCCTAGGATTCTTGCCGCTTTGGGCCTTTCCCCATTGGCACAGTGTATGATCTTCCTAGTACTACTAGGTATGCCTCTAATGCGAGTCTTGAAGTAGTTTGGCTCTTGCAGCAGTCCGATGTCGACTCTATAGCCGCCTTGGATCTGTTTAGATTGATGTGGGCTCATTTAGTCCCCTTTATAATCTGCTTTCGTTTTCCGTTTTTCGTCGGATCCTTCTGGGTGTGGGTGTTTCTGGGCCGATCGCAGGCCCTTGAATCAGCCTCTTCCCCAGATGGAATCATTTTTACCTTTCTTGAGGAATTGTGATACCTTCTAGGTTTCCCGTCAGTCTCCATAGCCTCTTCCCCACCGGAATTGTTTTCTGGTTCATTGATTGATTTTTCGATCGCAGGCGCCGCTTGATTGCAGGCGCTGCTTTTTTTTGAGGATTTTTCTTTAAGTTCAGCTTCATTTCGCCAAACTTAAAGCTGATGTAGAGGTTGTTCCATCTCAGGGTAGCCTCTGTAGTGGGGTCTATCGAGAAGGTAAGTAAGACTGGCATCTTTTTTTTCTCCGTCCTTCTCAGAACCCTCCAGCACTGAGTGTTGAGGTCATTTTGGGAACGTATGTATTCCAATATGTCCTCATTTGTTTCTTGATAGCTATTTTTGAAGTAGCGTATTGCGATGACTGGGCGTGGCAGTTCCTTTTTTCCCAGTGCCGTCAGGCTCGCTCCTTCCTAGGGTTTAAGATCAAGCCCCTTCTGCCATTTCTTTGTACTTTCATCCTTGCATGTTACAAGGAGCCAGCCGGGTTTGCGGTTTGCGTCAAGGAATCTGGGTTTTAATTGTGCATCTCCCTTTATGTTGGCTTTTTTTCCGGGTACAAGTTCTTTATTACCTTCCTCCTTCTCGGTTTCCTGCTGGGTTGCAGGAATTTTTTTGAGGCGTACTACCATTCGGTTTCTTCCTCTCCGAAGGATTTGGGGAGACCCTCTCTGGAGATCTCTCCTTCCTTTTTGGAGTCGCTATAGGCAGAGTAGACAGTTTGAATGGCAGAGTGGCCAATTTACGTGCCTCCTCCGCATTCATGCCTTTCTCCAGCCACTGCTTTAGCCTTTTCCTGCCGGCTCCACTCAGCTTGGGCTTTTTGGGCCCTTTGTTTGGATGGGGTGGTCCTTCACCCTTTCTTAGATTGATCGGAGGCACAAGTAGCCTCTTCCCCAACCTTCGATGTTGAAGGACGTACCTCCACCGTAGTTTCAGTGCTCTGAGAGCTCTCAGATTTTTTGTTTGGCGATTTAGGATGCCGGTCCTTTAAGTTTTTGTTATTTATTTCAGTGTCCATTTTTAGTCCCATGAGAAGCAAGGGAAAATACGGTCACCTCCAGCAGAGCCCCGCATGCCACGGGAAGGCTAGTTGAAACAGGAGGTCGCTTGTATCCTGAGTTCGCTATTAAGGACTGAGCTCGCCCCCAGCCATGCAGCCTTCTACATAGCTGTTCCGTCATATATTGGCTTGGCACCACAAGTGCGCTACCAAGAGAGGAAGCGTTTGCCCGATGGGAATCCTTGTGGTCAGATAACCCACCGGTGGGCTGTTCCTTTGCTTATTCCTTATTCCTTATTCCAGCGTGACATTTAAGCAGGTTCAATTACTTTGCTTTCATACCCCGCTGGTCGCCATAAGAGTTTAAGCCTCCGAACCCGGCCTAATTCGGGGCCTTCGTCAAGGTCTCCCAGCCCCTATCGGAGGTCTTGGCAATATAACATGTACCACATTTCCAATACACTAGTGGCAATATAATATGTACAACATTTTCAATACGCCTTCTTACATTTATATTGTACAATCTTAATTTGTATTTAATAACGTTCTGAATTTTTCAAACTTCTCTTTACTTAATGCTTTCGTAAATATATCCACAATATTATTGTTAGAATCAATTTTAACTACATGTACAAAATGATAATTAAACATAAATCTCTTGTTATATACAAATACTTTAGATTTCTTTATGCATATTTCCAATGGGTTTCATTATAGGAATTTTGATATCTACTTAAATAATTTAGGCTATAACTTATATCAGGTCGCGTACCTGAACTTATATACAATAAATCCCCAATTAAATTTCTATATTTAATATTTGATTCACATCGGTCAGCTTTTTCGACTCTTGAATTTGTTTCCATCGGAGTATTATATAGTTTACTATTTTTTATATTGTATTTTTCTACAAGTGGCTCAATATATTTTGTATGACATAGTTTCATTTTATTTTCACGAAAATTATAATTTGCTTCAATACCTATATATTCTCTTATTCCTCCGAGAACTTTCATATAAAGTCTATTTGATAATAATTCCTTCATATTTTAATTTTATTTTTATCTTTACCGTAAATTAATAAATCAACTACATATATTAACATATTTATAGCATTTTCTCCTGTTCCATTTACATATGGTATAAGCATAAATCTACATTACTTTTTCTAAAACCTTTTTCACTATATACTCATCAAAACTTTCGTACCAGTCTCTGGGACTTTCTTTTAATCCATATAACGCTTTGTTTAACTTTAATACCTTATTTGTTCCAAATTCATAGCCTTTTGGTTGATTGATATATACTTCTGATATATCAATTTTACCGTTTAAAAATTCCGCTTCTATATCCATTTGTTCAATTTCTAAGCCATATTGGCAACAAAAGACAAATAAAATTTTTAATGTTTGAGTTTTAGCTACCGGAGAATAAATATCATGAATTTTTCCTTTTTGTTGAAAGAGGTTTTCAACGACTAGTCTAGGTTTGAATCTATTATCAGATTTTATGGTATACACCCATTTAACATCTAAAATGTGTCCATCTTGTTTTCTGTCTACTAAAGTGCATGTATTATTTTTATTTATACATTATATATCTTTATCCAAAGCTTTTTCCAATTTTTACTGTCTTTGCTATTTATCGCCTCCTCAAATGTAAGGGGAGTATCTCTTCTACTAAAATTTGCATAGATATTATTACTTTCTTGATCTGGATGTCTTATGGGACTTTTTCTAGTACGCATAATCTTACGTCTTACTTCTAGCTTTTCTATATCTTTTTCTCCTTTATTATCTGGTTGATTTTCAAGTTCATCTGCGCTTTCAAACACATTTTCATCTAACGATTCATCATCACAATCATTTACTTTTCCTCTACTCGCTTCTAGGTATGAAGTAGACTTAAACTTACTTTCTTCTTATACATTTTTCATTATTTTATACAAAAACTACATGCCTTGCAACTATTTTTTTTTTCCATCTTATAATATTCTATATCCTAACAAAATCCCCATTTTTGCTTTCGGATCCCACTTACAAAATCGTTTTTGTTGTGGTATTTGTACAAAAACTATACTACCATATAATCTTAAATGTTTAACATTCGGTCTTTTTCGAAAGAATATTTCGTACGGAGTGTTTCTCTCTATTGTATTCACTTACATTCGATTTTTCAAATACGTTGCTGCCCAGATTATTTAAGGCCAAAAACGTTTGTGTACTTTTTCCTCTGCAAGCAAGCAACGAGCCGTATTCTTTGTTGTTCTATTAAATCTTTCTGCCGATTATTTAAATACTCTCCACCATTATCGCATCGCAATATTTTTACTCTTTCCCCAGTAATATTTTCGTATTCATTTATATATTTTACTAAACAATTAAACACCTCACCTCTAGATTTAATACAATATACTTTTGCTATTTTGTTGTTATCATCAATAAATGTAACAAAATATTTTTCTCCGTTTAAACCAGAAGTTTTAAAAGGTACACAATCATCTGTATACATGATTTCTAAGATAGCCTTTGCTTTAGTTCTATCATTTTTGAAGGGAACATTACTCCTTTTGTTTTCAATACATGTTTTACATTTCATAAATTCTTTTTCTTGTTCTTCTGGAATACCCCTAATCAATTTTGGTTTACATAACGTGTTTAAATAACTGAAGTTTACATAACCCAGCAACATATGCCAGTTCTATTTCTTATTCATATTGTTTTGTTCAGCACTATTTGCAAATTTCTTTTCAAATTCAAGGCTACTACTCATTTTACGTTTTATTTTCTTTAAAAGCTACTGCTACTAATTTATTATCTTCAACAAATATTTTTGCTTGATTATTTACAGAAACAATTTTGTTTCTATCAGTGAATTTTCCAAAACATATTTAATTCATATTCATGTCTTTCGCGAAACATTACATTATTCATAATTATCTTAATCTTTTTACCGAACGCATCAAAATAACTAACTGCAGTTCCTATTCTAGTAGCTTGAATTGAACTATTATTCTCCAAGTATATATTTACCGGTTTCTCCAAATCTATACATTTATCAAATTATTTCTCGTTTTCTATAATGTGATCTAAACATCATTGTCGAGTAGCCACTGTATTTCACATTTATTTATTTGGTTTACCTCTTCATTTTGTACAGCAAACGCTGTTGCTACCCAAGCATTCGGATTTTCATTGATCTGCTCACCCGATGCGCCTGTATTTCTCTGTCGATGAAAGTTGCTATGTCGTTTGAAACAACCTCTTCCTCCACTGTTTCCACGTATTGAGCCGCGCCATGTGCCTCTGTTGTGTGTTTCTTGATTTTTTACCTTACAGTCTCTTGCGCAGTGACCATTTTTCCCCACAAGTAAAACATGCTCCTTTTTTGTTTTGTTGTTCTCTTTTCGTTACAAAAACATAAGACTTCTTTTGGTCGTAATCTTTTTTATTTTTCATCTCTGCTAATTTGATCTTGTTTCTAATATAATCAACCGTTTGATTTTCTTCTTTTTACGTGTCTATTAAGTCTCCGATATAACTATACGAATCCGGGAACGTATATAACACATAGTTTAATTTTTCTCTCTCACTAATTTTAGCACCCGCGCTTTCTAGTTCATTTAATGTCTTTTCAAATTCACTAAAAAAGGATTCAGGATCACCGTAGCTACTCAGTCTCATCTTTTCTAATCGATTTCTGCACACAATCTGCAATGCTGTTAACTCCTTCAAATACATATTATCTAATTTTCTCATAATTTTGTAAGCTGTTTCCTCTTCACAAACAAATTCTAACTGTTTGTTTGAAATCGCGTTATAAATAATATTTATTGCTTTTAGATCTTTTTCTTCCCAGTCTTCTTTATCAGTATTGAATTTTTCTCTTTTTATCACTTCGTCACATGTTTTAAGTTTTATGTACATCACTATTCTTGTTTTCCACATACTATATTCTTCTCCATCTTATGCTGGAATTATTTCGTAAGCGTTCCTTCGACTTCAACGTTTTTTTTTCTTTTATCATCGCCGTCTTTATTTTAATAATTTATACACGCGGCACACTTTTTACACAATTTAACTCATCTATTTTAGACAGTTTATCAATTTTGAACCACGTCCTGCTACCATGTTGGAATTTTCGAGGGAGGAGAAATAAACCCGTGGTAAATTAAAACTAATTTATTGAATAAAAACTACATTCCAAAATTACACATGTGGCTTGGTTGAGGGTCAGTCCAAAAACTACACCTGAAACTTAATTGCGCTGTAGCGCTTCGCTTGCATCTAGCTGTTAAAACCGGTTTTTCAGAGAACACTCTTGGCAATATAACATGTACCACATTTCCAATACACTACTGGCAATATAATATGTACCACATTTTCAACAAATACTCCCAAATACTACGCATACTTAGCATTGTAAGAAATAGGAAATCAGAGCAAGCAGATTCTGCTCTCGAATCTCATAATACTCCTTTAAAAGAGACATCCATCGAGGCTCTAAATTGAAATTTTTTCTCTCACCAAATTTAAAATCTTCCGACGGCACAATTGGAAATAACAGTCTCAAACAGTTAAAGGCAACAATTTAAACATATAAAGTGTTCTATCTCAATGTGGGAAGGGAACAGGGAGTGCTTGCCCGAAAAGAGAAGTTCGTCTGTACCCAAGGACTAATTCCGCTCCCAAGAAAAAAAAATTTTAATACATACATCTCCAATATTTTTTCTTTATTATTTCTCATTCTCTACTTTACTTTTGTTTTGTAAAAAGTGTATTCGAAAGTATCAACAATCTTATATATCGTCGTGTTCAAATTTAGTATCAGCAATGAACGACCGGAATAGTGACGAGGAATGAAAATTGTATTTCTTATTCAGAATTAAAGTTGTTTATTTATACATTTGTCGATTTTTTTTTGTCTTCACATTTACACTATTTTACACATTTTTTCAAATTAACAATAGAAATTTTTAATTAATTTATTCAAGAACATTAGTTCAAAAATCCATATATTATTATAAAATCTTATAATTCATGATCTTATTTTGATTATATTAAGAATTGGTAATAAATTAGAATAATATTGTTGTAAATAAGATATACATTAGTATTTGTACCAGAAGGTGCTGCCACCTAAAGTTGCAAGATAAAGTTATCGGTTGCTAAGAGATCTGTCGCGTAGTTAGTCAGTCGATGACCGTCATAGCGTCATGTATTAAGAATATTATCCAGTTTAATAAATGATCATAATTAAGAAGATCCGTCTATTATTTATCCAACAAATATAATAATTCACAGGATTTAGGTCGCCAGATATGGATCACAATAATATTTGATAATTAATTCACAAAATAACTATATAATAATTCAAAGAACTTAGTTCACAAGATACAATTATACACAAGATTAACATTTTAGTTGAAAATTAAAGATTAATCGAAAATAAATCAAAAAAAAACACTAAAAGTTAATATATTTTGGTTTAGAACACATTATAGCAAAAAACTCTTTTTAGGTTAATTAGAATTAAAATAACTTCTTTTTTGCAAAACTCAGACTTTAAAAAAAATTTGCTCTTAAGAACACTGCTCTTTTTGAAAACTCAAGCTTACGAAAATTCTTCACGACTAAAACTCTAACTCAAGATATGATTTAATGGCTAAGGAAAACTTTTCAAAGCATTTTAAATAATTTTGTTGAGTACTCAAAAGCTACTTTATTTTTATGAAGTTGTTATTGTAGTTTTATTCTAATTTTTCCGCCCTATACATTACCAAATCATTCGATAAAATTAAGACAAGTGCGCGCCGAACTCGCCCATGAAGGGTTCCTTAGAAGCAAGTAAAATTAAGACAAGTATAAAATTTCTTGTAGTTCGTTGTAACTTTGATCTATGTTTTAATAATAGTGTATTTTTTTTAAATTAAGTTATTGATAAGTAAACATTATAATTAGGTACCTAAATGATGGGATATAGATCTTAATATATGCGAGCCCATGTTGGCTTGTGATAGCTAAACAAGCTAATATATATTCCAGTTTGACAAGAAATATTTATAAAAATATTATCACTTTGTGTGCCTCCTTACGTAGTTGGACAAGGTGGTAATAACGTCCTGTATCCAGCGTTCTGCATGAATGACAGTATACAATTGTCTTTTAAATAATGGTTCAAGGTTTATGCATAAGGTTTATGTTTATGAAATTAAATGTTTTTGACGTGATAACGTCTTATAAATTGATGGCCGGCTGCACAAATGAAAAATCGTGACTCATTGTCACGTTCCGCCTGTGCTGAGCGGACGAATGAGAGATTCGTACATTAGTTTGGACTCATGAGAGATTCTTGAATCCACACTAATGTGCGTATGAACGAATCTCTCATGAATCCCGTTTCAGTTCTCTCAGTTTGGATTCATGAGAGAGTCGTTCATACGCGCATTAGTGTGGATTCAAGAATCTCTCATGAATCCAAACTAATACGCGTATGAGATTGGATTCATGAGAGATTCGTTCATACGCATATTAGTGTGGATTCAAGAATCTCTCATGAATCCAAACTAACACGCGTATGTACGAATCTCTCATTTGTCCATACGCGCATTAGTGTGGATTCAAGAATCTCTTATGAATCCAAACTAATACTCGTATGAGATTGGATTCATGAGTGATTCGTTCATACGCATATTAGTGTGGATTCAAGAATATCTCTTGAATCCAAACTAATACGCGTATGTACGAATAAATAAATTGTTAATACATAGCATATTGTTACTTATAATTAATCTGCATAATTTAAGTAAAAAAATTTATTGAAAAAATTTACATTTTCAATTAGCTCTTTCTTTGTATTATACAAAATAATGATAATTCAGTGAAAAAAATTCAATTCAATTCATAAAAGTAGGCAATTTTTCATCAATGCTTTCTTATGACGTTATTACGTAAAATTATCGTCCGTAAACCGACTTTACAGACAACCAATGTTTTTTTTATGTTTGAGTTGATTGAATGAAAGGAAAATTGCGGCTTACGACTTATGATGTATTAAAAAAAAAACTACTTACTAGATCTCGTTCAAACCTATTTTCGGTGGAAATTTGCATGGTAATGTATATCATATGTTTTTTAGTTTTATCATTCTCTTTTAGTTTTATCATTGGAAAATATTTCCTTTTACACAATCTTGCGTGTGAAGACTGCCTTGGTATGAGGTTGCCTTGATCTGGTCCATTTAATATTTTGACTTCGACACACGAAGATTTTCGTACTCTTGACAGTGCTACATATAATTGGCCATAAGCAAATACAGGCTCTGGTAAGAACAATCCAACTTTTTAAAGGATTTTCCCGTGTGCCTTATTGATGGTCAAAGCCAATTTAATTGGAAATTGTCTTCTTCCCAAAACGAAAGGCAAATCAGGATTTATGTGTGCCTTAGAATGAACACTTTATCCTTGTATGGGTTTACCTCCAAAGGAGCGATCATTCCTCATTAGTTCATTTAATAATTTGTCAACAGCTTTCAGGGCAACCCCTGAGGCCATAGTTGATTCATCCTATATTATATATTTGCATTTTCGTATTAACTCAGCGTCCGTGGATGTCACAAAGTAAGATCTGATTTTTACTGAGCTTGAGAGTTTTGCGTTCCCGCGCGGAACGGAAAATAGGGAAAATTGTGAACAAACTACTCGCACAGGCACTTCTCCTATTTTCCGTTCCATGCGAGAAGGCAAAACTCTCAAGTTCTGTAAATATCAGTAGTGTGTGTACAGCTTCATCATATTTTTTCGTCATATATATGATGAAATATCACAGAAGAATGATCGGCACCCTAAGTACTGATTTTTACCGAACTTGAGAGTTTTGCGTTCCCACGCGAAACGGGAAATTGTGAGAAAATTACTCGCATAGGTACTTCCCCTATTTTCCGCCCCGCGCGGGAACGGAAACTCTGAAGTTCACTAAAAATCAATAAGTAAAAAAAGGAGAATGGGATTCACGCTCTGAAAGCAGAGAAAATTTATTTTCAAAGAATGAATTTCTCTCTGCTTTCTGGAAGTAAGTCTCATTCACCAGAGAATGGGATCATATTGATTTTTACTGAACTTGAGAGTTTTGCGTTATCAATTATTTCCATTTTCATTTTTCATTTACAGTTTCTCCTTATGCGAGCCGGGGTTTGCCCAGTGACTGCGTATGTTTCAGTAATACGAGAGTAACATAAGCGACCTCTTAGGTCACCGGCCATAGCGCGACTGCCGATGCGCGTCATTTGGGGATCATTAAGTAGGCACAGGCATCGCTGACGCGCATTATCGACAAGTCGCGCATGGCGAGTAAGTCTCATTCACCAGAGAATGGGATCATACTGATTCTTGCTGAGCTTGAGAGTTGTGCGTTATTACATGTATTTTTTCCCACTGTTTATTATAAACGTACATGTGTGGTGGCTCAATATATGGGAACATGAATGGAACAGAAAATGTGCTCGGGATAGCTCAGTATTGTTTTTATTGTTTCTTAAATTACACACATAGCTCCTTAGAGCCTCTTTACATAATTTACAATAATTTTGAATCAACATTTCAAATAACTTAAAAGCTAACATGTCAAGTAGGTGAAGACTTTTACAGAAAATATCTGAGTCCAACAATGAAACACAGACGCAAACTCAAGCAAGATACTATACAGAACATCGAGATTAAGAAGAAAATCAAGTCAAGTAAATTTAAATTTGTCAAGTGATGCTTATACTAATAATTTCGTTATTTTTGGAGTCTTTTTAAAACTACTAGGGGGGCGCCCCCTGCCCGCTACGCTCGCCAACCCCCGCCGTTCGCTCCGCTCACTCTAATAGCTCGCGCATGGAGCTATATATACAGTAGCATTGTAAGTAAAAAGGTTATTTAGTTCAGACTGTAGTAGCAATCATTTCAGCTCATTTTGCACGTCAAAGTACATCTATATTGAATGAGGCCCTATCTATAATTATCAAAAACCTTGCGGGTGCGGTTGCGGATCTTAAAAGATCTTAAAATTTTCTCATACAAAATACTTTTTGTAAAAATTCTTTCATCTTCTGCCAAATGACCTTGGCTTTGTGTTTCAGAAATACATATAAACACGCAATCGGTTAAGCGATCTAACTCTACTGGCTACAATATACAATTAACGGTGAGAAAATATAGGTTGTTTGAGTAAGATTCCTGATTTTTGAAACGTTTGCCCCTGGGATTTATTAATTGTCATCGCAAAAGCCAGAATGACGGGAAGTTGAGTTTCTTGAAAGGAAAAAGGCAAAAATACGTCACACGTGTCAAAATACGTGTATTTCGGAAAACTCCTGCTAAAATCTCACAATCCAAACAATTTTCTTTTGCATTTGAACTAAACGAATAGGTGTACCATTGACCAAGCAAGTCATGTCCTGTACACAAATAACGAATAAGTAAAAGTATGTAAATTGGTTTTTAAAATAAATTTGTGGGATCGGGAGCCACCTTACATCAACTGAGTTTAAAAATTCTACTGGAAAATTATTTTGCTCTCTATAATCATCACTCAAGATTTTATCGGAACTCAAATATATTCGTTTCTCTCCGCCCAGGCTGTTAAAGATTTCTGCATCAATGAAAGTACAGCCTTCATATTTGGGTGCTAATATAACCGAATTGAGAATATCGTTAGACTTTATGGTTTCAGATACATTGCCATAAGTATCTGGAATCACGAAGTTGCAGCTAACTAAATGGGTAGGAATTTCAATAACATCTTGGCTGTAATCTGGAAATGTGGGTAAAGTTCCATTACCAAAAGATTTAAGAAATTCAACGAATTCAATCTCATGAGGTAAAGCTCTCATGTTTTGAGTTAAAGTTATTTTGTGGAATTTTTAAAATTTGGACCATGAAGTAATGCAACAAGTGGTTTCTCAATAAGTGGTACACGTGTACCGTGAGATGTAGGTGGCAATATTCGTCAAAAATCTCCACAGAGTAAAATAGTCTTATATCCGAAAAGTTTAGTTGGAGTACCGAATGAATCGTTTACTGAAAAAAATTTCCTTAATAGCTAATAAAGCACGGTTATATGAATCATTTTCTGAAGAATTTCTTAAAACGTCTTCACACATGAATATTTTGAATTCATTCCACAAATCTAATGCATTTGTAGGAACGTTCATACCACAAATAGGATATGGCAAATAACTCTCTTAACTGCTGAGAGGACTAACACTCTTTTACTTCTAATAAATATTCACACCACTCTCCATAATTTCATGCGATACGTCTTGCATGTGCTGAAAATGTGCAGTAAATAATGTTCCCAACAGTACCCAAATCCTGATGGGACCTCGAACATGAAGCAAAATAGTCTCAAATGGAACATCTCAACATGAAACATAAAATAATGTAGCAATAGCTCTACTACTTCCTCTTGGAGCTTTTTCGATTTCTTTTCTTTATCTACCTAAATATAATGTATCGGCGTCTCTGTATATAGAAACTCGGAAGAACTAATTCGATTGATTTCATAGAATGCAGTCAATTTTGTTCTTCTGTGATTTGTAAGAGCTTGCTGATCATTTCCTTCCCTAAAGACTACATTTTGCCGGTGAGGCAAGTAACATTCAAGTCGAACTATAATATATTACGTGACTGGTAATGCATTGGATACTCATTCATGCGCCAATAAGCTTCCGTAGATCCAACATAGTGACCGGACAAAAAGCTATTGATTTCATCTATATAAACTTTGCCTTCAACTCCACCTCAAACTCTTCCAAACTGTTATGAGGCACAGTCGTATCCCTTGTTAACATATATGTGCATATATTTTAGGCTCTTAACTATGCCAAGAACTTCCACATTTAAGTAGCAATCAAATTTCGCTAAAAGATATGGATTTTAAGGAACAGCATAACGGTTGTCATAGTGGCAGAGTGGCCACGAAAGTCAACTGTTATACCATTAACACGGCGCATCTAACATTGCCCTGAGTTGTATTGTAAAAGTCCTTAGAAAAGCTTTTGCTGCATTTACCATCTCTGATACAGACGGGGATACGATTCAATAAACCACATGAACCGTGGATCATGTGGTTTTTAACTAAATTATGTAGTTGTGGGAAATACATTGTATATTGTAAATAAAATATATCTGGAATTTCCGTACAAACGTACCAACCTTCATTTTCTACCTTTTCTTTTTTCTCTAAATTGAGGTTTTAAGGGCGAGCAGAAAAAAGTTTGGAAATATGATAAAATTTAAGATTTTCAATTTTAAACAGTTTTTGCTCGTAGCGGCTAAATCAAGCATTCTAGGGGGTATGACCAACCCCTATTATTTTTTCATTTCCCAACATTTGGCCATATATCATATTTCTCTAAATTATGTTTTAAATGTGGGTCCATACAAAGTTGGGAAACATGATAAAATTCAGACTTTCGTTCGCTCTCCATAAATATTCGTGAGAGATAACTTCGCGTTTTCTAGAAATAACTGTAAAATTGTGATTTTCCATATTTTTTGAAACAAAATTTGCATATATTTTTATCAAATTAGCAAAAAACAATGGTATAAGTAAACGATGGCTTTAAATTTGTCTGTGGTAATGCATCCATATTATTGTCTGTGGCCATATGTTCATTGTTTTGGCTTTTGTCTGGAAGAATGCAATTTTATTAGCCAACGGTTGCCTTCTTCCAGGCAAAAAACAAAAGAATGAACATGTGAATATTGTCTGTGATATGGCTGCATTTGCCCCTCACATTATCATTGGCATAGATATTAGGTTTGAGTGAAAAGAATGCACGTATTTGGCATAAGTGGTTATTTATTCAGTCGAACGTATGATCTATGCAAATGATAATGTTAAATTAGTATGTTCTATATTTTAATTTTTTCGTAGAGGAATGCAATTATATGTTAATTCTTTTGGTTTGTGTCACCAGTAGAAGATTGATCCATTTGGTTTGATTTTCGACTAATTTAGTACTTGTTATGTATCGGGGACACAAACCAAAAATTCACATATGGTTGCATATTTCCAGGCAAAAGGTAAAACATTCACACGCACACATTCTTCCCAAAAGCATCATCTACGCTATACGTGTGCTCAATTCACACATACTATCCCATTGAATTTTTTAATTTCAATTTAAAATTAAACGTATTTATAATTAAATTTAAGAAAAAAAAATAATTGCTGCAGGTAGAGGAAGATAGAAACTTTCGACTGATATAAATTTTATCCTGGTAAGTCGATTTGGTTTCTCATAAAAGGGATAACAAAAAAACATGTCGCCTATTTATATATAGATCTTAGCTGTATGAGTCGCTGCAGCTCGTGAGCACTTCTCAAGGAGGAGTTCTGCGCACCTTTTGTTGACTCCTAACTTCTGAAGCTGCTTCAAACATTTCTGCAATACATCAGTGTAGAGGATCTCGCCAAATGCTCCCACGACGAACACGCCTAGATGTGTTGGGCCACAGTACATTGTTGAGAAAGCCTCTACTAGGTTGTTATCCCTCTGCACGTTCTCGACATTGTCAGGGGTGACATGCATCACGGAGTTTTTTCCGTACCTTACTGCTTTCAACCACTCTTGGCTTCTTATGGATTGTAGATACGCAACTGCTACTTCGTAGATATGGACTTCATTAGGGTTCGTCAAGATTACCACAATGTCAGGTCGGTTGTGGTATAGTACTGGATGAGTTTGGAACTTCATCCCGGCTCGTACTTTAATGTTTCGGCCCTTCCATCCATACTGGACACATATGTTTGCTTTTTCATATTTAAGCTGCGCACTCGCTTCAGCTGGTGCATCAGTAGCAATTAATATTTCTTTTATTACCTGATGCACCACTGCATCATGTCTGTAGGTGTAGTGAGGTACGACACAGGACGACGATACATGATACGCGGTCTCGGTGCTGTTACAGCCTAGCCTGCACTTTCGTCTGGAGTAGGGGACAGCTCCCAAGCCATGTATTTGTTCTTCGCCGGCTGCTCGGAGTAATGTGAGCATCCAATCTTCCATCTTCAGTGAATGATATGATGGGACCTTGATGTTTTCTTTGTCAGCTTCCACTAGTCGGCAATAGTGCATGTTCCTGTCATTCTGCAGCTGTTGTCTTTGTCTTGCTGCTCAGTGGTTAGAGTATCCGCCCGGCAAGCGGAAGGTCCGAAGTTCGATTCCCGGTCACGAGCATTACACATTTTTCTCCTTTCATTTTCTCCGTACATATATCCCTTTCTTATTATTTATGATAGATATATACATACATATATGTCCTTTTAATTTATATATTTTTTTTCCTTTTTATTTATTACAAAAATTTCAACTTATTACAAGTACAGTTATGTTATTAAAAAGAGAAAAAAAAGAAAAAAAAAGGATACAATTAAGAGGATAGAGAAAAAAAAGAAATTAAAAGAAAATTGAGATTACAAAAAAATAAAAAAAGAATAAAATAAAGATTACAATGAAATTGAAGGAAAGACGAGAATAATAACAGTAATGAATAAACTAACGCTAGTGGCTAAAGTAACATAGAGAGAGACACAGCACATACTATATATTGTCGGATCAGGGAGACCGCAAAAGTGTGCCTGTACGGTCCCGAAAAGCCCTACGGACATTTCACTTGCCCTCCGCGTCCTCCAGTAGAGGGGCAGCACGATTGTACAAACGAATCATGCCGGTGATAGGCTCCATTCTGCCATACTCCGTGCGATGGAACCTGACAACAAGTGACCCACCCGATCTGAGATTGAAATCATTCTGACGAGGGGTAGCTTGATCGCGGATGTAAGGAGATATGATATGACCTTGGATAATGCCATGTATGAAGGAAAGATCAGCCAAACCACGGCGTTCAGCGAGAGGTTGGAGATTAAGGAGGTGGAGACGATCCTCATAGAGATCGTCCAGGGATCAGACCAGGGGAGGTTGAATAGGGCGAAACGCAGGAACCGTTTTTGGACAGCCTCAATGCGCTCAATATGCGTTTTATGATAAGGAGTCCAAATTTGGGAGGCATATTCTAATATAGGACGAACCAGGGAGGTGAATAGGGTTTTAAAGGAACATGGGTCCGCTAGTGCTCTAACCCATCTTGTGATAAACCCTAACATGACTCGCGCTTTATTTATTACAAGATTACGATGTTCTTGAAAGGAAAGCTTCGAGTCAAGGAGGACACCCAAATCAAGGGTAGAGTGAACAGACTTAATCGAAATACCATTGACATAAAAAGTGTGAGGCAGATGGTTACTCTTCCGAGAAAAGCAAATGTGTTCACACTTGGAGATATTAAGGATGAGATTGCTTTTAGAGCACCATGTAGAGAGCCTATTGAGATCCTGCTGCAGCTCGAGGTAGTCTTTAGGTGAAAAAATATTCTTGAAAAGTTTAGTGTCATCGGCATAGGAAAGAACCACGGAATTATGAATGACTTTGTTGACATCATTTGTAGATACGATAAAGAGAAGCGGGCCAAGGTGACTCCCTTGAGGAACACCGCTTGTGGAAACGAAGGAATGGGAGAGGGTGGATCTGAAACGAACACGATAGTTACGATTGGAAAGGTAGGAACCAATCCAACTAAGGAAGGAGTCAGGGCATCCAGCCAATCTAAGTTTAAATAGGATAAGAGGGTGTGGGATGCTATCGAAAGCTTTGCTCATGTCTGTGAAGATAGCTTCAACAGCTTCACCACGCTCAAGAGCATTGATGGAATAGGATGTAAAGTGGATGTGGTTGGTGACAGTCAACCTACCTTTAAGGAACCCATGCTGGTGGGGACCAATAGGGGATGAGAGGAAGGGATACAGTTTGCTGACGAGAATTTTTTCAAATAATTTAGGAATCGTGGAAAGTTTGGCTATGGGCCTATAGTTCGAGACAAGCGATTTAAGCCCTTTTTGTGGACAGGGATCAGGAAACCTGCCTTCCAGATGTCAGGAAAGATACATGATTGGATGGAAAGGTTAAAGAGGGAAGATAAAGGAGAGGCAAGGAGGGCCGCACATTTCTTAAGCAGCACAGGTGGGATACCGTCTGGGCTAGGGGAGAAATCGTCCTTAAGGCACTGGAGTTCAACAAGAACGTCTTCCTCTGAAATGTGAAGGATAGCAAAGTCGGAGGAAGGGGTAGTATTAAGTTCAGAAAAGTATTGAACATCGGGAACAAATTGACCTTTAAGGAAGGAAGAGGGAAAAAAGGTTGCAAAGGAATTAGCAATGGATAGGGGAACTTCCAGCTCCAGTCCTAGGTAAGAAAGAGACTGTGGAAAGTGATCCCCTTTGCGTTTCCTTTTTGCGTTCACAAAGGAGAAAAACAGGTGTGAGTTCACGGAAAGGTTCGATTTCATGGAGGAGAGGTAGCTATGGTACTGACGGTCAACTAATTGAGAAAAGTTCCTGCTCAAATCATTGAATTGAGCGTAGTCTACGAAGGAACCAGAGCGTAGATATTTCGACCAGAAGGAGCTGCGTTTGTTCCTTAGAGCCTTAACTTCTTTAGAGTACCATATGGGAGAGGAGTCATGGGAGGGTGGCGCGGATATTGGCGTGGAGGAAAAGATAAAAGCATGCAGGACGTCATACAGTTGGGAGACATTAGTGAGAACGTCAGTTATATTGAAATGATTATTGAGAGTCGTGAAAAAGAGATGAAAGTTAGTCTTACGAAAGTTGAGGCAAGGTGGCAATGGGGATGAATAAGAGGATGTTGGAGTAGAGACTGAGAAGAAAAGGGTTTTGAGAGAGCAGTTTAACGTCATGCCTGGGACGAATGAATGGGACAAGAGATCAAAGAGAAAAAGGGAGAAAAAAAGGCAGGAGCACAAAAGCAGATTTCGATAATGCAGCTTAACGTCATGATTAGGACGACGAAAGGGTATAATAAAATTATAGGTGACGCTAATGTTACAGTTGACCAACTTGCAGGAGCCGAGCACATCAAAATTGTTATTCCATAAGGCGGAAATATGTTTAGGAATATATTAGACGGAATATGTTTGTGAGAGAAGTAATTTGAAGATAGTCCAGTTTAACGTCATGCCCAGGACAGTGAAAAATATTAGACTGCGCATGGTTAGATGGGAGACAAAGAGGGTGTTGAGAGACCATGACGCATCAAGGGAACGAAGTGACTTAGTTGACTTCAAACAATGACGACAGCTACAATATACAATATAACAACTGTGTAGTTTTTCAAAAAAAAAGGAGAGGGTTATTAAGCTTCTAGCTCGCATGACACAAAGGGAAACATAATACAAAAAAAAACTTTGGGGGGAGCAGTTTAACGTCGTTTATGGGACGAGTAAAGCGTCGATCTGTGTTTAGTTTTCAGAAACAGAAAAGGGGTAAAGTGAAAATAGAACGATGGAAAACATTCGGCATTCGTTCAATATAGGAGGAGATAGATAGATAGATATAAGTTTACTTTGTGTACAATTTGTACAATTAAACTGAAGTTTGCTGATATATCCAGCACAGTTTACGGGAGAATTTTAAAGTATGTAAAGGTTCTAAGTATCATAAGACTAACTAATCTTAAATGTTAATGCAAAAAGCTAATTAATACTATATACATGGTAGAATCAAAAAAATAAGGATAACGTAAAAAAAATAGGAAAAAGGTACGGTAATAGCATGACAAGTACAAAAATTATTTAAAGAAATTAAATAGTGAAAAACGATTTAAAAGTATTAAAGAAAGAAAAAACAAGCAATTAGGATGTAAATGTGAAATACACCTGTGCCTCTGAAAAACCATCATCATCAGCGTTGCTTGAAGAGCCACAGCTCATCGTCTGTCGGCATACCAGCGAGAGAGAAACTATGTCCTAACGAAATCGCTACGACAGATGGGGTTGGTCTGACTCTAAAGAGAGAAAAAGTTCATATAAGCGTTTCTTGAAAGTCCACTGTGTATCACAACTCCTTATCAGAGGCGGTATGGAGTTCCACAGATACGAAGATTTGACGTGAAACGACTTTTGTAGGAACTCCTTCCTGAACGGTGGTATGCATAGCGGTTGTTTGGTTCCTCGCACAGTTCTTACGCTTTCGTTGGCAATATAGCGAGTATAGAGATATGCTGGAGTTTTGGTTGCTAGGCTGCGGTACAATAATGAGGCACTAAAGTAGTCCCGTTTCCTCTTCGTTCTGAGCCATCCAAGGGACAAGCGGTATTTTGTTATGTGCTCTCGTTTCCTAATGCCAAAGATATATCTGATACCCGAATTCATTATAATCTGGAGTTTGTCTCCCAGCTCTTGTGTAAGATTACACCATACCGAAGAGCAGTAGTCGATTATGGGAAAGAGCAGTGTTTCTACAAGGTGTTTACGGAGCCTGAATTCTGTACTTTTCCTTAAGTAATTCAGACGGTACAGCACTGCATAGGCTTTTCTGCACACGTTTCCCACTTGCTTTTTCCAGTTCAACTTTTCATCAATCGCAACCCCAAGGATGCTTACAGAAGACTCAAACTTGATCCGCTGTTGATCTATAACTATTCCGCAGTCATCCATCGTCTCGAGCCGGGAAAAGTGACATACAGTTACAGATCATCTGCATATATTAAGTGTTGGACGCAGGAGTCAAAACCATAACTTATGTCAGCAACATATATTGAAAACAATAGTGGTCCGAGTACAGAGCCTTGAGGTACACCTTTGTTCAACGAGCCAAAGGACGAACGTGCCCCATTGGACCCCAGTACAGCCTGCTCACGCCCTGCGAGATAAGAGGCACTCCACTTGATAGCTGATGCACCTAACCCAATCGTTTTCAACTTACGGAGCAGGGTTGCATGACACACGGAGTCAAACGCTTTGCTGAAGTCGAAAAGCAGGAGTATTGTTACATGTTTGCGATCCATTCCCGATCTTACATCATCCGTTAGTTTCAGCAGGGTGGTCTGCGTCCTATGTCCAGACCTGTATGCTGTTTGATGAGGATCCATCAAGCTGTTTGACTCGAGATAGTCGCTCAGTTGTTGATGCATCAGTCTCTCTAGCACTTTCGATAAAAAGCTTATTAATGAGATTGGTCTCATGTCGCTCGGTGAGGCTACTTTGTTGAGAGCCAATACAAGCGACTTCTTCCATGTCGATGGAGAAATAGACTCTCGCACTGACTCGTTAAATATAGTAACAATATAGGAGCCTATAACTGGAAAAGCTGCGCTAATTATACTTTTGAGTATATCATCATATCTCTGCGCCTCAGAAGAGAAGTGGGGAGGAGAGAGAGAGAGAGAAAAAGAGAAACAATACAGAGAGAGAAAGGTAAAAAAATTTGGAGTGGTGTATCGTTTTAATGATAGAAGACCAGGGGCATCAAAAGCTCAAACAGCAGAAAGGGTTCAGATATAACAGGCGGAGGGAGAGGCGTTGGGAGGAGATAATACGGTAAATACGATCAAGTTATTCCTCATCTAGATGCAATTTCTACGGTTCCACCACGCATTATGAGAGGTTCTTAACCGACAGGCCAAGACATGGTTGAGGCAGTTTAATCACTTGTTGGGGTCGACGAAAAGGTTCTTACTGAAGGGGGAAAGCTTGAAAGGAGATAGCGGAGGTAGTTTATGATATTTCTTGTAAGGGCAATCTCACATTTGAAAGGGCTTGACTGAGCATTGAAAATAGGGAATTTCGCTCGACAGAAGTACTGTGAGGCGTCTGAGGATAAGCAGTCGTGAAAATCGATGATGCTCGTTTCATAAAAATGTTCTCGGTTAAAATCGATCAAGAGGAGTTCGGAAGAGGGTTTAATATAACACAGAGAGTTGTTGTAGAGTAGTGGAAGAATCCTGAAGGTATGATAAACATCTCTGAAGGGTAGGGGTAATTATAATTCGATGATTCTCATGCCTCGACGATATATGAAACCTTTGTAAGCAAACTCCTCCTAGACCGTTTGATCAATCGATCTCAAGTCTTACATACTAATAGTATATTCGACGATGAGTGCTAACATCAACTTTTTGTTACTAAATTCGCGAAAAAAATCACTAAGGGTAGGCTTCTTAGTTAAAACTTTTTCTGATAAGCGAACCAAAATTAGTACGAAGGTTTGTGTCAGGGAAATCTAAATTTAGATTTTATGTATTAAGGGCGTGTGCGAAGCAATCTACATGGAGCTGAATTAGCTTGCTGAATAAGCTTATTCTAGTACTTCTGCATTTTGAGATTTTCCGAGCATGCTAAACTAATTCGAAGGAGTCAAAATTTTGTTGTTGTCATCACGAATAGTGAGATTGGCGCGTCTTTAGAATTTGTAAATTAGAGAAACTTAAGTGAAAGTTTTTTAACTAATAATAATTTTATAATAATATAAATAATTTCATACATAGGAATTAAATTTTGATTTTAATTTTAAAAATATAAAAATTTTATAAAACTTATTTCTACAACATCAAATTCCAGATGTCAAAATTTAGCCAAGCAAACCAATCACAACCACGCACATCCTGTCTAATTCATTGAAAACTCATTCGAACGATTCCAGTGAAATTCAAATGAATTAGATTTAGATCTAGAATTAGCATGGTTTCCCACACTGCGTTTTTTTTTCAAGAATTCCAAAATATACGGCAAACGAAATAAAATTTTGACAAAAAATCGCTGTTCTTTTAACAATAAACGTTAGTTTGCTTGTATAAATGAAGCTATGGTACTGACCTTAGGTAATTAGTTTCCGCGTGCTCGAACCAGAATTAGCATTTACATAAATTGAGTTCGTATATATGACAGACCCCCATTATTTTGGCATTTCCTGCCCCTTTTTTATTTTTCTCTACCGTCAGTTTTTTTTAAATGTGTCCATACCTTAGGAAAACGTGACAAAATTACGTGAAATCAGTGAAATCTAATAGTAAAGATGAATTAAGTGAATTAATTACTGAAAATTGTTTCATAGCTTCAATATATATGTATACTCGTAACTATCATAAATAAACTCATAGATTCATAAATAATAGATATATCTCGACCGGTTAGCTCACTTTTGTGTGCGGCTTCGCGAACGCCACCTAGTTTATTTAGAACTAGTTATTGTGGCGAACATAGTGGAGAGCTTAAAAATTTACCAAATCATATTCGGAAGAGGGTCTAATGGGAGAGTTTTTTGAGTGTCCATTTCCTGCCGAAGGGTGGAGAGAAGGTTTTCCATTTTTGAAGGAGTTATGAGCGTAGGGTGTAATCTGCCGTGTTTTACATCTGCTAGGAGATCTATCAGGTCGGATTGAGTGGATTGGTATTATTTTATAATTGTAAGGACTAACTAGAAAAGAGAGTTTATTTCGGTTGCCCATTAATTTACATGTACTTGATTTTCAACTTTGGAGACCTTGGATTCGAGGGTGGTTATTTTGGTGAAAATCACGGCACGATCTTTCGTAATGCTTTCCCGAGTCTTATTGGTTAGATTGATGGTCACGTCCAAGATAGAGGTCCGATTTTTCAAAAGGGAATGCAAGTGGAGATTATTTTGTTGAAGGGTCCGTATTTGCTCGTCGTATGTTTGAGTGTTGTCCTCAGTTAGGATTCCAAAAAGGGGTTTGGTAACCATTCCGACGAAATTGAAAAGGGACCTAGTCTTTCTAAGAGGGAGAAATATTATCCTATTTTTGTTTTCAATCGCCTCTTCCAGGTTATCCAATTGCTCGATAAAGGTGAGACAGATTGATTTTAAAGGTGTCTCAGAGGTCAAGATGTTACACATTTGCTGAAGCTTACCCGTGATTCTTAATATTGAACGATAATCTTCCTGGAAGGCTGCTAGGTCGTAGTAGCTCATTATCTTCCATTCGCTGGTGAACACTCTCGTCCTTCCTATTTTTTCGAAATACATGCCGACCGTGGAGTTGAGAGGAATAATTTGGATTCCCAGCTCCTCGCGAGAGAAAGCTGAGGCGGTGACGTATAGGACCGCTAACAGAGAAACCCTTTCCCTGTGAACGAAAGGAAGAGAATTTAGTTTGGGAGAGAACTTGGTTGAGGAATTATTTATGAATGAATTTCTTAGGGTTGTTATTATGCACGCGCTTTTCCTTGTTTTTAATTTTTATTGTAGAATTCTCAGGAGTATTCAACTGAGTTAGGACGTAGGGGCCTTGCCAAAAGGGCGAAAATTTGCTGTTCATTGTCCTTGCTTTTAAAAGGACCATATCTCCAATTTCAAAGGACTTCATGGACAAAAGAACGCGTCTCCTACCGTAATCTCGTTGAGACGCCGGAAATCTACCACTACTCGCCATCACTTATTCCCTTGTTCATCGGGTTTTTTAGAAATGAGGAGCAGAGGAGAGTTTCAGGGACTATAGGTAGGTCTGACAATGCCTGCTCTTAGCATCTCCTGGACTTGGTTATCTACTTCCTTACGGTTTGCCTCTGGTAATCTGTAATCTGGAAAACGTGTGTCATCAGAACGGCTGACAAGAGTGAATCACATACGGGAGTTTATTTTGGATTATATCGAAGCTTTCCATTTAATATTGACATTATTTAGCATTTTCTTTTATAACGCAATTTCATTTCATCCTAGTTCATTAATTTTTCAACAATTACAAAGATCCAATTTTACAAGGTTATGCAGCTTTTTATTCTGCCCTCAATTGGATCTTGGTTGAAGTTTGAGGATTAGGACTCTTACCATTGGACAAAACATCTCTACTTACCTTAAATACTTGAACTATAACTTTTTAATCAGCTTTTTTTAGAACATTCCGACGAAATTGAAAAGAGGTGATTAGTTCAGACTTTAGTAGCAATCATTTAAGCTCATTTTGCACGTCAAAGTACATCTATATTGAATGAGGCCCTATCCATAATTATATGGCTGCATTTGCAATTTTCTGTGATATGGCTGCATTTGCCCCTCACATTATCATTGGCATAGACATTTGGTTTGAGTGAAAAGAATGCACGTATTTGGCATAAATGGTTGGTTATTCAGTCGAAAGTATGATCTATGCCAATGATAATGTTAAATTAGTATTGTTATGCACGTGTTTAACACTTTTTCTTTTGTGGTGTTAAATCATGCATACTGTTGATTGCCGATGGTACACTACAGGATCACACTATTGGTTCACAAGAGTTCAGACCAAAATACAATTTGTCCATTTAGGTTGGATAATTTATTTCCTATTACCTACAGAATTCGATACAAACTATACCTAATTACATATAGAGTCCCTTACAGGCTATAACTTAATCTATATTTGTTGTACATCAAGAATTGCTATTGTTGGCCCTGTCGCTGCCAGTTCGGGATCTTTTCTCTTTCCTATACTTCTGCCGGTCGTTATGAAGCAGCTGCAACTCGTGACTCAACCGCAAACGCTCTCTCTGGCCCACCGCAATTAGAAGTACACGCCTGACCTCCTCTATTGCTCTCCTGTACCTGGCCTCGACCCCGGTCCGATACTTAGGAGTCGGTGCTTCTATTGCTGAGGGAGTCTTTACCTGAGGTCTCCCCTTTTGCCTCGCCCTGTACTCCTCTAGACTTATTGGTCTAGGTCCCACGGTCGGATCCCTTAAGGCCTCTCGCAGAGTAGTCGCGGACGTTCCCGACATCTACCGACGTAAATGTTATCAATACCGCGCGTACTGGCCCAATCCGATAGGTTACTAGAACCGTTTTCAGATGGGTCCACCGGATGCACGTGCTGGAGCGATGCACCTGAATTTCCTCCCAATCGTTATTTCCATGGGAATTGTTGGTGTAAATCGTTTAATTAATTGCTTGGATGTTCTCTTCATGGTCGTTCAACTAATTCCCATATTCCCTGTATTTTGTTGTTGTCTCCATCGGTTTCAGGTTCCCTTCATGGTCGTTCAACTTATTCCCATATTCCCTGTATTTTGTTGTTATTGGTTTCAGGTTCCCTTCATGGTCACAGCGACCCGCTGCCGTTAATTGCCGCCTTTCCGCTGAATCAGCAGTTTTCGTTGACTCGACGAGGATGGGTGCATGAGTGGCCATGAGAGAGTCGGGTTTAATTTCACCGACCGGCGGTCATTATCGCCGCGATTCCGCTGGGTCAGCAATTTTTGCTGACTCGGCGTGAATGTCACTCGTTCGAGTGTATTTCTGACCAGAGGGGTCAGATTTTATTTTCATTTTTGTTTGTAAATTTACCCAAGGTCAGGGTTGTTAACAAACCGGGCATTTGTTGACGTCGTGACGTCATAGGGGATTCCGCTTTTGCATGGGAATGTATTTGGCGATGTTTTTTAGGGGGTTTTGCGGGGATTTCGGGGGTTTTTTCGGTGTGGCATCCATCTCTGGTAACGTGGCTTCCCAGTGACGTCATTTGCTGGCCTTCTCTGGCTTCTTCTTTCCTTTGGTTGGTTCTTTTGGAGTGATTGCCAGGCCCTTTTTGGTCTCCTTGGCGATGTCTCTCTGTTGGATGATCTTTGGCGAGCGTTGGAGGGGTTTTTCTGGATCATCACACTCCTCCCTCCTTTAGAGAAGCTCCCCCCTCTTTGTTGTTTTTTTTTTCTTCTTTCTTTATTCTTTTTTTTTTTATGTACTACCTACTTCTACTGAGCGTTGGAGGGGTTTTTCTGGATCATCACAGTATGTTCTATATTCTGACTTTTTCGTAGAGGAATGCAATTATATGATAATTCTTTTGGTTTGTGTCCCCAGTAGAAGATTGATCCATTTGGTTTGATTTTCGACTAATTTAGTACTTGCCATTTATCGGGGAAACAAACCAAAAATTCACATATGGTTGCATATTTTCAGGCAAAAAGCAAAACAATCACACGCATACATTCTTCCCAAAAGGATCATCTACGCTATGATGAACATAGCGTGGATTATTGACCATCTTAAGCTTAACATATCTAAGACAAAAGCAACAGTGATCGGCTCTCATTACTACATCAATGAGCTGTCGAGATTCGGCACATATGGGATAGTCTTAGGTCAAACGCTCATAAGGTTTGAGTCCTCCTGCTTGATGCGAAATTTAATTGGAAAGAGCAAGTGGGAAATATGAGACGCAGGGCGTATAAACTTCTTCAGGAAGAGCACAAATCTCTTTTTCCGCAAACACCTGATTGAAACACTGCTTTTTCCAATACTAGATTACTGCTCTTTGGTCTGGTGCGATCTCTCGCAAGAACTTGAAAATAAGCTGCTTCAAGTTGTGATGAATTCTGGCATCAGATATATTTACGGGATCAGAAAACGGGATCATATTACGGCATACCGATCATCTCTCGGCTGGCTAACCACAAAGGGGAGACGTGAATACTTCAGCGCTTCGCTATTATACCGCATCTTCTCGACCAAAAATCCCGAATATCTGTACAACCGCTACATCAATAACGAAAGCAAAAGACCCGTGAGAGGTGACAGAGCACCACTGTGTATACCATCCTTCAGACAAGCTTTCCCACAAAGATCCTTCTTTGTCACATCCTCCTTTCTGTGGAACTCAATACCGCCTACAATAAGAGACAGTGACACGCTTAGATGTTTCAAACAACGAATATACGAACATCTTCTCATGTTAGAATCGGGCCAACCTTCAATGTCGTAGTGGCCGTGGAGTGGACCTCTTTTGCTGCTGTTTCTTATTAGGGACCATTTGTGCTGCTGGAAGGCTAATGAAGTACATGAAGGGTTTCTTTCACTTATTGCGCTTTTATTTGCATTTTATTTGCTTTTTATTTATTTATAGTCTTGAATTTTTTTCTTTTTTGAATTTTTGAATATTGTTATGTTTCATTTTCACACCATTTCGCTTTTTAAGATTTTTAGGATTTGTTAGACATAGACACATTTGTATTATATACCTAGCTTACGCATTCTGTTTATTTTTTCTTTAAGAAGTTTTTTACTTCAACTAGTATAACTAGTATAACTTTATAAATTTGTACACTTTGTACATCAAATAAATGTCTATCTATCTATCTATCTATCTATCTATACGTGTGCTCAATTCACGCATACTATCCCATTGAATTTTCTAATTTCAATTTGAAATTAAACTAATTTATAATTAAATTTAAGAAAATAAATCAGGTGATGCACATAGAGGAAAAACTAATCTTTGGAATGGTATAATTTTTATCCTGGTAAGTCCACCTGGTTTCCTGTAAAAGGGATACCAAAAAAACGTGTCGCCTATTTATATATAGATTTGCCAGATCCAACTTCAGTTTTTTGTCTTTTATTCTTATAAAAGTTATTAGCTGTTAACTTTTTGTAATAGATGATACATTTTTTCCAGAAACTAACTTCAACTAAATATGTACATTAATTCATACATTTTATCATAATTGCATGATAAGCTTTAGTATTTTATCTCTTATTAATTTAATATTCTTAGCTGATAAATTTAAGTATTTTATAGCTGTAGTAATTGAAGTAATGGAGGTAATTGAAGTATTTTGATAGCTGTGAACCGACTGTATTTTTGAGTAAATTTCTTTTTATATGCAAGCAAGCTTATCTGTTTATTTCTTGTTATGCTTGTATTATTACTAAATAAAGATTGTAGGAAGTTATAATGTAAAGAGATACACTTTGCTATATATAATTGTTTAATAGTAGGGATTCTATCAGTATTCAAGAGTTTCACGAATTTTGCTTGTAATTTATTAAGAGGTTCAAGGTGAGTAACATCCGGACCACCCCAGGCTATGAGAACATAATTGCTTATACTGTATACATTGGCATAGTATATTATTTCAAGGACTTTAGCCGGCAAATACTTTAGTTTGTATGCAATATATAAAAAATATCTAATTCTTTTTACAATTTTCTGAATTTGAGAAACCCACTTCAGATTGAAGTCAACAAGTAGCCCAAGATATCTTACAATACATACTCTTTTTAATTTTTCCCCATTTATTCTAACATCAATACTTGGTGGAACACTATCAGCATAACACCCTGCATATGCAAATATATTAGGACTTATATAAAATATATCCTTTATATATACTACAAATAGTAGAGGCCCTAATATTGTTCCTTGTGGGACGCCCATACTAACATCAGTAAATTGCCTAGAGACCTAATTGACCCTTACTCGCTGCTTTCTTTCAATTAAATAACTTTCAAATACCTTTAAGGCTCATCCTCTTATCCCCTCTTTGTGCAATCTAAATATATAAAAATCTAGCCCTAAAAATGTGTTCGTTTGTCGCCGGTGTTTGGCTAAGCGTGTGCACCGATTGCAACCAAATATTTACCTATTGTTAGTAGTAATTTGCATATGGTTTTTGTGAAGTTTGGTTGAATTCGGAGCAATCAGGCGTGAACTGTGGGCACGGAAACGAACACATGTTTTGTTCATATTTTCGTGAGTAAAGTACAAAAATCGACATTGCGCAACAGGTTGAAAGTCACATGCTCTTTTTTTTGTTGCCGGGAGACGTGTTTATAAAGTGAAAATTAAAGTGTCAATTTGAAATTATTATTATTCATTGAATACAGTAAAAGAGTGGTAAGTACAATAGTGATTTGTAGAATTTGGTACGTTTTCTTTTCGAATTTGTCGTGTTTTTTTTCCTTTTTCTCGAATAGCAGTGCCATTAAAACATCTAGCGTTTGGTGATAACTCAAAAGTCTCTTTGAAATCATTATTATTCATTGTATACACTGAAAATAGTGGTAAGTATAATAGTGATCTCTGGAATTTGTGATGTTTTCATTTCAATGTCGTTATTTTTCTTTTTTCTCGAATAACAGTGCCATTAGAACATTTGGCGTTTGGTGATATGTGCTTTGTATTGGGTGCCGCTATTTTTTCATCTCGAATGCATCAATTCTTTCGAGGTTAGTTTTTGCTTGAAATATATTGAAAATTAATTGTGAATGTATTTTTGCATGCGCTTTCAAATGAAGTCGAAGAAAAAATGATAAGGCCTAGAAGTAATCTTGGTCGCCGGTCACGTAGAACGCAACATAGATCGAACGAGAGGGCTAATCTATCACAAGAACAGGGAGAAAATGTAAATCAAATTGTCAGAGAACGCGTTGCCAGATCACGTTCAGGTCATTCACTTCAAGAACGTAGACAACGTAATGATGAAGATAGATTGAGAATGCAACGTCATCGTGACAGATCCTATCGATTCCATCCATATGGTGAAAATGCACAGCGTAGCCAGATGAATGTATATGTTGATTTACGTCGTGCTGGGTTTCAATATAATAATGCGATTGATTGCAATTCGAATAAATTTGTCGTTATTAGCGATATGAATACGGTTTTAAGGCAAGTGAAGTGAAGTGTGGAGTGAAGCACTTAAGTTCAAAAATGAATCGCTTGGAATGTGTTGTGCAGGTGGAAAAGTTCAGTTGCAAGAACTACAATATCCACCGGAACCATTGGCAACATTGCTTTCTGGCATAACTCCTGAATCAATGCATTTTTTAGATAAAATTCAAACTTACAATTCATGCTTTCAAATGACTTCCCTTGGAGCAACGAATATCATAACAGATCATTTCATGCTCACATTTAAGGTGATTTCGAATGTTTTTTTTTTGATAGAAAAAGTTTATTTTTTTATTTATTCGCAATTTCGGGTGTGACTTCTGAGTATTTTGTCTCTACATTAGAGATACAAGGGCAAATTAATCACAAAGTTTGTTCATTATTGCCATTCCCAGATGAGAACTACCAATTTTTGCAAATTTATTTTATTGGAAACTCTGACGAAGAAATTGATGCCCGCTGTACTTGTACTTCTAATACAAGAAGGGTTATTGTTGATGATCTTCAGGAATCGTTTCATCAACGTAATGAATTGATTCGCATGTTTAAAACAGCGCTTGATATAATGCCATCTGACAATCATAAAATTGTAATTCGCGCTGACAAAACACCAGTTGGTGAGCATGCTGGAAGATATAATGAACCTGCTAATGATGAAGTTGCGATTGTTATCGTTGGGGAAGAGTTTCAGTCACGTGATATTGTATTACAACGTAGAAATAATCAACTCCAACGTGTGTCAGAAACTCACCATTTTTATGATGCGTTGCAGTACCCTATTTTATTTTGCGGTGGTGAAGACGGATACGCTATCAATATAAAGATGAAAAACCCAACAACTGTCGGGTGTTTTGGTAGTTGATTGTGCATTGTACTTTGCTGTGGCAAATTTGAATTATACATTGTAATTCTTTTGTTTTTTCAGGTGAAGAACTTAATAAGAAGGTCAGTGCAACGAGCTGTTATGCATTCAGACTTATGATTCGGCGAAATCAGGAAAATAATATTTTTAAATGCAGAAGACTATTTCATCAATATGTCGTCGATATGTATGCAAAAATAGAAACAGAACGACTCAATTTTATTCGATTCAATCAAAGGAAATCGGGTTCTGAAGAGTATATACATCTACGAGATGCTATTAATAATGATGCAAATGTGCATGACCTTGAAAAAGCCGTAATATTACCATCAACATACACTGGTAGTCCAAGACACATGCATCAATATGCACAGGATGCAATTTGCTATGTTCGTTGCTATGGGCGTCCTGATTTGTTCATAACATTTACGTGTAACCCACAATGGGAAGAAATTCAGAAGCATTTATACCCCGGACAATCATCCACTGATCGACATGACATTACAGCCAGAGTATTCAAACAAAAACTTAAATTACTCATGAATTTGATTGTTAAGCATAAAGTATTCGGTGAGGTACGATGCTGGATGTACTCTATTGAATGGCAAAAGAGAGGCTTGCCACATGCGCACATCTTGGTTTAGTTGGTTAATAAAATAACAACTGATGAAATCGACAATGTTATATTAGATGAAATTCCAGACCAGACAATTGATCCTGAATTGTTTAAAGTTGTTAAGAAAAACATGATTCATGTCTCATGCGGTCCAATAAATGTCAATTCACCATGCATTTACCATGGTTAATGGTAAATGCACGAAACGATATCCAAGGCTATTAGTGTCTGAAACTGTTACCGGCAATGGTGGTTGCCCCCTTTATCGTCGACGATCAGCAGACGATAATGGAAAAACTGTAACTATTCATGTACGTAATCAGAATATCGAAGTTGATAATCGTTGGATTGTTCCCTATTCACCATTACTTTCAAAAGCATATAAGGCCCACATTAATGTTGAATATTGCAACTCCGTTAAGTCGATCAAATAAGTATATATGCAAATACGTGAACAAGGGCAGTGATATGGTAGTTTTTGGGGTTGCAAATGAAAATAGAAATGACAAAATAAGTCAATATTAAATGGGCCGTTATATTAGCAGCAATGAAGCTATTTGGCGAATTTTATCATTTCATGATCGTAATCCAGCTGTTGTTCATTTGGCCGTTCATTTGGAAAATAGACAACGTATCTATTTCACTGCTGATACCGCACAATATATGGCAGTGCAACCACCAGCCACTACATTACTTGCGCTTTTTGAATTGCGTCAACACGATTCGTTTGCTCAAACATTGCTTTATACAGATATTCCTAAGTATTATACGTGGAATGCGTCAACGAAAAAATGGAACAGACGTAAAAAAGGTACACCGGTGCCAGGTCTTCATAATGTATTTTCGACTGACACCTTAGGACGACTTTACACGGTGCATGCAAGTCAATCTGAATGTTTTTATTTGCGTTTGTTATTGGTAAATATACGTGGGCCAACATCATTTCAGAATTTGAAAACAGTTAACGGGCGTTATTGTTACACTTATCGTCAAGCATGTGAGAAGTTACAATTACTTGAAGATGATAACCATTGGGATGCGACACTTTTGGATGCATCTGTCACAAGTTCGGCGCACCAAATAAGAACATTATTTGCAATAATTATATCAACGTGTTTTCCGTCAAATCCATTACAATTATGGCAAAGTTACCGTTATTATATGATCGAAGATATTTTGAATCGTATGCGACGTAATGCTTCAAATAATGATTTAGTTATTACATTAGAAATGTATAACGAGGCACTGATTTTGATTGAGGATTTGTGTTTGTCGATCACTAACAAAGGATTGGCACAATGAGGTATGACAGCACCTAATCGACCAATGCATGATGCATATAATGAGGCCTTGCAACGTGAATTTCAATACGATGTAAATGAATTGAATACATTTATAACTTCAAATCAATCAAAATTGAATCGTGAACACAAACATGCCTAGGACTCTATAATGGAAAGTGTTTGAAATGAATGTGGAGGATTATTTTTCTTGGATGCGTCTGGATGTACGGGATTTGCTTTCGGCGACTATAAGATCTCAGAACAATATAGCACTAGCACTTGCATCAACTGGTGGTCGCACTGCCCATTCAGCACTTAACTAACCATTAAATATGCAAGTTAACGAAAATCCAACGTGTAACATAAGCAAGAATTCAGGAATGGGAAAAGTTTTGCAACAGTGCCAAATAATCGCGTGGGATGAGTGCACCATGGCGCATAAGAAATCATTGGAGGCATTAGATATAACATTGGAAGATTTACGTAATAATCATGAATTATTTGGTGGAGCTTTGATTCTATTGGCTGGTGATTTCCGTCAAACACTTCCTGTAATTCCCCGTTCAACTGCAGCCGATGAATTAAATGCAAGTTTGAAATCGTCCAATTTATGGAGGCATGTTCAAAAACTCCCTTTAATTGCAAATGTACGTGTACAACTACAAAATGATTCCTCAGCTGCTGAATTTTCGAAGCATTTGTTAGGTATTGGGAACGGCAAAGTTCCAATTAATGGATCCACTGGCTTGATTACGCTTCCAAATATTTTTTGTCACATTACACAAACCAAAGCAGAATTCGTTCAAAGTGTTTTTTCGAACATTGCACAAAATTATAAAAACTATGAATGGTTGAGCGAAAGGCCAATATTGGCAGGGAAAAATAAAAATGTTGGTGAATTAAATGACAATATCTTAAACGATATACAAGGCCAAATTGTAGCCTATAAATCAGTGGATACCGTTAATTTGCTGACTATGTGGTAAATTATCCGACCGAATTTTTGAACTCGCTCGATTAGCCAGGAACGCCTTATCATCGCTTACAGTTGAAAGTTGGTGTACCGATTATTTTACTTCAAAATATAAATCAGCCTCGACTTTGCAATGGTACACGGTTTCAAAAAGGTTGTGACCAATCTCATTGAAGCTACGATTTTGATTGGAAAATATAGGGGTGAAGATGTTTTGATACCACCCATTCCCTTGATTACCTCTGATCTACCTTTTGAATTCAAACGACTGTTGGGTTTTTTGGGGGTACTTCTTCAACTTTCGTAAGATGATTCATAAAATCAAGCTTGGTTGGGACGTTCAAAGTGATATTCAGAAATAATGGTACATATCGTTTATTTTCTTTAATAATTTTTACAATGACGGGGTTACTTTCGGAAAGTTAGTACGCTGCCGAACTCTTTCTTACATCCTTTTCTGCTTGAGGGACTTCTTCATCTGTCGGTAGTTTCTACGTTCCATCTTCAGCTCGTTGATCTTCTGACTGGATTCTCTTTTGGCCTCCTTAGTACACGCTAGAATGAGCTCTTTCTGTGCTTCCTGAAGCTGTCGTTTGAAGTACGCCTCCGAACCAGATTTCTGCTTCTTTGGTGGCGGTAGTGCTACTTTCTCAGGTCGTCGTTCCAGCTGACGCCGACGATACTCCTCGATGGTAATCGGTCTGGGGCCAGCTGTCGGATTCTTCAATGCTTCCTTGATATCGGGATTTTCTCGATTTGACATAACTCCCCTACCCGGAGAGAACTGAGGTCTGCTAGGACCTTTCAGTATTTTGGTGTTGACTACTAGGTCAATTCACCCAAAGAGAACGGAATTCTTCTGTTAAATTCGGCAGGAAGATGTTTTCCTTGAAAAATTCTTCTGGCAAGCGAAGAGGAGATGTCTTCCTTCAAGTAGAGGCTGGAGAAGCGATGTCTTCCTTCAAAAACTCTTCTGGCAAGCGAAGAGTCGTCGTATTCCCGGTGACTAGTCAATCATCTTTTAAGATCGTCGTCCATCCTTCTCTCTTTGATCGTGTCCTTTGTAAGCCCTACTGGCCCCAGGGTGTGTTTATCAAAGAGTTTGTCCCTAGAGGGACCTCGTCAGGTACATCCCGAGCGGTAAGTTCTCCTGCCCGTGCTCCCTCGCCCTCCAAAGCCTCCTCTCAAAAAAACTGCACGCAATCACCATCTACTACCAGAACGTGAGAGGTCTCAGAACAAAGACTCACACCACCTTCCTCACCTCCCACGCCCTTCCTCATGACATAATCGCTCTTACTGAAACGTGGCTCTGTTCAAACATCAACGACCATGAGGTCCTGGATAGCGCATATACCTTGTTTCGTAGAGACCGCTCCCTCGGCGATCCTACCCGTCGTGGTGGCGGAGTTCTTATCGCAGTACGTTCCTCCCTCAATCCGACTTCTATACCAAATACCTCTTCCGAGCCCCTTGAACTCCTAACTGTGAAAGTCCCCTTCCTGAGTTCCAACCTTATACTTATTGCCTGTTATATCCCACCACGTTCGGATGTTAGTGTCTTTCTTCACTTAACCACTGTCTTAGACTCCATATTAAGTTCTCTTGCTGCTCAAGATCAAGTTCTCCTTTTCGGTGACTTCAACCTCCCCTATCTGGATTGGCGCGCTGATCTCGACGCGAACAGTCTCTCTGCTACTAATCCCACCTCTCCCTCTGAATTGACACTTATTGACTCCACTTCCTCCCTCTTCCTATTCCAAATGAACCCCGTAAAAAACATTAACCACCGTCTCCTTGACTTAGTCTTCTCTAATAGTCCATCTTTTGTGACTGTCTCCCCTTCTACGAATGTCCTATGCAACATCGACCCTCATCACCCTCCTCTTACTATCTGCCTATACCACTCCACTCAATCGTCATCCAAACCCATCCAACTCCCGCCTAGGCTTAACTTCCATAAAACTGACTTCCACATCCTGCTTTCGACACTGTGCTCTTCCCTTCAAGAACTTTATTACTTCAGTAACCCTCCACAAATCTCTATCACCGATCTCTATGACGCTGTGCGTTCCTCCATCTCCTTGTCCACTCCAATCTCCACCCCTCCCCCAACTGACTGCTCCCCTCCGTGGTACTCTAGAGAAGTGAAGACCTTGAGGAACAAGCGGAATTCCCTTTGGACCAAATACCTTCGCACTGGATCTCGCCGGGACTTTGTTCAGTTTAGTAACCTCAGTGCTGAATTTACCAAGCAGCTTAACCTCCGCTATCATAACTACTTATCCCTAGTAAAGGATAACCTCTCGTCTAACCCTCACCTCTTTTTCTCATTTGTAAATTCCAAAAGGAAAGGCACAGGTGATACCTTCCCTCAATCTATTTCCTATCTTGGTTCTGATCATCGAGATCCGCAATCCATAGCAGCTTCCTTTGCAGCTTTTTTCTCCTCCTCCTTTCCTGACGGTCAATTTGTTCCTGATGTTGATTACTTCACCAATCTCAACCCGTTGCCCCCCTCTGTTTCCTCAGAGTTTCCTAACCTCCACATCACAGAGGAGGAAGTACTTGCCGAGCTCCAAGGTCTGAAGGATGATTTTTCACCAGGGCCCGATGGGTTCCCGCCTATTCTTCTCAAGAGATGTGCATTCCTTCTTGCCCCTCCTCTTACAACCCTTTTTAACCAATCTATCCAGACGGGGATTTTTCCGGACGCCTGGAAGGCTGGTTTCTTAACTCCTATTCACAAAAAGGGTTCTAAGTCGCTTGTTACTAACTACAGGCCGATCGCCAAATTATCCTCCTTACCCAAAATCTTCGAAAAAATCATCGTCACTAAGATTTACCCCTTCCTTGCCTCTCGTATAGGCCCGCACCAGCATGGATTCCTGAAAGGGAAATCTACTGTCACCAACCTTGTCCATTTCACCTCTTTCTCCATCAACGCTCTCGAGCGTGGTGAAGTTGTCGAAACTATCTTCACTGATATGTCTAAAGCTTTTGACAGCATCCCTCACTCCCTAATCTTACTCAAACTTAAATTGGCTGGTTGCCCTGCCCCCTTTCTCAGTTGGACTTCCTCTTACTTACGAAATCGTACGTATCGTGTTCGTTTCAGATCTACCCTTTCCAACTGCTTTACAGCTACCTGTGGGGTCCCTCAAGGGAGCCACCTTGGCCCCCTCCTATTCGTTCTTGCCACCAATGACGTCCATAGAGTGATCCTGAATTCCTCTATTCTCTCCTATGCTGATGATATAAAGCTCTTTAAGAATATTGTGCATCCTACCGACTATATTGAACTGCAAGAGGACCTTTTTCGTCTCTCAACTTGGTGCGCAAAAAGCAACCTCAATCTAAATATCTCGAAGTGTGAACATATTTGTTTTCACCGGAAACGACGTCATGTCCCTCACACCTTCTACATTAATGGATCTGCGGTTAGGTCGGCTAACTCCGTGCTGGACTTAGGAGTTCTCCTTGACTCTATGCTCACCTTTCATGACCATATTGATACCATGACAAGGAGAGCGAGAGTTTTGTTAGGCTTCATTATCAGATGGTCTAGGGAACTATCTGGCCCTTTCGTCTTAAAGACCCTCTTCACCTCCCTTGTCCGTCCCATTTTGGAGTATGCCTCTCAGGTATGGTCCCCCTACCATAAGGTTTACATAGAGCGTATCGAGTCCGTCCAAAAACGCTTCCTTCGTCTTGCCCTTTACCATCTCCCATGGTCCGACACTCTACGCCTCCCTCCATATGCTGATCGTCTTCAGCTTATTAACCTGCAATCTCTGTCTGAACGCCGAGTCTTGGCCGATCTGAACTTCATGCATGGTGTCACTCAGGGGCATATCTTGGCCCCGTTCATCCGAGACCAGATCAAATGTCGGCTGAACTGCATGAATCTTAGATCGGCTGACACATATGATGTTAGCTTCCACTGCACGGACTTTGGCCGGATGGAGCCTGTCACGCGCATGCTTAGATTTTATAATCGTGCTGTTCCCTTCCTGCAGGATGTGCCTGGCGCAAACAATCCACGAACGATTCTTCGTGTTTGTGCCGTTAGTATTTCCCGAGAACAATCCTTCTAACGCCGCTTTCCCTGATCCGTCCCTCACAGCAGTGTCGCTATATTTAATTATTCCTTTTGCTGTTTGTTACTCTCTTGTAGTACTTTCTTTTAGTTAATTTTTTGTGTTTCCTTTTTTTTATTATTTTTTTTTTCTTTATTTTCCCGTTAATGGCTTTAATATTTTATTGTACGGTACTTGTATTAAGTGAATAAATAAATAAATAAATAACCGCACCCCTGTTTTTCAGTTTCCCTATTTTATACTGTTTTTTATGCTTTTGCAGCAATTTCTAGCGTGAGAAATGGTTTGCGGGAACAGCTCATTCAAGGCCAAGCGTGCTATTAAATAAGCGTCCTTACGAGGTCAGACATTATGGGAGCGAAATTCCAATTTTTAGTATTTTCTCATGCATTTTTGGAATTTTTTGTAGTTTCCCAGACGAAATTGGAGCAATCCGTTGAGGGTCATCAGCGGGTAAGTAATTCCTGGAAAGAAGTTATTGGTGTAGGGGCATTTGCTCATGGACATGCTGCACTCACAAAGATAAGAGTCGAGCGCATAACGCTGACCGGACATTTTCTTTTTATGGAACCGATGTCATCTTTTGGTTGTCATAGGTGGCTGTGGGAATGAAAATGCAGCTGACTAGGCATTCGCGTGGTGGTCGGGCGCATTCCTGGGTGTGGCGTCATCATGACAGATAAGTGTTTTGGCGTCAGCACGCCTTTGTCTGTGTTATCTTCTCGTTGTCACGCCATTGTCTTTTTCGCTGACGCGGCGTTCCTCACGTTGGACTGGATCTTCGCGTGGCGTCATCACGCCAGTTTATTGCGGTGCGTCGCGTAGTTTACATCGTCGGTCGTTTATCAATCAATTGTGTGATCATCGTTTGGTTTTGATCGGGAAACGGTTTTGATCCGTGCTTTAGTTTAAGCATTGTTTTTGTTTTATGGATTTAGTAGCTTGTTAAATCTTTTAATGGTGTTTTGTTATCGATTTCAAAACAGTAGTTAGTTGCTAAGTTCGTTTTGATTTAGTTAATAAATTGTTTTTATTGAATCGGTGTTTCGCTGTTTGTGCCCCTTTTTCCTCGTTGATCGATTTCTCTTGATTGATTTTAGTTTTGGTTTATGTCAAACTTCTTTTGGATTAACTTTGGTGCTGGTGAGATCGTTGTGTTCCAATTCAATTAGTTTGATTTATTGATTTTGTTGTTCTTAGTTTGTTTTGATTTGCGTTGACGTTGATCTTTTCGGAAGGATCAATTTATCTTTTTGTGTTAATGATTTTTACCAAACATGTGTTTTGAAAGTTGTGTTGATTGCTTATTTTATTTACTTTTGTGATTTTAATTTTCAAAAGAGTTTTGTTTTCCGATTACAATAGGTTTGTTTTTAGGTTTCCACTAATTAGATCAGTGTGTGTTTTAGGTTTCAACTAATTTGATCGATCGGTTGTTGATTTTTGATTGGTTTATGATTTTGTTCTTTTTTGGGAGTGTTATTTTAAAACAGTTTTGGGTTTTCAGGTTACAATGTGTTTGTTTTAGGTTTCAACTAATTTGATCGACTGGTTATTGATTTTTGATTGGTTTTTGATTTTGTTCTTTTTTGTGAGTTTTATTTTAAAACAGTTTTGGGTTCTTAGATTACAATGTGTTTGTTTTAGCTTTCAACTAATTTGATCGATTGGTTATTGATTTTTGATTGGTTTTTGATTTTGTTCTTTTTTGTGAGTTTTATTTTAAAACAGTTTTGGGTTTTCAGGTTACAATGTGTTTGTTTTAGGTTTCAACTAATTTGATCGATCGGTTATTGATTTTTGATTGGTTTTTGATTCTGTTCTTTTTGTGAGTTTTATTTTAAAACAGTTTTGGGTTTTCAGGTTACAATGTGTTTGTTTTAGGTTTCAACAAATTTGATCGATCGGCTATTGATTTTTGATTGGTTTTAAATTTTATATTTCTTTTTTTTTGTGTTTTAAATTTGAAAAAGACTTTTGTTTTCAGGTTTCGACAAGTGTGATCGATCAGTTATTGATTTCTGATTGGTTCTAAATTTTATTTCTTTTTGCAATTTTAATTTTTAAAAGGGTGTTGTTTTCAGGTTTTAAAGAGTGTGGATTGATCAGTTATTGATTTCTGATTGGTTCTAAATTTTATTTCTTTTTGCAACTTTAATTTTTAAAAGGGTTTTGTTTTCAGGTTTCAAAGAGTGTTGATTGATCAGTTATTGATTTCTGATTTTGGGTTTTTCTTGGTGAAATAATTTTGGTTCGGTTTTGGATTATAATTTGTTTGTTCGACTGTCTTTTGATTTTGAACTTTTGAGTGGATATACTTTTGTTTTTGTTTTAGGTCACGACACGACTTCAATTCCCCATACGTCTTGCTTTTGCATAATATTAATATATCACTAATAAGTCTTAATTTTTTTAGCTTATTAGTTTCGGATAAATGAAAAACTCTTTCACAAGAAATACAAACAACAAAATTTGTCTTATCGTCTGGATGACAGGTAAAAGCTTTACCACGACTTTAATCAGGCCGCTTCGCAGTTTCCGCCATTGTTGTTGACAAAAAAAAATTTTTTTACAAGAAAAAAAGGAAAGGGGCGCGACGATAAGGTATTGGTTGATTAATTGGAGCTAGAGCCAGCATGTTTTCTTGAAACGATACATGGAGATAGGACGACGCAAAGATACGAGTAAACGAGCATCAACCAACGTAAGCAGCATAATTTAGGATACGTCCCCGCGGTTGTTGAACCAAAATTGAAATTGAAGGTACGATCTGGAGGGAGGGCGTCTGGAGGGTCCCCTTATTATGACGCTCCAAGCCCACGTATTTCCCGACAGCAAAAGAGATTTGAAGATGCGATTCGGAATGCGAGTAAGAACTCATCTGGCAAACAAAAAAAAACGGATGCAAGGGCCGATGAAGGAGGACGAGAGGATAGTAAAATTGTTCCCTTTCGTGTTATTATAATGAGTTTGTATTATTGGGTGCGTAGAGTCTGGAATATCAGCGTGACAATTCCCTTGCCTAGCAGACTGTCCAAGACTCTTGCCTTGGGTAGGGGAAATCTTGGATTTCTACTAGGTGCGCGGATTATTTGCTTATTAAATTTTTTAAGAAAATTATAATTAATAAAATTGAAGAAGAAAATATTAAGGGCTCTCAAAAGGCTTACAATTTGTAATTAATATATGTATATTTAAGTATTTTCAATTTTTTTTTCACCCTATAATATTGACTCACGGCTTCATGTTATGATGGCTGCTTTTTCAGGTGAATTCATTTTGTCGGTTTGAGGATTGTGTGTCCTGGCTGGCTATTGATTGATTTCTTTTTGTCTTGGGGTGGACTCGCCGGTTCCTAAAGGTGCGGGCAAGGTTGGAGCTTTTTCACTTTTTGTTTTAAGAAAAAAACATTATTTTATGTGTTTATTATTACTTTATTGCATTAAAATTTTATAAATTTATAACTAAAATTGTATTATGTTTAATTAAAATTTATTTGCATTAAAATTTTATTATGTTTTAATTTTAACTACTTATTTTTATTATTTTATTTCTATTTTTGTTATTATTTTCGTGTTTGGGAGCCAATTATTATCCCACCGCTGCCACTAATTGTTCTATCCCAATTTGGGAAGGGAACAGGAAGTGCTTTCCCATGTTCCCTTCCCACATTGGGATAGGACAATTGGTGGCAGCGGTGGGATAATAATTGGCTCCTGTAGCAGCGGTGGGATAATTGAAGTTCACCTCTACCCAAGGACTAATCCCGCTCCCAAGAAAAAGAATTTTAATTTTTACATCTCCAATATTTTTTCTTTATTATTTCTTATTGTCTTCTTTACTTTTGTTTTGTAAAAAGTGTATTCGAAAGTATCAACAACCTTATATATCCTCGAATTATTATTTATTTTAACTTTTCTGCCCTATACATGACCAAATCATCCGAAAGAAGTAAGCTAGCCTATGTTTCGTCAAATTATCATTTATTTTAACTCTTCCACATATTGTTGTTAAGGTTATTCAAAAATCAATTATCTTGTTAAAAGTCATTCACGTCAGTTATTATTTTATTTAGACTATTACACATATTTTTGTTCTATTAAAATTATTCAAAATCAATTATTTCGTTTATTTTTCACATTTCATTAAAAGTATTAAAAAATTAGTTATTATTTCATTTTGACTATTCACACTTGTTTTTTTTTCTTTAAGGTTATTCAAAAATCAGTTATTTCGTTTTTTGTACATTTCATTAAAAGTATTATAGGGAGGGTAATGTTTTTCGGGCGTATGTATGTATGTCTGTTTCTTTCTTACCACCTGTATCCTAAACGGCTTGACCGATTTTGAATAATGAGGTGTCATTAGATTCGTATGCCTCCCGCGAGTGTCATAGACTATATGGCATTGGCAAAATATGACGGACGTTACCTACTAACATTGACCTCTTGTACCTCAAACAGCTATACCGTTTTCGAAGAATGGGGTGTCATTAGATTTGTATTCTTCTCCCGAGTGTCATAAACCATGTGACGTCAACAAAAAATTAATATGGTTGACATTTCTTTCTAATATTTTCCTTCTGTAGCTAAAACCCCTTGTCCGATTTTAAAGAGTGAGGTGCCATTAGATTCGTATTTCTCCCCCCAGTGCCATAGACTACGTGACTAAAAAGATTTAAATAAGACACATTCATAATTAAGTCTATAAATCAGTACTATTAAAATTGTACTTGTGTCATTCTAATTGTATGCTGATAGTGAGTGCACCTAAAGGTATATTGTATTTCTAACATAAGTACTGATGTACATTAATATTTAACTGTTTACTATGGAATCATTCTAGTTATTTCTGGTCTGTTTATTACAAATACTGACCAGTGAAAACTTCTGAAGCTTAGAGAGATCATGTATTTTTGAGTGTACCCGAAATGATAGTAATGGACAATGAAAAGTCTCTAAATTTTGCATAAATGACCCTAATGTTAGAAGATTGTCTGAAAATAAAAATTTTCAAAACACCACCATACAAAAGTGAAGTCAATGGACAGATAGAATGATTCCATTCAACATTATCAGAAATTATGAGATGCCTGAAAGCAGATGGCATCGAAGGGACGTTCGAGGAGTTTCTAGAGTTATCGGCATCGCACTCGCCGAAATACAAATTTTTGATTATTCTTACCCGCAAATTGTAACTACCAGGTGTGGCGGTTAATAATTCTCAAGTTTTTGCGGAAAAAACAAGTCGATTGGTCACAAATCTATTTAAAATCGTTTACTCAAATTATACGCCATCACTTGTTTTATATTTTTCTCATCTCTCCGGTAAATTGTGAATGCCCTTCCAGAAAAAACGTACATTTTTCGAGGCGATTCCATGGTTAACCATTTTTTCGGCATCTTCATTAGTCTTGAAGTGCTGCATAATGAGCGCGTGAGATATTAATGAAAACAGGTGGTAATCTGACGGGGCCAGGTCCGGAGAGTATGGCGGTTGGGGCAAGAGTTCCCAGCCAAACGTGGAAATGGTGTCTGTGACGACTTCCACTGTGAGTGAAGTGACGCTTTTGTGCTGCAAAATCACCTTTTCCTGTCTTGATGCCCATTCTGGTCACTTTGCATCCATTGCATGCTTCAAACTGACCATTTGTTGACGGGAGCGGACGGTATTAACCATTTCACTCGATTTGAGAATGCAATTTGGATGTTGGATTTTGGATGCACAGCAATGTCTCTAAAGTCAAAATCCCCACTAGTGAAACGTCTACACCACCGCATACAAGCGTCTTGCGTTGTGACATTGCCATCGTAAGTTTGAACGAGAATTCGACGGCTCACACTCGCGTTTTCCTATTCACACACGCTATGCCGCAAGTGTCTTTTATTTGGTTCTGTAATGCACGTGTTTAACACTTGCACTTTTGTAGTGCTAAACCGTGCAAATGTTTAATTGTCGAGGGTACAATCCGAGTCAACAATGTTTGTTTACACCAATACGAAAGTACAGGGATACGATAGATTTGGTTATACAAAGACGTTAATATCGGTATACAAAATTATATTTGGAACTACTACCACTGGTACAAATTTCAGTTTAATTGCTTAATATCCTACTACTACCACTGGTACAAATTTAAGTTTAATTGCTTAATATCCTAACCCTAGATTTATTAATTAATTGTTCCGCCGGAGATTCTGTCGGGAGGCCAGCTGCTTCTTTTCTTGCCGGTACCAGTTCCTCTCGTTCTGTTGCCGCTGGATCTCTCGGCTCTCAGATTCTCGGGATTTTTCCGGACGCCTGGAAGGCTGGTTTCTTAACTCCTATTCACAAAAAGGGTTCTAAGTCGCTTGTTACTAACTACAGGCCGATCGCCAAATTATCCTCCTTACCCAAAATCTTCGAAAAAATCATCGTCACTAAGATTTACCCCTTCCTTGCCTCTCGTATAGGCCCGCACCAGCATGGATTCCTGAAAGGGAAATCTACTGTCACCAACCTTGTCCATTTCACCTCTTTCTCCATCAACGCTCTCGAGCGTGGTGAAGTTGTCGAAACTATCTTCACTGATATGTCTAAAGCTTTTGACAGCATCCCTCACTCCCTAATCTTACTCAAACTTAAATTGGCTGGTTGCCCTGCCCCCTTTCTCAGTTGGACTTCCTCTTACTTACGAAATCGTACGTATCGTGTTCGTTTCAGATCTACCCTTTCCAACTGCTTTACAGCTACCTGTGGGGTCCCTCAAGGGAGCCACCTTGGCCCCCTCCTATTCGTTCTTGCCACCAATGACGTCCATAGAGTGATCCTGAATTCCTCTATTCTCTCCTATGCTGATGATATAAAGCTCTTTAAGAATATTGTGCATCCTACCGACTATATTGAACTGCAAGAGGACCTTTTTCGTCTCTCAACTTGGTGCGCAAAAAGCAACCTCAATCTAAATATCTCGAAGTGTGAACATATTTGTTTTCACCGGAAACGACGTCATGTCCCTCACACCTTCTACATTAATGGATCTGCGGTTAGGTCGGCTAACTCCGTGCTGGACTTAGGAGTTCTCCTTGACTCTATGCTCACCTTTCATGACCATATTGATACCATGACAAGGAGAGCGAGAGTTTTGTTAGGCTTCATTATCAGATGGTCTAGGGAACTATCTGGCCCTTTCGTCTTAAAGACCCTCTTCACCTCCCTTGTCCGTCCCATTTTGGAGTATGCCTCTCAGGTATGGTCCCCCTACCATAAGGTTTACATAGAGCGTATCGAGTCCGTCCAAAAACGCTTCCTTCGTCTTGCCCTTTACCATCTCCCATGGTCCGACACTCTACGCCTCCCTCCATATGCTGATCGTCTTCAGCTTATTAACCTGCAATCTCTGTCTGAACGCCGAGTCTTGGCCGATCTGAACTTCATGCATGGTGTCACTCAGGGGCATATCTTGGCCCCGTTCATCCGAGACCAGATCAAATGTCGGCTGAACTGCATGAATCTTAGATCGGCTGACACATATGATGTTAGCTTCCACTGCACGGACTTTGGCCGGATGGAGCCTGTCACGCGCATGCTTAGATTTTATAATCGTGCTGTTCCCTTCCTGCAGGATGTGCCTGGCGCAAACAATCCACGAACGATTCTTCGTGTTTGTGCCGTTAGTATTTCCCGAGAACAATCCTTCTAACGCCGCTTTCCCTGATCCGTCCCTCACAGCAGTGTCGCTATATTTAATTATTCCTTTTGCTGTTTGTTACTCTCTTGTAGTACTTTCTTTTAGTTAATTTTTTGTGTTTCCTTTTTTTTATTATTTTTTTTTTCTTTATTTTCCCGTTAATGGCTTTAATATTTTATTGTACGGTACTTGTATTAAGTGAATAAATAAATAAATAAATAACCGCACCCCTGTTTTTCAGTTTCCCTATTTTATACTGTTTTTTATGCTTTTGCAGCAATTTCTAGCGTGAGAAATGGTTTGCGGGAACAGCTCATTCAAGGCCAAGCGTGCTATTAAATAAGCGTCCTTACGAGGTCAGACATTATGGGAGCGAAATTCCAATTTTTAGTATTTTCTCATGCATTTTTGGAATTTTTTGTAGTTTCCCAGACGAAATTGGAGCAATCCGTTGAGGGTCATCAGCGGGTAAGTAATTCCTGGAAAGAAGTTATTGGTGTAGGGGCATTTGCTCATGGACATGCTGCACTCACAAAGATAAGAGTCGAGCGCATAACGCTGACCGGACATTTTCTTTTTATGGAACCGATGTCATCTTTTGGTTGTCATAGGTGGCTGTGGGAATGAAAATGCAGCTGACTAGGCATTCGCGTGGTGGTCGGGCGCATTCCTGGGTGTGGCGTCATCATGACAGATAAGTGTTTTGGCGTCAGCACGCCTTTGTCTGTGTTATCTTCTCGTTGTCACGCCATTGTCTTTTTCGCTGACGCGGCGTTCCTCACGTTGGACTGGATCTTCGCGTGGCGTCATCACGCCAGTTTATTGCGGTGCGTCGCGTAGTTTACATCGTCGGTCGTTTATCAATCAATTGTGTGATCATCGTTTGGTTTTGATCGGGAAACGGTTTTGATCCGTGCTTTAGTTTAAGCATTGTTTTTGTTTTATGGATTTAGTAGCTTGTTAAATCTTTTAATGGTGTTTTGTTATCGATTTCAAAACAGTAGTTAGTTGCTAAGTTCGTTTTGATTTAGTTAATAAATTGTTTTTATTGAATCGGTGTTTCGCTGTTTGTGCCCCTTTTTCCTCGTTGATCGATTTCTCTTGATTGATTTTAGTTTTGGTTTATGTCAAACTTCTTTTGGATTAACTTTGGTGCTGGTGAGATCGTTGTGTTCCAATTCAATTAGTTTGATTTATTGATTTTGTTGTTCTTAGTTTGTTTTGATTTGCGTTGACGTTGATCTTTTCGGAAGGATCAATTTATCTTTTTGTGTTAATGATTTTTACCAAACATGTGTTTTGAAAGTTGTGTTGATTGCTTATTTTATTTACTTTTGTGATTTTAATTTTCAAAAGAGTTTTGTTTTCCGATTACAATAGGTTTGTTTTTAGGTTTCCACTAATTAGATCAGTGTGTGTTTTAGCTTTCAACTAATTTGATCGATTGGTTATTGATTTTTGATTGGTTTTTGATTTTGTTCTTTTTTGTGAGTTTTATTTTAAAACAGTTTTGGGTTTTCAGGTTACAATGTGTTTGTTTTAGGTTTCAACTAATTTGATCGATCGGTTATTGATTTTTGATTGGTTTTTGATTCTGTTCTTTTTGTGAGTTTTATTTTAAAACAGTTTTGGGTTTTCAGGTTACAATGTGTTTGTTTTAGGTTTCAACAAATTTGATCGATCGGCTATTGATTTTTGATTGGTTTTAAATTTTATATTTCTTTTTTTTTGTGTTTTAAATTTGAAAAAGACTTTTGTTTTCAGGTTTCGACAAGTGTGATCGATCAGTTATTGATTTCTGATTGGTTCTAAATTTTATTTCTTTTTGCAATTTTAATTTTTAAAAGGGTGTTGTTTTCAGGTTTTAAAGAGTGTGGATTGATCAGTTATTGATTTCTGATTGGTTCTAAATTTTATTTCTTTTTGCAACTTTAATTTTTAAAAGGGTTTTGTTTTCAGGTTTCAAAGAGTGTTGATTGATCAGTTATTGATTTCTGATTTTGGGTTTTTCTTGGTGAAATAATTTTGGTTCGGTTTTGGATTATAATTTGTTTGTTCGACTGTCTTTTGATTTTGAACTTTTGAGTGGATATACTTTTGTTTTTGTTTTAGGTCACGACACGACTTCAATTCCCCATACGTCTTGCTTTTGCATAATATTAATATATCACTAATAAGTCTTAATTTTTTTAGCTTATTAGTTTCGGATAAATGAAAAACTCTTTCACAAGAAATACAAACAACAAAATTTGTCTTATCGTCTGGATGACAGGTAAAAGCTTTACCACGACTTTAATCAGGCCGCTTCGCAGTTTCCGCCATTGTTGTTGACAAAAAAAAATTTTTTTACAAGAAAAAAAGGAAAGGGGCGCGACGATAAGGTATTGGTTGATTAATTGGAGCTAGAGCCAGCATGTTTTCTTGAAACGATACATGGAGATAGGACGACGCAAAGACACGAGTAAACGAGCATCAACCAACGTAAGCAGCATAATTTAGGATACGTCCCCGCGGTTGTTGAACCAAAATTGAAATTGAAGGTACGATCTGGAGGGAGGGCGTCTGGAGGGTCCCCTTATTATGACGCTCCAAGCCCACGTATTTCCCGACAGCAAAAGAGATTTGAAGATGCGATTCGGAATGCGAGTAAGAACTCATCTGGCAAACAAAAAAAAACGGATGCAAGGGCCGATGAAGGAGGACGAGAGGATAGTAAAATTGTTCCCTTTCGTGTTATTATAATGAGTTTGTATTATTGGGTGCGTAGAGTCTGGAATATCAGCGTGACAATTCCCTTGCCTAGCAGACTGTCCAAGACTCTTGCCTTGGGTAGGGGAAATCTTGGATTTCTACTAGGTGCGCGGATTATTTGCTTATTAAATTTTTTAAGAAAATTATAATTAATAAAATTGAAGAAGAAAATATTAAGGGCTCTCAAAAGGCTTACAATTTGTAATTAATATATGTATATTTAAGTATTTTCAATTTTTTTTTCACCCTATAATATTGACTCACGGCTTCATGTTATGATGGCTGCTTTTTCAGGTGAATTCATTTTGTCGGTTTGAGGATTGTGTGTCCTGGCTGGCTATTGATTGATTTCTTTTTGTCTTGGGGTGGACTCGCCGGTTCTTAAAGGTGCGGGCAAGGTTGGAGCTTTTTCACTTTTTGTTTTAAGAAAAAAACATTATTTTATGTGTTTATTATTACTTTATTGCATTAAAATTTTATAAATTTATAACTAAAATTGTATTATGTTTAATTAAAATTTATTTGCATTAAAATTTTATTATGTTTTAATTTTAACTACTTATTTTTATTATTTTATTTCTATTTTTGTTATTATTTTCGTGTTTGGGAGCCAATTATTATCCCACCGCTGCCACTAATTGTTCTATCCCAATTTGGGAAGGGAACAGGAAGTGCTTTCCCATGTTCCCTTCCCACATTGGGATAGGACAATTGGTGGCAGCGGTGGGATAATAATTGGCTCCTGTAGCAGCGGTGGGATAATTGAAGTTCACCTCTACCCAAGGACTAATCCCGCTCCCAAGAAAAAGAATTTTAATTTTTACATCTCCAATATTTTTTCTTTATTATTTCTTATTGTCTTCTTTACTTTTGTTTTGTAAAAAGTGTATTCGAAAGTATCAACAACCTTATATATCCTCGAATTATTATTTATTTTAACTTTTCTGCCCTATACATGACCAAATCATCCGAAAGAAGTAAGCTAGCCTATGTTTCGTCAAATTATCATTTATTTTAACTCTTCCACATATTGTTGTTAAGGTTATTCAAAAATCAATTATCTTGTTAAAAGTCATTCACGTCAGTTATTATTTTATTTAGACTATTACACATATTTTTGTTCTATTAAAATTATTCAAAATCAATTATTTCGTTTATTTTTCACATTTCATTAAAAGTATTAAAAAATTAGTTATTATTTCATTTTGACTATTCACACTTGTTTTTTTTTCTTTAAGGTTATTCAAAAATCAGTTATTTCGTTTTTTGTACATTTCATTAAAAGTATTATAGGGAGGGTAATGTTTTTCGGGCGTATGTATGTATGTCTGTTTCTTTCTTACCACCTGTATCCTAAACGGCTTGACCGATTTTGAATAATGAGGTGTCATTAGATTCGTATGCCTCCCGCGAGTGTCATAGACTATATGGCATTGGCAAAATATGACGGACGTTACCTACTAACATTGACCTCTTGTACCTCAAACAGCTATACCGTTTTCGAAGAATGGGGTGTCATTAGATTTGTATTCTTCTCCCGAGTGTCATAAACCATGTGACGTCAACAAAAAATTAATATGGTTGACATTTCTTTCTAATATTTTCCTCCTGTAGCTAAAACCCCTTGTCCGATTTTAAAGAGTGAGGTGCCATTAGATTCGTATTTCTCCCCCCAGTGCCATAGACTACGTGACTAAAAAGATTTAAATAAGACACATTCATAATTAAGTCTATAAATCAGTACTATTAAAATTGTACTTGTGTCATTCTAATTGTATGCTGATAGTGAGTGCACCTAAAGGTATATTGTATTTCTAACATAAGTACTGATGTACATTAATATTTAACTGTTTACTATGGAATCATTCTAGTTATTTCTGGTCTGTTTATTACAAATACTGACCAGTGAAAACTTCTGAAGCTTAGAGAGATCATGTATTTTTGAGTGTACCCGAAATGATAGTAATGGACAATGAAAAGTCTCTAAATTTTGCATAAATGACCCTAATGTTAGAAGATTGTCTGAAAATAAAAATTTTCAAAACACCACCATACAAAAGTGAAGTCAATGGACAGATAGAATGATTCCATTCAACATTATCAGAAATTATGAGATGCCTGAAAGCAGATGGCATCGAAGGGACGTTCGAGGAGTTTCTAGAGTTATCGGCATCGCACTCGCCGAAATACAAATTTTTGATTATTCTTACCCGCAAATTGTAACTACCAGGTGTGGCGGTTAATAATTCTCAAGTTTTTGCGGAAAAAACAAGTCGATTGGTCACAAATCTATTTAAAATCGTTTACTCAAATTATACGCCATCACTTGTTTTATATTTTTCTCATCTCTCCGGTAAATTGTGAATGCCCTTCCAGAAAAAACGTACATTTTTCGAGGCGATTCCATGGTTAACCATTTTTTCGGCATCTTCATTAGTCTTGAAGTGCTGCATAATGAGCGCGTGAGATATTAATGAAAACAGGTGGTAATCTGACGGGGCCAGGTCCGGAGAGTATGGCGGTTGGGGCAAGAGTTCCCAGCCAAACGTGGAAATGGTGTCTGTGACGACTTCCACTGTGAGTGAAGTGACGCTTTTGTGCTGCAAAATCACCTTTTCCTGTCTTGATGCCCATTCTGGTCACTTTGCATCCATTGCATGCTTCAAACTGACCATTTGTTGACGGGAGCGGACGGTATTAACCATTTCACTCGATTTGAGAATGCAATTTGGATGTTGGATTTTGGATGCACAGCAATGTCTCTAAAGTCAAAATCCCCACTAGTGAAACTTCTACACCACCGCATACAAGCGTCTTGCGTTGTGACATTGCCATCGTAAGTTTGAACGAGAATTCGACGGCTCACACTCGCGTTTTCCTATTCACACACGCTATGCCGCAAGTGTCTTTTATTTGGTTCTGTAATGCACGTGTTTAACACTTGCACTTTTGTAGTGCTAAACCGTGCAAATGTTTAATTGTCGAGGGTACAATCCGAGTCAACAATGTTTGTTTACACCAATACGAAAGTACAGGGATACGATAGATTTGGTTATACAAAGACGTTAATATCGGTATACAAAATTATATTTGGAACTACTACCACTGGTACAAATTTCAGTTTAATTGCTTAATATCCTACTACTACCACTGGTACAAATTTAAGTTTAATTGCTTAATATCCTAACCCTAGATTTATTAATTAATTGTTCCGCCGGAGATTCTGTCGGGAGGCCAGCTGCTTCTTTTCTTGCCGGTACCAGTTCCTCTCGTTCTGTTGCCGCTGGATCTCTCGGCTCAGCCGGAGCCGCTCGCTCTGCCCCAAAGATATCAAGAGTAGTTTTCTCACTTCTTCAATAGCTCTGCGGAAGTTCGCCTCCACCCCGGTCCTATACTTTGGTGCATGGATGTCCTCCCTCGGAGGTGTGTTCACTCGACGCCTACACTGTTGTCTGGCCCGGTACTCCTCCAGGCTGATTGATCTAGGGCCCACCTTGGGGTCTTCTAGCGCTTTCGCTAGGGATGACGCACCGCTCATCTATTATGAACAGCCGTTTTAGAAAAGGCTTAAAACCCAAACCGATAGGTTACGAGAACCGTGTTCGGATGGGTTTCCTTGGCGTCCGATAGGTTACTAGAACTGTGTTCGGCTTATGCCTCGGAGATTCATTTCTTTACTTACTTCAGAGAATAGTTGGCTCCTCTCAGGCTCAGGATCACAGTTCGGGTCCCCTCAGTCTTGACTTCTCGTAAGGCTGGATTGGTCGGCAGGGTCTTCCTCTCGGGTTTGGCTGCTTGCTGGAGTGGTCAGCGGGGTGTTCCTCTCTGGTCTGGCTTCTTGAACGTCTGGATTGAACAGCAGGGTCTTCCTCTCGGGTCTGGCTTCTTGAACGTCTGGATTGAACAGCAGGGTCTTCCTCTCGGGTCTGGCTTCTTGAACGTCTGGATTGATCAGCAGGGTCTTCCTCTCGGCGTCTCGGGGGTCCGGTCCAGTTCTCGACTGCCTCCTTAGTGGATTCTTGGCTCCATTTATAGGGCCAATATCGCTGATTGAGCGATTTCCTCCATTGAATGGTTCCCACCGATGGATATTGCTGAGGTGCCATTTCCCAGGCCTTCATCGATCGATGCACCTTGACTACAATCGTGCCCGGATGCACGTGTCATACCAATGCACCAAAATTTCTCCGATGGAAATACTCCCCATCCAAATTGTTTGTGTCTCTTCCCGGTTATTCACCAGCCATCATTATTTTACTGAATGGATGACCTCGGTGCGTTAACCTTTCGTTTTTAATGCATTTCAGGTTGTTTCTGTTTTCCCGGTGTCGAGTTTCACCCGTAGCTGCAGCGACAACCCGCCGCTAATTGTTGCGGTTTTGTGGCTTCAGCTTTTTGTGGACCAAGCGACGGAAGGTGTCGGGTTCCGTATTTCTCGGCGGTTGTTATCGCCGTCACTTCGCTGTGTCAGCAATTTTTGCTGACTCGGCGTGAATGCCACTCGTTCGAGTGCATTCATTGTTGGCGGGGTCAGATTTCATTATGAAATCTTACCCAAAGTCAGGGTTGTTTACAACCGGTGACCGTTTGTTAATGCTGTGACGTCACAGGGGATTCCGTGTTTGTATGTGGCATTGTTTTCGGTGGTTTTGCGGGGATTCCGGGGTTTTTTTCGCTGTGGCCTCCGTCCCTGGTGACGTAGTGCCTTAGTGACGTTATGTACTAGCCTTTTCCGGTCCTTTTAAAGCGATTTTCAGGATCTGTTTAGCCTCTTTGCCGATGTCTCTCGGTAGTGTCACTTTTGGTGGATTTTAGAGGGGTTTTTCGGGTCTTAACAGTTCGTAACTCACCACACTTGAAAAACAGGACGCTAACGCGAAAGTGTACAAGCATTTATGTCGTTTTGAAGTGCATAGACATAGGAAAACAACAACATAATAAATAAGAGTGTGAAACAATTCGTTTACCCAGGGCCATCTCCGAAAAAATCAAGAATTATTATCCGCCACACCTGTTATAAACGATGGCAAAACCATAATTGACGATGGAAACTTCAAATTTATCCACATAATAGAACTAGTCAGATTTCAACAATTTATAGAGGAGACAAGAACAATATTAGACAGGTATGTAACAAATAAAAGACCTTTATATCCTCACTTAACACATGAACTATCTCAGATCGAAGAATCTCTAAATAAAATTACACCATCACTTAATTTTATTGGTAGTGCACAGAAGTGGATTGCCGGTAATTCGGACCATGATTATTTTCAGATCGTTATTAACAATTTGAAACATTTGTTAGACAAACGAAGAATTTTTAATAGAATTTATAATGATAGAATGAACAATTTAACTAAAATAACAAACGAGTTAATAAATGAGTAAGAGACGAAATTTTAAAAAATCAATATATTTTAAGCTTTCCATATAAATTTAACAATATAAAAGAAGAACTAGTTAATATTGAATATGGCATTCATTGGGCGAAATGAGGAATAATTAACAGTCTAATTTTGTCAAACGCAGAGGTAAAGCTATTAACACAATTGAAAAAGAAAAATTACCATTTGCTACTGTAGATGAAGTCTTAGACTATTCGGATATACAAATTGGAACAAATAATTCTGCATTGTGAGCATCCCAATGACGACAAACGAAACATATGAAAAATTGTTAATTAGTCCAGTTAAAAGAAACAATATTGTTAATCTAATTGAATTTAAAATTATAATAAGACAAGATAAAATGTACGGAATTAAAGGAAATTGTAAAATAATTCAGAGCTTAACAATTTGTAAAGAAATAGATTTAGTCAATATAATTAATGACACTTGCCTTCTAAACCCGCTGCAAAGCCGTCCGCCTCAATGCAAAAAAATTAACAACCGGCACATCCCCACCGTGGAAGAAATATCTAAAGGTTTACTTCTCCTCAATAAATTCAACGAAGACATAACCATTGCTAATGAAACACACCGCATCAACGGGACATACCTCATCAAGTTCCACAATGTATGCAAAACCATTACAGGAAAAACATATCAATATATAGATGAAGCAGCACCCCACATCTTACCGCCAATTCTACAGTTTACACCAAACGAATGTCACTTTAGCCGTGTTTTCTTGCTACACGCTATCGAGTGCAAATTTTTGTCAGCAAAAAAAAAGCTCGGATTTGTACTAGATAAATCGCGTATGTTGGCACCCCTGTTCACAATTCCCCACTTCATGTTAAATTTTCAAATGTTATTTAGTTGCTTTTGATCCGTCCTTGATTTAGTTGTTGATTTGTTTGGTGAATATAGTGTAAAATAATAGAATAATATGGAAAGTAGTAAAAATATAAGGTAAGTACATTAAAGTAATTTGATCGTGATTTCTTAAGAAAATTTAAATACACATTATATAATACTTAGACGTGTATGGACTCATTAGGAAACACGATGTCTTCTCTCCTTTTATGGACTCAGGAAAGAAGAATTAAACCATCCGCGTAAGAAACGCCAAGCATTCACCAGTTTGGTTGAGGACATGTCGTCGTCTGGCGTTCTGGTAGGAAATTAAATTTCTGATTGATTCCTTATATACATTAATAACTAAATTGTTTTTGCAGAAATCACCAGTAAGTCCAGCTATGTTAGAAAACAAAATGAAAAGCGTTCTTCGAGCATACAAAACCATGGAAGACGCGGGGAACAGGAGTGGCGCCGGATCTTACGTTGGTCCGTACCCAGACTTGCTGGAAGATATATTTGAAAAAAAAAGATATGTAAAAAATCAGATATTATTCAAATCGTGTCCTCAGGGGTATCTTCAGGCCAGAGTCTGGATAGTAGGTGTAGGACCGGCACCACCCCAGCTCCAGCTGATAATATTTGCAGCACGACAACTCCAGTGGCTACGCTTGAGCCCCATGAAGGAACGAGGTGAGTATATATTGAAATAAAATTAATTATTTACTAATATTTTACTACAAATAACCAACTATTTGCAGCACGACAACTCCAGTGGCTAGGAGAAATAGATCAATTTCAACTAGCGAGAAGATTCTGCAGGCAGTGACAGAGGAAGACGATGCTAAGCAAAGGAGATGGAAGCAGAAGAGGATGCTTAAAGAAAAGGAAATTGAGAGCAGAAAAGAGGAATTTTGAAGAATTTTGTCAAGTTTTTTATTAGTTTGAATTTTGTTAAGTTTTTTAATAGTTTGAATTTTGTAAAGTTTTTTAACAGTTTTAATTTTGTTAAGTTTTTTATTAGTTTGAATTTTGCTCAGTTTTTTAATAGTTTGAATTTTGTTAAGTTTTTTATTAGTTTGAATTTTGTTAAGTTTTTTTTTGAATAACGAAAACAACGTTTTATCAATTATAAAACTCATTTATTCGTTACTCAAAAAGTGCTTGGCGTCTGTTGTTAAGGGATGCTTTTTGCATATCTATTGTGAGACTTTCAGGATTCCTATCGCCTGAATTTGAACTTTCAAGGGTGGGGTTTGTTGTCTGTTGCATGGTGTTTTCCTGCTCGATATATAGATCACCCTCACTAACACAAATATTGTGTAATACGCAACACGCGACTTAGTATTCACACATATAATTAAGTTGGTGCTCTCCGTAAAGTGGAGTGTTGCGATAGCGATTAACGCTGACCAAGTTAGGTGCATGAACTTACACCTGCAATCGATGCACCTTCGCGTGTAAGTAAAAATTGCAATTTGGCAATTCGCAATTTTTAAAACTTATGTATAAAATTAAGAATGATCGTAAGCATTTTGTGAGTAAAAAAGGAAATCAATTAGATAATAAAGTTCATTTTAATTTCAAACTTCAACCAACCCTTTTCATGGTTGGTATTACTCCTAACCTAGAAGAAGAACTGATCCGCAACATTTTCTGGTGACCCCGACATGATCACAGTGGGTGGTCATAAACGAATACAGCAATCGAGCCGCGACAATTACAGTCAACCAACTTCAGATATCATTACCGAAAGATGACCACATTAGAGGCGTTACCAACACAACAGGCGCAGCTCGGAAGAGAAATTGAAAGGCTGTCAAAGTCCTTTTATTCGGAAGCTGCCAAACGGAAAACACTCGCATATTTATAGGACAAGCAAGCTAGTCGGTCCACATTATAGCAAGAGTTTGAAACACAGGACCGGTTAATTTTAACAAATTATGCAGAACATACACACCATCAATACTTCACTTCGACGTATTTCAAGAAAGTCCAGTTAGTTTATGATGAGGTGTATGCAGAGATGACCGCTTTACTACAGGTCCATGAGGAAAGTTTAGCCGCAGCTAACTTGACAGATCAAACTGCCTCAACAGCAGGCATTCGCAATGGGGCGAGTTTAAACGCATCCACATTGACGACAGATCAAACTGCCTCAACGTCAAGGACTCTCAATGGGGTGAGTTTAAGCGCATTCACATTGACGACAGATCAACCTGCTTCGACATCAAGGATCCAAGAAGAAGACCAGACAGACCTTCAAAAACTGAAACGAAATCGTGAGCGAATGATTAAAATATTGACATCGATGATCGACAACTTGAATACAGTAACTGGGGTACAATCAGCACAGTATTACAAACTCAAGGCTCAGGCTGTTAGTCAATACTGGTTTGAAATTGAGAAAATTAATCAAGCTATTTGGGAACGCAGTAACAACGTTTCTGAGGGATGGGATATCCAGGAATTTATCAACATCCAAGAGAGATGTCATGATGCTATAAAACTCGCTGACAAACAAGAGCAAATCGGCTGTGAGGTCAATGAAATTGTTGTATCAGAAATGGGATCAATGATGAGACTCCCAAAAATCATATTACGAAAATTCAATGGAGACTACTTGAAATGGCAGCAGTTTTCAGACTTATTTGTACAAATGATTCACAGTAGACCAATAAGCAATGTGAAGAAGATGTTCTACTTAAAAGCAAATCTAGGAGAGGCAGAAAGACTTATCCGGCATATAACCGTTTCTAATGGAAACTATCCTTCAGCATGGGAAGTCCTGGTCAACTGATATGCTAACAAGCGATTAAATTAAATTATTTCTCTGTTAGAAAAATTAATAAACACACCAGCAATATCAGTGGAAACTGCCTCATCCATTGAAAAACTTCATGACATTACACGAGAGTGCATGTTGGGTTTGGAAACACAAGGACTGATGGTCTATAAACATTGGGATCCGATATTGTTATATCTGCTGCTCAAGAAACTAGATAAAAGTACCACACTACCTATGAGCAGTCATTAGCTCAATCCAGGGAATTACAGTCGTTAAAAGAGTTTCTGGACTTCCTAGAACTCCGATTCCAGGCATTGGAAGAATTAGGACTAAGGACGAACAGCATGTCCTTATTGCAACAAGGAACATGTTATCTATTGTTGTGATAACTTCATAAAGCTATCGACACAAGGCAGACAAGCAGCGGTAAGGAAATTGAATCTGTGCTTCAACTGTCTACGGCTCGGACACCAAATGAACCAATGTTCTTCAGGAGGATGCCATACGTGTCAACAAAAACACAACACTCTTTTACATGCATCAGAGTTGAACGGCCAGCAAGGAGACGCCAAAAACTCTGCAGTTACAACCCATTTAGGAGCAAATGCCTCCACAAAGAACATAAGTTAGCTATTTTTGGGAACAGCTACTGCATTCATACTAAATGGTGCAAGTGAACGAGTGAAATGCCGATTATTGGTGAACTCTGGCTCTCAAGTCAGTTTCATCACAGAGAACTTGAGCCAGAAGCTTAAGTTAGCAAACATTCAGGATCATCTAGATGTGACAGGCATTGGTCAATCAAAAATGAAAGCTAGTCAGAAGGCTATTGTTACACTCCTCTCCAGAACGACAAGTTCTAAAATCAATGTAGAACTGCATTTAATAAAGAATATTACATCGTACCAGCCACAGCAGTATATTCACACACAGGACTGGAATATCCCAACTAACATCTCATTAGCCGATCCCGAGTTCAATAAACCAAGTAAGGTTGAAGTTCTGCTTGGAGCAGAGTTGTATGGCGAACTTATGAGAACTGGACAAATTAGACTAGGAGAAAACTTTCCAGTACTCCAAAATACCAGCCTAAGTTGGGTAGTGTTGGGGAAGATGTCACGACCAATACCATTTTGTGGCATTACCAATGTCGAATTGGACAAACACATGCAAAAAATCTGGGAGCTGGAAGACTGCACAGCAGAGAAATTAATTAGTCAAGCTGACCAAAGATGCGAGGATTTCTTATAATCCACCACGATTAGAAATCCAAGCGGAAGATACTTCGTGAATTTACCAATGTTTACTGATGCATCCTTGTAATGCAACTCCCAAAAAATGGCTTATCGACGATTCATTAATATAGAAAAGAAACTGCAGAGGCAACCAGAACTGTATCAGCAATACAAGGACTTCTTAGAGGAGTATTTACGCCTTGGTCATATGCAAGAGATTGAGGCTACTGACATACCAGCGGTAAACTATTTCCTACCTCACCATTTTGTGTTAAAACCAAGTAGTACGACAACCAAACTACGAGGAGTCTTTGATGCCTCCGCCAAAACTTCATCTAATATATCATTAAATGATTTAATTGTTACTGGACCACGGATTCAGGATGACTTATTTGACATCATGCTGCGGTTTAGGATGCACAAATATGTTTTTACAGCTGACATTGCGCAAATGTACCGCCAAATTTTAATGAATCCTGAGGATCAAAACTTGCAGTTGATTATGTGGAGAACGAAGCCATCTGAAAAACTAAAATATTTTTTTAATTATGCACTGTCACTTATGGAGCAAGAGCAGCACCATATTTAGCTACGAGATGTCTTACGAAACGTCTTAAGCTTAGCTGGACATTCTAATGAATAAGGGTGGATTCAAGCAAATGGTGCGCTAGTCATCCTGTTATTCCAAAAGGCGTTCCAGTTACAGAAATAGAACTACAAATCGATTTCACCAAGCACAACAATGAATATATAAAGACATTAGACAAATATTCAATAGAGTGGCCAATGAGAACAATCACCTCTAAACGAACAGTACTTGCTGATATATCCCAACTCTTCGATCCACGAGGGTTGGTGAATCCTGTAATTGTCATCGACAAAATATTTATGCAACATTTATGGAGTTTGAGCCTCGATTAGGACGATGAATTACCGGAAGACTTACAAACATCATGGTTTGATTTTCGGGCAAACCTATGATTTTTGAACGAACTAAAGATCGGAAGACACGTCATTATTCCAGAATCACCATCAGCAATCGAACTACATGCATTTGCTGATGCAAGCGAGCGAGCCTATGGAACTGCAGTTTACATACGTTCAACAGACAGCAAGGGTAATGTGTTAGTGAAACTATTGTGCGCCTAACTGCCCCACGGAAAATAATCACAGTTCCAAGATTAGAACTTTGCGCTGCCAAATTAGCCACACAGCTTGTCCAGTGCGTCACCAAAAGTATAGCGAGGGTCGCGAACGTAACTTATTGGTCGTACTCCACGATCGTACTGAGCTGGATCCATGGGGATCCCGCTACGTTGAAAACATTTAATGCGAATCGGGTGCAACGAATTAACTGTCAATAGATGCAACACCACAACAGCTTACATCATCAGAATTATGGTTTTGTGGGGCGCCATTTCTAAGGTTGCCAATATCAGAATGGCCAAGCCCCAAATTCGAGACAATTCGCAATGTAGCTGAGGAAAGAAATACCAGAGTCACATTAAGCTACTCAACCAATGATCGACCAGACGACTTCCTCACCAAGATTAGACATGGAAATTCGTTCTGGAAACTACAACGCTTAGTTGCATACGTCCTGCGCAGCATCACAATCATGAAGATGAAATATTCTAAGGACCTAAATTCAGGACATCTTCAAGTAATGGAACTCAATGCGGCGCTTGATGTGATAGTCAGGTCGATACCAGTTGACAAGTTTTAAGAAGAGATACATGATCTACGGACAAAGGGAGTAGTCAAAAATTCCAGCCGTCTAGCTACCCTCACACCATTTCTCGATGGCCGTGAGCTGTTGCGAGTTGGCGGAAGATTAGAGGCAGCAGTCATTTCTTATGGTGCCAAACATCCACTACTTTTTCCTGGCGATCACATTTTAGCAAAGTTGTTGTTGAATGACCTCCATGTCCGCCACTTACATGCAGGCTCTCAAGCGCTAATGGCCATTGTACGCCAGTAATTCTGGGTACTTCAAGCAAGGGCTATAATACGCACAATGGTCAACAACTGTGTTCATTGCGCACGCGCTAAACTTCATCTAATGCAGCAACTGATGGGGTACCTTCCTGCAAGCAGGGTACTACCTGGTCGACCTTTCATCACAACAGGAGTGGATTTTTGTGGACCCATTTGGACTCACTATAGGCAACGTGGCAAGAGGCCACACAAATCTTACGTTGCCGTGTTTTACTGTTTCGTTACAAAGGCAGTATATTTAGAAGTCGTATCCGACCTCACATCGGAAGCGTTTCTAGGCGCTCTCAAGAGATTTGTGGCTCGACGTGGGTTCTGCAAGGACATCTATTGTGATAATGTGACTAATTTTGTTGGAGCAAAAAATAAGTTGGAAGAAGTTTATGTAACGCTCAACAGTCAACCAGAAAAAAAGAAAATAGTGAACGAGTGCGCCAAGAACAAGATACAATTTCATTTTAGTCCACCCCGATCACCGCACTTTGAAGGGCTTTGGGAAGCTGCCGTAAAATCATTTAAGGAGCTTCTGTACAAAACTGTAGCCCCTGCTTCGCTCACCATTGAGGAGCTGACAACCGTCGCCTTCGAAATTGAAGCCATATTAAATTCTAGACCATTAACACCCATGTCAAGCAACCCCAACGATTTAACCGCATTGACTCCTGGCCATTTTTTAATTGGCGAACCCCTGGTAGCAGTACCGGACTCAAGTGAAACCGCTAAAATGTTGTCATTATCACGCTGGAAATTGGTAACCAACGAATTTTGGAGGCGGTGGAAAACTGAATATCTTGCTGAACTACAGCGGAAGGTAAAGTGGTCTAAAGAGAGCCCTAATGTCGAAATCGGTGAGATGGTTATTATAAAGAATGAAAACTTGCCACCGTTGAATTGGCCACTTGGACGAATTGTGAAACTGCACCCAGGACAGGACGACAAGATGCGGGTAGTCGATGTAAGAACAGCTACAGGAGCTTTTACAAGGGCAGTTCATAATCTGAGCCGTCTTCCAATCGAAGAAGAATAATAGACGCCGACTTCGAAAGATCAGTCCACCATGTCCAAGAAGCGACAACACGACCCCGAGGACAAACCAAGTAAAAGAAGATGCAGCGGTCCCGGAGCCTTGACATCTCTATTATTATTGTGTTTAATGCTGCCGTCGTCAACAATAGATACTCACAGTGACCAATTCATTACCTTGGAACCATTTTCAAATCAGGCCGAAATCTACTTTGAGAATTTGAGACATGCACAATTAACCTCGCATGATTGGAAATGGGTTATCTACTACAATATGACTTCATATTGGACGACGTTAAGAACAATCGAAAAGGGTATTAAGAAGCTAGAGATCTTAGAGCGATTGTCGCAGAAGCAGTCGTATCTCGGAGGCATTGTTGCTCAACATCAACACATGCTTCAAGGGATTTCAACAACATTTTATTAACTCATCATGGCATAAGACAAACCAAAAGAACAAAACGAGGATTGGTAGATGGTGTTGAAATGATCGCAAGAAAACTTTTTAGAGTATTAGACGAAGATTATGCAGCTGAAGTAAACGACACTATCGAGAAGGTACAAAACAATACAATTCATTTATTAGGGTTGCTAAGAAACCAAACATCAGTAATAGAAGCCACAGTATCGATGTTCAAAAAATCAGAAGAAGAAGGAGTCGAGCAATCCAAGGCCATCCAAAAGATTTTCGAAGAACACATGCTCCAGATTGCGAACATGAACCACGAATTGAAGGAACAAGCCATCATGCAGACATTTTTATCGTTAAGCACGTTCACATCACTTATTTCGTCTGAATATCAGCAAATTCAAATGACGCTCCTAGAGACTATCACTGACGTCCACCACGGTAAATTGAATCCACGAATTATTTCAGGAGAACAACTACTCAAGGAGATTACTTCTATTAAGGAGCATTTATCGTTGTCATTGTGTGTACCAACTTCGGACATTGCTGCAATTTGTCGTCTAATGACCGTCAAGTGTGATATTAATCGAGATTACACGGTGTTTGTCGTATAGTTGCCTTTGGCCTCACTGCAAGAATTTGAAATCCTTAAACTTATACCCTTTCCAATCTTAGTGAATGGGACGTTCATATCCATCAAACCACGATCAGAACTTTTGTTGGTCAACCTTAAGAGAGATGCTTTTTACCAGCTAACAGTCTTGGATTTTAGTCATTGCATGGAATTGGAGTCAGACAATTTCGTATGTCCACAAACGCATCCTGTGTACAACCAAAATGCAGATGTTATTCAACGCAAAGCTCATATAATGAATCCTCAACAACTATCTGACAAATGCTCCTCAGAGATAACAACCCCATCAAAAACATGGATAAAGCTGAGCCACTCTAATCAGTGGTTATACTCACTGAATGGAACTGCACTTCACCATATTGTGTGTGGAAGATTCACGGTCCAGAAAACATTGAACCTCACCGGTCTGGCCCGACTTGGAAATGGATGCACTCTTACGGACAATCACATCACGATACCAGCCAATAACCAATTTGAAAATCAAGGCAATTCAACATTTCATCCAATGATCAACTTACCGAACGAAGTTTCAGTACCAGAAGATTTCGCAAAGGCTCAACCTACTACAGTCAACATTTTATATGGAAGTCACACCCAAGAATTGGCGAAAATCAAAGACTACCAACCAACCTTCAGACGTATGAAATCCACCAGTTTGGCATTGGTTAGACGTCCTTAGGAGATCTTATTATTCTAGGCGCCTCCGTCATTTATTTACACAACCGCATAAGACAGTTTAAATGGCAGCCTACGAGTTCGTCATCAGTAGGAGCTCATGCAATCAGTTCACAACCAGTATCATCTTCTATATTCGATATTGAACTTGGAAAGTTCAAGGGGGGCGAGGATGTTGCGACGGCGATTAACGCTGACCGCCAAGGTGCATCGACCAAGTAAGCTGCATGAACTTACACCTGCAATCGATGCACCTTTTTAGAACTTATGTATAAAATTAAGAATGATCGTAAGCATTTTGTGAGTATAAAAGGAAATCAATAAGATAATAAAGTTCAGTTTAATTTCAAACTTCAACCAACCCTTTTCATGGTATCGAGAACTAGTGCTACCTAGTTTCTCCTTCCCTATTCCCAATTAGAACTAGTGCTACCTAGTCTCTATTACTCCTAACCTTGAAGAAGAACTAGTGACACCTAGTATCTTCTACTGATCCTCAACATGGAGCAACCTGCGAAAATGCGTTTCAAGTAAACCAAATGCATTTTCTACAACCATCCTAGTAGATGAATGGACGAAGTTAAACTTCCTTTGGTCTGAAGTTAAAATACCATTATCTCTGTATGAAGTGACGTGCAAAGGAAGTTGCGGGTATGCCGAATCTCCCAGAAGAAAAGTTTTATTTCGGAAATATGCTCCTTCATTATTTTCGGCTTCTTCAAATAGATCTGACCTTCTGACCACCCTGCTGTCATACAGGGCTCCCGGTTCGCCACAACATATATCTATGAATTTTTTATCAACACCGACCACAGCTTGGATCAGCAAACTGTAGTACTTCTTTCTGTTAAAGTATACGCTGCGGTTGTGTTTCTGCTCTTTAATTTTAATATGGGTTCCGTCGATCGCACCTATCACGCCGGGTATGCCTCTAATTTTTTCAAATGAAGATGCGGCATTTGCTGCACCCAATCCGACAGGCCACTTGCTGAAATCCTTACTATTGTCAGTTAGCCACGCAGCCACTCTTTCGACCACTTTCCATGACGTTGACCGTGCGATCCCAAATAAATTGCTTAATTGTCTAAAAGTGATTGTGTTCCCGCAATGCCAAAGAAGGAGTAAAATTTCTTTTTCTGGTCCCATAATTTCATGTCCACCAAGACGTGTCTCCGGAGGTATATCAGATGCTGCATACAAATCTGAAGTTATATGTACAATTTGTCAACTTTTGTAGCAATATTTGATAATGAAAACCATACCAATCAGTAAACAAGCAGACTTTCGTTGAAGCCGAAAATGTGACTTGAAATTTTTTTGCCGTGTTCCTTTGGTTATCGCTGTCGAGTACAAAACTAGAGTAGCAAAAACGCACCGGACTTGTTCTCGATAGATTGCAAACTTTTCCCAACTTCACTTCACATTTATATGAACTTTCTTCGATTTTTTTCCATTTTGTTTGCATGAATTCCTCGCATATTACTTGAATTTAAATTTTCAGATGAAATTAACGCAAAGTTTTGAAGAAATTGTAATTTTGTGGAATTTAAAGGAAAATTTAGGTGCGCGTCAAGGAAAATGAATTATGTTGCCATCTGGATATTTCTAGCTCAACTATTCTGTTCAGAACAGCAAATTAGTTCCAGTTATTATCGAGAACTAAACTTGTTCTGTAAAATGTATGGGATTTGACAGTTCTGTTCTGTTAGTGACCAAAACATCTTGGCTCATATATAAGGCAAGTCACAGCATACATGGACTGCGTGAATTGTTGGTGGATAGTTTATAAAATGTCAAATTATATGTTCTGATAACTTACTATAGACATCAAAGGTAATTTTGAGTGTTTTAATTTAAGTACGTTCTATACAATTATAACAAAGCTTTTAAGATAATAACAAAACCAATTAATTATAAAACAAATACAAAACCGGTTCTTTCATGTCATGTTATCAAATCTAAAGGAATGAGAATGTGTAACCTTTGTTTAAATATAAACATAATATTAAAAATAATACCGGATTAATTGCTTGCGTAAACCCCAGACACAAATTTAACTTTTTTAGGATATACTTTTTTCTTTAAACCATTTTGTTGTGTGCTTTTTAGATTACACTTATTTATCAAATTCAGACTCCGAAGTGTGACTTTCATTGGATGTTAATTTTTTTGGTGGATAGTTCCAGAGTTGAATTTCTGCGGTGCCATAAAGCTGGAACATAATGTAAGTGAAGATTGCAACAACAGATGCAACACCAAACACATTTTGCCACTGCTCGATAGATCGCTGCAAATTTCATAGACTAAGATAACGAAGGAAAAATTTTTTCAAACAAATACCTCATCAGTAACAATAAACCCTTTAGTAATAGGCGACAAGAACGATGCTGTCATGTGTATAGTTTGAGCAAATGCGAGGACTGGACCCGCCAAATTAGGAGCAATATCAACTATGTTAGCCATTGCACCGGCATAAGATGCTGTTATAAGTGTCACAGCAATAAACCAAATACATAATACTAATATGTAGTTGTCTTGTATATGTCCAATCACCAAGATCAAAACTCCAGGAATGATTTGTGATGTCGCAGTGAACAACTTTCTAACATTTGTTAATGACATTATTTTATGTTTCACTATCAAGTCTGCTATGTAACAAAATAAAACCGACGATATATATGAGCACAAGAATGGGGTGCCGGAGAGAAGTCCGTTGGATTGTATACAGAAACCTAATACATGTGCCATGTAGAGTGGTCCAGACATAATAAATTGATAATGGATCCAAATTCTCCCGAATGTTGTAATGCCAATAGACCAAGCCGGCAAAGATGTAAATATCGCCTTCCATGGTACTTTCATTCCTTGTCCATCTTTTATATCACCACTGACGTGAAGCTGAATGAAGTCAAACTCAGATTTTGTAATTCTTGGATGTTCTTCTGGTGTATTATACGCTAACATGTACCACATAACGCACCAAGTCAAACCGATTACTCCAGTTGTATAGAAAACCATCCTCCAACCAAAATGTTTAATAATAACGCCACAAAGAGGATACGTTAATCCAATGCCAATACTAAAACCCTAGAGATATTTCGTTATGGCGAAATATATATTTTATTCAGACTTTACCTGAAAACTTGACATAAATCGATTTCTTTCGGCAGGAGGTATCCAATATCCTACAATAGCATACATAGCTGGCCACGTTAGGCCTGAAGCAAAACCTTGTATAGACCTTAATAATATAAGTACACCGTAGTGTATAGACGCCGCATGGGGAATACCTAAACTGCAAACTGCAGTTGCAAACTGGGACCATCCAAAAACACTTTTTGTTCCAAAATATTGGGTTGCAACACCACCAACAACCTAGAGAACAGAAAAGATATAGTGTTTACACAGTAAGTATGAACTATTTACCTGAGATAAAACATAGCACCAGTAAAATGATCCTAGTATAGCTGCTGTTATTGTTGAAGACCAATCAAATTCACCTTGATTCTCAATATCCTATAGCAATAGAAACCATGAGAATTTACAGATTCGCGCCTATATACAGGGTGTCCCGCACTTAAGTATATTAAATTGGAAGAACGATTCGTTGACACAAGGGAAGTAAGAAATTGTATTGGTTGGTGGGGGAAGGGGGGTCAATATGCACCGTTAAGGAGTTACAAGTGATAACGTTTAGTGATTTATTTAAAAAACAGCATTTATTTCACTATCCTTTGCCAAGTACTTACGGAGATAAGTGAGAAAACTTCAGACGACAACGCAAAACATCGAAAATACTGTACTCCTTAACGGTGCATATTGCTCCACCCCCACCCAATACAATTTTTGACTCCCCTTGTATCAAGAATCGTTCCTCCAATTCAATGTACTCAATTACGGGACACCCTGTATATATGAATAATACTATTGTGTTAAGTCCTAATCACCATGACTTTTCATTAAATAATTACTTATTGTAAAGACCAGCAAAAAAAAAATGTTTGCCATCATTGTACACACTTTGTGAAAGTTTTAAGTGTCTACCTATTATTGTTCAAGATATACAGTCCTGTTACCGACGGACGGACAGCGAAGTCACATTAACAGGGTTCCGTTTTGATACGCTAATAAAGCCCTAAAAATGAATTATGTTTCGATGCACGTAAACCTAAGTGGATAATTCATGTAATACAATGTACTGTGTGACATTTTCCCATGTATTTTGTTCTTTCTCCCGAACGTCACAGGTGCGATCAGAAACTATTTAATGAACAGTTCATGGTGCCGTTAAAGTGAGAAGTTTATCATACTTTAAAGATGATGTGTTCTATTATTAACCAAATACTTAGTACTCTTCTATTAAGTAAATGAAATATGAACCAAAAATGACTGTTACATTTTGTTACAATGTACTTACATAATTGCAATTTGAGAATGTGGAAATATTAGCTCTTCCATTCGCTTTTGCATCGAAGACTTGAGTGTTAGATGTATTTGTTTGAACCATAGCAACCAGTGCAAAGTTAATATCATTACGCATCATAAAGGAAACTAGAAACCCCGACCATGATAGAAAATATAAGACAAGCCGCGCTGGAATACGATCTAAAATAAAAACAATTAAGACATATATTCATCAAATAGTGCACGCAAGGAAATAAACAAGACTATTTACTATATTAGCTGCGTTTGTTTTGAGTTCGGAACTGTTCGGGACTACTAAATTGTACTTTGAATACTAAGCTCCGCGTTTGTTTTTAAGTTTGGTGTAGTTCCAAACTTTTCGTTTTTGTTTGTCTCGAACTTCACGCCAATTCCTTCCTCATATTATTTTGAAATAAAGGAAAAAGGAAACTTGGCGAGAATTTTTAAATTGAAGTTGGAAATAGATGCAATCATCAAAGAAATCATCCGACGAACTCAAAATTTCAAATAAAATTTGACACAAATTATAATTTAATCATAAACACACCAACTGCTGAAAGAATCAAACGTCAAAGTGAGGATTTTACTCCAATGAGTTAGGTACGACGGTGTAGAGTTGAACGCTAATGAAAAGTAACTACTCAGCGATTATATTTACTAGGATAGTAAATTTAATCTGCGTTTCACGAAAAAACTTTCGGAAATTTAATCACTGTGTAGTTACTTCGTAGTAAAATAGTTCCGGAAAATACAACAGATTGCTTTTACCCATCAGTTCAATAAAATGGTAGGAAGTTCATAGAAAACAAATAAAATATAAATACTAAGTTGGTTGGTGTTTTTTTTTTTTTGGGGAATATCAGTAACTGCGCGGATTTCAAATTCTAATATTTCGGTGTTTGAAAAAACGTTCCTTAATTAGCGCTGTTTTTATTTTTTATTTTTTATTTTAAACCTATACAAAAAAAATAAAAACAGCGCTAATTAAGGAACGTTTTTTCAAACACCGAAATATTAGAATTTGAAAATATAAATATAAAATAAAATATGAAAAACTTCAAAACTTCGACATTTAATTTAAAATACCATTTCATAATTCAATTTTTTACCATACCATTTTTACCATTTACTTCAATTGTCTTTTTTTAAATTTATACCAATCAAAATTTGAATATAATATTTTTCACTGCTTTCACGTTCATATTAGCTGTGTTTTCTTGCTGCATCGACAGGTGCAGAACTGTCAAATCCCATACATTTATCGAATACAAAATTTGGTCTCAATAGTAAGTGGGTTAGTTGGCACCTCTGTATAAATTTTTCATCTAGATGAGTACAAATGGCGACATGGTTCATTTTCCTTGCCACAAACCTTAATATTTCTTTAAATTCCACAAAATTACAATTTCTTCAAAACTGTCAGCTTATTTCATCTTTTAAATTCAATTAATATATGAGGAATTTTTTTAATCGACGGCGTAACAAAATATAAAAAAGTTGAAAGTAATTCATACGAATGTGAACTGAAGTTGATTGATTTGTTATCTATCGAGTGGAAATCCCAGCTGTCTTTTTGCTGCCAAAAATTTGCACTCGTTAGCGTGTCGCAAGAAAACACGACTATTCTATCACTCGTTAGGCGTATTCTTGTGGTCATCGCTATCGAGAACAAATCCAAAGTAGCAAAAGCATAGCTCGGACTTCCTTTCGATAGATTACAAACTTCAACCAACTTCAGTTCACATTTGTGTGAATTTTCTTGACATTTTTATATTTTATTATGCCCTCGACTAAACAAATTCCTCATACATTACTTGAATTTAATTTTAACCTAAAGAGTCACTCCACGCAGTGCCATACCTCAGCAAAAATCTCATATAATGCAGCACTAAATTGTCAGTCGGGAGACAAACCTGCAGACCCGGATCTAATTACTGTCAAGTTAATTTAACTACTGCCCAAAGAGTGTCACTTGAAAATCCTTAAACTTTTCCAAATAGTACTGGACTCTGGTAATCCTCCCCCATTGTGGTCCGAATGTGTTAAAAATATTAATTTCTTTATTTGCACACTATGTTTAAAATACAATATTTATTTTAATGTGTGTTTAAGTTACCGACTGACAGACAACAAAAAGACCATGTTTTATCGTTCGATCTTGGTCTACGATGTTACTGCAGACGATAATGCAGAATTCGATATAATGTAAATGTCAGGGCTGCCATGAATATATAAAAACCAAATAATTAAAATTCAACACGCCTCCATAATTATTTTGTTTCGTAGTGCGATAAATTTGCGAAGTGTTAGAGGTTTCGTGAATATATCAGCCAATTGCTCTGAACTCTTGACGTATTGCAGTGATATGGTTTTGCCAAAGTGCTGCTGTATGAACCTACGAGGAATCTCTAAGTGTTTTTTTCCTTTCGTTATTTTTCCTTCGTGTGCGTTTTGCAGCATAAAGATTGCAGATTGATAATCGATTTGGGTCGTTGATTGATTTGGGTTGATCACATTTAGTTCGCTGCCAATCCGTCGTATCCAACAGATTTCATCAATGGAAGTGACGGCTGCGCGATACTCCGCTTCACTAGAGGATGTTGCCACAAGACGTTGCTTCTGAGTGAGAAATACAATAGGCCCTCCTCTAAGTACGAGTAAACGACTAGTTGAATGTCGAGTCAGTAGGTCGCCTCCATAATCTGAATTGATGTAAGCAATAATATCTTCACTTCCATCGAAGGCGATTCCATAATTAATAGTTCCTCTTAGATATTGAAAAATATGTTTTGTAATCTTCCAGTGACTCTTCATAGATTTACTTGTAAATCTGCTGACATAGTTTACTGAAAAGCTAATACCGGGTCTGGAAATTGTCGCCAAATATAACAAACTGCCAACTGCTTCACGATATGGTTTTGATTTATCTAAAGGTTTGTTCGAAGTTAAACCATTCCAAAATTCTTCTTGTGTAATTTGATTGATTCACCAAAATTTGCTCTGGAGTTATTTCAAGCTGCATGCCTAGATATATCAAACGATTTTCTGGAGCTGTATTGTAGGTTATTTCAAATTCTTTCTTTAGTTTTCTAATGTTTCCATTAAGTACTTTTCATTTCTACCAGCGGCAAGTCCATCGTCGACAAAAAGTGCAAGAATGATGCTTCTATCGCAGTTGTAGTAAATGCATGGGTCGTCGATTGTACTTTCAAAACCAATTGATTTGAGGAAATTTGAAAATCTTTCGTTCCAATTTTTGGGTGCTTGCTTTAGCCCGTACAGACTTTTGTTCAACTTGCAGACACGATTTGTTCCATCGTCGAATCCTTCAGGCTGATTCATGAAGATTTTTTCTTCCAAATCTCCATACAAGAATACAATCTTGACGTCGAAAGTCATAAGTTTCATTTTGTTCCATGTTGCAATGCTTAAAATCAATCTTATCGAGACATGACGAGCTACAGGACTAAAGGTTTCTCGATAATCAATACCTTCCTTCTGTTCGTAACCTCGAACTACCAGACGTGCTTTGAGTTTTCCATTTTTTTTTCTCGAAGTACCCAACGAGATGTGAGTGGCTTGACATCTTTTGGGTGTTCAACCAAGGTCCACGTTTTCATTTTATTAAGCGAGTTGATTTCTTCAGATATAGCACTTTTCCATCTTGCATCTTCCAGAGCTTTCGCTATCGAGATATTCTGGACCTCACCAATCATTGCCACATTTGCTCTTCTTGTTTGTTGTTGTGTTTTTGATTGTTGTGAGACAACTTTGGGGCCATCCATAAATTACGTCACGCCTGGAGGGGGGGAGGGGGGTTGAGAATTCTGACACACTGTGACAGAGGGGAGGGGGGTGTTTGCATCGGCGTGACGTTGCACGCGTCTCGCGATTTTGAAATCCTCACTTCCTAACTGAGTCGCGTGCGTTTTGTTTGTTCTCATTTTCCAAGAAAGAGTACTTGTTTAATCGCCATTATTAACAAAATAGCGTCTCGAAAAGTTTTCGAAAATTTTCTCAAACCCAAAGCGTAAAAAAATTTTTTTGTGTCTTAAGCGGGGTACAAAATTTTAATGTGACATAATTTTAGACGGGGGAGTCCTAAAAATGTGACAAGGCGTGACATGGGGGGAGGAGGGGGTCTAAAATCGCTGAAAATTGCGTGACGTTATTTATGGACGGACCCTTTGCCATACCAATCCGGCTTTTTAATATTTTGTCGACCACGAAGTCTTCCTGTGTTTACTGGAGAACCTTCAGACGTGTCACTTAAGTTTTCATGAGAGAATTCATCTTTCATGTTAGCTGAGGCTTCCTGATCTTCTGGCAGAGAAGTGGTGACTTCAGTTAATGCTTCTTGACATGTTGGTTTTTCATTAAAATCACGTTTTCCGAGCTTATGACAGTTTTCTTATCCGGAAAATAGACTCTATAACTTGCTGAATCTAAATCATAACCGACAAATAGTCCTTTTTTGGAGTCACAAGAAATTCAACCTGGCAAAAGTGAACAGAAGCATCCAACCGTTTCTGAAAAATATCATCGTAAGAGACTTGCCTGAACCTTTAAATGATAAACTGGAGGTCAGGTTTCTGGATATACACAGTGACGTGGACATAATGTCAGGATACAAAATTGTTGAAGCACAAGGATTTGACTTGTGCTCCAAGGAGCTGAAATCCATCAAAGTCAACAGATTCCTCGAATCCATCATTGCGAACAAATATAAGGACCACACAGTGATATACACAGATGGATCTAAGGACAGCAATAGAAATAAAGTGGGGTTTGGTTTGTTCAGCTCAGTTCGGAAACCCCTGATAGTTTCGGACTCACGTAGCGTTCTCTGTGCACTGAGAACTGCAGAGACGAAGACAAAAAAGCCACAAGCATATATACAATTAAAAAACTTCCCTTTACTGCGACCAACAGAGGCTTCTCAGTTAAATTCCTGTGGGTCCCGAGCAGTGCCGGATTAAGACTACTTGATGCCCTAATCAATCCACGCCTGTGGGGCCCCTAGCTACTAGTGTCGATCTTTAAAAATGTTTTGACGTATTTATTACGAGATATATCATTGCGTACCTTGGAATTAAGAATGTGTATGAAAGACGAAAGAGATATGTAGAACAGGTATTACAAAAAAAAAAACAAAGCATTCACTTTTTTATTTATTGAAAGGCGACTTGCGACCATTACGGGAATTAAATTCGCGGACACTAGTTTTTAAGTTTAACGTTTTTAGCATATCTGCCTCTATATATAAAATTGATAAGGCATCGAGCCTTTCCTGCCGCATGGCCGTTCTTTTTTCATTTTTTATTATTTTCAATTTCGAAAAAGATCGTTCCGCTGTGCAGTTCGATACCATCAGGCATAAAAATATACGCAAGGCTGTGTTCACACTAGGGAACGCTGATTCGATTTTATCATTGCGTATTATTTTGTATAACTGTGCGTGAGTTTGATATGAACTTGTGCTAGGAAAATCACGGGAACTTATCTTACTTTTGACGTATGAATGAAACTACTGAATTTCGGTTTCTAAATCGGTATTAAGGTCTTGTGGATATGTGTCCACTAAATTTCTACAATGATGACTGTATTCTGATGTTTGATCGGGGCACATAATTTTATCGGCATCGGGTATTTTAGTCAGGAATAAGAATTTGTCTGCTATTTCTTTGTATATATCTCCTCTTCTTCGCATCTCCACATTCAATTTATCAATGACGCCATAAAAACCCATGAATTTAAATTGTTCTCTCGGGCTGCGACTTACTTCAGGAACTGGACCGTCATTGGGAATTTTTTTCCTTCGTCTTTGACGACTGTCTTTAAAATTCACATTTGGCAGCTTTTCTTTTACGCGGGCTTCTAAATTATCAAAGTCGCCTCGTAATTTATCTAAAAAATCAACGAGCGATTTGTAAAGACTGGCACACGTCTCTAGAGTGACTTACGGGTCATGTAATACCTTGCTGACTTTTCGAAAGGTTTGCAAAATTTCGTTCCACATGACTAACATAAGTACGAACTCTAATTCCTGTAGTTTATCTGGAAAATTCCACAGAAATGGCGTCTAACGTATCTATAATTTTATTATATGCCTCTGAAATAGCAGAGGTCGCTTCAGCGTGTGCTTCCCATCTGGTATCTGATAGAGATGTCAATACATTTTCATTTTCAAGGTTATTTTTCAATATCCTCCACCTAATGGTCGAAGCAGAAAAAAAATTTGCAGCTGATAGGCAACAATCGACGGCGCTTCGACCTACTAAATTGAGAGAATGGGATGCGCATGGAACATATATTGCAAACGGATTCGCCTCGAGAATCTTTTGCTGCATGCCATTGTAACGCCCAGACATATTTGAAGCATTGTCATATGACTGGCCCCTGCATTTTGAAAAATGTAATCCTTATTGTTCCACAATGTATTGGAGTGTCTGCTTTGCCAGTTCATCGCCAGTGTGATGCGTTTTCATCACAATATATGTAAGAAAACGCTCTATTGGCTGCCCATCTTTTACGTAGCGAATAACTACGCTGAGCTGGTCGGTGTGTGTCAAATCCAGCGTAGAGATTCTGACGACTATAATATCCAAAGTTTTTTATCTCCGCTATAATTTCATGATGCACCTGTTGGGCCATTATCATAATCAACTCTTCGTAGATGGTTTTAGATAAATATGAGACGTTCCCTTTTCTGGCGTTTCCATATTTGGTTATGTGTGCCGCTAGAAAGGGATCAAATTGGCCTATAAGTTCCAGTAACCCTAAAAACTTTCCATTGTGAGGTGATCCGAATTTCTGTACTGTCCCTCGAAAAGCATCTTGAATCGTAACATTTTCTTCACTGTCTTTTGATGTTGATGGAATTGAAATATCATCTAATGGTGATGGTCCAGATGAAGGTGGACCGAAAAAACTTGTTAACTTTTTTGTCTTACTTATTGTTTCAGCAATTTTTTTTAGTCTCTTCTGGGCTTTTTCTTTTATGTGCACCGCTCAATTGCAAACGTATCATGATTGAATTCAAAATCAACTAAACTGTTACACTTGAAAAATGATGTACACTGGGCAATTGGAAATCCAAAATTAGGATTGGACTATTCGACGGTTCGATTTGGTTGGACAAAACATGTTGATGACTAAACAACTGGCATGATCGATAGCTAAAATTGAAGGGATTGAAATTTAAAGACCAGTCTCGTTTAATTAAGATCTGCTACTGAAAATACGAACACGCCATTTGATAAGAATATCAAGTGGTAACGTATTTCCTATGATGGGCATGGACATGGGTGGTCTGATTTTAAGAAAGTGACTACATTGTACAGTGTAGTCACATTCTATTTTTCTTCATGATTGCACATACACAAATTTAAAAGTCCACCTACTTCTTCTAAGAATACCCATACTTAATTATTTTATCTAAAAAGCATAAAATCGAAACTGTCAAAATACCTAAAACTACGGAGTCTAAATACAACCGATTTTAATTTCAACCTAAAACCAAAGAAATGACTTGCCTAATGGGCAGTGTCTGTATTGACACATTATCAAGAAACATTTCTATTTCAACAGTATCCATTTCATTTTAAGGGTCCCAAAACGTGATTGAAGCAACGAAGGTGAAAGTGCATTGCCTTTCTAACAAGGACGAACTTTATGAAAAACTAACTTAAATTTCTAATCGGGCCACAGCCTGCCCTTTCATGTCCTAGCAAATATCTTTTCGTTGCTGTTTATGGTGCCCCCGAGATGTGGTGCCAATTGCTTAGTTTGCTTATGGGCTAATCCGGAACGGGTCCCGAGTCACGTAGGAATCCAGGGGAATGACAAGCTGATTCATTGGCGAAACTAGCTCTTGAGCTCAATCAAATATGAATCTCCAAATGCTCGTACTACCATCTCTTCAGTCACTTTAAACAATCTCTCCACAACGAGACTCTATCCTAGCTAACTAGCCAAAGATATATTAAAGGCGCGAAATACTTTCTACAAAAAAGCAAAATCTTCGATACTCCCTGGTTCCAAAACATATACGCTGATAGAAACCACATATACTTTATCTCGAGAATCAGATCGGGCCACACTAGATGTCGCTCCCATTTATACAAACTAAAGATCGTCGACAGACCGTACCGTGACTTCGAGGAGAGCATTGAGGAAATAAACCATATGTCCTTCTCGTGTAAACTAATCGAGAAAAAATCTGACAACTTAATGTTAAAACTATACAATCTACTATACAATATTTCTATATAAACAAGCTCTGTTTCGGCAATAACATCAAGATATGTGGAATTCTTTTCGATTTTGCAAAGAATAACAAGCTACTCATTTAACTACGCATACAGTGGTGGGTTGGCGCTTTTCGACCACTTACCTATCAAAGATATTAACGGTTCAGTAGCCGTGTTCTTTTGGTCACTCTAACAGAACAGAACTGTCAAATCCCATACTAATTTGCTGTTCTGAACAGAATAGTTGAGCTAGAAATGTCCAGATGGCGACATGGATCATTTTCCTTGACGCGAACCTAAATTTTTCCTTAAATTCCACAAAATTACAATTTCTTCAAAACTTTCGTTTGATTTCATCTGAAAATTTAAATTCAAGTAATATGTGAGGATTTATGCAATCAAGGGCTCACAAAATGGAAAAAAATCGAAATAAGTTCACATAAATGGTAAGTGAAGTTCATAAAAGTTTGTAATCTATCGAGAGCAAGTCCGATGCGTTCTTTTGCTACTCTAGTTTTGTATTCGATAGCGATGACCAAAGGAACGCGGCTAGTGTCTCCTTACTTGAACACGCGGACGCACTCATCTTATATCCTCCGCTGTTCCTTTTCTATTTCCATGCGGCTGCATGTGTGCGGCTATGATATCAATTACACTTAATGCCTCCTTTGCACGATGAATGGAAATGTCCAGTATTGTCATACCCCACTGACTGTTTTCACTAATGATAATAGAACTCAACCTTGACAAGAAGAGACGTATCACACCTGTGAGAAGTACGGGTAACACAAGTGGAAAGGCAGCTGTCAAGAAAACACCAAAACAAGCTTACAAGAAGCAAGCGAACTAGATACGTACCTGGATCGAAATCACAGGTGAACTCAACGATTGACAAGATGAGTCGTCATACCGTGAGAATTACAGAAATCACAAGTGGAAAGGAAGCCTACAAGAAGACATCAAAACAACATTACCAGAAGCAAGAGAACTAGAAATAGTCCTGGTTCGAAATCACGGATGGTCACTGGAATCCCCGGAAGTTTTCGGCCCTTCCATGAATGGCATGAGACAGTCCCTAACAGGTCGTCACAGCCACTTTTGGGAAAAAAAAATTACTTGAATTTAAATTTTGAGATGAAATTAACTGAAAGTTTTGAAGAAATAGTAATTTTGTGAAATTTAAGGAAAAATTTAGGTTCGCAGCAAGGGTAATGAACCATGTCGCCATCTGAATATTTCTAGCTCAACTATTTCTGCAGAGGAGTAATTTCAACCCACTTATTTTACAACTGCTAAAGTCGGTTTTCTTTATCGGATTAGATTATTGTCACCGGGCAACTTCAACATACAGTTTCTTTGACACATGAACAGGATTTAGTCTGTCAAGCGAAGTTGGTTAAACCTGCTAAACTGCAGATACTTTCACTAAACCGGCTCAAATTTGGCCTGTTTAACTATAGTCTGTCTAGATTTTCACACTTGATAAAAACTGGATTGAATATTATACAATTCAGTAACTCCGATAAGAACTCGACCACCCCGCTAGAAGTATTTAAATGTGCCACGGTTTTCCATGACGTGAATTTAAAATTGGTTTGACATACACATATTCCAGAATCACAATTTTTCGTTGATTTGGTTAAAATCGAATAAAATTTAAAGAACTTGTTCCATCTGTGAATTTTACATAAAAGAAATTTAACTTCTGTAAATTTGATATATGCTCTGAAACTGACAAAAGGTTGTCATTTTTCGAATACAATGCAAGTCCGTATTATTCTTTTGGGACATTGGATTGGAACTAAATTCCCAAAAGAACACACTTAAAACTATGTATGAAAAATCTTATGGGCCATCAATACAAAATTTCACTCCGTGGAAATTTTTTCACAAATGTTTCATTTCGAGTACTGATCCTTGCGGTGGAAAATAACACATGGCGCCACAAAAATTAACTCATTTTCGCCACACTATTTCATCGGAGTTTTAATTGTCCAGGGCATTTAAAATGAAGTGAAAAATTTACAGTGTTGAGAAATGACAATATTTTGAAATAAATTGTAAAATTTCATAACTTCAAATCAATGTTTTTTTTTTCATATCGTTGATATATAAATATTTCTATGCGGCATTTCCATGAATTCCTAATTTTTATCCCTTTAAATTTTGTTTAAAAATTATTTATCAAAACAGCTAATGACTTTCACCACTGTCAGTATATTTCGAGGTAACTTCATTTCAAGAAATGACCGATTTCATTTCACAAGGGCTTAATACTAGGCCTAATTGGTAACTTAGTATACAATAAGTAACACATATCCACTGTTCAAAATTCGAACCGTTAAAAAGTTATAGAACAAATCGAAAAAATATTTACCACTCAGAGAAAGAAACGTTTTGTACCCACAACTCGCTGCATAACCCTTACGTTCTGGTCGCTTCATGCTGGAATGTATTTTTAATATTTTCAATAATAGACAACATTTGTGATTAGTAAGATGCACTATGATTAAAAATAGATTTGATTATTTACAAATATTGACAAATTTGCAGTGAAATAATCTTTTTGATCTTTTATACAAAGGTGTGGATATCCAAGTTATGCCCGGTTTCACGAAGAACAAGTTATCCAATAGATATCTATCTATGGATAATATTTATCAAGCGAATAAATTTTTCGAGCGTTTCACGAAGCATTGCGATTTATCCACGGGTTAACGATTGACAGTTGACAAATTATCTAATTAAATGGTTTTTTACTCATTTTAAAATATAAAATTAATTTATTTTAATGAAATAAACTCTTATTTACAAAAATAAATAAATACCAAATTACTTTGAACTGTCACTTTATCCAACAGATAAATATTTATCTCGAGAAAATCGCATGGATAAATTATTCCATAGTTTATCCCACAGTTTATCTATCTCGACATTCGTGAAACGCGAAAATGAGTTATCTAGAGTTTATTCACAGATTTTGGGTTAAAGTTATCTATCCATCGTTCGTGAAACCGGGCATTAGTCAATAATAAAAATTTGTCCTTATTTTTTTTAAAATATATTTACATAAAATAGCAGCAACCAAATTCGTCTATGGGCGTTGAGTTGACATTACTATTATGATTGGAAAAACGACGTTATGTAGGATTTTTAACTATTGTAAGGCCTAGCGCTATGTTTGAATCTGTAAAAAGAAATAAAATAAATTAATTGGCAAATGCGCGGTTTCACGAACGATGGTTAGATAAATTTAGCCCCAAATCTCGGGATATACCTGGAATAACTCACTTTTGCGTTTCACGAACGTTTATTTTCGTAAATAAGTTTCATTTGTATAAATTATTTTGTAAATTGAACTGAGTAAACAACTTTTTAATTAGATAATGTGTCAACTGTCAAGCATTTAACTCGCTGTGTCAACTGTTAAGCATTTAAAATAAAAATAATAAAAGGCGTATAAATGGAACCGGGTTTTAACTGTTAAATTTCAAAAAATCAATTGGATAACTTATTCTTCGTGAAGCCGGGTAAATTTTACAATTTCATCAAAATATTCACTTAATTTCATTTCAAAATCTAAAATCAAATAATATATGAGGAATTTAAGCAACCAATGCCTGGTTCCACGAATTTAAAGTAAATGAAAAGTAACTACGCTGAGTAGAGTTAGTAATTCCGGAAATTTCAACAGATGGCTTTTTCTCATCAGTTTAATAAAATAGAAGGCAGTTCAGAAAATATAAAACGTGATGTTAAAAGTCAGTTTAGGAATGAAAAATTTCGAAAATTTCGACATTTAATTTAAAACACTACTTTTTTTACGAAGATTAACTTAGTTTCCCTTCAATTCTCTTTTTTAAACATTGTACTAATCAAAATTTGAAAATTGCTTTTCACTGCTTTCACGTTCATATTATATCACTCGTTATTTACGGAAACGAATACAAACAAATTTTAAATGAATTACTTTATAGTTCATAAAAATATAATACTATAAAGTTTGAAAAGAAAGAACGAACATTCATTTCCTTAAAAAAAATGTTACTATTATAATACTAGAACTAGCACTTTACTCATTTAGTAAATATTTATTACCATGAAATTTGTATGAGTAGTTTATTCCGTAGTTTTCTATTGAGTTTATTTTACTCATCGTTCGTGAAACGCAAAAATCGTTTATTTCGGAGTTTAATCACTGATGGCTAAGTAAATTTATCTACTCATCGTTCGTCAAACCGGGCACAAGAGTCTAAGAAAATGTGGAGTGAGGTTGGTAAAAGTTTGTAATCTATCCAGTGCAAATCCTGGTTGATCGTTTTCTTTTTTGGATTTGCGCTCGGTAGCGATGGCCAAAAGAATTTTAGAAAAGCAAAAGCAGTTTCACAGAAAAATTCTATTTTCATCTCTAAGGAATTTCGATTTTGTGTTTTGTTCTCTTTTTCCTGATAAATCAAAAAAATTAGGGCTAAAAATGGAAAATTCTCTCTAAATTCGTTTCATTATGTACCCCAAATGTCATCTAGTAAAGAGGGCCTCACGTGCACTATAAATTGTATTATATATCTATACCGAGATTAAACCTACCAACTGTGTACCTAAGCATTTTATTGCAAACAGCTTCCATTTCATGAAAACAGAATTCTCAATGTATAATTCATCTTTTATCGGGGTATCTTGCTGCGGGTTTTTGGGGAAGGATCGATTGCATCCAAATTCTCATATAGAAAAATGTATGTACCCACTAGTGAAATACCACCAATGTTATATCAAAATGTAGATATTGAAAACATTTGTTTGTTATAAATGTTACGATTCTTCTTCCTGCAAAATGTGGGGTGTATAGTTGAATGCCATACATACACATGAGTTGTCAGCATGTTTAATTGTGTTTGCCAAGGTCATGGTATTATTAGCCGTGTTTTCTTGCTGCATCGAGAGGTGCAGAACTGTCAAATCCCATACATTTATCGAGTATAAAATTTGGTCTCCATAATAAGTGGGTTAGTTTGCACCTCTGTATAAATTCATCATCTAGATGAGTACAGATGGCGACATGGTTCATTTTCCTTGCCACGAACCTAAATATTTCTTTAAATTCCACAAAATTACAATTTCTTCAAAACTGTCAGTTAATTTCATCTGAAAATTTAAATTCAAGTAATAGGAGGAATTTGTTTAATCGACGGCGTAACAAAATATAAAAAAGTCGAAAGTAATTCATACGAATGTCAACTGAAGTTGGTTGATTTGTAATCTATCGAGTGCAAATCCGAGCTGTTTTCTTGCTGCCAAAAATTTCCACTCGATAGCGTATCGCAAGAAAACACGGCTATTAATTACGTTCTTTTGGGACATCGAGTGGTGTAAAACTATCAAATCCTATATATTTATCGAGTGCAAATTTGACACCCGATAAAACTTGGGTTAAAAATTACACAACTCGATAGAAATCCATCTAGTGTTATGTGGATGACGCCAAGCTAAATTTACGATTCAATAATTTAATTAAAAGTAACTTGTGTGCTTCTTACGAACCGAAAGAAATATAAAAAAAATTATTGAAATTCACTCGAATGTCGAGTGAGGTTCGGAAAAGTGTTGAGCTATCGAGTGCAAATGAAAGTTGTCTTTTTTGCAGCTTCAAATTTGCACTCGATAGGAAGTTCCAAGAGATCGGTACTATTGCAACATGGTACGCGAACAGACCTATTGTCACAATGTTGACCTCTCCCTTATTTTTTTGATTCTGCAATGTACTTGGTATTATTGTTTTGCATTTACATATAAGCTTATTTAGTTGTATTTAGAACCTTTAAATTCCTTTAATTTCTCATTGTTTTGAATATTTCAGTAAATTTTAGGTTAGCTTGCGTTATACAATGCAACATGTATAATTTTTGTTTGTACAAACTGTACGTATAATAAACATTATCTATCTATCAATCTTGCAAATGTAAGTATACAAAATAGCCACATGGACAAAAGTGATTAGTTTATCTGGTATACTCATCTCCTTTTGCAATACGTTGAATAAAGAATATGAAATAAAATAGTTGTTTCAAGAAAGATCTTGTAGCAGTTAAAATTGGAACATCAATATCTTCCGTAATTTTGAAATCTGGTATTGGAACAGGGAAGAATAAGACAAATATGTCCGATACACTTTTGTGTATTTCAACGTTTTTGAGATACAGCTTAACAGTGAAGTTAAGTGTACCGTCCCCATCTTTTGTACTTCTTAATAGTTTGATGAAACTTCAAGTAGCTGCATCTTCACGAGATGAGATACGAAAAACTTTTCCGAAAAACCACCGAAATCAAAACCGTGACTTCAAAATTCTGGATTTTTGAGCTCATTGAGGACAAGCCAATGCAGTTAAGTAATTCTGAAATAAGCATGTAAAGGAACGTTGGTGAAATATTGTATGTGCAAGTTTTACGAAGTTGATCAAAATATTTTAATACGTTGCTACATACCACTGAATGTTTACCGTTTTCTTTTAACATATTATTAAATACTTCATATGTTAAAAGTTTTTATTAACTTCTAGCCTTGGAGGACAAGAGAAAACCAAAACATTGTCTAAAGCACATGGTAGCACTGATAGTCAGAAATGATCAATTAAATTTTAACATACGCAGATATATTTATTTCCACTTTTTTGCAGTCACAAATTTTGTCACAGCCTGAATCAAAAACGTTAGTCTATCACAGTCCAGGAAATCAAAATTTAGGCTTAATGATGTACCGTAGCCGAATACGCCGCGTCTCCCAATATCGTGAAAGCACATTAAATTTTATTGGCCTATAAATCGAACAGCAACCGTTTAATTGGATAGAACTTTATCTGAAAACTCACAACTGCAAAATTCAGATGCTAATTAAATTTTCATGTTTCTATTTCTAGGTGCTTCTTTAATATTTCATTTAATCATATATCATACAATTAGTGTTGGATCCATCACATAATTGATATAATTCCCCATCAATATTATTCATAATTCTTAACAATTTAATAAGGTCTATGAAGAACAAACTGTATGGAAGCGCAGTAAGTCTAGAGTGGCCTCTGCGAAAAGACGATGTAATTATATGGAAACGGTATAATTCCCTTATACACTGTTACCTCGTTAGCACATAGCGTCAACGAATTGTTTCATACCACGCGTTTGATGAAATTAGAGCATTCGCACGTAATTTGTGCCAGTTGAAAGGTGCCTACAGACGATCATATTTCTATGTTGTTTCATCATATATATGACCAAAATATATGATGAAGTTGTACACACGGCATATGACGAAAAAATATGACATATATCTATGATGTTTCATCATATATATCACACAGATATATGTCATATTATATAGTCGTGTGGACGATTCGTCATATATCCGACATATGAGTATGTCATATTTTTCTTTACCATTTCTGGTAGGTGCCTACATACGATCATACATCTATGATGTTTCATCATATATATGACGTAGAAGTATATCATATTATATGATCGTGTGAACAGTTCATCATATGTATGTGTTCGGTAATCACTGAACAATAAAACTACTTGATGAAAATCAAGTAATTTTGGAGTACTCAAGAAAATGATTTAGAAGGCCTTGAAAAGTTTTCCTTAGCCATTATATCATTTCTTGAGGGAGAGTTTTAGTCATGAAGAATTTTCTTAAAATCTGGGTTTTGCAGTTCTTTCAATTCTAATTAATTTTAAAAGAGTTTTTCTTTCTACAACATGTTCTAAACTAAAATATGTTAACGTTAAGTGTTATTTTGTTGGAACTATTTTAGATTAATCTTTAATTTTCAGCTAAAATGTAAATCTTGTGTTTAATTGTTTCTTGTGAACTAAGTCCTTTGAATTATTGTTTTGTGAATTAATTATCAAATATTTTTGTGATCTATATCTTGTGAACTAAATCCTGTGAATTATTATATTATTGTAGTTTATTGTTACATTTTGACAATTTCTGCAGCTGCTTCTGCTGGGATGAATGTAAATCATACACTGCCTGAAATAAAATTACCGATATTTTCAGGGGATCCAATGGAGTGGGTCCCATTTCGAGACTTGTTCTGAGTCTTTATCGGTAAGGATGTTAGTCTTCAGCCAGCTACTAAGATGTATTATCTTAAAACTCAAACCAGCATTAAACCAGCAGTGAGTTATACCGTGATGACACAATCATAAGAGACTCCTAGTGAAAAGACCGACGCTCGATGTGCCATCTGTAAGAACAATCACTATGTGTTGTGGTGTCCTAAGTTCAAGGTCATGTAAACAAATGAGAAAGTCGACACAGTTAAGAATTTAAGACTTTGTTTTAATTGTTTGGGCAGTCACAGGGTGCAACATTGCACAAATAAGAATCGTTGCCAGAAATGCAGTGCTATGCACCATACTGAAATACATTTTGATTGGGTTTGTTTTGGCCTCTATCCCTACGTTCCCTAATATTTGTCTAACTCTTTTGGTGAGTCTCCTGTCATGTGTGATTGCCACTCTCCTGTGGTCTTCCTGATGTTCCTGAGTGAGATTTTGCTGGTGGAGGGTTGTGAGTGTGTCTCTTCTTTGCATGGCTGCGATTTTCCTAATGCGGTTTTCAATCAGTTCCTCGCGGTATCCGTTCATCTTTGCTGTCTCCTTGATGTGTTCCCTCTCGCTCCTAAAATCCCTCTCTGACATTGGGACATTCAAAAGGCGGTGGATCGCTGTTATTGAACGCTGCCATTTTGTGTTGTGCTGGGTGGTTAGAATCACTGTGTGTGGGTTTCCTGAATATTTCAAACGCCAGCTTCCCGGTTTCTCTTTTTATCATTAGGTCTAGGAAAGGTATTCTTCCTCCTTCTTCTACCTCCAGTGTGAATTTGATGCTCTTATGTCTCCTGTTCAGTTCCTCCAGCGTTGCTTCAACTTCCTCCCGGTCGATTATGGCGAATATGTCGTCTACGTATCTAATCCACATTCTTGGCATTATTCCATCTTTCAAGAGGTCTTCTTCTAATTTCTTCAGAAATATCTCAGCCATGAAGCCTGATAGTGGGTTGCCCATAGTAACTCCCTGTGTGTTCCTGTAGTATCTACCTCTGAACGTGAAGTGGTTTTCACTCATGCATAAGCCAACTAGTTTTACGTACTGCTTGACTTTATGTTTCCATCCATTGCTTTCGTTTTTTGTCATCAGCCATTCTTCTAGGAGCACCAAGGTGGTGTTCACAGGTATGCTGCGGAAGAGCGCTTTGATATCAAACGAGACCATCAGCTCCTCATTCTCTATGGTGCTTGTTTCCTCTATCTTCTTAACCACCTCCTTATAATTCTTGACACTTCTAGACGACATGTGTCCTTCCATGGACTCAAACTCTCTCAGCAGCCAGCGCGCTATCCTGAGGGTTGGTGAATTGGTCCCTGCCACGATTTCCCTCATATCCTGTCCTGGTTTGTGGATTTTCGGCAGGCATTTTATACGTGGAAGGCTTGGGTTAGGGACCTTTAGCCCTCCGACTTGATCACCTAGCAGGTTCCTGCATTCTCTCAATGTTTTTTCGACTCTTCTTATTGATTCAGGGAGGGGGTCGGTCCTTAGTTCCTTGTAGTTCCCTTCCTCAAGTTTGTTAGTCACCATGTCATCATACTCCGTTTTGTCCATGATTACGATTTTGTTGCCTTTATCGGCTTTCAGATAGTATACTGGTTTTCCTTTTAACTCCTTGATCAATTTCGGATATATCTCAGCTCCATTCTCTATTGTCGAACTATTCCTTCGGATGATCTTGCCAATTTCTTCCCTCACTTGGTTCTTTTCCCCTGCTGGGCAATACTTTATGCCAGCCTCGATGTCTGTGACGATTTCTTCTGTGGGGATTTTTTTCGTTCCGACGGCATAATTCAGTCCTCTGTTGAGCTATTTCAATTGTTCAATTGAATAAACCTGCGTGGACCTGTTGACTACGAAATCCGGTATCATTTCCACTACCGTGGATGTCCTGTTCATAGTTGTAGGTTTGTTTGGCATAAGCATGTTGAATTTCCTCAAAAGTGAGCTTCTCTTTCTCATTTTTTCACATGTGTAGGCTGTTTGTATCTTGCTCAGAGTGTCATATAGATGTTCCTGTTGTCCTTCTATCCAGGCCAAGCATAAATGTGCGCTGCAAGTGCGTAGGGTGACGTCGCTTAATTTCCTATACAGGTGGCTGATGCTTCGGTTGATCAGTTCTTTTTCCATTCTCCGTTTGTTCTGCATCGCATTCTGTATGGAGGATCCTATTCTAATCTGGTGGCTTTTTGGGGTGATGTTGTGTCTCAAACAAGATTTTAAGAATTTAATGTCCTCACTAATTGTTGCCATTTGTTTTTTCAGTTTCAATAACACGTTGAATTCTCTATTGGGCCTGGTCGCCATTATCATTGGGTTTGTTTTTGTTCGAGGAATTGATAATAGCGTTTGAAAAATTTTTTTGTTGGAATTTAAGATTTAAAAAACATGGTTCCAATAATACGCTATTTTCATTATTTTATCTATGTCAGACAAATTTGTTTCGACAACTATATATGTTGTCTTCATCAGTGACAATTACAAAACTAAAGATAACATGGCAATGTTGCTTATAAATATAGTTAATACATAAAATTCCCAAAACAACTAGTTGACTAGTTCGAGGAGTGGTGAATCGCACCACCCATTGTTGTCGTTGAGAAGTAACTCTGGGTTTTCCCTTGATATCATTAAACTTTCGTAAACATCAAGTTTCCTCCCATCATTTACTTCTTTGATGATCCTGACGTTGTTGATACTAATTGAGTGTCCTTCCTCCACGATGTGTTTGGCCACTCTGGATCGTATGGTCCCACCTCCTGTATTTCCGTGCTTGTCTGCTTTTTCCGCCTCTTTTGTGTGTTCAGCAAATCTCGTCGTGACCAATCTTTTTCTCTGGCCGATGTACATCATGTCACATTCCGGACATGCTATTTTATATATCCCACTTTTTTCTTCCAGTTTCTTCTTATCCTTAGTTGATCCTAAAACGTTCTTCAGCTGCTGTCTTCTGCTTGTGGGTATGGCCTCTATCCCTCCCTAAAGAGTTTGACAAATATTAGGGAACGTAGGGATAGAGGCCATACCCACAAGCAGAAGACAGCAGCTGAAGAACGTTTTAGGATCAACTAAGGGTAAGAAGAAACTGAAACATTGCCATGTTATCTTTAGTTTTGTAATTGTCACTGATGAAGACAACATATAGTTGTCGAAACAAATTTGTCTGACATAGATAAAATAATAAAAATAGCGTATTATTGGAACCATGTTTTTTAAATCTTAAATTCCAAGAAAAAAATACATTTTGATGTTGTGACTGAGGCTGGGCCCAGTCACACATGTTCCATTTCTTTCTCCCCTTTTTGCCCTAGCCCCCCCTTGAAAAAAGAGAAAAAAAAATCTTTCATGGGAACTCGTCCGTTCCCAGCCCAAAATGCTGACGCCGCATTTTGGGTTTCCATGCGCGAAATTCTGTCGCGATCAAGCCTTATCACCAAGATGAAACTTGATCGCGACAGAATAAATAATCATGCGCGATAAAATTCCCGTTGCGGTCAAGTTTTATCACTCTGATAAATTTGACCGCAACCCAATCGTAGAATCGCGACGAACTGGCGCGATCGGATTCCATCACCGTCGTGATTAAATCCGATCGCGTAAGTTCTAAAAATTGAATAAAGCGCTGATTGCGCGCATTTTTCGTCGCCATGCGCAACCTAATGAAAATGCGCCTCAGCATTTTGTGTCCGGATTTAAGGGCCCCAAACTGACGCGCATTTTCAGTCGTGCTTTAGCCGGCGACTGGAATAGCCGCCGCCCTCTTTTCGTGTTTACCTTTTTGTGTGTTTCCAAAACTCGCAGACAGTCATCGGGCAGACCCCGGCTCCGAAAACTAAACGTAAGTTTTTATAAATTTTGAAAAAAGGATATCTAAACACACGTTTTTAGTTAAAAGAAAAGTTTAAAGACAAAAAGGAAAGTTTTAAATATATAAAAAAAAGTTAACAAGAAGAGAAAAAAAAATTTTAACACAAGTTTTTGGGTTTTGAGAAGTTATGACAAAAGGATATCTGAACACACGTTTTTAGTCAAAAGAAAAGTTGAAAGAAAAAAGGAAAGTTTTAAAAATAAATAAAGAGGTTAACAAGAACAGAAAAAAACTAAATTTTTTTAACACAAGTTTTTGGTTTTTGAGAAGTTATGACAAAAGGATAATTAAACACACGTTTTTCGATTAAAGAAAGAAGGAAAGTTTTAAAAAATATAAAAGAAAAGTTAACAAGAAAAAACAAACAATAAATTTTTTTAAACTATTATTAAACCCGAAAAAAAACAATAATGGGGTCTATTCTGGCGAAATTTGCTAAATAGCAGATTTTTCTGCTACGGGCGATAGCAGATTTGGCTCGTAGCAGAGTTTCGATAAGTTGGTATTCTGGCTACCAACTATTTTCGAATCTGCTACGAACGGAATTTCGCAAATTACTTTTAGCCAAATCTGCTATCTTTGACGTTGAAAGTGTAAACAAAAACATAAAATGAAATAAACTATAAGTTTAAATGCCTTTTTGGCGTGAAAAATGTGTTAATAAGTAAAAAATTTGTTTTAAATTCATAAATTAAGAGACACTATTGCTAAATATTTAATGAAAGACAACAGTTTTCTCGTTTGGATTTTGGTAAAATACCCAAATAAGTTTGTTTGGTGGTGCAACAAAATAATTAAGGATTAATTATTTTTAAGGAACTTTAAGAATTTCTAGAGCATCAACTCAAGGAATTCACTCTATTTGATAGTAAAGGCTTCAATATAAGCACGAAGATATTTAATTTGGGTGCATTGAGTGAAAGATTTGGTCAATTCGTAATCACCAAAACGGAGGGGGCTCTTTGGATTTTGGAAAAGACGACGGCATAAGGACTACCACAAAAACAAAGTGATCTGATTATGTTTTTGGAATGGAAGACACATAAACCGAGTCGAGCTATATCATGATATTCCACAAAATGACCAACTCAAACCAGAACCAGAAGAAAATGAAGCGACTATTTGATACTACATAGTATATGGATAAATTTGTTAAAAATACTATACTAATACTACATATTTCTCAAAAATAGTTATGGGTATTTGAAAATAAATACCTTTGGAAGAAAAATCATATCATATTATGGACATAGTGTTCGTCACGAAGTGGATGCAGACGGATTCCGGTTCAGAGATAGTCTCTGGAGTAGAATTAATTTTCATCTAGAGACTATCTCTGAACCGGAATCCGTCTGCATCCACTTCGTGACGAACACTATGTCCATAATATGATATGAGTTTTCTTCCAAAGTTATTTATTTTCAAATACCCATAACTATTTTTGAGAAATATATAGTATTTTTAACAAATTTATCCATATTTCTTTCGCAAGAATTAGAATAGACCCAACAAATGATGAAATATTGAAAATGAATGAATTGTAAACATAAAGAAGGCAAAATAAACAAATTTTGTTCACATATTCCAATTTTTCGTCTATTTAATGAAATATAAGTGGAGTAATTATGATTTTTTCTGTTTTTCGTCTGCAAAAATAGTAAATGTCTTGAAACATGGCAACATATTTAAGGAAAATTTCTTAAAATCTGCAAATTTAACAAAATACATTAAATTTTATCATTTAGGTATGAATTTTTATACTTTTCTATATGGGATAGCAGAAAACTTTATCATAAAGGCAGCTAAATTGAGGCAGCTATGATAGCAGATATTTAACAGAATTATAGCAGATTTTTCTGCTATTTTTACACCCAGAATAGCAATTTTTGTCACTTTCGTTAAGTTACGAAAGGCAACAACAATGCTATGGGAAATAGCAGATTGTAAAAATAGCAGAATCTGCTATGACCGGCCAGAATAGACCCCATTATAAAATAGTGAGTTTAGTGAGTTAAGTCAGTCTAAACAACATGTGATTAAGAAGCTTAGTATATCCGACTGTAACCTTTTTTTGAATAAAATTCAATTGAGCGGTAAGCGCTCTTTGCTAATTAAACCAAAAAAAAAAAAACTCTAACTAAGTGCAGGTGAACTTCGCCTGCAACACGCTGGATCAGATCCCAAACAAATAAAAAAAAAAAACAAAACGGGAAACATAATAATATAAAGTGTAGTGAAAAGGGTTTTTGAGCTCCAGGCGAGCACAAAGTAAACCCCAACGAAAATTTTCTCGGGGCTCCAACCCTGCCCGCACCTTTAGGGACCGGTGAGTCCACACCAACAATAGTTATCATCAGCCAGCCGGGAAGCTAGGACACACGACCCCCAACCCAAGGATTTTACTGTAAGTTAGAAATAAATTTTAATTTGTAACATACTAGAAGTGTAAACCTTTTGAGAGCCTAGTACTTTTCTTTTTCTCTCTTCAATTTCATTAATTATAATTTCAAAAAAAAAAGGAAAATATATATAATGAAAAATAAAAATAATAATTAAAAACAAATAATAATCCGCGCGCCTAGTAGAAATCCAAGATTTCCCCTGTCCAAGGTAAGAGTCTTGGACAGTCTGCTAGGCAAGGGAATGTCTCGCTGACATTCCAGATACTACGCACCCAATAATATAAAAATATAATAATGATATAAAAAGGAAATTTTACAGTCCTCAGATCTTCCTTCACCGGCTCCTGTTTCCGAGCCCGCATTCTTAATCACATTTGTTAATTGTAGTCAGGAAGTACGAAAGTTTGGAACATCCTACTCTTTCGAGTACGTATCTTAGATTTTAATTTTGGGTTCCTAGATTTTGGAATTCGTGTTCGTTCAGTTTCCCTAAGGTCGTATCGTAGACCTTGCCGCTGACATTAGTCGCTGCCCGTTCGTTCGTATCCTCTCATCTTCCGATCTCTTCGTACCTTTTCATACAAACATGCTCGTCCCTATGATCGTCTAAACCTCAATAAGCATAACCATTGTGTGTTAGTCCCCTTTTTCTGAACGGCTGTCTTCAAAGATCATGCGAACCGATATTGCGAAATTGATGCAACAAAAAAAAAAATCTTTTTTACATAATATCCTTTTGTTGAAGATATAATCAGTTTAGCAAGGAATGTAAACGACCTCAAGGACCTTACCTAAATTCAATCAAATGTTATATTCTGTTACGCGTTTTCCCTCTTATAAGATATTGAAATCCTTCGGTACTGTGCTGTTACTACTGTGCAAATACTGTTCAACATCCCCTTTTTAAGTCCGTTAGTCTCGTTAATAATAATCATTTCTCTAATTCCATTTAATCTCTAAATCCGTTTAACGCTCAAAATAATAAATGTCCTTGATTTCGACCCGTTAGTTATTTAAGTCTTTAGCAAATTCCACCTTCCATTGATCAGCTTTGATCTTCGGTTAACTCTTGCTCAACAGTAACTTTCAAACATCCTAATAATGTCTCCTCCCACGTTTCACGATCTTTGCCTTGCGCAAATGCAAATCAATTCAGAGATCGTCAAGTTATATAACAACTTCAGTAAGGCACCCAAATCTTCAAGAACCGCCGATTATACAAAAAGGAAACTCAGACTCCTAGAGGAAGCTTGGGGAAATTTCCAAAAGGGCCATGTTTCTCTCAAAGATCACTCCGAACGGGATGATAAGCATGAATATTTTACTCTAGACTGCCATGGGAAGGCCCACGATTGGTACAAGACCACGAAAGCAGCCCTTAGTGATTGGCTCGTTAGCCCCTTACTAGCTAAGGCTACCAGCCAATTTTTTATACCTCCAGCTCCGAAACTCAAAAAAAGGCTAACGCCCCCGAAGTAGAATCCGAAGTCAGCGAATCACCTAATCCTTTAAGGCTCAAGCTCCAAAAGGAAAGAAGCCAGGTGATTCGGCGAATCGTTTCTCAAATTACCCCTGACTTCCTCCGAGACGCCAGCAATGTTGGCTTACAGAATAAAATCACCACCCGGAAAAAATACTGGGAACATTTTGAGCAGACACATTTCCAAATTCTAGTGGATTTGTACGACGACGAGGAAGAAGATGCATATTTTACCAGTAATACATTCGAGGAGATCCAAGGACAATATGATACTACCTTTGACCTCCTGCAAGACGGGTTGCAGGACAGATACCCTTTCCAAGAACCTAATATCCAGGACCAATTTAATGCTACATTGGGTTCAATTCTACACCATGCTTCTCCAACGTCCGGGTTCTCCCTTGCCAATTCACAACGACTGTTGCCAGAATTTTCCGGAAATACCAGGGATCTACACCGATTCCTTACCTGTGCGGATGACATTTTTTCCACTGTGTCAACGGGGACAGACCCTCAAAGTTTCATGGGTCAAAAGTAAATTGAGTAGTCCAGCGTACGACGTGTACAAATATAACCCCACTGACGACTGGACTGTTCTACGTTCCGCTCTATCATCCAAGTTCGAAACCCGACTATCCAGATTTACCCTCCAAACCCAATTAGGACAGTTAAAGCAGAAAACTGGCGAGCGTGTTAAAGAATTCTTAAATCACCTGACCACCACCTTTACTCTGTTGAACGAATCCACGCGAAAATATACCAGCGACAACGTCCTGCTGAGATCCCTCCTTAAAGACAACGAGGCACAGGCCGTTAGAACCCTCGAAGACGGGCTGCTAAATGGCCAGCTGCAAATGCTTGCCAAGGTATTTTCTGAAAAGAAACTTGCCTCAATGTCCGACTATGTATTAGAGCACGCGACGCGACTTAATCAAATCAATACCCCGAGACAGGATCCAACGAAACCCCGGGTAGATTAACCACAGCAAAGTCATTTAAGGAATACTACCTGCTTCAGATGTGGCCAGCCAGGGTACATCGCCCCACAGTGCCACTTACCGCCCCGCTCCGTACAACGCCAGGAAAGGTCTAACCCATCTACAATACACCACCTCTCGTCCGGGAACAGAGCCCCTGAAAACTCCATTCCAAAACAGATTCTGAAAATCTGCAATTATTGCCATAACAAAGGCCATACCATTGACGAATGTCGGAGAAGGGAGGCTAACAACCGAAGAAGAAGGCCACCACATAACTCACAATCGCGTTACTCACAACCCCTGTCTCCCCTGTCACCGCCGAATCCTCCTTACCCGTCAACTACGCATTCCAACAACCCGGAAAACTCCCAGGTGCAGGGGAAATTCGTCGGCAATCCCCCGCAGATCGTCATTTAGGCCGACGTACATGGAAATCTGACCCAACCTTCCAACACTCAAGGATAAAACTCCCTATAACCGTACGACCTTCATCCATTACCCTCACCCTGGCCTCTAAAGTGTCCGTTAATCCATATACCGAATTCTTAATAGATACCGGAGCGGAGATCAGATTAGTTCGAAGTTAGTCCCTGAAACCTGGTAGTAGGTATTACAGTGAGGTTATTTGTCACCTCAATACGGTCTTTTCTCAATCTACCTTCACTGAGGGTCTCATAATAAGCGAACTACAGCACGAAGGTGCAGATTTCAAAATTGAACATCCTTTTCAAATTCTGAGCGGCGCTTCGGCAATGGCATATGAAGGTTTATTAGGTCACGACTTTTTGACTAGATATAAGGCACAAATTGATTATGGGGCACAGATACTGACACTCGAGCTCAGTCACAACTCGATTCCTTACATCTTGGAGCAATATCTCAGTGATTTCCCTCATTTTCATCGAAGGACTATAAATTCCACTAATACGCGTCCTGGGCAAGACGTTAAACTGCATCCAACGTTCACTCCTTCTTCATCATTCTCGTCTATTACACGTCCTTGGCAAGACGTTAAACTGCAACCAGAAACGTTTCATTCAATGGATTCTCGTCCTGGGCAGGACGTTGAACTGCATCCAATACCTTCATCTTCGACAAAATTTCTCCTCTCGTCCTTACCAGTCATTTCGACACCTTCTTCGCCAGTTAATCATCCTTGGCAAGACGCAAAACTGCAACCAATGATCTCTTCTCCGTCATTTTCATCACCATTCTCGTCAGCGTCGTCTTCGCCTATCCTCTCTTCTTCGGGTCCTCCGACTCCGTCCACATCTTCCTCGTCAGCCTCGTCAGTTAATCGTCCTCGGCAAGACGTTACACTGCGGCCAATAATATCCTCTTCCACTTCTTTATCTCCGAACGTCTCCCCCTCATTTTTATCAGTCACATCATCGGCATCGTCAACATCGCCTCCGTCGATCACACGTCCTGGACAAGACGTTAAACTGCACCCAGCAGCATCCCCTTACTCGTTCGTTAAATCAATAATATCTCCTTCCACGTTAGTTATGCCAATAATATCTACGTCATCAATATCTCCTTCCTCACCAGTTAATGCAGCATCTCCTCCCTCGTTAGTTAAGTCAGAAATATCTCCTTCCTCGTTAATTAAGTCAACAGTTGTATCTCCTTCCTCGTTTGTTAAGTCAGAAATATCTCCTTCCTCGTTAGATAAGTACATATATATCTCCTTCCTCGTTAATTAACCGTCCTGGGCAAGACGTTAAACTGCACCCAGTCACATCTTCTCAAAAGGGCATTCGTCCTGGGCAGGACGGTAAACTGCAACACGTTCCAACCCAACCCAAGTACCTTAAAGAAATAATTCCCGGAGTGTATATAGGCAATTCTATTGGTACTCCTGAAAATGGAATGGTAAAAATCTTAATCCTCAATACTACAGAGGAAGACGTCAGTTTACCCCCCCATGATCTGGACCTAGAGTATCTAGATGCGAAGAATTTCGACATGATAGCTCCAAACTTCGACCAAGATCCAATTGAAGGCAGAATAAAAAAACTGCAGAACCTTGTAAAATTGGATCATTGTAATGAAGAAGAAGAGACATAAATTCGAGATATCTGTAGAACCTTCAATGATATATTTTATCTAGAAGGATATATATTGTCCTACACGGACGCGACTACCCATAAAATTGAGGTAGAAGCAAATCATCCCCCTATATACACTAAACCGTACAGAGTACCGGAGGCAAATCGTAAGGAAGTGGATAACCAAGTCCAAGAGATGCTAAAATCAGGCATTGTCAGACCATCCTATAGTCCCTGGAACTCTCCCCTACTCCTCGTTCCGAAGAAACCCGATGAACAAGGGAATAAGAGATGGCGAGTAGTGGTAGATTTCAGGCGTCTTAATGAGATTACGGTAGGAGACGCGTTCCCTCTATCAAATATAACAGACATATTGGTCGAACTTGGAAAATCTAAGTATTTTACGACGCTCGACTTGGCCGGTGGATTCCACCAGATAAGAATGGACGACAGGGATCGGGAAAAAATAGCCTTCAGTACGCCTTATGGCCATTACGAATACAATCGAATGCCATTCGGTCTGAAAGGAGCTCCCGCTACATTCAAAAGAACCATGAATAATATCTTGTCCGGATTACATGGAATTCACTGCTTCATTTACATGGACGACATAGTCATCCATGGCTACAATCTATCTCAACACAACAATAGGCTCATTGCTGTATTCCAACGTTTACGCGACTTCAAACTAAAGTTGCAGGCAGAAAAATGGCATTTTCTTCGGAAAGATATCATGTATCTGGGACACTCAATTACGGAAAACGGTGTCAAACCAGATCCAGGGAAGATAACAGCAGTCAAAACCTATCCAAGACCTAAAAAGGTAAAGGATATTAGAGCCTTTCTCGGATTTATATGGTATTACCGTTGATTTATCCCAAAATTCTCTAAGATCGCCAAACCCTTGACCAACCTTGTAAAAACGGACGTACCCTTTAAATTTGACGCCCTTTATGACGAAGCCTTTACGAACTTAAAGCAACGGTTAATAACCTCTCCCATCTTGGCATATCCCGACTTTCCGCGGCAATTTTACGTCATGGCCGATGCCAGTGACATAGCTCTAGGAGCTGTCCCCTCGCAGCAGGACGAAGATGGAGACCACCCCATTTCATACGCGAGTCGTGCTCTAAACGGCGCCCAAACAAGATACTCGACAATAGAGAAGGAATTACTTGCTATCGTGTACGCCGTGGAACAATTTCGTCCATACCATACGCCTCTAGTTTTGGTCATGAATCTAAAGGACCACTCGTCAAGATTGATGAGATGGAGAATCCGTTTAGAAGAGTACGACTACACGATAACCCACAAGGCCGGGAAACTTAATACAAACGCCGATGCCTTAAGTAGAGTAACCGCGGAAGTAAAAGAGAACTCTCCTGAGACCGATAAATCGGAAAAACGAAATTACCCTAAAAACACCACCTCCCTATACGCGATAACAAGAAGCCAAGCCAAGGTTTCTGATAACCTGGACCAGGATGCAAAAAAGAAGGCCAGAACCAACAATGACAACTACTTATCATCATCCCTTATTGAAACTGACGACTCTTTATTACTGTCTAAATCTGTCCGTGCCAAATTCTTTATTTTGCCCACAAGAGACACTAATCTTGAACGGCGTTTAGCCGCCATGATAAGTATCGATTTGAGCGAAATCGATTTCTCCCTCGAACCTAAAATATTCTCTTTCAAAGAATCCAATTTCATTGTCAAAACATTAATACTTCCCCTTCGTACCCTTCAGGATGAGGGCAACCTTAACACTACCCTCTCCAACTTCGTATCCCTGGCCGTAGAAAGAAACCTGAAGACCATACACATAAGTATTCCGAAACTGGAACTACAGACTCTAATGACACTTAAGGACAAAATCCGTAAGGCGTTTAAAATCGACACAACACTCCGAAACAATTAGGTACTTAGATGACCCTAAGGAAATGGAGCAAATAATAAAAGATTTCCATTTGCTACCCACGGGAGGCCACCAAGGTGTATCTCGGAGCTTGAAGAGGATCAAGAAACAGTTTTATTGGGAAGCAATGACCCAAGCTGTTGTAACATTTATTAGAAACTGCAAACAGTGCCAAATAAATAAAGTATCGCGAAATCCTAAGATCCCTATGAAAATAACTTCAGTGAGTTCCAAGCCTTTCGAAAGAGTTTATTTAGATGTTGTGGGGCCACTACCCTTTTCGTACCTGGGAAATAAATACCTCCTAACTTTCCAGGATGATTTAACAAAACTTTCGGAGGCAATCCCTGTTCCCAATGCTGAATCAACCACCCTCGCGGAAGCGTTCACTACTACAATCATATGTAGACACGGGATACCTGAAAGCATCTTGACTGATTAAGGTGCTAACCTAATCGCAGGAGTGTTTCAGGAAGTCTCTAAACTCCTAAGGATCAAGAGGCTGAAAACAACTCCCTACCACCCTCAGTCTAACGGAGCCCTAGAGAGAAGTCATCGAACTCTAGCGGAATACCTCCGTTCTTACATAGAAAAGGATTCCCTGTCGTGGGACACCTGGGTTCCTTACGCCATGTTCGTGTACAACACTACTCCCCACTCCAGTACCAATTATTCCCCGCACGAACTCCTTTATGGTTTTCCTCCCCCAAAATTGGGTACAATTACGATAATTATGCCCACGAACTCAAGGCCCGACTCCGGCACTGTCATCAAAACGCTAAACAAATCGCGTTAGAAAATAAAGAGCGATCCAAACAATACTACGACAGGGGAACACAACAAAAATCCTTTGAAATCGGAGATCTGGTCCTTCTAAAAGCGAGAACAAAAGACAACAAATTCTCACCCTTATGGCAAGGCCCTTACGTTTTAACTCAGGTGAATACCCCTTAAAATTCAACAATAAAAATAAAAAGCAAGGAAAAACTTTCGTTCCCAGGGCACGGGGTTTATCTGTTCACGGCCCTGTGCGTTACCGTCTCAGCTTTCTCTCGCGGGGAGCTGGGAATCCAAATTACTCCTCTCACCTCCACGGCCTATACTTCGAAGAAATAGGAAGGACGAGACTGTTCACAAGCGAATAGAACATAATAACTTACTACGACCTAGCGGCCTTCCAGGAAGAATACCTCTCAATATTAAGAATCACGGGTAAGCTTCAGCAAATGTGTAGCCAGTTGGCCTCTGAGACGCCCCTAAAATCGATCTGTCTCTCTCATATCGCGCAATAAGATAACTTAGAGGAAGCGATAGAAAACAAAGATAGGGTTATATTTCCCCCACTTAGAAAAATTAGGTCCCTTTTTAATTTTGTCGGGAAGATTACCAAACCCCTTTTTGGAATCCTTAATGAGGACGATGCACAAAAATACGACGAGCAAATCAGGAACCTTCAACAAAATAATCTCCACTTACATTCCCTATTAAAAAATCAGACTTCTATTCTGGACGCGACCATCAACCTAACCAATAAAACCCGGGAAAGCATTCGGAAAAATCGTGCCGTGATCTTCTCCAAATTAACCACTCTTGAATCAAAAATCTCCAAAGTGGAGAGTCAAATACATGTGAATGAATGGGCTACCGAAATCAACTCTCTTCTCTCATTAGTTCTTATAGTTATAAACCAGTACCAATCCACGCAATCGGACTTAATAGAACTATTAACGGATGTAAAACACGGAAAATTCCACATTTATAATCCCTTCCCAGATGGAAAACCTTCTCTCTACCATTCGACAGGAAATGGACCCTCAAAGTACTCTTCCGTTCGATCCTCTCTCCAAATTAATCTGGCAAATTTACAAGCTCTCTATCATGTCTGCTTCAATAATCAACTTTAAATTAATCATTGAATTAAAATAACCCTTACCCTTCGGAGATACATACCTACCTTTCAGGATTCTCCCATTACCCGCAACCTACAACGATTGCTTATGCTATATTCAACCCTCTTCCGAAGTCCTGATGATAGATCTTAACCGGGAGCATTTTTGTGAATTGAGCATTAGCGATTTTCACGACTGTTTATCTTCAGACGCCTGTCAATTCTTCTGCCGAGCGAAATTCCCTATTTTTAATGCTCAGTCAAGCCCGTTCAAATGTGAAATTGCCCTTATTAGGAGTGGCGAAGATACATCCCAGTGTCAACTTACTTGTACCGAGCGTACTTCTTACTGGATTTCCCTCTTTCGCCCTAACACTTGGATCTAGGCCACCAAGACACCCCGTAACGCCGACGTTGTGTGTAACAACTCTGTTCAATCTTTTGAATTAAATCAGACAGCGTTACTCCACATTGAATCCACTTGCTAACTCAGAACTAGTAACTTCCTCATACATGGCCAAAACGAGAGACAAAGCTCTAGTTTCCCCCATACCATGCGTCACGTAAATGTCACAGCTCTCTTGGCAACCCAGCCTGATCCTAAATACACGACTCTACCCCCTCCCGAGGACCCTTATATCAAAGAATCCCCAAGAAAACCAGAGGACGACTTGGACGAATTGGCAGCAAAAATTTCACAGCAGAAGGAAGACGAACAGGTACCCCTTCTGAACCTGAACAACCACCACATTCACCATTACACTATGTTATATGTAGTCCTCTCTCTTATTCTCGTAATTGAAATTATGCAATTATGTAAAAGAGGACGCCAGCGAACCCTACCTCTTCAAGTCATGGCAGCACGTAAAAGCAACATTCCTCCCACCCGAAACCCCAGACTCTCGTTGTTCCACATACCATCTCCGCCCCAAGATGAAGATTCACCAAACGATTTAACGTCCTAAGCACGACGTTAAACTGCCCCCTTCAAGTCCTTCACCTCTCAGTAAGGAACCCTTTCGTTCATCCCAGCCATGATGTTGAAATGCTCTCTCTCTCACAAAATAAAAGCCCTTTTCTCTTCGTATAACTCCCCCTTTTTTTCTTCTCCCTCTCTCTCCGGTTTATTTTCGAATACGTTAAATACGTTTTTGTCTCTCTCAAAACCCCCCTTTCTTCTGTTCCCTTCTCATCCTCCACCGTTGGTTTTCTCTGTAGATCCCAAATTAACATCTCATCCGAAATTGACACAACTCAACGATCTCCATCGTCCTAAGCATGACATTAAACTGCATCCCCTTTCGTTAACCCTCTTTTTCTTTTCGAACTCCGTTCTCCAGCCCCATTTTCTCGTCCTTAGCACGACGTTAAACTGCTCTCCTAACACCTCTTGTTAGGAGGTAAGAGATTTATTCTTTTGAATGTGGGACAAAGTGCTCCACAAAATAAGACAAAAATATTCTAACAAATTTTAACGTGGTGTGTGCTGCTGGTACCTTCCTGGTGCTTCGAATTTGCCGAGCGATAGATGAATTTCTTTATTGACACCGGAATCTGATGGGGCTGAGTCCACTTTCGTTTGTCTTTCTTTCTCTTCGAAGTTTCTTGTCGTTTTCAATTAATTTTCACTTATGTTTCGCATGTTTGTTTATTTCTTTTTGCTTGTTTGACTTCTTTTCGTACTTCTTTCGATTGACAAATCTAAGCTTCCTTTCGACTGAGTAACTAACGGTCGTTACTCCGTTTTAGCACAAAACAGCCGTTTTGCCATACACACATTTTCCTTTTTCCCCAGGATCTACGAGATGGCGCGTTGTGTCATTGTTCAAAGCTTGTGCATGGCAATATCGCGTTAATATTATATTATACTCAAACAAGTAATCGAGGATTATTTACGCTATTCTTTTCAAGATATTAAACAAGGTCCAAAAATTCGAATGATAGAAACAAAACGAAGATGATAAAAACATCCTGATTGGAACAACTCCTCAACCATGGTTGGGAAGAATCAGCAAATTTTTTGAAAAGACTTTACTTATTTCCAGTCTATATTTATTTATAGATATACATAACTAAAATTATCTTATTATGTAAATTACGTATTCAAGTTGCGCGGCAACCTTACAAATGATTCACAAATAAACACGAAAGTAAGTTCAATGTTTGCTTGAAAAGTGACATGTAGATGGCGCGTCATGTGTTCACTGTTAAAACCAGATCCAGTTGATTTTACGTCACAAAATGTAAACAAAAACCTCAACTGTGAGGTTATAATGGACGCAATTCTTTTTTGAATTGTGAGTAAATTAAACATTTTTTCGGGTTAAAAATTTGATTTTTATTAATTTCAGGCACTTTGCTACACAGTAGCGTTGTCGGAACTTGGCGCACTTGAATGAGTAATCGTGCTAAAAGTGGATAGGCACAATCTCCAATTAGGAAGCTCCGGTTTGGAAAAATTTCTGCTTGAGCCGCAAGTGCACGTTCATACAGCGAACTTCTGCGTAGAACACGGCTGTCGTGCATTAATCCAGGCTCACCGATGGATATGTGCCTGAACATTAATTCGAAATCCACCACGGCTTCCAAATGAATACTGTAGTAATGCTTCCTATTAAAATAGGCCTCCTTATGCTCTTCTGGCGCTCTTATTTTGATATGAGAGCACTCGATGGCTCCTCAAATGCCAGGAATTCCATTCTTCTTTTGGAACTCCCTTGTAATTTTGGCGCATTCAAGACTTTCAGGCCATCGAATATTCTCGTGCGAGACCGATATCAGCCAAGAAGATACTTTTACCACAATATTCCAGGCGCCAGACTTTGACTTACCAAAAAGATTAGCTAGTACTCGAAATGGCTCAGTATTTGCAACGCACCACAGAAATATGTACATTTCTCTTTCCGGTTCAATATGTTTACGGCTAGCTTTTATTTTTGGGCTAATTCGCTTGTCATATACTTTTCTGAAAACTAAAGTATTAGCTAATAATAAAGAACACCAAAAACCAAACAATATTACCTATCAAATAATTCGCTGTTGAGCGGTGAATACGAAAGTGAGACTTAAAGTCCACTTCGCTATAAATTTAAATTTATAAATTTTTCACTTTAGCGTGTTTTTCAATAATTTCGTCAGAATCTGAGGACGTTGTCTCCAGTAGAAGCATGCAATCATCATCATTTGACTCCGATGATTCTGATGATTCCATAAGCTACAAACAAATCACATATTATATACGAATTTCTTATAAATTTCATATATGACATTACAATTCCCGCAATTATGGCTGATAATTTGTTTGCATCAATATCCAACAAGAATCTGAAAGTTCAACAGAAAATGCATTTAATTCACATAAAAATCAAATAAAGGCACATATATAAAGTTGGAATGGATTAAGTTTTATACTTACATCTGAAAATTTTGATCTACAATTATAATTTAATTTAGTTTCTGATAATCTGGCAAGTAAACTTGGCACTTGACACTTAGTACAAGGAATAAATTTTGTTTTGACACTTGACACAACGAAGAAGTTTCGCCAACTTTGAAGAACAAAATTGGATCACCCCGTAGCGTCTTTTATTCACAACTTGATCCGGATCAGAATAAAAAACACGGCTATTGATTATCTGTATAATAGTCTATAATAATCTGTATTTATTTACATTTACTTCTTCATTACACGACTAGCTGTACTCTATTCGGCAGGTTGTATATTACTAACTGAACAACAAAGATCGAAGCGACGCTCTAATAACAGAGCGTCCCCTCGATCATACGATCGGTAGGGCTGTTCAAAGTAACAGCCGGAATGGTCGAACTGTCATACACACACTGTTAGAACTGCGGCACACTGTTAGAACCGCAGTACACTGTTGAACTGCGGTACACCGTTAGAACCGCAGTACACTGTTAGACTTACTACAATCTGTGAACTTAATTAACTTGTGTAACGAACGCGGTCTTGGTAAATTAAAATTTGCTACCTTCATATACTCTGCATTTGTCGATCGTTCCGTGTTTCTTCAAGATCTTAAGGTGGTTCTCGACTGGACACTAAAATCAACTTTTACATAAATTTTTTTGATCTAGATCAATATATGATGTTCGACTGGGAAGAAAAATTGATTTATTTTTTGATCTAGATCAATTTTTCGGGATGTGGATTCATTTTCAGATTTCCCAAATACCAAACTTTACTTTAAACCAAAGTGTCACTTGACACATATGTGAAAAGTGGAGTGAAAATTTAAAAATAAGTCGAGATTGTTTGAAATTGAACTAAATCAAAAATAGAAAATTCTGCTCAACCGAATATAATTTTTTGATATGAAGTGGTGAAAATGATTAATTAATTTGAATAAAATAATTTTCACCTGCGACATAACATAAATGGAACGCTTCACTCATACACAAACGCAAGTGATCTTTCACGTTTTCGTGCTCGAGATGAGCGCAAAAAGATCAATATATATTAGTTAGAAAATATACGTATGTTTACATTTTCAAAAAGTAGAAGTAGAGAAAAGAGAAAGCAATGCCTTTAGACCTTAATGTTTAATTAACTGGACATGTTTGCTTAGGACCACTCGTGGCTCATGGCGGCAGCTAAACAAGCAGAAAGCGGTGAAAAAGATATAAGACTTTTTCTAGCTTCGGAATACATGGATTTGTCTAGATGTGAAAAGAACAGATTGTATATAATCAGATAAATATCAAAGAAAGTGGCACATATACAAAACGATGAGATTGTTTAGACGTTGGAAAATTATGATAATTTCAATCATCTGACAGTTCCTTGACAGATGCTCTTCATACAGAAATTCGAATAAAGCTTTTGAAAGATGAAATAAATAAATTTTTAACAAAAAAGCGCCATTGGGAGATTCAAATATATTTTAGATTAACTATATATTTTATTCATGTTAGTAAGATCATGAATAGAATAGATGGCTTAGCAAATAGGCTATATATGTATCATTTCTTTTTAAATCTTTTTCTTAGGTTGTGATAGCAGGCAAAAAATTAATGCCTTTAATATTGTTTATTCTGGTATGAAAGAAAGTTTATTATGATATGTTAAATTAATATATACGAAAATTACATTCAATTGCTTTGTCAACTCATTTTTCATAATTCCTAGTGCATGCAACAACAGGTTATGGGCCCCAGAAATGGAAATTATGAGTACAAAACAAAAGAAAGGTTAGAACAGAGCACGTGTATACTTGAAAAATTCATAAAGTGACATTTTCAAATTGTAAGTCATGTCTGAATCAGTCATTTAATTGTCAAGAGTCGGTTTGGAAATTGATAAAACACAATTAATAAAAAATCGTGAAAAAATAAAAATTCATAGCTTTCATGAAAATGCACAGAAACAAACCAACTATGTTTTCTATGTTTTCTATCATGGAAAATTAAGTTGAATTTAGCTCTTAAATCAAAAATCTGTATGATGTAGCGTATGTCACTACAGTTAATCCCGATGCAGATGAATCATCTCAAAATGTTATGAATTGGAACAAGAAGGACGTCGAAGCCCAAACGCTCATAGGCCTAAATGTAGAGAGCGATATAGCTACAAAAATAGCGAATGGCACAACTTCAAACCAAATGATATAGAAACATTAAACATTATTTGGTAAAAACTCAGATGTTATGCTGGCTGTACACACTCGCCGAGAGACTATCGGCGAGAGTCTCGGGCGAGAGGGCTCTTGACGAGAGCATGCATGTACACACTCGTTTATTCATTTGTGCTTAAGACTCCCACGATAATGGACGTAAAAATTGCCGCTGTCTTTTTTCTTTGTACTGCGAGTTATTATAATTATGTACGCGTTTATCATGGCAAGAAAGTTGTCAAGCCATGGCAAAAAAGAAGATGGTGGATGGTCACTAGGCATCGCAATAGAACCAGGTTATATGTGTGTATAGTAATTCTATGGATCTTGATTTCAGAGGCACCATGGAATATCAATTGGCTGAGCTAGTGGCGGAACCCTCTGGCCAGTTCAACAAATTCACCAGAATGTCATTGACTTTGAATATTTATTAGAAAAAGTTGCTCCGTTGGTAAGTAAAAAGGATACATTTAAAAGGGAGGCAATACCTGCTAAAATTCGACTAGCAATTACTTTGCGATTTTTAGCCAGTGGAGACAGCTTTGAAAGTTTACATTTTCTTTTCAAAGTTTCCAGTTCCATTATTTCGGGAATCGTGCGGGAAGTATGTGTTGCATTAAACCAAGTATTGAAGGATCAAATTAAGGTAAATGGAAAGAGAATAATTACACAATCTTTAATACATAAAAAGATATCTTTTTGAAAATGTTTGTCGCGGCTAAACTAGGAATCTGCCGAGTCGATTTCAATAAAATTTGGCATGAAGATTACTGCCCGGCAGTTGAGTGTTTATGTGAAGTTTAAAAAAAATGGGTTATAAACTTTTGGAAATATTTAAGATTTAAATTTTTCACGTTTTACTTTTCAAGAGAAAGTCGACTTAACCGCTTAAGCTTAAGATCAATAAATGAAGAGAAATCGTGCAATTATCGCATCGTTAGCGGTTACTCCCTCTCTCTTAAATATGAGATGTATTCGAGAGAACATTTCGGCATTTTGTTGATTGCACGATCTCTCTTCATTTATTTTTCTTAAGAAGCAAAGTATACTTTCTCTTCATATGAAATCCATCCATATGAAATCCATTCATACTAGAGATGGATGCGACTTCATGTCATGTGGTTTTCGATTAGGAAATGGGGATTGATTTATTTTTGGATCTTCTTATGCTCATCTCGAATACGAAAACGTCAACCTTTACTTGCGTATTAGGGAACCGTTACTTTTCGCTTTTGCAAATCGGAACAAAAGCTCTCTCTTAAGAATTCTCTATGATTTGACACTCTGTATTTCCGTAGAGCCGGTTTTAATTGTTTTCTACAAATTTTACTCGGGTTATTCAATACAATTTTGGTTCATTAAACCCGTAGCAGATGGATTTGTTCAAATTGGTGGAAAATGGTAAATATTTTTTTGAATTTCAGATCGTAGGAAATCAAAGATTCCGGGAATCCCAAGTTGACTAATTTTTTCCGGTTTGAAGGGTGCTTTTCCGGTAAAAATTTGCATTTTTAACGGTTTTTTGCCCGCGGCTAAACGGGATGCATATGTATGACCAACCCCCACTGTTTTGGCATTTCCTACCTTTCTTTTATGCATCATTTTTCTCTAAATTGAGGTTTTAAAGGTGTGCATTCAAAAGATCGTAAAATTGATAAAATTCAGATTTTGAATTTTTAACGATTTTTTGTACCTAGCGGCTAAACGAAGCGTCCTACGGGATTCATATGTATGACCGACCCCCATTTTTTTTAAATTTCCTTAATTTTTCAATACATCTTTTTTCTCTGAATTGAGTTCTGAAAAGTGTGTCCAAACAAAAGTTACGATATATGATAAAATTCAGATTAAAATTCGTAAATGCAAAATCTTGCGTTTTTTGGAAAAATTTTGTAAAGTTTTATATATTGGAAACTCAATTTGCATACTTTTTCTTTAAATCAATAGAAATACTATTACACAGAAAACAGAAATTTTTGAGTAAATTTTACTCTCCAATGGTACACATTTTTGTTTGTGTTTGTTTTGTGCAAATTTCAGAACATCAAAATTGTGTGCATTGTGTGTACATGTACATTGTGTTCCATCCGCGAAATTTTGTTTCAGCCCCCTTTCCTATTATTGTGATCACTCATTCCCTATTTGACAATCAAACATCAACATCAATTCGCGCACTGTCTGTTCTTTAAACGTTAAAGACGGTCAAAGGGGCATACGGCCCATGGATCTTTTGTCTGCTGTTACGTGTGTGATGTTGGAAAAAAATGGGTAGAGAGTCACATGGGATCGCGACATCTGGTAAATTATTTTGTCTGTGATTAAACCTTAACCTTTTTTTGTAAGGAGAAGAAAGCAATATTTTTCAACAAATTCGCCGAAAATAAATTTACACGGCTAACGTGGGCGTATTGTTGATGTGGCCGATCGGATCGGATTAACCTCTCAAATATTACTTTGCTATAAAAAATTTACATTCGGTACTAATCGAAGTTTAAGCAAAAAGTTAACCAGTTGTGCTTGAGTTTCAACCGGCAATCTATAATTCCTTATTTGTTTCATTGTTGTCACCGAACATAGGATAAATTTCGTTTTCTTATAACTACTATATTTCAATGTTTTTGTTACTTTAAAATTAATAGGTGCTGTAAGGTTTAGTAATAATTCCAAAATTGGTTCTTTTTGAAAGAGTGCTTGAATAGTTGTTTGAAGTTTATTTCTCATTTTCTTATTAAGCACTATATTCATACTTTCAATTTATTATCCATTTTACGGCGAAAATTTGTAGCCAAACTTTAATAAAAACATTGTTGAAAAAGTCGAAGATTTCTTGGAAGTTTTTGAACTTATGTTACAATCGAAAGATAACTGCTAAGAATCAAAAATCTATAACTAAAGAAAAACAAAACATATATAGTATCAACATATACAGTATACAAAAAATATGCAGTATTACGTAATGCCCAGCAAAGCGGGCGGATACAGCTGGTTACTTATAAACATTATTTATTATATGCTTCATGAAATGCCTGGCTTATAACATCAGTGGCCGTATTGCGCTCCAGATCTATTGGTGGGATCAGAACCTCATCAGATAAAATCTGGATAATTTTGGGTTGTGCTGTAACCCCTGGATCTGAATATGAATTACATGACGATTCAGGCCGCACATAGTATGTTGGTGATGTACTCGGATTTGATATTTGAAGTCGTGTCAAGTGTGTGAGTGTAGCATTTATACGCTCAATAAACAGCCCATCTATTTATGCATAATTTTTAAACTATCTGGTTCAGATAGTCTACGGGGCTTATTGGCAAGAATCTTGCCATAACGATCGAAATCATCTTCGGGCGCTTGATTCAAAACGTTATTCAGTGAACTCATGGCTTCCTTCATTGTCTCCCCAGCATCTTGCAGTTCTATGGGATTACTTCGGCGCCGCGATATTTTTGGAAATGGAGAGGAAGTCGTAGGTTCTGATTGAGGAGCATTGTCACCTTCATCTTCATTCGAAATTACACTTTCTGGCATTGGTGGATTCTGAAAATAAAAAAACTTTCTTTATTTTACAGATGCCTGAGGATGAACAGTCGAGGTTTTAATTAGGAAAAGGTTTCAGAAATTTTCCAATGTGCTAAGGAGCAATAGATGGGAAACATATTGTTATACAATTTCCTGTGCACAGTGGTTCCGAATACTACAATTATAAAAGGAGTTTCAGTATTGTACTTCTTGCATTAGTCGACAGCGATTACAATTTTATTTTTGCTGAAATTGGAAGCCAGGTAAGAATTAGTGATGGCGGTGTCTTCCGTGGTAGTCAGCTATGGCAGAGAATTCGCTCAAATAATTTAAACTTTCCGATGCCATTACCAGGGAGTTCAAGAAAAGTTCCATATGTTTTTCTGGGAGATGGAGCATTTGCTTTGGCAACTAATGTGATGAAGCCGTATCCGGGAAATTACAATGAACGAACGCCGAAACGCATATTTAATAAGAAACTTTCGTCGTCACGCGTAGTGGTTGAAAATTTATTTGGGATACTAGCCTCAAGATTCAGAGTATTTCGCAAACAGATACTACTGAAACCAGAAAAAACCACTATTATTACCATGACTTGTGTACTGCTGCACAATTTCTTAAGAAAGAGTAGTACGTCATCGGCAATATATACACCTCCAGGCGCAATTGACATTTATTACAGTAGCAATGAACTCATCATGCCAGGTTCGTGGAGGGATGAAATTGAAGACAAGTGTGCCATCAGACCCTTGCAACAAATACCAAGAAAACCCGGCCAGGATGCAAATCAGATTAGGGAAGAATTTACAAATTATTTTTTCAATAGTTATAAAAATATTCAATGATTATTATCGAATATTATCGAAAATAAATATAAATGCTTACTCACCTCTACAAACGTGTTTATAGATTTCCTACACTACACAATATCCTTTAAAAATGAGTCCATAAAGTCGTATGCAAACCATATTGGCTTATAAACTGAACCACCTGCCACTCCAGTTTGCATAGACCCAATAACCTTTCTTTTATGGCCACGGTACGTGGCTATAAGTAAATCCCGCTTCATTTTCAAATCCTGAAGTGGAACTTCAAGAACTTCGCTGATTCGGGTCCACGCATCGTGTGACCATTGCTTGTCCTTATGTTTTTTGTCTTTGGTGTTCCATAGAGGTGCCTCCATTTGGTAATTTTCCAAAAATTGTATTTCCCGCTCATTTGTCCACATTTTGAAATACATACAGTCTTTAAAACAGTCAGACGGTAAATTAATAGTCAGACGGCAACGAGTGTGTACATGCTTCTCTGGTTTGGGCGCGAGATCCAACGAAATCCCTTGACCCGCGCTCAAATTACCGACACGCAACCGAGACCACCTAGACGAGAGACGAGAACGCGAGACGAGACGAGAACACTATGTACACACTCGTTCTCGGCCTGTCTCGGGGTGTCTCGGCGAGTGTGTACAGCCGGCATTACAGTAGAAGCGATGAGAGAACAATTTGAAATCTGTATGCGTGTGTGGTGAACCTTCTTTCCACGACAAAACCTAAAAGGAAAAAGAATTAATATAGAAATATCATAAAAAACTTACCATTGGAATCCACATGGCAGCCACACGTCATCCACTCGTCACTTGTCACTCAAAACACACGATCATCCAACTAGTACTAGAATGTACTAAAAGTACTAGAAACCAGTCGGACTAGTCGCCGCCAGAGGTCAGCAGCGTTAAACGTGACAACGCGAGAAATGGGACATTGTGAAATGGAAAGGAATGCGCGGGAAATGCAAAGTGATTGCGAAACTGGGACAGAAAACACCCTAAACACCCATAGGCCAGAGCGTGATGGTGTTTAGAGTGCCCTTGTATCAAGGCCGGGATTTGGTTGTTCATTTCTGACAGCCTTCGCTTGAATGATTCCAATTCTTGGATGTGTGGGGCTGTTGTATATATATATTTGAATCTGTGTTCTTATATATATACTTATATTTTTTTCCTGTTAAATAATTTAATTTTTATGCTAGCAGTCAGTGCGTAGATTTACCTTTAGCTTCATTGTTAACTTTATGTTGAAGGCAGGCTTTAAATACATGTTTTGGTTGTGTGGTTCATCTATTTATTGTTCAACAATTTGGTCAGTTCAAATTCCTTAACTATTACAATTCAAAATGCTCTAAATATTTTCCAATATGATTTCCTTATTGTTACCTCTACTCTATATAATCCAAAGTGTTATGTGTATCTTCCAATATTATTTCCAATTTGATATCTTTACTCTATACAATCCAAAGTTACATTTATCTTCCACTATTATTTCCAATTTGATATCTTTACTCTATACAATCCAAAGTTACATTTAACTTCCACTACAATTTCCTTATTGTTACCTCTACTCTATATAATCCAAAGTATTATGTGTATCTTCCAATATTATTTCCAATTTGATATCTTTACTCTATACAATCCAAAGTTACATTTAACTTCCACTACAATTTCCTTATTGTTACCTCTACTCTATATAATCCAAAGTATTATGTGTATCTTCCAATATTATTTCCAATTTGATATCTTTACTCTATACAATCCAAAGTTACATTTATCTTCCACTACAATTTCCTTATTGTTACCTCTACTCTATATAATCCAAAGTATTATGTGTATCTTCCAATATTATTTCCAATTTGATATCTTTACTCTATACAATCCAAAGTTACATTTATCTTCCACTACAATTTCCTTATTGTTACCTCTACTCTATATAATCCAAAGTATTATGTGTATCTTCCAATATTATTTCCAATTTGATATCTTATTCTATAAGATCCAAAGTGTTACTACTATTTTCTAATGTGAATTCTTCCTAGGGGAGGCTACCAAGTTTTGCCTATCCTCGGACTATTCGTAAATTCCAACCTTAGCCTTTAAATCCTCACAACCAAAAGTACGTTCATTTAACTAATTTCTATTTATTTGCGTGTTTCACTTATAACTATACATTTTTATTTCCGACTCTTCCCTCTCGTAGTGGTCTTCTGACGCTTCTGTGCCTGCCTCTTCTCTTGGCGGTATCGCAGCCGTTCGCTATGGAGCCTCTGGAGCTCACGGCTGATCTGCAGGCGCTCTTCCTGTCCAACCGCAATCAGCAGGCGACGGCGAACCTCCTCGATTGCTCGCCGGAACTTGGCCTCCGCGCCAGTGCGATACTTCGGGGGACGAGGGGGCTCCGGTGCTGGTGTGGTGTCTTCTGTCCTACCTCGTCTCCTGGCCCGGTACTCTTCCAAGGAGATTGGTCTTGGGCCGGCCGCTGAGTCCCGTAGCGCCTCCGCTAGCGTAGTTCGTGCTGTCCCCGACACTACGAAATAGCCCCGATTAATGCCTGGTCAGGAACTCAGTTGTAGGGCTCTGATAGCCGCTTTCAACTGGGAATTCCCCTCCAATACCGATAGGTTACGAGAACCGTGTTCGGTAGTGTGGCTGGAGCCCGAGTTGGTGGGTTACAAGAACCACTTTCAACCCTTTGGGTTTCCTAAAAACCGATAGGTTGCTAGAACCGTTTTCGGTAGGGATCTACTTACTATTTCCTTTTAGTGCCCACTGTCCAAGGAGAGATCCAATCAGCGACTGATAATTTCCTGAAATTTTCCTCGCATTATATTTCCTGAAACCGGGACTTTGCTTCATTTTGCGTGGTTGCCATATTTCACGAAATCCACCTTGTGTGCCGTGGCGCCATCTCTCAGCGACCAGCCTAGTTTTTTAGAACTGATCGCGTGAGTTGTTTACATTTTCGTTTTGACATTTCAGAGTAGGTTATGACGAGGGATGTTGTGTATTTTATGTTTTTACGAAATATCATAAGTTTTCAGAGTTATGGTTATGCTTGTTGACGCGAATAGTGATCTTCTTTCGATTGCGTATGTCTTTTGATGTATCGTGAGTTATGTGAATGAGTTATTTCTAATTATGTTTAATTTAATCTGGATATCATCCACAACATTCCTCCCCCTTTTAGAAGTCCTCCCCAGGGTTAGTGGCAGTCTCCGGGATAAATGTGGGTCAATATGATCTTTAGAGTTTGTGGTTGTGAGTATTTCAAACTGTGAGAGATTCGCGAGGTTCGAGTGCAAGTGTTAGTGTAATTTTACCTTATATTTTTAGTGTTTCCATGGCTTCATTTCAGTGTTTTAACTCTAGTATTTATTGGTTCCCTTTTAACTTAATTTCTTTTGTAACTTATATTAACTTAGTATCTGACCGTCCTTCGTCCATTTTTCGGCCTCTTTTTGGATGGAAGAGTTTGACCCACTGCTTCCTGATTAGGACGTATCCCCAAGTTATGTCTTCCGGAGTGAATTGGTCTTCTGATCGTGTGGTTGATTCTTACATTGAATTTGCCCAGCTTTTCCATGGGTAACTCTTGTTCCACTTCGGGCTTGTCCAATTGGAGTTTTTGGAACAGTTGATCTGCTTCCTGCAAGATGTTGTCCCATTCGACCTTCGTTAACCCTAAATCATCGACTTCAGCTGTTTCAATGTTTTGGTTCATTTTTGACCTGGTGATAAGGGATAGAGTTATTATTAGTAAGTGGACTGTAGAATGCTGTTGGGGCTATCGTGTGTGGGATCGAGAATCTGGTATCAGTTGAATAACTTCGGGGACGGGGTTCATTTATTAATTGAATATTTTCAACCGGTTATTATGCACGCGCCGCTTCTTGTTTCCTATTAAGATCGTGGTATTGACGGGATTATTTACTGCTATGACTCTGTAAGGTCCTGTCCAATGTTGGATCAGTTTGTTCTTTCTGGCTGCATTCCTGAGAAGCACCTGATCTCCAACATGGATTCTGATTGGGTTGGATTTCCGGTCGTAGTACTCTTTTGACTGATGTTTGCTTTCTTCTAGGTTCAGTCTAGCTATCTCATGCGCACGCTGGAGCTTAGTTCGGAGGTGTAGGTAGTAATTTTCGTGGTCATAGACCGGTTGTGGGGGTTTCTTCAAATTGTTGGGCAGGGAGGCGGAGAAACCATACAGACAATCCATTGGGGTCAATTTTGTGGTCGTGTGGATAGTGTTGTTCCTGACAAACATTGCAGCTCGTAGATGTTCATCCCAATCGGACTGATTGTTGTCTACGAAATTTCTCAAGTAGTCGACTAGTGGGCGGTGTGACCTCTCTAAGGCTCCATTGGATTGGGGATGATACGGTGTAGTCTCAATTTTCTGTATCTTGAGCAGTTTACAAATGTCTCTGAACATTTTGGAAGTAAAGTTTGTCCCTTGGTCGGTTATCAATTTTTTTGGTATTCTGTATCGGCTGATAATCTCATCCACGAACGCTTGAGCTACTGTTTTAGTTTCCATGTTTGGAAGGGGTACTACGTCCATGAATCGGGTGAGGTCGTCTTCGAAGCTTAGAATATATTTATACCCGTTGGTAGTTTCTGGAAGTGGACCCACAATGTCCATATAGACTTTATCGAAGGGTTGCTTGGCCGTGTCCGTTATGACCATCGGCTCTCTATGCTCTCTGCTTAGCTTATTTAGTTGACATTTTCTGCATTTCTTTATGTATTTTTTGATATCCCTCAACATTCCTTTCCAGTAGAATTCTCTTTTCAGGCGATGATATGTTTTAAGGACTCCTTGATGGCCTCCTAGAGGGGCATCATGACAGTCACGTAGTATGGTCTCAATGCCCTGGGGGTCTGTTAGTATTCTTATTTTCGGCTTTTCCTGTTCGTATATTTTCTCCTGTGGGTTGCGCTCCGTGGACCCGCTTCTTGTGGGAATTTCTTCTCCTATTTCTGAGGTTTGTTCTTGTTGCTCCCTTGCCTGTTTCCGCGTAGTCACCATCACCTCGTATGGGATTCTGCTTAGTGCGTCAGCATTGCCATTCTTTCTGCCTTCCTTGTATTCTATTTCGAAGGTGTAATCTGAAAGTTTGTGCCACAATCGAAGTATTCGGCTTGTCGGATCCTTAATCCTTATCGCTCCTTTCAAGGGTTTGTGATCGGTGAATACTTTAAATTGTCTGCCGTATAAATAACACCTGAAGTTTTTAACTGCCCATACTATGGCCAAGAGTTCCCGTTCTATTGTAGAATAATTTCTTTCTGCTGCGTTCAATGTTCTACTCGCATAAGCTATTGGTTTCTCTTCGTTAGGTTGACCTTGTGCTAGTACGGCTCCAAGTGCTTCTCCACTCGCATCGGTATACAGTTTAAACGGTTCTTTGAAATTTGGATATCTTAGTACTGGTGGACTGATTAGCTTGTCTTTGAGTGCATTGAATGCTCTAGTACAATTTTCATCCCAACTGAATTTTACGTCCTTCTTCAGGAGATTATTTATTGGTGCCGCTATCTTCGAGAAATCGGATATAAATTTTCGGTAGTAGTTTGCTAGTCCTAAAAAGGACTGCACCTGGCGAACGGTTCTGGGGGTAGGAAAGCTTTTTACGCTGTCCACTAAGCCCGGATCTGGTTCCACTCCTTCCGTCGTGCATTTATGTCCAAGGTATATAATTTCCTTTTTGAGGAAATTGCATTTCTCTACGTTTAGCTTTAGGTTATGTGCTCTTAATCGTTGTAATATGGTTCGTAGCTTTGTTTGATGATCCATTAGGTTTCTGCCGTATATTACTATATCATCCAGGTATACAAAGCACTGTAGGCCCTGTAGTCCTGTCAGCACATGATTCATGAGACGCTGGAACGTTGCAGGTGCTCCTTTTAGGCCGAAAGGCATACGCTTAAAGGCGTAGTGTCCGTACGGAGTACTGAACGCCGTTTTATCGCGATCCTCTGGTTTCATAGCTATTTGGTGATAGCCGCTGGCGAGGTCGAGTACCGAGAAATACCGAGAATTTCCCAATTGGTCCAGGATATCCTCAATCCTGGGTAGTGGATATGCATCTCCCTCGGTTACTTCATTCAATTTTCTATAATCGACCACTATTCGCCATCGTTTCTGTCCATCAGGCCCCGGCTTCTTGGCGACTACTAGTAATGGTGCGTTCCATTCGCTCCAGCTCGGTTCTACTATGTCCTCATCGAGTAATCTTTGTATTTCCTCTGTTATTATTTCCCTTTGCGTCTCCGGCAGGCGGTACATTTTACACTTGATCGGTCGTTTCCCTGATTGTATCCGTATTTCATGCTGCACTGTAGCTGTGTGCCCCAATTTCTCTCCCGGTAAATGAAAGACATCTTGGAATTCTTCAATTATTTTATTCATCTCCCTCCTTTCTTCGATGTTCAAATTGGTGTCCAAGCTTATTAGTTTTTTGATTTGGGTTTCTCTTTTTCTTGGTTTTTCTGCATCGGTGCTGGTGCAATACACGAGTCTTTTCTCAGAGTTATTAGTGTCGTTTTGGTTTGGTGCTGTCGTTTCTTCGTACTTCCTCAATTTTACTGTCACATTGTCGACCTCCACTTTATAATTGTTGACATTTAGCACGCTCAGTTTTATTTTCCTATTTGTTGACTGCACGAGCGCGTTACTAATATATACTCCCGGTTTTATCTACTTTCCCTCGGTTACATACTGTCCTTCTTTGTCCGTGATCATTTCCACACATTTAACTGTCCTTCCCGGTATTATGATGTTCCTGGGCTCTGTGGTTATAAATTCTTCCTTTGAGTAATTTTTTCCGCAGCTTCCTTCATTTTCCCCATACGTGCGAGTATGGAATGGAAAACAGTTTAAATTACTTTCTTCGCAGCTTTCTTCGTTCTCCCCGTACGTGCGAGTATGGAATGGAAAACATTTTAAATTACTCTCTTCGCAGCTTTCTTCGTTCTCCCCATACGTGCGAGTATGGAATGGAAAACATTTTAATATAATCCCCTCGGTACGCATCCCACTCTCGTAGTTTTCATGCGTTGTACCTGTCTCGAAGAGTTTTCCCAGATCTTTCAACACTTCCGCTGTAGGCATTACTTCCCCTGTGTTATCACATGTATTCGGACAGTTTTGCCTGACGTTGGTTCTGTTCCCTGGTTCCTCCGTTTGTCGGGATTCCTCTGGCTGCTTGGCGTAATCTTTTTCCAGTATTGCAGGTTTCTTATCACCCCCCATTTTACTTTGGAATTCTCGGGTGTCTCCCTCCCTGGTGTGGCTACGCTCAAGGTTTGTTTTACAAGCTGCTATGACGTCCACAAAATGAACGTCATTCGTACTTCTGTTTTGGTTTTCCTCGAATTTAATAACCGTTCTTTGCCCATTACTTGTGGACAAGAACACGAGCTTTTTCGCGGGGCCCTCGATGTTGCAATGTCTGGACAAGAAGTCGTTGCCCAGCAGACCCGTTACACTATTTTCGTTGACAGTTTCGATGATGTGGAATTTGCATGGATATATCTTTTCCAAATTTATGTGCCCTGTGATCGTCCCCTTCGTGGAAATTTCCCCTGAAATGGTGTTGAGCCTGATTATCTCTTCCCTATTTATGTCCTTTTTCATTGATTCATTAATTTCTTCCTCCTTTATGAGACTTATTTCGGCTCCTGTGTCCACTATGAACTTATTCCGGCTACTTCTTGCAATATTTAGGGGTAAGTTGACTATAGGGACGTCTGGACAGGTTTCACACCGCTTTCCTTTTTCTGTTAGCGACGACTCGCGGTGTGCCCGGTCGTCTCTTCGCAGTTTCCCGTTTGTATGTTTGCTGCTTGTTTTTCTAGCTGCAATCGTTCCCATCTTTCCCTTAAATAGCACCTAAATTCCGTATGTCCACTTTCCAGACAGAAATTGCATTTCTCGTTTGCTGCGTTCGCGGTGGCGTGATTCACTTGACGCCCTCTATATCCATTTGAAGCTTGGTTTTGTTGATTTCTGCCGTGCGCGTTACAGTTTTGAATCGTATGGCCATATGTCTTACAACTCGTACAGAATGGCGTCATTTGCTTCGTACGACATTCAGCTATAACGTGTCCTGGTCTTCCACAGAAATGACATCTTATCTGTCGCTTATCCTGTTTCTCCCGGGGTGTATTGGTGTTGTAGTTTCTTGGCGTCTCTTGGTACCCATTGTATCTGCTGTAGTTACTCGCCGACTGGTATTGTGGTTGTTGCTGGTTCTGTCCAAACGTTCGGGGTTCTTTTTTCACTTGATTGTGAAACTGGTTTCCAGATTGGTTCGTGGTGTGCAACCCTGGGATTACTGGTTGCAGACTTGCAAGGTATTGATTCGTAGTGCCCTGTTGCATACATTGTTCAGTTTGTTCAAGCCTTGCTATTTTTCTTCCTAAGGATTCCAAGTTGTTGTCGCAATCCTGGAGCAGGTAGAACTTGTAGTTAGAGTTTGTTATCCCTAACTTAAAGCAATGCAGGCCTACTTCTTCGATTTCTATCTTTAAACCTTCACCCCCGTTGGCGTATTGTTGTTCTGCTGCGTTCTTGCAAGCATTTATGAGTGTTTTAACCCTATTGAAGTAGCCCATCAGTGTTTCCATGGGTAGTTGTTGCACGCTCCTTAATTGAGTGTTTAGAGTTATGTAGGAGGTGTTCTGGATTAAGTTCGATCTAAGGGTGTTGAATACATTATCGAGTGTGTCATTTACTCCAGCTTGTACGGCTTCTAGAGCTCGCCCTCTTAACCGTGTCGGTAATAGTTTTACGAAGAGCGCCTTATCTTGTGCTTCCAAGAGTGTCTCGTATCCCAGGCGAGCGCAGTTAATGAATTCATTGACCTCATTTTGCTTTCGCGGGCTATCTTCTCCCATTAATATCGGTACGTTGTTATATAAAACGTTGTTTACTAATTGTATGTTGGCCATTCTTTTGCTCTCAGTTACTTTAGTTTCTTGAACTTCTATTGCTTTTGTTTCCTCAATTTCTTTTTCCTCGATCTCTGTTCGTGTGTTTATTGTTGTTGGTTGTGGTTTGTTGTTGGCGTGGTCGTCTTTTCCTTGGTCCGAGCTCGTCTTACAATATTTTCTCCCGTGTCTCAGCTGCACTATGTCTGTTTCTGGCTTTTCTTGTATATTTCCGGTTTCTATATTTCCTTCTATCTGATTTTCTATTCCCGGTTCTGTTGACATCAATACGTTAGTTTTGTTATTTGTTCCTTCCTCGTTGTCCTTTTTTTTGTTAAATTCTTCACCTGTGTGGGTTTCCTCAGTGCTTGTAGAGAATTCTGGATCCGGATTATCGATTGAAAAATATTCTAATTTCTCACAAAAACTCGAAAACCATTTAGTTACTGTTGATTTTGGGGTTGAATGGGCCATATGTTGTTGTCTCCGACTGTTCCATATTAACTTCTTTTTTTTTTTTTTGTTTTTGTTATAATTTCGATAGTAAATTTTTTGCTTTCATTTATCCTATGTGTTATATATTCTTTTCTTATTTGTTTTTGTTTTTTTTTTTTTTTCGTATATTCTTCTCTTATATATTTTTTCTTCTTTTTTCTTTTTATGTTATGTTTTTTTTTTTTTTTTTTTTTCATATATTTCTTTTTTTTTTTGAATTCCCTTTTTTTTTCAAATTAGTACAATATTCCTTAATATTAATTTACAAACATTCCGTTTTTATTCTTATAGCCTACAGCGTACCTTCAACATCTGGCTTGTTTAAATTTAATTTGCTTAATTATGCTCAAAATTATTTTCTTTGCGCTTAGGTTCTTTATTGCGGCTGCGCCAGTTGTTGTATATATATATTTGAATCTGTGTTCTTATATATATACTTATATTTTTTTCCTGTTAAATAATTTAATTTTTATGCTAGCAGTCAGTGCGTAGATTTACCTTTAGGTTCATTGTTAACTTTATGTTGAAGGCAGGCTTTAAATACATGTTTTGGTTGTGTGGTTCATCTATTTATTGTTCAACAATTTGGTCAGTTCAAATTCCTTAACTATTACAATTCAAAATGCTCTAAATATTTTCCAATATGATTTCCTTATTGTTACCTCTACTCTATATAATCCAAAGTGTTATGTGTATCTTCCAATATTATTTCCAATTTGATATCTTTACTCTATACAATCCAAAGTTACATTTATTTTCCACTACAATTTCCTTATTGTTACCTCTACTCTATATAATCCAAGGTGTTATGTGTATCTTCCAATATTATTTCCAATTTGATATCTTTACTCTATACAATCCAAAGTTACATTTATCTTCCACTATTATTTCCAATTTGATATCTTTACTCTATACAATCCAAAGTTACATTTAACTTCCACTACAATTTCCTTATTGTTACCTCTACTCTATATAATCCAAAGTATTATGTGTATCTTCCAATATTATTTCCAATTTGATATCTTTACTCTATACAATCCAAAGTTACATTTAACTTCCACTACAATTTCCTTATTGTTACCTCTACTCTATATAATCCAAAGTATTATGTGTATCTTCCAATATTATTTCCAATTTGATATCTTTACTCTATACAATCCAAAGTTACATTTATCTTCCACTACAATTTCCTTATTGTTACCTCTACTCTATATAATCCAAAGTATTATGTGTATCTTCCAATATTATTTCCAATTTGATATCTTTACTCTATACAATCCAAAGTTACATTTATCTTCCACTACAATTTCCTTATTGTTACCTCTACTCTATATAATCCAAAGTATTATGTGTATCTTCCAATATTATTTCCAATTTGATATCTTATTCTATAAAATCCAAAGTGTTACTACTATTTTCTAATGTGAATTCTTCCTAGGGGAGGCTACCAAGTTTTGCCTATCCTCGGACTATTCGTAAATTCCAACCTTAGCCTTTAAATCCTCACAACCAAAAGTACGTTCATTTAACTAATTTCTATTTATTTGCGTGTTTCACTTATAACTATACATTTTTATTTCCGACTCTTCCCTCTCGTAGTGGTCTTCTGACGCTTCTGTGCCTGCCTCTTCTCTTGGCGGTATCGCAGCCGTTCGCTATGGAGCCTCTGGAGCTCACGGCTGATCTGCAGGCGCTCTTCCTGCCCAACCGCAATCAGCAGGCGACGGCGAACCTCCTCGATTGCTCGCCGGAACTTGGCCTCCGCGCCAGTGCGATACTTCGGGGGACGAGGGGGCTCCGGTGCTGGTGTGGTGTCTTCTGTCCTACCTCGTCTCCTGGCCCGGTACTCTTCCAAGGAGATTGGTCTTGGGCCGGCCGCTGAGTCCCGTAGCGCCTCCGCTAGCGTAGTTCGTGCTGTCCCCGACACTACGAAATAGCCCCGATTAATGCCTGGTCAGGAACTCAGTTGTAGGGCTCTGATAGCCGCTTTCAACTGGGAATTCCCCTCCAATACCGATAGGTTACGAGAACCGTGTTCGGTAGTGTGGCTGGAGCCCGAGTTGGTGGGTTACAAGAACCACTTTCAACCCTTTGGGTTTCCTAAAAACCGATAGGTTGCTAGAACCGTTTTCGGTAGGGATCTACTTACTATTTCCTTTTAGTGCCCACTGTCCAAGGAGAGATCCAATCAGCGACTGATAATTTCCTGAAATTTTCCTCGCATTATATTTCCTGAAACCGGGACTTTGCTTCATTTTGCGTGGTTGCCATATTTCACGAAATCCACCTTGTGTGCCGTGGCGCCATCTCTCAGCGACCAGCCTAGTTTTTTAGAACTGATCGCGTGAGTTGTTTACATTTTCGTTTTGATATTTCAGAGTAGGTTATGACGAGGGATGTTGTGTATTTTATGTTTTTACGAAATATCATAAGTTTTCAGAGTTATGGTTATGCTTGTTGACGCGAATAGTGATCTTCTTTCGATTGCGTATGTCTTTTGATGTATCGTGAGTTATGTGAATGAGTTATTTCTAATTATGTTTAATTTAATCTGGATATCATCCACAACAGGGCGAAGTGGTGTTGGTAACGCAACACCGATGTCATGTTGAGCGGGTCAATGACATCAGTTAAGCTAAAATCCGGAATGTAGGAAGCGTGCCTCACCGTTGAGTAGCTCTTGTGTCCGCGAATCGTGATGAGGGGTTGCTTGATGATGCAGTCACTATTAATGGTCAAGATGCCTGTCTCTTGTAGAGTTAACTGGGACATTTCTTCCCCGCAGACAATGTTGATGGTGGTCTTTGTTTGTAAGGAGAAGATCCATTGGTTTCGCGTATGTAATTGAGTCCAACTGGAGGGCGACTCGACTCTAATTAATTGGCAATCGGCGTCTGAACCACGTTGATTTAGGAGGTTTATTTCGCAAGCAGCAACGGACGCTCCTATCTTATACAGGGGGTGACGTTGGCTACATAAGTGTTTCCGATTCATCGTTGTGCAAATTCTTAGTTGGGAGTCTGTTGGTGGATAGTACTGATCCCGATGCAAGTTAATCATCAAATAGGGGAAAGACGGTCTAATAGCCACGAAACTGTTGTTCATTATGGCCGGAACTGGCACTACCCGGAAGAGATCGAAGTCACCGATCGAGATTAGCGGTACCCGAAGCGTGAAGATGAAGTGCTTGTCCGTCATTCTGCCTTCGAGTGTGATGAGATTGTAAAAGTGGAGTATGTCATCTTCACTGAGCGGTAGTCTTAAACTTGGAAGAAGGTTCGTTCGAATGGAAGTCCGAACAGTCCGTAGTTGTCTTGGAGACAGGAGGTGTCTGCTTACCTTTCCTCGATGGACATTTACCAGGGCATCCAAGATAAGGCCATTGGTTCTTTGGAAGTTGGTGGCTAAAAGTGTAGCTTGCAGTGACAATGCGATGAAGGATCGAGACCGAGCTTCTCGTTGTGCATCGTGATGAATCGAATTTATTTGTGAGACAAGATCATTGAGATGAATTTCAACTTTCTGAAATTCCATGTCGATGACTTGGTGGTCTCTTTTCATCATATTGATGGTGGCGTCCAGAATAGAGGTTTGATTACGCAGAAGATTTGCTAAATGCCCTTCGTTTTTTTTTATGGAATCGATGGTCGTGGACATTTCTTCAGCATATTTGGAGTCTAGAACACCAAACATGAGATTGGCTGCGTTACCAACAATGTTAAGCAATCCTCGTTTTACTCGACTAGATGGATGAGTTCTTAAAAGTTCATTGGTCTGGTTTAGTTCCTCTACGACACGGTTGACTTGGATGGCTATTTTGTGATGGAGATTCTGGATTGGGCATTGTGGACGAAACGTTGAGTAGAGATCTGCTGAACGTTTGCAGAAATGTGAATTCCTTCCAAAATGATGACATATCATAATAAGTTATGATGCTCCATTTACTGCTCACGACATTTGCTCTGCCCAAATTTTCGAAGTAGACCCCTGGGTTTGTCGTGAAGGGGATTGCCGTTTCCGGAGATGCCGTGGCTGGAGATAGCAAGAGAAATACCATAAATACAGTAAACATAGCTGAGCGAGCGTGTTTGACTGGTGTGGGGCCTTGGTTAAATGATGATTGAGGCATCGTTCTCTTTATTGGTTGCTCGGTTGGTTCTATGTTGTTTACGCCTTCATTATCGTTGGGGAGTGGTGTCAAGCGGTGTTTTGGTCGGCGCAAGTTATTGTTTGCTGTTTTTACGTCGACAACTCGAACGAGCCCGTCCTCTCCCTTAACGACGTTGGTTACGTGCCCCAATCGCCACTTCAACGGTGGAGACGTTTTGGGCCGTATGTTTATTTATTTATCATCTCATTAAGAGCAAGTCCACAATACAGAGATATCAAGCAAAAACTGTGTAATAATACAAATACAAAAAAGAAAATCAAATACAGTGTGAGAATTCAAATAAATATATAAAAGTGTCCAAACGAATCAGGGAAACCAGGGATGAGACTAACGCGAAGGGGCGCACCTCCGAAAGATAGATCGAGCACTAGTGGATCCTACTGCAGCCTGGGGAAGAGGCACAGCTCCATTGTAAGCACTGAGCTTTCGAGTGACGGGTTCTATCATGCCAAAGTCCATGTGGTGGTAAGCAAGGGCAAAGGGTACATTTGACCTTAGGTCTCTACCACAGGGGTCTAAAAGCAATCTGTTTGCGGATGTCAGGGGTGGCAATATCTCCCTGGACAATACTGTATATGAAAGATAGATCAGCCAAGATGCGGCGCCCAGAGAGAGATTGTAGGTTAAGGAGTTTAAGGCAATCTGTGTAAGGGGGAAGGTGGACGGGATCGGACCAAGGAAGGTGACGGAGAGCGAACCTAAAGAAGCATTTTTGAATGGCCTCAACCCGCCCAATATGAAGTTTGTGGTAAGGAAAAAAGACTTGGGAAGCGTATTCCAATATAGGGCGGACAAGGGAGGTGAACAGCCTTTTGTAGACGTATGGGTCGGCGAATTCCCTAGACCATCTAGTTATAAACCCCAACGTTGCGCTAGCTCTCCGCAGCACATCATTATGATGATCAAGGAAAGAGAGTTTGGAGTCAAGGTAGACGCCCAGATCAAGGACGCAATTCGTAGACCTAACCGCGGAGCCATCCAGAGAGAAAGTGTGAGGGATATGGTTGCATTTACGGCTGAAACATATGTGCTCACACTTTGATACATTCAAAATAAGGTTGCTTTTAGAGCACCATTCAGAGAAGCGATTCAGATCAAGCTGTAGCTTAAGATAGTCAGAGGGTTGAGGAATGTTTTTGTATATCCTGGTGTCATCAGCATACGAAAGTATGTTTGAGTGCAAAACAACCATAGATAAGTCATTTGTGGCGGTTATGAATAGCAGAGGGCCGATGTGACTACCCTGAGGAACACACGGGTGACTACCCTGAACACGGTATGGACCAGTACATAGGTAAGACATGATCCACCTAAGGAAGGAATCAGGGCAACCAGCTAGTTTATGCTTTCAAATGATGAGGCTGTGAGGAATTCTGTCGAAGGCCTTGCTCATGTCTGTAAAAATGGCTTCAACAACTTCCCCACGCTCAAGAGCATTTAAGGAGAAGGAGACAAACTGGACTAGGTTGGTAGTGGTGGACCTACTTTTGAGGAAACGGTGCTGGTAGGGAGATATAGTGGAAGCAAGGAAGGGATACAGTTTGTTAACGAGGATTTTCTTAAAGATTTTAGGGATTGCAGAGATTTTAGCAATGGGCCTATAGTTCGAAACCTCGTGCTTAGACCCCTTCTTATGGACCGGAACCAAGAAACTAGCCTTCCAACAGTTTCCAACGAAAGGTTAAAAAGTCCCGACAGGGGTCCAGCAAGTAGAGTCGCGCATCTTTTAAAAACTGCAGGAGGGATTCCGTCTGGGCCAGGGGAGAAGTCGACCTTGAGGCGATGGAGCTCGAAGAGGACGTCGTCTTCCGAGATATGGAGATCCGGGATGGTAGACGGTAAGGGGGGTGGGATGGGGTTTAGGGAGGAGAAGTAATCAGCATCTAGCGTGAAGTGACCATCCATAAAGGTGGACGAGAAGAAGTTGGCAAAGAAGTTTGAATTTGTTAGGGGGTCATCACTCGTCGTACCGAGGAAGGAGAAAGATGGTGGGTAGTTATCCCCTTTGCGCTTCCGTTTAAAATTCACAAAGGAGAAGAATAGACGGGGATTGGAGGTGATATCACATTTTACAGAAGACAAATATGCCTTGTAGTGGGAGTCGACAAAAGACAAAATCGTCGTAGGAAGTGGAAAATTTATCGTAGTCTTCACGTGAAGCAGAGTGAAGATATTTTTTCCAGAGGGAGTTTCGTCTATTCCTTAGAGACTATAATTCTGAAGAGTACCAACAGGGGGAAGAGTCAAGGAGGGGAGGTGAATAGAAGGGTGTCGAGGAGCAGATGGAGTGGCGCAGAGCATCATAGATAATGGAAGTGCCGACAAGGGGGCAGTGCGCCGCGAATTGCCAGTCATGGAGGGACTCACTAAGGCTATCCAACAGAATATCAAAGTTGGTTCTGCGGAAGTGGAATCCAATCAATATGGGGGAGGTTAAAGTCCCCTAAGAGCATCAAGTGGTCTTTATCAGCAGTGGATCTAACTATAGATTCAAGTGCTACTGAAAGGCGCGTGAACACGCAACGTCAGGAGAGGGGGGAATGTAGCATGTCACAAGGATGAGGTTATGGGTGGGTTAGTAGATCCGTACGGAGAGGGGTTCAAGTGGTTCTACAGGAGGATTAGGCATGAGAGAGGCGTTTAGGGAAGAACGAACTGCGATAAGTACATCGCCGCCCCGTCGATTGGGGTCGCCGTGGCAGCGGTCATAGCAGAAGATGCTAAAGTCCGGATCGAGGATCTCAAGGTCACCGATATTGGAGGAAAGCCAAGGTTCTGTCAGGGAGGTAACATCGTGGGGCAAGAAATGAGAGGAGAGGAAGGTTGAGTGAGTCTTGGTTCTGAGTCCCCTCACGTTTTGGTAGTATATGGAGAGGGATTCGAGTTTTTTCTCGGCGAGGATGAGGCAGCATTGGAAACCGGGGGAGCAGGCGTAGCTCTATCTGAGCTTACGGTAGTGAGTCCTCTTGGCACGAACTCCTTAATGAAGACGTCCTTTGGCCAATTATGTTGGTTGATCACGAGGTCGAAGACGGATGGGGGGACGATAATCTTAAATGAGGAATATGCCCTCTGAGAGATTAAGCACTGCGATAAGTACCGAACTGCCGAACTGTTGTCGTGCGATGGCGAGTAGAGCCTGAGGGCCCGCATGCATATTTTCTGTGTGTAGCGCATTGAACATCATCTTCGTCATTGGATGACAATTCGGAAGAAGAAGAGGGTGCTTGGCTCGATACTCGAGATTTGATGACTCGAGGCGTCCGCCTACCCGAAGGATTCCATCTTGGTCCAAAAGAGGGGTCATGGAGCCGATTGAACTACCCTTTGAAACTTCGGCATATTTGATTATGTGCTGGAGATCGTCCTTGAATCCTTGTTGCTAGACATGTTTGATTATCAGAGTTTGTGTGTCATCTGGCTCTATCACTGATGGAACGGGTGAATTTTTCATTTTGGAGCGCCGTTTCGTGACCTTGGTGAAGCGTAGAATAAAGGCGATTATGCGCTGAAGACGTCTGAAGGAATTTTGATGATTAATGTTGAGTAGGAAGTCGTCGTCCCTTGTGGATCCGAGACATGTGGATTGAATCATAGTCCGTCTGGGCTTGGATTAAAATTAGTTCATGCGTCTTCTCTACCATGAAGAAAAATTGGGCTGAAAAACCATAAAGTATTGTTGACTTATTTTCCAGGAGGAATGCCTCTTGATAATAGGTCGGCTGGATTATCTAATGATGGTACGTGTCGCCATTTTTCGGGGATGCTGGCCCTCGACATGACCGAAATGCGGTTGGCGACGAAGGTGTGGAAGTTCGATGACTCAGCGTTAATCCAACGGAGGACTATTGATGAATCGGTCCAAAGGAAGATTTGATTGGTGTTTAAATGCAGGTAATTTTTTTTGCGCTGTTTGAGTTGTGTGGCCAATTTGGCGGCGCATAACTCGAGGCGAGGTAGTGTGATTTGCTTAATTGGTGTAACCTTAGACTTGGCACATAGTAAACGTACAATGATAACGTTGTCTTGCCCTATGGACCTGATATACGCGGCAGCACCATATGCCTTCTCTGAGGCATCAGCGAAAATATGTAGTTGTATTTGGGAATAAGCTCAAGCCATCTCGGAAGCTGATCCATTTGGTATGTAGTTCTTGTGAAAGTGAAGCGTCCCAATAGAGTTTTAACTCCCACAGTTTCTGCAAAAATAGCTTCGCCGTTATGACCACTGAAGCCAATATGTCCAATGGGTCAAAGATGTGTGCGATGTCAGAAGATGCGATTCGCTTCGTGACCCTTTGCGAAGGGATTAAGGCGCTTCGAATGGCGAAAAGATCAGATTAGGGTTGCCAGGTTAACCCCATCGTTTTGATGCTGTCGTCGGAATGGTTACTAAAGTCTACTTCAATTGCTTGATCCTCAGCGGTATTTCTTTGAGTAAGTGAGGATGGTTTGCGCACCACTGACGAAGCTTTATGCCCGCGGTTCGCAGAGATGATAACAATTCGGTTTGCTTTAGCAGGCAGGTGGGCAAGTGGTCCGAACCAGACAAAACGTCATCCACATAAAAGTCGTTTTTGAGCGATTGAGCGGCAAGGGGGTACTGCTCCTTGAAATTGTCGGCCAGCATAAGTTAGGTGCGCGTGGCGAGATAAGAAGCTGGAGCAGTACTATAAGTGACAGTGCAAAGCTATAGCACTTCAACGGTTTATTAACATCGTCTCTCCACCATATCAACTGGTATTTTTGGTCAGCTGGGTCAACTTGGATTTGCCGGTACATTTTTTCGATGTCCGCAGTGAAGACGTATCGAGAAAGGCGGAAACGTAGTAAGATTGTGAAGTCATCGCCCTGAATGGCTGGCCCGACTGCCAAGACATTATTCAGTGACAGATTGCTGGTTGTTTTCGCTGATCCATCGAAGACCACTCGTAATTTAGTTGTTGTGCTTTCAGGTCTGAGGACGCACTGATGTGGAAGGAAGTAGTAGGGCTCTTCTACCATAGTGAAGCAGACCTCATAAACGCGTTGTACTGCTGCCTTGAGGCGTGGTCCTTAGCTAGTCTCCTTTCCAAGGAGTGGAAGCGTCGAAGAGCCGTGTCACTGGACTCACCCAATCCATGCGGATCGCACAGGAACGGAAGTCGGACGACGAACCGGCCGTGGTTGTCCCTTTCCGTTGTCTGGATGAAGAATTCCTCGCACTTGTTTTCAGCAGCGGTATAATTATTTGAGCCATGTTCAGTTTCTTCAAGCTGCCAGAATTTTTGGATGTGGGAGTCCAAAGTTTCATCTTCGCTGCATATTCCGCAGTGTGCGAGGTTAGTTACTGAGCTGGGCGTGGCGATTCGGCCTGACACGATCCAACCGAAAACCGTGTTCTGGAGTGTAGGAAGTTGCTCTCCCTGGATCGGCCAACCTTATGTTGTCAGGAATAGGCCAGGATGTATTCTCGATATGTTGCGAGGGTTGTGGTGCTATTATCCTTGGTAAGACATGAACGTCTATGCTTGTGCTGAAGTCAGTTATGTTGGAAAGTATTTCGATGTTGGCTCTTGAGCGTGTGTTCTGTGCTATCGAACCGATCCCACCAATGGTGACTGAATGTCGCGTTTCTTGGCCCAATCTTTTTAAAAGTCTTTCTGAAATGAAGTTTAGCTGGGAACCGGAGTCTAAGAAGGCTCTAGCCTGAATTTGGTTTGCCCAGCTATCCGTGACCATGCTGAGGACCATGCTTAACAGCGTGTAAGCGCCGACAGTTGAGAGAGTGCTGGAACTGAGCGACGCAGCTTCCTTCGTGCTTGAATCTGAGTGTGCTTGTATTTGTTGGTTGTTGACCGCGGGAGTTGACTGGTTACTCGAAGCTTGAGAGCTTGGGCTGGTGTCCTCCAAATGAAGTAATGTATTGTGTTTCTTGGAGCACTTGCGGCAATTACCAGAGGGACATTGATTGGAGCGATGTCCTTTCTTGAGGCAATTAACGCAGCGACCAGCGCGTTGTTTGAGCTTAAGGCGCTTCTCAGGACTGTGATTGAGGTAACTGGAGCAGGAAAAGATTGGATGATCTCCTTTACACACGAAGCACGGCGTCCTTTAGGATACGACAGCTAATGCCATTGGTGGTCGTCCTTTGCCGAAATTAATGTCGTTAGCGGCGCTTCTTGAGTTTTTCTTAGGAAGGGATTCTTGTGACTGGAATCGCCTTGCAAGGAACGTGAGGAAGTGCTCCATAGATTGCAATTTTCTAGGATGTTCCAGGCCTTGCTCGTAAAGCGAGTGTGAAATTGTGTCTAGTTCTTTGATGAGGATGTGGAGCAGCAGAGGATCCCAATTTTTGATGTCAATTTTGAGATTCATTGACACACTCAATTTTTGACACTCTCGAGTTGTGTCATGGAGTGACTTGATGGCTGTGGCTGATAAGGTGTGAATGGTAGATTGGTACAATAATTTGTGAATGAGTGCTGCTTGTTTTATCTCGCTGTTCTGGAGTTAGGAACCGGGGAGTGCTTTCATAGGAGAAGTTCACCCGCACCTTTCAGCTCAAAAAAAAAATCACGACTATTATGTCCGGGTAACATAGATGTATTTTATACAAAATTTATTTACTCGTTTATTTACAAGTATCATTCACATATATTTTTTTTTACTAAATTTTTTTTTGATGTACACTCGTTAACCTTAAAGTTTTGTTCAAAGTTATATACACCTTCTATCTTGGAGATTTCTTCACTAAATTTACGATTCAAATTTTTCGTAAAAAAAAATTACAGATGAACATTTCTATTTGTTCAAAGATCTTAACACTTCCTATTTTACTGTTTCAAAAATCTTTAAGTTTTCTTTCAAGTTCACTTGCTCGATTCCTGACATTCTATATTTGTAGTTTTTATTCTTAATATATTCAATTTTATATTATTTAGCTCGAAAATCCGTAATAAGGGCTTAATTATTTGAGTTCCATTATTTAATCACTAACATTCTATATTTTCGTTGTTACTCTTAAATTATTTGATTATCATTTTCTTTCAAAAATAACTAATTTAATATCTTTATTTGTTCACAGATTTCCACTGTTTCCTTTATTTTGTTTCACAAATTTTTATGTTTTCGTTTATGTTCAAAAACTTGATCAATTCTATGTTTTAAATGTTTTTTTTAATTTTTAATCTCAACTTTCTATTATTCAGTTTAAAGCAAAGAGGTTTTTAAGTCGTCCCTCATAGACTCATAGACACCCCAGGCGCGTATGTCTCCCCAACAGACCTCACCAACGACTCACCAAAGACCCCCATGCGCGTCATTTTGCGGCCCTTAAGTAGGGACACAAAATTGCTGATTCGAATTTTCGCGATTCCATGGTGACCGGGAATGTGCGCAATTAACGCTTTTAGTTTGTTACGCGATCAGATTTTATCACTACGGTTTGTTACGCGATCAGATTTCATCTACGGATGCTACTTTTTGGTTGATTTTTTATTCTGTTGCGATCAAGTTTCATCTTGGTGATAAGGCTTGATCGCGACAGAAATATCGCGCATGGAAACCAAAAAAAAGTTCTTTTTTACGAGAAGGGAGTAGGAGAAAGGGGGGGGGGGAAATAGAACACGTGTGACTGAGCCTAGGTTCAGTCACAATATTTCACCGCCCTTGGAAAAACACAAATAACGGGGAAATTTTTATTTTTGAGGTGGTTAGATGGCGTGAATTTCGAAAGGAAAGAGGTTAAAAACTGTGTGTGTATAATCAGGACCGTTCTATTGTATTTTTATTATAATTATATATTTATTTATTATTATTATTTTTTTTTGTGAATTTATTTTTTTTTCTACTTTTTCTACTTCTTAATGTTAGGTGAGTACATGTGTCTTTTTTTATAATTTATGGTAGATATGGGCATATACATATTTTCGATATATATATATGTGTATATATGCCTTACATCAGGATTATATTTGTTTTCTTTTCGCCATTAAGGCTTACATTTCTTTTTCGCTTTAAGTATATAAATACATTTTTTTTTTCTTAATGTTATACCTCTTGAGAGCCTTCCTTGAGAGCTATGGAGGATTTAACAAGGTATTTTACAAGGAGGACTTTATCTCTGTACCACCAAAGAAAATAATAATAATAATAATATTCCACGAGGCAGTTTGTTTCAAATTTCGACCTCTTCCTTCGTCGACCCTTACGGGAGCTATATCATTGCCTCCCTTCAACCACGACGTATAGAAGCTTGGCTAGCGGAGGAAGGTAGATACGAAAAGGGAAGGAGGGATGGTAATCCTATTGTGTGGGTGTAGTCGGCTTGGACTGAAGGAATGGTATCTATCCAGGCGAAAGTAAATGACATAGGCAACCATAATAGGGAGGTAGGGCAGTTTCACGTCTTAATAGGAGACAAATGAAGGACGAACGGAAAAACAAATGAACTTTAGTTTAATTTAAACTTTAGTTTTCAAAAACCCGGCTTATGGATGAAGAAAATTAAATAACGCGTTAGTGGAGCTATTAAAATGACAATTGAATAATAGAAGTGCATTGGAGATTGGCAGTAATGTTGTGCTGAATTCGAAGGGGTAAATTAAACTACGTGCAGTTTGATCGAAAGCAAAGAGAGTAAAACATCAAAAGGGAGAGAGAAAAACAAAAGGAGTTTCGGTTTTTGAGTGAGCAGTTTGACGTCATGCCTGGGACGAATGAGTGGGGCGAGAGATTTCAAAGATTAAAGAGAGAGACAGAAAAAAAGGCACAAAAGGGGATTTCGATAATGCAGTTTAACGTGATGCTTAGGACGTCGAAATGGGACAGGTGACGTTAATGTTACAGTTGATATAGCCGAGCACATCAATGTTGTGATTCTACAAGGCGCAAATATGTTAATAAAGAGGGAACTTTAAGATAGTGCGGTTTAACGTCATGCCTAGGACATGAAAGATGTTGGAATGCGCAAGGGCAGATGGGAGACATACAGGGTGTTAGGGGTCCATGTCGCACTAAGGGAACGAAGTGTCTTACTTGATTGCAAACAAAAACGGCGGCTAGAATATACAGTTTATCAACTGTGCAGCTTTTCCAAAAAAAAGGAGAGGACAATTAGACTTCTAGCTCGCATGACAAAAGGGGAACACAATAAAAAGATTTGGGGAGAGCAGTTTATCGTCGTGCATGGGACGATTGAAGCGTGGATTTGTATTTTAAAAAAAAATTTTTTCGTTAGGAGACAAATACGGTCAAGTAATTCCTCATCTAGACGCCATTTTTACGGTTCCACCATGCATTATGGAAGGGCTTAACAGACAGGGTGGAGCCTGGTTGAGGTAGTTCAATGACTTGTTGGGATCGACGAAACGAAAAGGTCCTCTATGAAGGGGGAAGCTTGAAAGAAGATAGCGGAGGTGGTGTATGGTACGAACGTGCTACAGACCTCGAAAGGATTTCAAAAATAAGCTTCTACTTCGCAGGGAGGAGTTGGTGCATTGCTAAATTGGAGTTAAAGAAGGAGAGGGGGTAAAAGAAGAAGAGAAAAAAAAGGACTGGGCGAGCAGTTTGATCGGAGGCAAGGTACAAAAGATCTGAGAATGTCATTCAAGGAAAAAGAATGACGTGATGAATAAATATGGCTGCTGAGTCTAAGTCAGGTAAAGATTCGACTCCCAATAATTTAAACGAATTCAGCAAGACCGCAGAAAACATAGCATGTACTCAAAGTATTAAGAAGACTGCTCCCGACGATTTTAAAGTACCAAGTACCACTCATATTCTTCCTGGAAGGCCGCTATGTCGTTGTAACTTATTAACTTCCATTCGCTTGTGAACAGTCTCGTCCTTCCTATTTCTTCGAAGTATAAGCCGACCGTGGAGGTGAGAGGAGTAATTTGGATTCCCAGCTCCCCGCGAGAGAGAGCTGCGACGGTAACGCACAGAACCTTGCCCTGGGAACGAAAGGAAGAGTTTTTAGTTTGAGAGAGAACTTAGTTGAGAAATTATGTATGTATGAATTTTTTAGGTCGTTATTATTTACGCGTTTTTCCTTGTTTCTTATTTTATTGTTGAATTTTCAGAGGTATTCACCTGACTTATAACGTAAGGACCTGGCCATAATGGTGAAAATTTGTTGTCCTTTGTTCTCGCTTTAAGAAGGACCAGATCTCCGATTTCAAAGGATTTTTGTTGTGTTCCCTTGTCGTAGTATTGTTTGGATCGCTCTTTATTTTCTAACGTGATTTGTTTAGCGAGTTGGTGACAGTGCCGGAGTCGCGCCTTGAGTTCATAGACATAATTATCGTAATTGTACCCAATTTCGGGGGAGGACTTTAGATGGTTTGGAACTTCGGCGGGAAAACCGTAAAGGAGTTCGTGTGGAGAATAATTGGTACTTGAGTGGGGAGTAGTGTTGTACACGAACATGGCGTAAGGAACCCAGGTGTCCCACGACATGGGATCTTTTACTATGTAAGAACGGAGGTATTCCGCTAGAGTTCGATGACTTCCCTCTAGGGCTCCGTTAGACTGAGGGTGGTAGGACGTTGTTCTCAGCCTCTTGATCCTTAGGAGTTTTAAGACTTCCTGAAACACTCCTGTGATTAAGTTAGCACCTTGATCAGTCAAGATGCTTTCAGGTATCGCGTGCCTACATATGATTGTAGTAGTAAATGCTTCCGCGAGGGTGGTTGATTCGGCATTAGGAACAGGGATTGCCTCCGAAAATTTTGTTAAATCATCCTGGAAAGTTAGGAGGTATTTATTTCCTAGGTATGAAACGGGTAGTGGCCCCAAACATCTGAATAAACTCTTTCGAAAGGCTTGGAACTCACTGAAGTTATTTTCATAGGATCTTAGTGGCACTGTTTAAAGTTTCTGATAAATGTAACAACAGCTTGTAACAACAACAACAGGTCATTGCTTCCCAATAAAACTGTTTCGTGATTCTCTTCAAGGTCCGAGATACACCTTGGTGACCTCCCGTGGGTAGCAAATGGAAATCTTTCATTACTTGCTCCCTTTCTTTAGGGTCATCCAAGTACCTTATTGTTTCGACATAGAGTATTGTATAGATTTTAATCGCGTGACGGATTCTGTCCTTAAGTGTCATTAGGATCTGCAGTTCCAGTCTCGGAGTTCTTACGTGTACGGTCTTAAGGTTCCTTTCTACGGCAAGGGATACGAATTTAGAGAGGGAAGTATTAAGGTTGTCTTCATCTTGAGGGGTACGAAGGGGAGAATTACTCTTTTGACAATGAAATCGGACTCTTTGAAAGGGAATATTTTGGGTTCGAGGGAGAAATCGATTTCGCTCAAATCGGTATTTAGTATGGCGGCTAAACGCCGCTCAAGATTAGTGTCCTTGTGGGCACGATAAAGAATTTGGCATGGACAGGTTTAGACATTAATAAAGAGTCGTCAGTTTCAATAAGGGAAGATGATAAGTAGTTGTCATTATTATTTCTGGCCTTCTTTTGTGCATCTTGGTCCAGGTTATCAGTGACCTTGGTTGGGCTTCTTGTTATCGCGTATAGTGAGGTGGTGTTTTTAGGGTCATTTTGTTTTTCCGATTTATCAGTCTCGGGAGTGTTATCTTGTTATTCCGCGGTTACTCTACTTAAGGCATCGGCGTTTGTTTTAAGTTTCCCTGCCTTGTGGGTTATCGTGTAGTCGTACTCTTCTAAACGGATTCTCTATATTATCAATCTTGACGAGTGGTCCTTTAGATTCATGAGCCAAACTACAGGCTTGTGGTCAGTGATAATAGAGAACTTTCTTCCATATACGTGGGAGTCGTTCCACGGTGTACACGATAGCAAGTAATTCTTTCTCTATTGTCGAGTATCTTGTTTCGGCACCGTTTAGAGAACGACTCGCGTATGCAATGGGGTGGTCTCCATCTTCGTCCTGCTGCGAAAGGACAGCTCCTAGAGCTTTGTCACTGGCATCGGCCATGACGTAAAATTGTCGCGAAAAGTGGGGATATGCCAGGATGGGACAGGTTATTAACCGTTGCTTAAAGTTCGTAAAGGCTTCGTCACAAAGAGCATCAAATGTGAAGGGTACGTCCTTCTTTAAGATGTTGGTGAAAGGCTTGGCGATCTTAGAGAAATGTGGGATAAATCGGTGGTAATACCCGATAAATCCGAGGAAAGCTCCCACATCCTTCACCTTTTTAGGTCTTGGATATGCTTTGACTGCTGTTATCTTCCCTGGATCTGGTTTGACACCGTCTTCCGTTATCAAGTGTCCCAGATACATAATTTCATTCCGAAAAAAATGAAAATTTTCCGCCTCCAACTTTAGTTTGAAGTCGCGTAATCGTTGGAATACAGCAATGAGCCTATTTCTGCTCGAGCTGGAATGATCGCATAGCTTAAGGTACTTGGGTTGGAATGTGGTTCCAGTTTACCGTCCTGCCCAGGACGAATGCCCTTTGGTGGCGAAGATATTACGGGTTGCAGTTTAATGTCTTGCTCAGGACCCGTGACTGACAAAGAAGAAGATGTAGAAGGAGGTATTAACGAAGGAGGAGTTATTATTTGGTGCAGTTTAACGTCTTGCCCAGGACTATTAACTGATGAGGAAGGAGATATTATTGATGTAACTAACATGGAAGGAGATATCAAAGACTTAACTAACGAGGAAGGAGATGCTGCCTTGTCTGATGAGGAAGGAGATATTGATGTCGTAGATATTATTGGCTTAACTAACGTGCAAGGAGATGTTATTGGCTTATCTAACGTGGAAGGAGATATTATTGATTAATTAACGAGGAAGGAAATGCTGCTGGGTGCAGTTTAATGCCTTGTCCAGGACGTGTCATAGACGGAGGCGATGTTGACGATGCCGATGATGTGGCTGATATAAATGAGGGGGATACTGTCCAAGATAAAGAAGTGGAAAAGGATGTTATTGGTTACAGTTTAACGTCCAGCCCAGGACGAGAACCCATTGAATAAAGCGGTTGTAGTTTAACGTCTTGCCTAGGACGCGCAATAGACGAAAACGGAGGTGCTGACGTGGAGAGAGATAAGGTGAAGGTGAAGAAGAAGATGTTATTGGTTGCAGTTTAACGTCTTGCCCAGGACGCGTTTCTATTGAATAAAACGTTTTCGGCTGCAGTTTAACGTCTTGCCCAGGACGCGTAATAGGCGAGAACGGTGAATGAGAGGGTGGCGTTGGATGCAGTTTAACGTCCCGAGACGCATATTCGTGGAATTTATAGTCCTTTGATGAAAGTGAGGGAAATCACTGAGATTTTGCTCCAAGGTGTAAGGAATCGAGTTGTGACTGACCTCGAGTGTCAGTATCTGAGCCCCATAATCAATTTGTGCCTTATATCTGGTCAAAAAGTCGTGATCTAATAACCCTACATATGCCATTGCCGATGCATCGCTCAGAATTTGAAAAGAATGTTAGAGTTTGAAATTTGCACCTTCGTGGTGTAGTTCGCTTATTATGAGACCCTCTGTGGAAGTAGATTGAGAAAAGACCGTATTGATATGACAAATAATATCCCTGTAATACCTGCTACCAGGTTTCAGGGACTGACTTCGAACTAAACTGATCTCCGCTCCGGTATCTATTAAGAATTCGGTATATGGACTAACGGACACTTTAGAGGCTAGGGTGAGGGTTATGGATGAAGGTCGTACGTTTATGAGGAGTTTTATCCTTGAGTGTTGGAAGGTTGGGTCCGATTCCCATGTACGTCGGCCTGAATCTTCGGGGGATTGCCGACCAAGTTCCCCCGCATCTGGGAGTTTTCCGGGTTCTGGTGACAGAGGAGTCGGGGGTTGTGGGTAACGTGATTGTGGGTTATATGGTGGCCTTCTTCTTCGGTTGTTGGCTTCCCTTTCCCGACATTAATCAATGGTATGGCCTTTGTTATGGCAATAATTGCAGATTTTCGGAGCCTGTTTTGGAATGGAGTTTTCAGGGGCTCTGTTCGTGGACGAGAGGTGGTGTATTGCCCTAATTGGGTTTGAAGGGTAAATCTGGATAGCCGGGTTTCGAACTTGGATGATAAAGCGGAACGCAGAACAGTCCAGCCGTCAGTGGGGCTATATTTGTACACGTCGTACGCTGGAACACTCAATTTACTTTTGTCAAGACCCATAAAATTTTGATGGTCTCTACCCGTTGACACAGTGGAAAAAATATCATCTGCACAGGCCAGGAATCGTTGTAGATCCCTGATATTTCCAGAAAATTCTGGCAACAGTCGTTGTGAATTGGCAAGGGAGAACCCGGACGTTGGGGAAGCATGGTGTAGAATTGAAATCAATGTAGCATTTAATTGGTCCTGAATATTAGGTTCTTGGAAAGGGTATCTGTTCTGCAACCCGTCTTGCAGGAGGTCAAAAGTATCGTCATATTGGCCTTGGATCTCCTCGAAAGTGTTATGTTGTATTTTTTACCGTCGTATGGTAAAACCTTACAACAATACCTCAGATACACTTTAAATCTCAAAAGAAGAATTCAGGCGGTACAATATTTATTTCCCGATTACAATTTTAGTCTCGTTACAATAATTACAAGTTTTTTGCTAACAACTACTACAACTAACGACTACTGGTTACCGGTTACATTTATTTATTCAACATTTATTTATTCCTGTTACAATAACTACAAGTTCTATCTTATAACTACGTCGCCTAGTGGCTATTAGATGCCGACTGTGTGCTGTCAGGTTCTGATGTCCGCTTCACCCCTTTGGCTAAACGCTTTTCCTTCCTATAGCGTATCCGTTCGTTGTGGAGTCTCTGCAACTCCCTACTTAAAAGTGCTCTTTGTTGGCTTCCCACAGCCAACATGAGATCCCGTCTGGCCTTCTCAATCGATCGCCTGAACCTCGCTTCTACATCAGGAGTTTCCCTTTTAACGTGCACCTCTATTCCACCCTGGCGTTCCTCTTTACCCTTTTCTTTATGACCCGTCTGTCTGGCCCGGTATTCCTCTATGGTTATCGGTCGTGGACCTGCATGCGGATTACGTTGTAACGCCTATTGCAGTTGGCGGTCTCCCATTCTTCAATGTATCTGTTTAATAAATGTTATTGCCCATTGGGTTCTTTCGAACCGTATTTGGGACCTCAACGGTGAATGTTAGATTCATCCGCTTTTTTCAGTTGTTAATTTTATCCTCACCTAAAGTATTTTTCTGGCGAAGTCCAAGAGAGTTTACTGGTTGTCTGCCACTCGTTTCCGGGTTGTCCAATTCAGCCAAGTCGCTTATTTAGCGATGTGTTGCGTCCTACCACGGTCACACCTATGGTAGTCGATTCCTCAGACTGATTTTCTGTGGCCATTTTCTCAATATTTATCAGAAAATTTTCCGTTGAATGTGCAGAATTTTCCGATCAATGTTCGATCGATGGTCATTGATCGTTTTGTTTGCCGTGTTGCCGGTTTGCGTTTCCGCTCTGGTGGCACCATCTAGCGGTTGCTGGTGGCCGCGAGTAACTTGCGCTTACATGATCGTTTCTGCAGTATCGACGCCATAATTTGCACTGCAGTATCACTGCCATAACAGTGTCGCCACGTTGTGTTTTATCAACAGCTAGGGAGATCGACCTGTCGTAAGTATTTTTGATTGTTCTTAAATAATGTCTTATCCCTTTTCAGGATTTCAGGACTTCTACGGGAAAGGATCATCACATTCCTCCCTCTTTCGGAGCCTTTTCACCGGAAAAGGGGTGGCTGGGTTACTTATGTCTAATTCGTTTGCCATCCTAATGACGGTGTATATTTTCCTTTGTTTCTCGGGTTTCTAACCTGGTTACTGCTACATATTTCTCTTAAATTATTCTAAATCCTAGTGCTAGTTCATTTTCTGTTTATTTCATGTCTTCAGTGTGCATTTATATTTTACATTTACGTTAGTTGTTATATTTTCCATATATTTTGATCGAATTATTATTCCAGAGGTTCAGTTAATCTTTGCGGTACCAGTAGTGTTACAGTGGTTTAAATTTTGCGGTTAATGGTGCATTTATTCTTAATTACCTTCTTACAACAATTTAATAGATGACAAAAATTTATTACTTTTCAATGGATCGTTACTTAAGGATTACTATTGTCTGACAACGGTTTTTAATATAATAATGTTAACAAGATTTATAGTTTTTTAAGTATTTACTTAGATCAATTGGTCGATTTCTCTTGGTGTTGAGGATACCGTGTTTCCCCGTGGATGATGTATTATTGATGTCATACGTGGTGCCGAGGTTGATCCTTGGTTCTAAATCGACTGGGGTCTTCCTCTTTGAGTTTTCGTGATACTTATAGGTTCGCCTACCAAGTAAGTTTGTCTTTCTGAGGTCTGGTACGGTGAGTGGTTCTCCAGTTAAAGTTGTTTTCTCTAATTTTTTCCTCATTTTAGCAATTTCCTGTGTTAATTTCTGGCGTTCTTCGATCTGACGGTACAGCTGGTCGGCCTCTTCCAGTGCTGCTTCCCAACTGGCTTGGGTCAATCCCATGTCATCGACGGTCTCACTGGTGTTTCCGCGGTTTTTTGGCCTTGGGGCGCCTAAGTTGCTTTTGATATTTGTTGTTTTTGGGTCAGGATAAATTAATACGTTTTTAGATTTGCATTGAATATGAATTTCCACATCGTCCAGATCGCCTTTAATGGTGATGGTTATCTGTGTGCTATTTCCGGACATCGTGTTGAATTCTGGTAATTAGTAAATAGGAAGGTTTAGAATTCTGGTAATTAGTATTAAGGAATGTTTAGAATGTTTAGTTTAAGATTTTTTTTTTCTCTTCTTTTTAGGGGTTCTCTTTTTATTTCTATTTTTCTCGCCTCTTTTTTTTTCTTACTCCTTTGTTTACTTATTTTTAACGCTATCTTATTAATTTTATTGTTTATTTATACTATTATTTTTATACATATTCCGTTTTTCTTGTTGACGTTATTCTCGCGTGTTTTGTATCGTTATTGCTCATTGGAAATCGGTACGGTCGGTGCGGGCCCGGGGTTCTGTGTAGCACTCTCGTTTGCTGTTATTATTTGATCCCTTCTGGGACGGGCATTGACACGATCTCAACCCGTCGGGGGCTTGGTCGTGAGGGTTGTGGAGTGGTGCGGTTTCTTCGGTTTGTGCGACTTCTGTAGTTGCGTATAAGAACGATAGTTATTATAACTACTAACAAACATCCAGTTACGCCTGTCGTGGTGTGTATTTGGATCCTTTCGTGGAGGCGTTTTTCAGTTTCTTTAATTTCTGAGTCCAGTTCTTCAATTGTTTCGCTGAGACCTTTATAGTGATCGTTTAGGGCCACTGAATGTATGATTTTCATTTGTTTTTTCTGTGCTTTTGGGGGTATTTTATATTGTCCGAAATCGATGTTTGGGGGGGTCAATTTTTCTGGTTGATGTATCGTTATAGTATGTGCGTCTGCTATTTGATAGGGGAGACTGTATTCTGCTAGGTGGTGGATACATTTCTTTTTCAGGTTCAAGATGCCTAGTCCCAGCAGCTGAGTGGTTTCTTCATGGATGTCGCACTGGCTTATTCATTGGGTCGGTTGTTGTACCCAATACAGCCAGGTGTTTTCGCGGTGCATCGGCGTCACAATTGGGTGTAACGTGGTTAACAATCGGACTTTGCAGTTGCTTGGGACCTCCTCCGTTGACTTAAATAGCGCTGATATACATTCCGTGTGCGTAGGTTTTGTCAGCACTGGGGCGTTATGCTCGCAAATACTGTAGGTTTCATTTACGGTGGTGCACTTGATTTGGTACTGCAACTCAGTTAGCCCGAAGTTTTGTTGTGAGCGGCTTGTATTTAGGAAATAGGTATATCCAATGTCGTAGACATAGTACGTGTTGTGTCCAGTGTCAATCGGAGTGGTGTATATTCGATTTAATGTGTATTGTTGGGACTCAACTAAAGGAATCTTTATCTGTATGAGCATTCCGTTATGGCTTCCCTCGTAGTCTACTTTAGCTACCCGTTGTAGTGTGATGGGGTCCATGGTGGTGGTTCTCCCCTGATACCTCTCGGATGCGTTTAGGTATATGTTTAGGATTTCATGTGTTGGTACCAATAATGGGCTCAACTCTCGTCTATTAAGTGTTGTTTTCATGATGGTTACTTGTTTTTTAGCCAAATCTAAGTTGGGTTGAGTGTCCTTTTCTAATTCATTTAGTTTTTGGTGTATGTTGTTGGAGTCATCACTGTCCATATTCCCAAATAGCGTTTTCATGTCTTTTCCCCCTAAGTTCAGTAATCCCCTTCTTACCCGCTTGTGAGGTGTTATGGTAACGTCTGCTTTGTTTATTAAGTCTCTTATTTGCGCTACCTGTTTCTTAATTTCGGTTTGCCAATGTTTACAGTTTGCAGATGCTAATCCGTTTGTATCGTTGCATAACCGGTGTATTGCGCTTTCGCAGTTTTCCAGATAGCTAAGGTGTAGGCTCCATATTGGCTTCGGTAGTTGGGTGATGATAGTCCAGTGATCGTGGTATGTCTGCACTTCAGGGGTTCGAACACTATGCCCTGGTGTCGTAGTTGGTGTACTTCCACTGGGGTTTGTCGGGTTACCGTTATTCCGAGGCTTTTAATCAGTATTAGTTGCATCATTCTGAAAAACAGAGAGAGGTTGTTTAGTTGAACTGCTTTAGCCGATTATTGTGTACACGACGCTTGCGCTTCCCTATTAATATAGTGGTATTAACCGGGCTATTTATATCTACGACCTTGTAAGGACCTAGCCAGTGTTGGACTAGCTTGTTTTTCCGGGCGGCGTTTCGCAGAAGTACTTGATCACCTATATGTATCCTCACCGGATTTATCTTTCGATCGTAATACTCCTTAGAGTGGAATTTACTCTCTTCTAAGTTTCTTCGAGCTGTTTGGTAAGCTCTTTGAAGCTTGTTCCTTAGGTGCAAGTAATAGTTTTCATGATCGTAGACGGGTTCGGGCTCTTTTTTCAAATTGTTAGGCAGGGGAGCAGAGAAACCGAATAAGCAGTCCATCGGTGTTAGCTTCGTAGTTGAATGCATACTATTGTTCCTTACGAACATAGCTGCTCGCAAGTGCTCATCCCAGTTCGCCTGATTGTCATCAACAAAATTTCTTAAATATTCCACTAAAGGCCTGTGGGATCGCTTTAGTGCCCCGTTGGACTGGGGATGGTACGGCGTTGTTTCTAATTTCCTGATCTTGAATAGTTTACATACTTCTCGGAACATCTCCGAAGTAAAGTTAGACCCTTGGTCTGTGATTAATTTTTTCGGAATTCGATACCGACTTATAATTTCTTCCACGAAAGCTTGCGCCACAGGTTTTGCTTCCATGTTCTGTAACGGCACTACATCTATAAATCGAGTTAAGTCATCCTCGAAACTCAGGATGTATTTATTCCCATGTCTGGTTTCGGGAAGGTGGCCTACTATAACCATATACACCTTGTCAAACGGAAGTTTTGCAGTATCAGTTATGATCATTGGTTCTCTGTGTTCCCGGCTTAATTTATTTAGTTGACATTTTTTGCAACTTTTGATGTATTTAGCGATGTCTCTCCTCATACCCTTCCAATAGAACTCCCATTTCAATCGTTGGTAGGTCTTTTGTATTCCTTGATGTCCTCCGAACGGTGCGTAGTGACAATCAGCTAATATAGTTGTTATGTCTTGAGGATCCGTTAAGACTCTTATTTCCTTCCTTGGTATTGGTTCTTCCTCGTCTCCCTGTTGGTTGTTCTCTGTGGTACATTCTTCTCCTGCCAGGGTGTCATTCGTGCTAGTCGTGTCTGCTGCCTGTTCTTTGGCTTGTCGGCGAGTCATAACTAACACTTCATATGGGATTCTGCTTAGAGCGTCCGCATTGTTGTTCTTTTTACCCTCCTTGTACTTTATCTCAAATGTGTAATCTGACAACTTGTGCCAGAGTCTCAGTATCCTATTTGTTGGGTCTTTTATTCGGATGGCTCCTCGTAAAGGCTTGTGATCCGTGTATACGGTGAATGGTCGTCCGTACAGATAGCTTCGGTAATTTTTTACGGCCCAAACTATAGCCAGTAACTCTCGCTCGATTGTAGAATAGTTTTTCTCTGCGGTGTTTAATGTTCGACTCGCGTAAGCGATGGGTTTTTCTTCGTTCTCGGGCCCTTGCGCAAGCACGGCTCCCAGGGCCTCTCCACTTGCGTCCGTATACAACTTAAAAGGCTCTTTGAAATTAGGGTACCGAAGGACAGGGGGTGTTGTTAGTTTCTCTTTTAGTGTCCTGAACGCTTTCTCACATTCGTCGTCCCACTTAAATTTTATATCTTTTCGTAATTTACCTTTTCACTTTTTAAACGTCAAGCGAAATTTATCAAGTCGTCATTAGAGTGCTTTAAATATAACCTTAAATATAACCTTGTTGCTTTTAAATATAACCTGAAAAGTAGAGCTACTTGTAGTGATTTAAGCTACTGTATGACGTAACGTATAAATTGTGATGCTTCAATCAAAAACAGTTGATAACAATCAGTGTCATAATCTTGCTCTATCGGAGTTAATGGTTTAGCAACGAAAACGACATAAACATTTTGTGGATCGGAACTATGATCACATCACTGCGCCGGGATTCAATAAAGTTTTCTTACTAAAATTTCATAAATTCATAAACTAAAACATTTTCAAAAATCGAAAATTGGAGTTGAAGTGAATGTTTCCAAGTGATTTTGACACCTGTAACGGAAAAGATTCGTAAAGGTTAACGGTTACTGACCTGGGACAAAGATTCGCCTCGTCATCACATTGGAGCACTGCCAGGCTTGATTCTTCGTTTAATCTGTTGACTGCTGACACAACGATCGAGATCACGCAGGACTTGCCAGGCTTGAGATTATCAATTTCCTTCATCATATTTTTTTATTAATTTTTTTTTTTGGATTATTTTGGATTTAAACTTAGTTACTAATTTTGCTCTGTTTTCTCTTACGGCTGCGCCTGTTAACACTCTGTATTGTACGGGTCACGGAATTATCTTAGATATCTCGATATGACTTTGGTTTGTGCCGCAGGCACCTGCAAGGACAGGAACTCTGATAGATTTCTTCCCTGTCGTGGTTTTTGTGGTGGTTCCTTTCACCCAAAATGTGTGGGGATTTCTGGCAGTATGGCTGACAAAATTGTAGCAAAAGACTCAGGCATATACTGGTATTGCTCCCACTGCCGCAAATTTACACTGAATGCTGTCTCTTCCCGTCTTCTCGAAATTGGTGCGAACCTACGCAAACTTGGTACCGCTCTAACTCAATCGTCCACCATCCAAGCCTCCCTCTTGTCCTCTCTTGAATCACTTAAGGGTCTTGACCACCCACAGGGTACATGTCTGAACCCACCTTTAACCCCTTCCACAACCACCTCGTCTCACACAACCTCCAATAGGATTACTCGTTCGAACAAATCCTCACCTCTACCTACCTCAGCCCTACCCTCCCTCGTACCTCAGGGAAGTTCTGAATCTACTCCATCTGGAACCTCCCCTTCTCCTATACCTACTTCCACCTCCTGTGCTCCCCCATCTGCTGCCCTACCAAAGTCTTCCATTCTCTCCTCTCTTAACACTCCCACGTCCAAATGCAACCTTGCTCAAGGGAATTCCCATGCAACCCACACCCTTCCTATCCCGCATACTTTGATCTCAAATATGTCCCTTCATCCCTCACCCGAAGCTCCCAAGGAATCTAATTCCCCATCCTTTATCACCTCGGATCCCTCTACGCAAATTATACCATCTCCCAATAACAACAAACTGACTTCCCCCCTGTTGTCCCTTAGTAACCTAATGACTGTCCCTAAGACGAGGTCAGTCTTTGTTACTGAACTAGTCCCTTCTACATCTACGGAGGATATTCTTGCTCATTTATCTAATGTCATAGGACTTGATGTTTCCAACAACAGAATTAAGGTCTTCAAGCTCTCAGAGGGTAGATGCTCATCTTTTAAGATCGTCGTCCATCCTTCTCTCTTTGATCGTGTCCTTTGTAAGCCCTACTGGCCCCAGGGTGTGTTTATCAAAGAGTTTGTCCCTAGAGGGACCTCGTCAGGTACATCCCGAGCGGTAAGTTCTCCTGCCCGTGCTCCCTCGCCCTCCAAAGCCTCCTCTCAAAAAAACTGCACGCAATCACCATCTACTACCAGAACGTGAGAGGTCTCAGAACAAAGACTCACACCACCTTCCTCACCTCCCACGCCCTTCCTCATGACATAATCGCTCTTACTGAAACGTGGCTCTGTTCAAACATCAACGACCATGAGGTCCTGGATAGCGCATATACCTTGTTTCGTAGAGACCGCTCCCTCGGCGATCCTACCCGTCGTGGTGGCGGAGTTCTTATCGCAGTACGTTCCTCCCTCAATCCGACTTCTATACCAAATACCTCTTCCGAGCCCCTTGAACTCCTAACTGTGAAAGTCCCCTTCCTGAGTTCCAACCTTATACTTATTGCCTGTTATATCCCACCACGTTCGGATGTTAGTGTCTTTCTTCACTTAACCACTGTCTTAGACTCCATATTAAGTTCTCTTGCTGCTCAAGATCAAGTTCTCCTTTTCGGTGACTTCAACCTCCCCTATCTTGATTGGCGCGCTGATCTCGACGCGAACAGTCTCTCTGCTACTAATCCCACCTCTTCCTCTGAATTGACACTTATTGACTCCACTTCCTCCCTCTTCCTATTCCAAATGAACCCCGTAAAAACATTAACCACCGTCTCCTTGACTTAGTCTTCTCTAATAGTCCATCTTTTGTGACTGTCTCCCCTTCTACGAATGTCCTATGCAACATCGACCCTCATCACCCTCCTCTTACTATCTGCCTATACCACTCCACTCAATCGTCATCCAAACCCATCCAACTCCCGCCTAGGCTTAACTTCCATAAAACTGACTTCCACATCCTGCTTTCGACACTGTGCTCTTCCCTTCAAGAACTTTATTACTTCAGTAACCCTCCACAAATCTCTATCACCGATCTCTATGACGCTGTGCGTTCCTCCATCTCCTTGTCCACTCCAATCTCCACCCCTCCCCCAACTGACTGCTCCCCTCCGTGGTACTCTAGAGAAGTGAAGACCTTGAGGAACAAGCGGAATTCCCTTTGGACCAAATACCTTCGCACTGGATCTCGCCGGGACTTTGTTCAGTTTAGTAACCTCAGTGCTGAATTTACCAAGCAGCTTAACCTCCGCTATCATAACTACTTATCCCTAGTAAAGGATAACCTCTCGTCTAACCCTCACCTCTTTTTCTCATTTGTAAATTCCAAAAGGAAAGGCACAGGTGATCCCTTCCCTCAATCTATTTCCTATCTTGGTTCTGATCATCGAGATCCGCAATCCATAGCAGCTTCCTTTGCAGCTTTTTTCTCCTCCTCCTTTCCTGACGGTCAATTTGTTCCTGATGTTGATTACTTCACCAACCTCAACCCGTTGCCCCCCTCTGTTTCCTCAGAGTTTCCTAACCTCCACATCACAGAGGAGGAAGTACTTGCCAAGCTCCAAGGTCTGAAGGATGATTTTTCACCAGGGCCCGATGGGTTCCCGCCTATTCTTCTCAAGAGATGTGCGTTCCTTCTTGCCCCTCCTCTTACAACCCTCTTTAACCAATCTATCCAGACGGGGATTTTTCCGGACGCCTGGAAGGCTGGTTTCTTAACTCCTATTCACAAAAAGGGTTCTAAGTCGCTTGTTACTAACTACAGGCCGATCGCCAAATTATCCTCCTGACCCAAAATCTTCGAAAAAATCATCGTCACTAAGATTTACCCCTTCCTTGCCTCTCGTATAGGCCCGCACCAGCATGGATTCCTGAAAGGGAAATCTACTGTCACCAACCTTGTCCATTTCACCTCTTTCTCCATCAACGCTCTCGAGCGTGGTGATGTTGTCGAAACTATCTTCACGGATATGTCTAAAGCTTTTGACAGCATCCCTCACTCCCTAATCTTACTCAAACTTAAATTGGCTGGTTGCCCTGCCCCCTTTCTCAGTTGGACTTCCTCTTACTTACGAAATCGTACGTATCGTGTTCGTTTCAGATCTACCCTTTCCAACTGCTTTACAGCTACCTGTGGGGTCCCTCAAGGGAGCCACCTTGGCCCCCTCCTATTCGTTCTTGCCACCAATGACGTCCATAGAGTGATCCTGAATTCCTCTATTCTCTCCTATGCTGATGATATAAAGCTCTTTAAGAATATTGTGCATCCTACCGACTATATTGAACTGCAAGAGGACCTCTTTCGTCTCTCAACTTGGTGCGCAAAAAGCAACCTCAATCTAAATATCTCGAAGTGTGAACATATTTGTTTTCACCGGAAACGACGTCATGTCCCTCACACCTTCTACATTAATGGATCTGCGGTTAGGTCGGCTAACTCCGTGCTGGACTTAGGAGTTCTCCTTGACTCTATGCTCACCTTTCATGACCATATTGATACCATGACAAGGAGAGCGAGAGTCTTGTTAGGCTTCATTATCAGATGGTCTAGTGAACTATCTGGCCCTTTCGTCTTAAAGACCCTCTTCACCTCCCTTGTCCGTCCCATTTTGGAGTATGCCTCTCAGGTATGGTCCCCCTACCATAAGGTTTACATAGAGCGTATCGAGTCCGTCCAAAAACGCTTCCTTCGTCTTGCCCTTTACCATCTCCCATGGTCCGACACTCTACGCCTCCCTCCATATGCTGATCGTCTTCAGCTTATTAACCTGCAATCTCTGTCTGAACGCCGAGTCTTGGCCGATCTGAACTTCATGCATGGTGTCACTCAGGGGCATATCTTGGCCCCGTTCATCCGAGACCAGATCAAATGTCGGCGGAACTGCATGAATCTTAGATCGGCTGACACATATGATGTAAGCTTCCACTGCACGGACTTTGGCCGGATGGAGCCTGTCACGCGCATGCTTAGATTTTATAATCGTGCTGTTCCCTTCCTGCAGGATGTGCCTGGCGCAAACAATCCACGAACGATTCTTCGTGTTTGTGCCGTTAGTATTTCCCGAGAACAATCCTTCTAACGCCGCTTTCCCTGATCCGTCCCTCACAGCAGTGTCGCTATATTTAATTATTCCTTTTGCTGTTTGTTACTCTCTTGTAGTACTTTCTTTTAGTTAATTTTTTGTGTTTCCTTTTTTTTATTATTTTTTTTTTCTTTATTTTCCCGTTAATGGCCTTAATATTTTATTGTACGGTACTTGTATTAAGTGAATAAATAAATAAATAAATAAATAAATAAGTAATAGTTTGTTTATGGGTGCCGCTATTTTCGAGAACCCTTTTATAAACTTTCTGTAGTAGTTCGGTAGGCCCAGAAAGGATTGTACTTGTCTTATCGTTTTTGGTGTGGGGTAATCTTTTACCTTTTGTGTTAGACTGGGATCTGGTGCTACCCCGTTGGTACCGCACTTGTGTCCGAGGTAGACGATTTGTCGCTTGAGAAAGTTGCACTTCTCTGGCTTTAATTTCAAGTTGTGTTCTCTCAATCTTTCTAAAATAGATCGCAGTTTTGCATGATGGTCTGCTAAGTTCCTGCCGTAGGTGACAAGGTATACGACGATATGTCGTCTAGGTATACGAAACAATGTAACCCCTGGAGCCCCGTTAGTACATGATTCATCAGCCTTTGAAATGTAGCTGATGCCCCTTTCAGTCCGAAAGGCATTCTTTTGAAAGCGTAATGACCATAGGGTGTACTAAACGCTGTCTTATCCCGATCTTCAGCTTCCATTGCTATCTGATGGTAGCCGCTGACGAGGTCGAGTACAGAGAAGTAACGAGCATTTCCTAACTGATCTAGGATATCTTCGATCCTGGGTAGTGGATATGCATCGCCTTCTGTTACTTCGTTTAACTTTCTGTAATCTACTACAATTCGCCATTTTTTCTGGCCATCAGGTCCTGGTTTCTTTGGGACTACTAGCAGAGGAGCGTTCCACTGGCTCCAGCTGGGTTCAACAATGTCATCTTTTAGCAATCTGTCTATTTCTTCAGTAATTATTCCTTTCTGCGTTTCCGGCAATCTGTACATTTTACATTTTACTGGCACCTGATTTTCTTTGGTTCTTATTTCGTGCCGAACCGTTGTAGTGTGGCTTAGTTTTTCGCCTGGTATGTGGAAGGTATCGTAAAATTCTTTTATAATCCCTTCGATTGACTTTTTCTCTTCACTGTTCAGATTTTCCTCTATGCGCACTATTCGCAGTAGGTCTTTTATTCGTGCGTTCTTCCCTTTACTGGTTTCGAACACATCTGTCTGTATCCCGTAGTGTTCTTTTACTTCGGGAGAGTCCTTAGTGGTTAACTCATTATTACTCGTGTTGTATTTTTCTAAATTAATTGTTAAGTCGTTTATTTCGACCTTGTGATCGTTTACATTTAGTATGCTCATTTTAATTTTGCCATTGGTTGACTTGACCAGTGCGTTACAGAGGTAAATTCCTTGCTTAATTTCTTCTCCTATAGCGACATATTCTCTTGGAGTTGGTACTGGTATTTCGAGGAACTTCACCGTTCTTTGGGGTATCTGTATTTTTCTGTGTTCTCTTATGGTGACTTGCTCTGTATTTTTGAGGTGATCAGTCTGTCCACCCTCGTGGGTTTTTGGCGTTGTGACATTTTCACCTTCCGAGGCGTGCGAGCCTCGGTGGTCTAGGTGATCGTAGTCTGGGGTTGTGTACCCCTCAGCACTCGGACTCCCCATTCGCATCTGTCCAGGAGGGTTTTCTCGTTCCTTTTTCTCTGGTTCCCATTCGAATAGGTCTGATAAATCCTGTGTTGTTTCATTGTCTTCCGTTGATGGTAGCGAATCTTCCTGTCCGTACTTTATTTCCCCGTTCGGTTTGACTGAACACTCCGCAGTTTGCGAACTGCGGTCACATAAGTGCTTGATTTCGATAGACGGGTTTTTCTGGCCAGTAGCTGCGTCTTTTGTTACTACATCAATGGATCGAGACTCGGTGTTGTACACGTCGCCTTGGTTCGCGAATGGAATGACGATTTCTTCTCCCGTCTTGGTCGTCGGGAACACTAGTCTTTTAGCTGGTCCTTCTACGTTGCAGTATTTACTTAAGAAGTCATTTCCTATAATTCCCGTGATATTTGTAGGACTCAAACTTTTCACAATATGAAATTTGCAGGGATAGACTTGATTCGTCATTACTTGTCCCACAATCGTACCTTCAGATGTTATCTCTCCAGAGATAGTGTTGAGAGTGACTCTTTCATTTTTGTTTACGTCTTTTAGTTTTACTTTGCTTATTTCGGAATGTTTAATCAAACATATCTCTGATCCAGTATCAATTATGAATTTCGAATTTCTTTCCTTAGTAATGTCTAGTTGTAAGTTTATTATTGGGAGCGCCGGCATGGTTGTCCTGTTGTCGCACCTATAATCTTGCTCTATTATGGACGACTCGCGGTGCGCTCGGTCGTCCCTGTAGAGTTTTCCACTTCCATTAGTTGGGTTTGTAGCTGTAGTTTTTCCCACTGTTCTCGTAGAAAACATGCATCTTCCGTGTGATTTGGTTTCAAACAAAAATTACACTCCTGGTTAACCCTGCTCGCCGTTGTCTGGTTAACTTGGTGGTGTTGATGGTTATTTCTTCCTGGTTGCGTGTTGTTATTCCTCCCGAAATTTCGCTGTGTGTTCTGGTTGCAGTTTCGGGTGTTATGACTGTACGCCCTGCAGCTGGAGCAGAAAGGAGTCATCTGCCGAGTTCGACATTCTGCCATGATATGTCCCATTTTGTGACAGAAATTGCATTTTATCTGTCGTCTATCCGGTCTGCTCCGAGGTGTATTATGGTTGGGTGTATATCCATTTGGCTGAAAATTCCTTGGTTGGCTCTGATTGGGTTGGCCTGTTGGATATCGGTTATAACCTGGATTTCTACCAGGTGTTGGTGGTGGGTTGTAAACTAGATTTTAGTTATGGTTGCTCATTGGAGCTTGGGTAGGGACGCCTAGTCCCATTAGTGGTGTTGGGTCCCCCAGGGAATTTTGCTGGGTAAGATTTAGCTGCATACATTGTTCCGTCTGCTCTAATCGTGTTATTTTCCTTTCCAATGCGTTCACGTTATTCACTACATCTTGGAGTAGGTAAAACTTGTAGTTGGGGTTTATTATACCCAATTTAAAACAATGCAGGCATACTTCCTCTATTTCGGCCTTTAGCCCATCTCCCCCATCTGTATATTGAGCAGCAGCGGCATTTTTGCAGGCGTTAATAAGAGCCTTCACTCTGTGGAAATACCCCAATAAGGTTTCCGTTGGCAGTTGATGAACGTTCCTCAATTGGGTATTAAGGGTTATATATGATGTGCCTTGTAATAGGTTTGTTTTTAATGCAGTAAATATATCTTCCAGTGTGTCATTCATCCCTGTTTGCACCACTTCCAATGCTCTTCCCCTCAAGCGTGTTGGTAATAGTCTCATGAACAGTATCGTATCCTGTATCTCGGTGAGCGTTTCATACCCCAGTCGTGCACAATTTATAAACTCGTTCACCTCATTAGACTTGCGTGGGCTATCTTCCCCTACCAGAATCGGTACGTTGTTATACAATATATTGTTCACTAAACTTATGTCAGCCATTTCATTTTCTTTGTCTTCTATGTCAGCCTGGTTGTCAGTAGACAATTTATTTATATCTGGTAGCTTACTTTCCACAGTGTAAGTCCCCGGATAGGAGTTTGTTCTCACGTAACACCTTCCGTGTCGTAGTTTCACTATTTCTGATTGCAGAGTACCAATACCTTCTGTAATTCCTTGATCCTCAGCTTGCATGAGTGGCTGTTCGCTCACCACTACTGGATTTCCGGGTCCTTGGTCAGGTAATGGATGTTCGCTATCTTGATTTGTTTGGTTTTCTTCTTCAGTGTTTACTTTTGGTGACCCTACTGGTCCTTCATCGGGTAATTGTTGTTCCCCTTCGCGAGGTGTCTGATGTTCTTCTGTAGAGTTTATTTCTAGTGATTCTACTTGTTGATTAGCTAATTGTTGTTCTCCTTCTTGATGTGGAGCGTTGTCTTGATTGGCCAATTGCCCGTTAACGTTATTGTGTTCAAGTTCGGTTTCAAAATTATAAAACGAAAAAGTATCTATTCTTTGCATAAAGTTACTCAAACGTCTGTTTAGTGGTATCTTTGGCGTAGAATGTGCCATATATACATATTATTATTATTTTTTTTTCTTTCTTTTATCTCTTTTTTTTTGTTCTTTCTTTTATCCCTTGTTTTTTTTTCTTTGTTTTTATATATTTTTTTTTTGTTTTTTTTTTCTCTTTTACAATTTCTCTTTTTGCATTGTGTACTTAATGTATTTATACAAGTGTTATTTCTTATTTCTAATACAAGTGTCAATCATTACCACACCATACGAGTTTCATTTATATAATTACAATTTCGATCATACAATTTCCTTATACTCTTAATGGTCAATTTTTTTTCTTTTTTTTCTATAATAGCAATTTCAATCAAACGATTTTCTAATACCCGTAATGGTCACTATTCTTCTTTTATTTGTGTATCCATAAGTTAATTCTATAGTGTCCTAACTTTGAGAACTATTCTAATGACATTTGTTTCTATTTAAAACAATTACACTTTTTTCTCTCTCATACTTATTGTAGTCTTAACATTAAAAGTGTACCTGGATGTTCAATTCCTATATTTATCATGTATTTTCCAAGTTTAGACTTACTAAGAATTATGATTTTTCAAATTACTTTTATCAAATTCCCGAACGTAGGTTTTAAATTGCGGCTGCGCCAAATGTTATGTTGTATTTTTTACCGTCGTATGGTAAAACCTTACAACAATACCTCAGATACACTTTAAATCTCAAAAGAAGAATTCAGGCGGTACAATATTTATTTCCCGATTACAATTTTAGTCTCGTTACAATAATTACAAGTTTTTTGCTTACAACTACTACAACTAACGACTACTGGTTACCGGTTACATTTATTTTTTCAACATTTATTTATTCCTGTTACAATAACTACAAGTTCTATCTTATAACTACGTCGCCTAGTGGCTATTAGATGCCGACTGTGTGCTGTCAGGTTCTGATGTCCGCTTCACCCCTTTGGCTAAACGCTTTTCCTTCCTATAGCGTATCCGTTCGTTGTGGAGTCTCTGCAACTCCCTACTTAAAAGTGCTCTTTGTTGGCTTCCCACAGCCAACATGAGATCCCGTCTGGCCTTCTCAATCGATCGCCTGAACCTCGCTTCTACATCAGGAGTTTCCCTTTTAACGTGCACGTCTATTCCTCCCTGGCGTTGCTCTTTACCCTTTTCTTTATGACCCGTCTGTCTGGCCCGGTATTCCTCTATGGTTATCGGTCGTGGACCTGCATGCCGATTACGTTGTAACGCTTCTTGCAGTTGGCGGTCTCCCATTCTTCAATGTATCTGTTTAATAAATTTTATTGCCCATTGGGTTCTTTCGAACCGTATTTGGGACCTCAACGGTGAATGTTAGATTCATCCGCTTTTTTCAGTTGTTAATTTTTTCCTCACCTAAAGTATTTTTCTGGCGAAGTCCAAGAGAGTTTACTGGTTGTCTGCCACTCGTTTCTGGGTTGTACAATTCAGCCAAGTCGCTTATTTAGAGATGTGTTGCGTCCTACCACGGTCACACCTATGGTAGTCGATTCCTCAGACTGATTTTCTGTGGCCATTTTCTCAATATTTATCGGAAAATTTTCCGTTGAATGTGCAGAATTTTCCGATCAATGTTCAATCAATGGTCATTGATCGTTTTGTTTGCCGTGTTGCCGGTTTGCGTTTCCGCTCTGGTGGCGCCATCTAGCGGTTGCTGGTGGCCGCGAGTAACTTGCGCTTACATGATCGTTTCTGCAGTATCGACGCCATAATTTGCACTGCAGTATCACTGCCATAACAGTGTCGCCACGTTGTGTTTTGACAGATATCAACAGCTAGGAAGATCGACCTGTCGTAAGTATTTTTGATTGTTCTTAAATAATGTCTTATCCCTTTTCAGGATTTCAGGACTTCTACGGAAAAGGATCATCACAAAACTATTGTAAGCGAAATATGGGTCTTCTTGCTCGTCTTCGTTCAAGTCAGCTAAAATTTGGAAATGGGTCTGCTCAAAGGGTTCCCAATACTTTTTCAGGGTGAAAATTTTGTTTTGTTTGGCAACTTTACTGGTGTCTCCGGATCACCTGGCTTCTTTCCTTTTGGCCTTCCAGGATTAAGGGATTCGCTGATTTCAGATTCAACTTCGGGAGCGTTAGCCTTTTTTTGAATTTCGGGGACTGGAGGTACGAAAAATTGGCTCGAAGCCTTAGCTAGTAAGGGACTAGCGAGCCAATCACTAAGGGCCGCTTTCGTGGTCTCGTACCTATAGTCTGGCCAAAACAAATTTTCCCAAGCTTCCTCTAGGAGACTGAGTTTGCTTTTTGTATAATCGGCGGTTCTTGAAGATTTGGGCGCCTTACTGAAGTTGTTATATAATTTGACGATCTCCGAATTTATTTGCATTTGCGCAAGACAAAGATCGTGAAACGTGGGAGAAGACATTATTAGGACCGAAGACCAAAGCTGTCGTTCGAAGATTCAATTATGCACAATTCGTGAAGGCTAGATCAATGGAAGTTGAGGATTTGCTAGAGATTTAAAAAGCTAAAGAGATAGATAGAGATTTAAAAAGCTGCTAGGTCGAAATCAAGGAAATTAATTAATTAGAGCGTTAAATGGATTTAAAGATTAAATGTAATTAGAGATTGGTAGGGTTGAAATAAATGATTATAATTAACGAGACTAACGGACTTAAAAAGAAAAGGTGTCGAACAGTATTTGCACAGTAGTAGCAGTGCAGTTCCAAGGGATTTGAATGTTTTATAAGGGGGAAAGCGCGTAACAGAATACAACATTTGATTGAATTTAGACAAGATCTTTGAGGTCGTTTACATTCGTTGCTTAACCGAGTATCTCTTCAACAAAAAGGATATTATATTAAAATTTTTTTTGCATGCATCAATTTCGAAATATCAAACGAGCATCAAACGAGCAGCGACTAATGTGAGAGGCAAGGTCTAGAATATGACCTGTACTCGAGAGAGGAAAGAGGACGTCCCCTAAATATGATGTCCCTAACTTTCGTTCTTCCTGACAACAAATAACAAATGCGATTTAGAATGCGGGTTCGGAAACAAGAGCCGGTGAAGAAAGATGTGAGGACAGTAAAATTTCTATTTTATGTCATTACTAAATCTTTATATTATTGGGTGCGTAGTATCTGGCATGTCAGCGAGACAATTCCCTTGCCTAGCAGACTGTCCAGGACTCTTACCTTGGGTAGGGGAAATCTTGGATGATTATTTGTTTATTTATTGTTATTTTGTTGTTTATTACATTTTGTTTTTTTTTATTTCGTTGGGAAAATTTTCGTTGGGGTTTACTTTGTGCTCACCTGGAGCTCAAAAACCCTTTTCACTTCACTTCCACTTTGTTTTAAAAAACAAATTATTTCATGTGATTTTATTTTTGTGAGTTATTATTACTATGGGGACACCCCCTCCTCGCTACGCTCGCCAACCCCCGCCGTTCGCTACGCTCACTCCAATGGCTCGCGCATGGCGCTATATATACAGTAGCATTCTAAGTAAAAAGATTATTTAGTTCAGACTGTAGTAGCAATCATTTCAGCTCATTCTGCACGGCAAAGTACATCTATATTGAATGAGGCTCTATCTATAATTATCGAAAAACTTGCGGGTGCGATTGCGGATCTTAAAAGATCTTAAAATTTTCTCATTCAAAATACTTTTTGTAAGAATTCTTTCATCTTCTGCCAAATGACCTTCTCCTTGTGTGTCAAAAATACATATAGACACGCAATCGATCAAACGATCTAACTCTACTGGCTACAACATACAATTAACGGTGAGAAAATACAGGTAGTTTGAGTAAGAATTCTTATTTTTGAAACGTTTGAGATTTATGGAATTTATAAATTGTCATCGCAAAAGCCAGAATGACGGGAAATTGAGTTTATTGAAAGGAAAAAAACAGAAGTGTACTTTAATAATTAAGGTTTATTTGTGGTGTCAAAATAAGTGTGTTTCGGAAAACTCCTGCTAAAATCTCACAATCCAAACAATTTTCTTTTGTATTTAAACTAAACAAATAGGTGTACCATCGACCAAGCAAGTCATGTCCTGTACTCAAATTACGAATAAGTAAAAGTATGCAATTCGGTTTTGAAAATATATTTGTGGAATCGGGAGCCCACTTACATCAACTGAGTTTAAAAATTCAACTGGAAAATTATTTTGCTCTCTATAATCATCACTCAAGATGTAATCAGAACTCAAATATATTCGTTCCTCTCCGGATAGACTGTTAAGGATTTCTGCATCGAGGAACGTAATATAACCGAATTGAGAATATCGTTAAACTTTATGGTTTCAGATACATTGCCATAAGTATCTGCATTCACGAAGTTGTAATTAAATGGGAAGGAATTTCAATAACATCTTGGCTGTCATCTGGAAATGTGGGTAAAGTCCCATTACCAAGAGATTGAAGAAATTCAGCGAATTCAATCTCATGAAGTGAAGCCCTCATGTTTTGGGTAAAAGTTATTTTGTGGAATTTTGAAAATTCGGACCATGAAGTAAGGTAATTCTCAATAAGTGGTACACGTGTACCGTGAGATATAGCTGGCAATATTCGTCAAAAATCTCCACAGAGTAAAATAGTCGTACCTCCGAATAGGTTAGTTGAAGTACCGAATGAATCGTTTACTGAACAAAATTTCCTCAATAGCTAATAGAGCACGGTTATATGAATAATTTTCTGAAAAATTTCTTAAAAATTCTTCGCACATGAAAATTTTTAATTCATTCCACAAATCTAAACCATTTGTAGGAAAATTCATACCACAAATAGGATATGGCAAATAACTCTCTTAACTGCTGAGAGGACTAACACTCTTTTACTTCTAATAAATATTCACGCCACTCTCCATCATTTCATGCGATACCTCGTGCGTGTGCTGAAAATGTGCAGTAAATAATGTTTCCAACAGTAGCCAAATCCTGATGGGACCTCGAACATGAAGTAAAATAGTCTCTAATGGAACAACTCAACATAAAATATAAAATAATCTAGCAATAGCTCTACTACATCCTCTGTGAGGTTTTTTCCATTTCTATTCTTTATCTACCTAAATATAATGCATCGGCGTCTCTGTGTATAGAAACTCGGACGATCTAATTCGGCCGATTTCATAGAATGCAGTCAATTTGGTTCTGCTGTGATTTTAAAGAACTTGCTGAACATTTACTCCCTAAAGACTACATTTTGCCGGTGAGGCAAGAAAGTAGATTCAAGTCGAACTGTAATATATTACGTGACTGGTAGTGCATTGGATGCCCATTTATGCGCCAGCTTTCTTCCGTAGATCCAACATAGTGACTGGACAAAAAGCTATCGATTTCATCTATATAAACTTTGCCCTCAACTCCACCTCAAACGCTTTCAAACTGTAATCAGGCACACTCGTATCCCTTATAAACATATATGTTGATATATTTTAGGCTCTTAACTGTGCCATGAACTTCCACATTTAAGTTGCAATCAAATTTCGCTAATAGATATGGATTTTAAGGAACAGCATAACGGTTGCCAACTCAACAGAGTGGCCACGAAACTCAATTACTATACCATTAACACGACGCATCTAACATTAGCTTGAGTTGTATTGTAAAAGTCATTGGAAAAGCTTTTGCTGCATTTACCATCTCTCATACAGACAGGGATACGATTCAATAAACCACATGGACCGTGGATCATATGATTTTAACTAAATTATGAAGTTGTGGGAAATACATATATATTGTAAATAAAATATGTATGAAATTTCCGTACAATAAAATATGTCTGGAATTTCCGTACCATTTTTCATTCCCTTCCTTATCTTTTTCCTCTAAATTGAGGTTTTAAAGGTGTGCAGACAAAAGTTTGGAAATATAATATAATTTCAGATTTTGAATTTTTAACAGTTTTTTGCTCGTTGCGGCTAAATCAAGCATTCAAGGGGGCATCACCAAACCCCATTATTTTTTCATTTCCCAACTTTTGGCCATTTATTATATTTCTCTAGATTATGTTTTTAAATGTGGGTCAATACAAAAGTTGGGAAATATGATAAAATTCTGATTTTCGCTCGCTTCCATAAATATTCGTGAAAGTTAACCTCGCGTTTTCTAGAAATAACTGTAAAATTGTGATTTTCCATATTTTTTTAAATAAAATTTGCATAAATTTTTATCAAATTAGCAAAAAATAATGGTATAAGTAAATGATGGTTTTAAATGTGTCTGTGGTAATGCATCCATATTATTGTCTGTGGCCATATGATCATTGTTTCGGCTTTTGTCTGGAAGAATGCAATTTTATAAGCCAAAGATTGCCTCCTTCCAGGCAAAAAGCAAAAAAATGAACATATGAATATTGTCTGTGATATGGCTGCATTTGCCGCTCACATTATCATAGATATTAGGTTTGAGTGAAAAGAATGCATCTAGTTGGCATAAATGGTTGGTTATTCAGTCGAACGTATGATCTATGCAAATGATAATGTTAAATAAGTATGTTCTATATTTTGATTTTGTCGTAGAGGAATGCAATTATATGTTAATTCTTTTGGTTTGTGTCCCCAGTAGAAGATTGATCCATTTGGTTAGATATATATAACGGCTATTCTAAGCCTCTTTGAGGTCTCCTAGCCCTAGCCACCGGGCGCGTCCACAGGTTGCGGATAGTGGGAGTCCAGGAAAAATCTCTTGGATCGTCATGGAATAGGCCGAAGAGTAAAGTTAGCTTAACTCGGAAGCTCAATACATGGCCGCGGATAATGGGAGGACCCCTTTTTCAACATGGAGGGTTTGAGCAAAAACTTAAATACCCCAGGTGGTGCGGCGACTCAGTCGTCAAATCCACCCACCTCTGCAGAGGTGGCCGTGCCCCAATCGGATTCTGGGGGGGGGGGGGGGCACACTCGAACCGAGGACAGCAACGATGGTGGAACACTTGGCCAACGTTGTGGTGAATGCGACAAGTGTGAGACAAGGCACAGGTAGATCGGCCAACAGCTCTACAGGCCTGGAGTTCAACTGCCAAACTGACGACGGCATGTCCGTCAACAGCGCGGGGACCATTGACTCTGAGGTCGAAAAGAGACTTTTGGGCGAGACCGCCGAAGCCAAAGTCTCCGAAAAAAGGAAGAGGAAGCCGACCAAGGCGCAACTGTCTCTCAAAAGATACAAAAATGCCAAGGCCAGCTTAAAGAAGCTCCTACTAAGGAAGCCCGAAGAACTCTCCGATAAGGAGAAGGGCTACTTGGTGAGGAACAGGAGGATTGTCGCTGATTTCGAAAAGAGTGGCACGGCTGCGCAGAAATTGGTGACAATCGATGAAGAGCTTCCGGGACCGTCAAGGCCCGAAGGGGGAGCGAATGGTAAGAGCGCCAAGCTACAAAGGAGTCACGCTGTTTCCTCCTTTTCCTCAGGAAAGGCCCCACAGCTAACTTCCCAGAAGAAAGCTAAAAGGGACCGATCCAACGAGGAGGAGGAGAAAGTGGCAAAAAAACCAAAAACCTCGTCGATAGACCATGCACCCGCTGATTGTCAGATGGCCATCATAGATCGATCAGATCTAGATGGCAAAATATCTGCTGAAAAGTGGGAAAAGGTCGAGACGAGGTTGCTGTATGCGATGGCAAGCGAGCAGAGTGGCTCGATAGAGGAGATGTCCTTTGAAGGGGCAAGTTGGCACAGGGGAGTCAAGGTCATTGGCTGTTCGGGGCGGAAATCCGTTGATTTCCTAAACCGGGTGGTTGCGAGCCTTGGTGAACTATGGCCAGGCGCCAAACTGGAGGTCATCCCGAAATCGAGTCTCTCTCTGAGGAAGCTAGCACTGTTGTGGATTCCTCCTCCGCTAGTGGAGGATGAAGCCACAATGAAGTTAGTTTCTAAGCAGAACGGCTTGGACACAAGTAAATGGAGAATTATCTCCACGAACAAGTGTCCAAATGGAGTTGGCAAAGACCTGGTCGTGACGGTCGACGATGAGTCCTTTGCCAAACTTAAGGACTCAAAAGGAAGCATCAAATTTGGTTTCAGCGCAGCGAAGGTGAGGCTTCCAAATGAGTCAAAGAGCGGCACCGAGGAGGCTGCAGGTGGTACAAAGTAATTTGCCCCACTCTGAGGCGGCCACCGAGGATTTGATGCTGTACATGGAGGAGAATGGAGTAGACTTGGCCTTAGTCCAGGAACCATGGCTCTCAGGAGACAAAATCCGGGGACTTGGGTCAAAAAGTTATATTCTACTGCATTCAAGCAAAACAGGTAAAAAGAGGGCGTGTATAGTAGCAAAGAGATCACTAAATCTCACTTTACTTTCACAGCACAGCACGAATGACTTGGTGGTGGCAGTACTAGAGGAGAGGGGCAAAATAAACTTGCTCCTGGCCTCAACGTACATGCCATATGAAGAAGGAGACCCCCCATCAGCAGCGGTCCGGGCCCTTGTACAAGAGGCCGAAACTAGGGGATGGCAAATGGTGATGGGTTGCGACGCGAATGGTCATCACGTCCAATGGGGGAGCAGTGACATCAACAGAAGGGGTGAGTCAATTCTAGAGTTTATAATTGCTACCAACCTAACAATCTGTAATCGGGTTGATTCACCCACCTTTACTAACAAGATTAGGGAGGAGGTAATAGACCTTACGTTGGCCGTAATTTAAAAGTAGAAAACTGGACAGTTTCTCCCGAGCACTCCTTTTCGGATCATGGGAGAATTCTCTTCGACATTAACCGGAAGGTTCAGGTAGGAAAACCCTACAGGAATCCAAGGAACACGGACTGGAATAGTTTTTCCACCGAAGTGGAGAAGGCAATGAAAACAAAGAGCACACAGTGCTTCGGTACCTATCTCCACACGGTGGCGGATCTGGAAAAGTCCGTGAAACAACTTTGCGAGATCTTGCTAAAAGCCTTCCAGAAAACTTGCCCAATAAGCAGAGCTCGAAGGGAAACCAATAAGTGGTGGAACAAAGAGCTCAAGCAACAGAGGGACGTTACTAGAAGGCTTTATAACAAAGCAAAGAAAAGTAAAGAAGAGGAGGACTGGGCTAATTACAAGCGCAGTTTTAATGAGTATAAGATTAAGATAAGAAAGGCAAAATGGGACTCCCTGGTCGACTTCCTTAACTCCATAGAGGACGTGAACGAGGCCTCAAGGTTCAGGAAAATTCTTTCCAAAGACGTCATAGTCACGGGAAACCTGAAGAGACCAAATGGTTCGTGGACGGAGTCGAGCAAGGAGACACTAGAGCTGCTGATGGAGACCCACTTCCCGGGCTGCCTGACAACATGGGGCGAGGATGAGAACCCAACGATCAGGATTAGTCCAAAGGAGGTAATTATAAGAGACGCCATCACCAAGGAAAAGGTAATATGGGCGGTGAAAACATTCGAGCCATATAAATCTGCGGGACCGGATGGAATCACACCAGCCATGCTGCAAAATTCGATAGGCAGCATAGCAGATGTACTGACGAGCATCTTTCAGGGCTGTTTATCATAAGGATACATCCCTGGAACATGGAGAGAGGTAAGGGTTGCCTTCATACCCAAATCGGGGAAGTCAAGCAACACCACACCAAAGGACTTTAGGCCAATAAGCCTCTCCTCGTTCCTATTAAAGACAATGGAGAGGCTTTTGGACCTTTACATTAAGCAGAAGACCAAAATAGAGGAGGAGTGTATAGCACAGCACGCCTACCTCAAAGGTAAATCGGTGGAAAGTGCGCTGCATGAAGTGGTTGGAACGATTGAAAAATCCTTCCAGCCAAAGGAATATGCCCTAGGGGCGTTTCTGGACATAGAGGGAGCCTTCAACAGCGTAAAGACCAATGCAATAAGGGAGGCATTAGAGAAGTTGAACGTGGAGGCCACCATAACGCACTGGATAATAAGTATGCTAAACAGCAGAATTATCAGTACAGAAGTGGGGGATAACAAGATCAGAAGACGGGCGACCAAAGGCACGCCACAAGGAGGGGTAATGTCCCCACTTTTGTGGTTGATCGTAATAAACTCGATCTTAGAAGACCTCAGGAGTAAAAGAATAAGGGTCACCGCCTACGCAGATGACGTTGTCACACTGACAACTGGCAAAGACCTACAAACGATATGCGACACCATGGGTGAAGCCTTAGGGGAGACAAATAAATGGGCAGAGGAGAATGGGCTAGGGATAAATCCTGAAAAGATGAAGCTTGTTCTCTTCACCAGAAGATATAAGACACCGCAGGTCAGACTACCAAAGGTGAAAGGACAAGTACTAGATCTCTCGAGAGAGGCAAAGTACTTAGGAGTCATCCTGGACTCTAAACTCACTTGGAAAAGAAATGTGGAGGAAAGGATGAAAAAAGGAATAAACACTCTCTACACATGTAGGAAGATGTTTGGTAGGAAATGGGGTCTACAGCCACGGATTATACAGTGGATCTACACAATGATCGTCAGACCCATTATCACGTATGGAGCCCTTGTATGGTGGAAAGCCATGGACAAGGAGATTAATAAACAGATGTTGGGAAAGGTACAGCGACTAGCAGCGATAAGCATAACGGGAGCTATTAAGAGCACACCTCAAGCGGCGCTAGAGGCGATGTTAAGCTTGCAACCGTTAGACCTCTTTACAAAGGGTCTTGCAGCCAAAGCAGCCCTCAGGTTGAGGGAAACAAAACAATGGAGGCACACAGACCGGGGTCATGCTAGTATACTGGAAGAGATTTTGAAAATGGGAGGCACCGTGGAAGCCGGAGTGCTACGACAGCACACGGACTACATGGTGGCAAGGCAATGGTTGGGGAGGAGTTAGAGATCAAAATCCCAACCAGAGATGAGTGGGACAAAGGTCACATTCTGAACAGAGGAGGAATAAGCATATTCACGGACGGCTCAGTAACCGAAATGGGGACTGGGGTCGGCCTATACTCGGAGATACTACAAGTCGAAGAGCCACATAGACTCAATAAAGACTGTAGTATACTGCAAGCGGAAATCAACGCAATAGAGAGAGCAGCAAGACTAACACAGCTGACTAGCGAAGAAATTCGGAAAGTCACAATCTACTGCGACAGTCAAGCGGCTCTTAGATCGCTGGAATCTAAGACAATCAAGTCAAAGGCAGTGATGAGTTGCAGGGAAGCACTGTCCTGGATCCGAGACAAAGTCAGCCTATGTTGGGTACCCGCACACAGCCATGTGGAAGGGAACATACGGGCGGATAAACCGGCAAGGATCGGAACCGAAATTCACAGTGCTGAAGAAGCTAACTCCACAAAGCCACAGATGAGATTGTTGAAAGAGACTATAGACAGGATAATTCGGGAACAACACAGCAAGAGATGGAGCAACAGAGACGACTGCTTCAACTCAAGGCAACTGTGGCCCAGAATTGATGAGGTAAGAACGGCGGGCTTGTTTAGAGCAACAAAGACCTCGGTGCGGACCACCACAATGGTCATTACAGGACACTGTCCGGTTGGGAAAAACCTCCAAAGGTGGGGGCTCGCAAACGACAGTCTCTGTAAGGAGTGCGACGAGGAAGAGGAGACTGTGGAACACCTTTTATGCTCCTGCCCAGCATTAGCCGAAAGTCGGCGGCGCATACTGGGAAGTGAATCCTTCAGAGGGATGGGGGATGTAGGAGCCATGGATGTCCAACAAGTAAGGAACTTTGCTCAAACGTGGAAATGCCTCAGAGCAGAAGACAAAAGGAAAAAGCGATAGGAGAGAAAGGGGTTTTTCAAAACTAAAGGGCATCACAATGGGCCATCTGGCCTCCGAGTGGGAGTGGATCGTACAATCGGTGTGAACACTCCACCCTGAAAACCTAAACCTAACCTAAACCTAGATTTTCGACTAATTTAGTACTTGCCATTTATCGGGCACAAAAACAAAAAATCACATATGGTTGCATACTTCCAGGCAAAAAGCAAAACATTGGTACGCATATATTTTTCCCAAAAGCTTCATCTACCCTTTACGTGTGCTCAATTCACACATACTATCCCAATGAATTTTTTAATTTCAATTTAAAATTAAACTAATTTATAATTAAATTTAAAAAAAAAAAATTAGGTGATGCACATAGAGGAAAAACTAATCTTTCGAATGTTATAATCTTTATCCTGGTAAGTCCACCTGGTTTCCTGTAAAAGGGATAACAAAAAAACGTGTCGCCTATTTATATATAGATTTTTTTTTTCGTGCTCGGGAGCCAAACGGCGATCCCATCGCTGCCACCAAATGTTTTAACTCGCTGTTCTGAAGTTAGGAAACGGGGAGTGTTTTCATAGGAGAAGTTCACCCGCACCTTTCAGCTCAAAAAGAAATCACGACTATTATGTCCGGGTAACATAGATATATATTATACAAGATTTATTTACTCGCTTAGTTAACAAGTATCATTCACATATATTTTTTCAATTTACACTCGTTAACCTTAAAGTTTTGTTCAAAGTTCTATACACTTTCTATCTTGTAGATTTATTAACAAAATTTACGATTCTAATTTTTCATAAAAAAAATTACAGATTAACATCTCTATTTGTTCACAGATCTTAACACTTCCTAATTTACTGTTTCAAAAATCTTTAAGTTTTCATTCAAGTTCAATTGCTCGATCCCTGACATGCTATATTCTTAGTTTTTATTCTTAAAATATTCATTTTTATATTAATCAGTTCGAAAATCCTTAAGTTCTTATTTGAGTTCCATTATTTAATGACTAACATTCTTCAATGGAACGGAACTTAACGTCGTACACGACAGCGTTTTGATGAGGGGGAAAGTTTTGGACTGAGATGCGCCTCAAGACGATTGCAGCATTCAATCTCCGTAGCATGACCTGAAGTGGAGAACTTCTGGCACTAGATGGCTTGGCATCTTCGGGCTTGTGACTGCTTGATGCATGCTCCATGGATTGAGTGCTTGTTTGACTGCTTAAGTGCTGTTTGACGTCCTCGATAAACCACTTGTACAGCTCCTCTATCTTGGCAAAGTATTGTTTCTGGAAATATTGATGATTGGTTTCGAGATCATATTTGGCCCGAAAACTGTAGTCCGCAGATTGGAACGTCTCCGAGATTTCCGTTATGGCCTTGGACTTCCGAGGTTACCTTGACGAGGTATTCGTCATTTTTGCGTTCTTGTAGTTCCTTATGTGCCTCTCGATTTCTTCTCCTGTCTCGTTCTGTTGCTTTGCGAGTTCTTCTAAGGAAGTAATTTTTCTAGAGATAGGCTTGGCGAAGCAAGTGCGTCGAAATCGGTGAAAAGTTCGGAGTGGGAAGCTCTCGCAGAAGAAGTTCCAGTTGGCTACAGCAAACTATCGTATGGAACGAAGGTCTTCACAATGGCGTAGTAAGGGATGCAAAAGCGAAAAGATGCCAATTATCCTGATGGATTGATGGGTGTTCGCGTTTTTAACGATTTGCCGCGACGATAAATGATTCAAAATTCGCGTAAACTTAACTGTTTTGGAGTTCGCGTGACGTGAATCACGTCGGGGTCACCAAACGTTGAGCGCAGACTCTTTTGTCTGTGCCTTGATGTAATTAGTTAAGGTGTTACACCTCTAACTAACTCTCTTAGACTCCTTTTCACAAGAGGGTAGATTTAACAGAGCAAATCACGGTGTTGCACCAAGACTTGTGTTGAAGTGTGCAAAGGTCTTAGACCGATACACAATCGACTATGAGGCAGGAGTGAAAAGCCTTAGTTCTAATTAACAACTGCGCTTTATTAATAATTGGTTCGAATTATATAGGTGAAAATTGCTTAAATATACTCAAACTCGTAATTTGGTTACTTAGTGACTAAATTTTCATTAACTACAGGTAAGAGGTACTTTGAGAAAAGAATTTATGCATGCGCTTCTCGCTTAGGTCGATGACATTTCGGGTGACGGACGATCAAGTTCAAGCTCAGGTGAGCTTAGTTGGTGATAAGCAATTCTGACGCGTTGAATATAGCATTCTAGGAAATTCGATCAGGTGAGTTTGTGAAGGGAATAGGGTATTGGACTATCATCCGGTTAAGATCAATTGGGATGCGTTCATGAGCAAACTTGATGGGCTTAGTTTAATAAGGTAAACAATACACATAAGATTGGGAAAAATCAAAAATTTTTTACGCAGAGAGACATAATAATCGACAAAGATTGCTCGATGAGGACATAGTAGAGACCAGCTCGAATAAAGGGAACGCACCATTGCTAGTAGTCCCCAAAAAGCCGGGACCTGATGGAAAGAAGCGATGGCGTATAGTGGTTGAATATACGAAGTTGAATGAAGTAACCGAGGGGGATGCGTACCCACTTCCCAGGATCGAAAACATCCTGGACCAGTTGGGGAATTCCCGATATTTCTCGGTGCTATCATCAGATAACAATGAAACCAGAAAACCTGGATAAAACTACGTTCAGCATTCCTTACGGGCATAACGCCTTTAAACGAATGCCTTTCGGACTGAAAGGAGCACCAGCAACGTTCCAGCGGCTCATGAACCATGTGCTAACTGGTTAACAGGGACTGCAGTGTTTTGTTTACCTGGAAAACATAGTTATGTACGGCAGAATTTTAGCTCGCCATCAAACAAAACTACGGGCGATATTACAACAGTTGAGCACACATAATCTCAAATTAAACGTAGAGTAGTGTAACTTCCTCAAGAAAGAGATTATATATCTCGGGCACAAATGCACGACAGGAGGAGTGGGGCCGGATCCGAGTTTGGTGGACAGCGTCAAAAACTTCCCGACCCCAAAAACCGTCCGCCAAGTACAATCGTTCCTAGGGTTAGCCAACTACTATAAGAGATTCATATCGGACTTCTATAAAATAGCGGCACCCATCAATAAACTCCTAAGGAAAGACATGGAATTCATTTGGGGTGAAAGTTGCGTAAGAGCGTTCGACAGCCCCAAAGAGAAATTGATAGGCCCACCGGTACTCAGGTACCCAAACTTCAAAGAGCCGTTCAAGCTATACACGGACGCAAGTGGGGAAAAGCTTGGAGCCGTACTAATGCAGGGTGCACCCAATGAGGAGAAGCCAATAGCTTACGCAAGTAGAACTTTGAATGCAGCCGAAAGTAATTACTCCACCATATAACGGGAACTCCTGGCCATAGTATGGGCAGTCAAGAACTTCAGGTGTAACCTGTACGGACGGCCATTAAAAGTCTTTATAAGCCACTAAATGGAGCCATACGAATAAAAGGCCCGACAAGCAGAATCTCACGTTTATGGCACAAACTATCCGACTATCCGTTCGAGATAGAGTATAAGGAAGGACGCAAGAATAACAACGCGGACGCCTTAAGTAGAATCCCCTACGACGTGCTGATTACCACTCGCAAGCAATCGAGAGAACAAAGGGGAAAATCGGAAGAAGAAGAAATGGAGGCTCCATCAACGAATGATCAGGCCGAGTCTGCACCACTAAGCAAAGCAACCGAACAGAAGAAATCACACATAAGAACGCTAACGGATCCTCAGCATATAGAAACTATACTACGAGACTGTCACGATGCACCTCTAAGAGGCCATCAAGGGGTATTCAAGACCTACCATCGGTTAAAAAGAGAGTTTAGCGGGACTGTTGAAAGACATCAGAAGAAACATAAGAAAATGCAAGAAGTGTCAGTTAAACAAATTAAGCAGAGAACATAACGAGCCGATGATCATAACGGACACAGCCCAACAATCGTTTGACAAGGTCTACATGGACTTAGTGGGGCCGATACCGGAGACACCCCGAGGAAACAAGTACATCTTAAGTTTCGAAGATGACCTCACACGACTCATGGATGTCGTACCATTATCAAACATGGAGGCGAAGACAGTAGCACAAGCATTCGTGGAGGAAATTATAAGTCGGTATAGGATACCGAAAAAACTAATAACCGATGAAGGGGCTTATTTCACTTCTGAGATGTTCAGGGAAGTGTCAAACTTATTCCGGATACGGAAACTCGAAACAACACCGTATCACCTACAAGCCACCCACAAGTGCGTTAGAAAGATCCCATAGACCCCTGGTAGAGTACCTGAGGAATTTCGTCGATAACAACCAAACGGATTGGGATGAACACTTGCGGGCAGCCGTGTTCGTCAGGAATAACAGCAGGCATGAAACCACGAAACTAACGCCCATGGATTGTCCCTATGGGATCGCCACCACATTGCCCAACAATTTAAAGGGAGAACCACAACCGGTGTATGACCGTGAGAACTACTATTTGTGCCTAAAAAATAAGCTCCAAAGAGCCTATCAAACAGCCCGAAAGAATTTGGAAGAGGGTAAAATTCAGTCGAAGGAATACTTCGACCAAAAGACCAACCCGCTGAAAATTCACCTCGGGGTCCAAGTGCTACTGAGAAACGTGGCCCGAAAGAATAAGCTGATACAACACTAGGTGCATATAAAGTGGTAGCCATAAATATTCCGGTTAACAGGACCATAATGATAGGCAAATGAAAGCGGCGCATTTATAATAAAAGGTTCAAACTGTTCCACTTAAACCGTCTCTGTTCATGTTCATGATGGCGGAAATACAGCAGATGTACTTAGAAATAATGGAACTATTCATAGTACTGGAAGCGTTAAACAGACGGGAACATAGCCCATTACTATTACCAATCAGCCAAATTCAGGAAGTTTACGCCAAGGCAATTGAAACCCGGGGAAATTCTACCACCGACCGTAGACATTTCCAGATATCGAGCTCCGGTTAAACCAAGAAAAACGGAAACGCGGATGGAAATCTTGCATCCCGTGGCAATAAATGACCACTTCAAAGGAATAAGTGAAGCACTAAAAGACTTAGACACGAAATTCACGGGAAGCCAACAAAATTGGCACCGGAAAATTCAGTCACACACCACAACCGGAGTAACGGAAGGCCTATTAGTGGTAATAATCATTGGCATATTAATACGCAACTACGGAAGATGTAAAAATAGAAGTCACCACCCACCACCGCAACCCTCGCGACCTAGCCCCCGACGAGTACAGATCGTCTCCATGCCCGTAACGATACCAAGGCGAGATCAGATCAAAGTGAGAACAACATATCGAGCCCCAGGGAACCATAACCGCCATACAAAGAATAAAAACGTTTAACCCGAAAAAAAACTTAATTCTGATCACTAATTACCAGGTTCCCACGATGTCTGGAAATAGCAGACGACCAGGATTTGCAGATGCCCCCTAATTCACTGTAAACATCCGATGCAAATGGCACCGGCATATTCATCAAATTCCATTCCGACAAACCATAAGCAACTCCGACAAATTCACTAAAAGCAATGCCACTGATCTGAATACCACTGGCATTTCCTTCAAATATAACTTGAATTCAGCACAAACAAAGAATCAAGGAACCCAGACAACTGCGATTAAAAACATGAAAACCTGTTAGACGAAGGAGATCGCAAGGACCCCAATATCGAAATTGACGAGCTTGGACTGACTCAAGCTACCTGGGAAGAAGCGCTCCGAGAGGCCGATCAGTTATATCGCCAGCTGAATCTAGACGAACCACCGAAAGAAGGGCAACCTAGTCCAGAGGAAATTGCTAAAGAAAGCAACGTTAAGCGGGAAACCACTCACAGTACCCAAACGCAAAAGAGCAGACTTACTTTACAGGCAGACCCAGGAGTATCCACCAGTAAAACCAAAAAGAACCTCAGTGGACCAAGGGATCGATCGCGACACTAAGTACGACGCCAGCACTAATCCACCAACGAAGAAATATAGTATCCTCAATACCAAAAGGGCTAGTAAAGAAGATTTAAGTAAATATTTAAGGAATTATAAACCATAAGATAAAAACAATTGTAATGTAAGAGCAGTTGTTAGGGGATTGTAGACCTAAGTAATCAAAAGTAACAAAAGATATAAATAACGTAACGATAACATATGTTTTACACGAATCTAATTTGAAATACCTGTCAAAAAGGTTAGATATAAGAAGGTCACTGTAACTGTAGTTAAAAGTAAGTACAATAACAAACGCAATATGTAAAGGAAACATTGTAAGACTTGGTTGAATATAAGAATAAAAATTTGACTCACAGGAAAATATATGGGAAAATGTAAAAAGTATATGAAATCACATAACAACTAACACAAGATGTATGTGTAAGAATACGTAAATGATGTAATACCGTAATGTGTGAAATACTTTGAAAATACATAATAACGGTGAAATAACAATTATAAACAACATAAATGCACTGAAATGTAAGCTACCTTGTGGGCGGAAACACAAGGACTCAGATTAAAAACTTTTGTAACACCACACAGCTGAAAACTACAATAGGTTAACTTAGATTAATGTAAGGAATTTAGGGACAACTGAGAAAAATCATACCAGGCCCCAACCGAAGCCACGTTGACACGAAGCCAACAAGCCATCAACATTGTTATCCACAACGGCGCTCTTGTTCCGAGGAGGATCCTCCAGAGAGGGGAGGAATGTGGTGAACCTCCTTTCCACCACAAAACCTAAAAGGAGAAGGAAGTAATATAGAAATATCATAAAAAACTTATCATTGGAATCCACATGGCAGTCACACGTCATCCACTCGTCACTTGTCACTCAAAACACACGATCATCCAACTAGTTCTAGAATATACCAAAAGTACTAGAAACCAATCGAACTAGTCGCCGCCAGAGGTCAGCAGCGTGTTAAACGTGACTGATCAAACGTGACAACACGAGAAGTGGGACATTGTGAAATGGAAAGGAATGCGCGGGAAATGCAAAATGATTGGAAAATTGTAATACCGAAAGTACCCCCGAGGAAACGGACAGGCAAGGAGGCGCAATTCCGGGTGACCATCGAGGAGACGCGTCATCACTTTCTTCTGGCCGTGGGGCGTGGGCAGCGGGCGAAGATCGAGCAAGAGCTCCAGAAATTAGACAACGATCGGAGGCGGTATCGACAGGAGAAGAAGCTGGCCAGATACAGGACCACGACGGGCCTTGAATCAACTCATTTCCCTGGTAACCCCTCTTCAAGTAGGGACAGTTAGGCTAGGAATAATGAAATTGTCATTAGAAAAATAAAGTAAATTCAAGAAAACCCGACTGAGTCTTTGATGAAATGTAAACAAACAGTTGTGTTCAGAAGTGTACCCCGGTGAAAGAAAACAAATGTGAGGTTTCTCCCCACAACGGTATAAAGTGTCTAGGGAAAATCTTCACATGTGGTTGAAATGTGTATGCGAACTCAGCAGTTGGCTGAAAATCTGACAGCAGCAGGTGATGAAATAAAAGTATGCTGGATTATGATTAGGACCTTGAGTGTTCATCCTCCAAAATTATATCATTTTCGTTCAGGTTGAGACTGTACACCCAGCACATATAAAAATTTATCTACTTTAATTGAAAAATTAATATTTATAGTATTTAAAAAAAAAATACTTTAATTGAAAATCAGAATGACCAATCAAGTGATGTGAGTATTCAAAATGCACTATTGTAATGTACCACATGATGCAGCGCAGCAATGAGCGAAGCAAACTAAACTTTCCCATTCGGACCGAAGAAAAAGAAAAGGTTTTAGTCCCCTGAGGCACAGAAAAGGTTTTCTTTCCCTGGTCATCCCATTCCATTTCATTCCCGTTCCATTCCCACGCTGACCGCTGTTTGGCTCCGCCTCCAGTTTCCCACGCTGTCCATTGACCGATCGTCTGGAGACATTCCCACCTACAATGCGATCTGCAAACCAATGCAGATCGATCTGACCTCGTTAGGTGTTGCCTCATCGAAAGAATTCCGATGGGAAAGTTTGAGGTGACGACACTTTAGTGCTGCGGTAGCACTGCAAAATAGGTATAAGAACCCCGCAAAATTCTGATAGTTAGTCAGTAAGAAACTTACAGCTGTGAGCTTAGTAAATTAAATAAACGTATTTTAACCGAATAATTATTTCCTTAATTCCCAGTAATTTACCTCTCTTTCCATTCCAACGGGATCTGCTTGATCAGAGCGGAACCCTGCGGAACAATCCCTCGAGTTTTCCCAAACAATCAAGGAGGAATCTTACATGGCGACCGTGACAAATTACTCATACGAGTAATATAGCGAACTGGAGAAATTAAACAACAAATGAAGCAGAAGAAACCAGAGCAGACGAACAAGGAGCAGTTAGTGTTGTTTCCGGCAAATTACCGGATTCCAGCAGGGATAGTGAAGCAAGGGACAGAGATACAAAGACCTACGTTCGAAGATGCGCGTTGCGGGCCTAAACCACTGGACATAAAGAGATTTTATAAAAATAAAAATAAAATCAAGAAAATAAATAAAAAAAAAAACTAGAGGTGGAAAAAGGCATCAAATCAAAAAGAATGTTAAACAACTAAGAGGCATTTTAGAAAATTGTAGATCAGAGGAGGAAAAAATTAGATTTAACTTACTTTTGAACAAAGCTAAGAATGATTTGAATAGACTAAATAAAAAGAAGAAAATAAATTAATATATATATAGAAAGTTTGTAATATTGTTTGAATCTTGTTGGAATTTAGGATACTACTTACTTGACAATTACGATCTTGGTTAACCAATACAGAATGGGAAACAAAACCACTAAGACATCCAATAATGGAGAAATAGTCAACAATGTGACGGTGCATGACATAGTAAGGACCGACAACCCGCAAATTTTCTTTGTGCTATGCGCAATACTGATAGTGCTCATTTTGAATATGGTATATAAGATATACATGAATCACCGAAGAGGTCTTCGAAAGCGTTACTTAGGTTCGCCAGCTAGAATAGCTATAGTAGATAGCAAGGCATGAGTCAAATGGAGGGTTTAGAAGCAATAAAAGCACAACTAGAAGCTATATTAATAAATTTTAAGAAAAAAGGGTCTGCAGTATATACTATTAAAACGTTAATAGAGAAGGAAAATACAGTAGAAGAATTACTCACAAAAGCAGAAGCATTGAAACCTACGGAAACTACTCTTGGTATAGCACAAGACCTGGAGAAAATATATGTAGCAATAAGAGATTTAGGAAAAGAAATCGAAGAATTCATAAAGATTCAAAAGGACCTTCGTACGGTAAATACCAGCAGCAGCATGTCGTTCGATATTAAGACGGCAACAGCTTTGATACCACATTACAGTGGCAAGGAGGATGAAACGGAATCCTTCCTCGATGCGGTTAGTCTACTCGATGAACTTACAGAGACGGCGCATAAACAAATAATGGTTAAATTTATAAAGACTCGAATAACAGGTCGAGCAAAACTGGCTATAACTGAAGAGCTAACTACAGTGGAAGCGATTAAGCGAAAAATTCGTCAAAAATTTTCGGGGAAATACTCATCGGACGCATTACTGGCACAACTGAAGGCAACTATACAGGGAAATAAAAGGCTTGTTGATTATATTAGTCAAATTGAAGATTTAGCAAATCAACTCACGAAAGCCTTCATTTCAGAGAACGTAGCAAGTGGTGAATCGGCCGAGAATCTTGCCGAAAAATTCGCAAAACAAGCGCTGGTAGAAAATGTTTCGAATCCTGAAACATCTATCATACTAAAGGCGACAAGCTACACGAAGCTTTCCGAAATTGCAGCTAAGGCAATTGCCATAGACAAGCCGGTAAAAGCCAATGTGTTACATTTTAATGCACAGGAAGGGCAAAATAAACCAAAGTTTTAGAATAACGGCGGAAGTTGGAGTAGGCCGAGTAACTGGCGGCAAAGACAAAACAATTTCAATAATCAAAATACGGGCACACAAAATAGAAATAGAGATAACTATGTGCCCTCAGGTGGTGGATGGCAGGCAAATAAAAGATTCAATAATCAACGCAACGGACACAACAATAGCAACCGACGGAATTTTAGTGGCAACAGAGGGCAGAATAATCAAAGGATACACTACTATAATTCGGGGGAAGACCAAGCCCCTCAGCAAGAGGCCGACCCAAGTCAGTTGGGGGGACAGGAACAAATGGGAGAATATACAACATAAGTTTAAATCTGGCAAACTTCATAGTTGCTGACGTCGAGATGTGTGACAAGAAATGTACTCTTCTTGTAGACACTGGTGCGGATGTATCCTTATTTAAAAGACACTTAATTAAACCAACCCAAATGTATTACCCCAAAAATAAATGTACACTACGAGGAATAGCGGACACTACTCTGCTTTCTATGGGCTCTACAGAAACTAACTTGATATTTCATGGTGACACCGCGATCAAACATACGTTCCATGTTGTTGATAATAGCGTATCGTTCGAAGCAGACGCCATACTAGGCATAGATTTTTTAGTAAAATATAAGGCCCAGATAAACTACGATACGTGGCTGTTAACGTTATATCTACCGAATAAAGTTTTAGAAATTCCAATTCAGAACAGTCCAGAAAAGGACGCATTGTTGATACCAGCTAGGTGTGAAGTTATGCGTGTCTTTAAATTACAGAGCCAGCATAAGGATGATTGGGTAATCCATAACCAAGAAATATGTCCAAAAGTCTATACAGCAGCATCAATAATTTCAGCAGCTAATCCTATTGTCAGAATATTGAATACAACAGACCATACAGTGAAAGTCGATGTAAGTAAATTAAAGCTAAGTCTACTATCGGAATATAGAGTGTTAAGGTGTAAAACAAAGGCTGAACGGGCAAATAAAATAATATCAAAAATTGACTTCTCGAATACCCCAGAGTTTGCAAGGAAACAATTGGAAGAGTTATGTTCCGAGTATGAAGATGTTTTCGCCCAGGATGATGAGCCATTGGCAGTGAACAATTTCTATGAGCAATCAATACAAATTTCGGACAATATACCCGTCTACATAAAAAATTATAGACTTCCTGAAGCTCATAAGGAAGAAATCAATAATCAAGTACAGAAAATGTTAAACGACGGAATCATCGAAAATTCAGTGTCGCAATACAATTCACCAATTCTGCTAGTGCCAAAGAAGTCCAAGGATGTAAAAAAATGGAGGCTGGTAGTAGATTTTAGAAACCTTAACAAAAAGGTAATTGGAGATAAATTTCCCTTACCAAGGATTGAGGAAATTTTAGATCAAATGGGGCAAGCCAAATTCTTTTCAACTCTTGATCTTATGTCGGGTTTTCATCAAATTCCAATAGAGAAAGACTCACGAAAGTATACAGCATTTTCAACGAATTCAGGCCATTACCAGTATTGTAGATTGCCTTTCGGATTAAAAATTAGTCCAAATAGTTTCCAGAGAATGATGAACATAGCGCTAGCAGGTTTGCCTCCGGACATTGCATTTCTCTATATTGATGATATAATCGTCGTTGGATGTTCAGGCATCATCTTAAAAACCTTAAAAGCGTTTTCGAGAGACTGAAAGACAAAAATCTTAAACTAAATCCTGAAAAGTGCAAATTTTTCCAGACAGAGGTAACTTTTCTGGGACATCAGGTGTCAGCTGAAGGAATTAAGCCCGACGCTTCAAAATATGAAGCCATTAAGAACTATCCCACACCCAAATCAGCCGACGATACTCGACGATTCGTTGCATTTTGCAACTATTATAGAAGATTTGTTCCCAACTTTGCGAACATTGCCCTACCACTTAACAAATTGTTGCGGAAAAAGGCGGCATTTGAATGGACAGAGCTGCAGCAAGAGGCATTCGATAAACTGAAAGCGACGCTAATGTCGCCTACAATTCTCCAATACCCCGACTTCGGAAAACAGTTTATAATTTCGACGGATGCATCAAATGAGGCCTGTGGAGCTATATTATCCCAAAAATTCGAAGATAAGGACCTCCCTATAGCTTTTGCAAGCTGAACTTTTACACCTGGGGAAAAAAATAAGTCCGTTATCGAAAAGGAATTAGCAGCTATACATTGGGCGATAAATTATTTCAGACCGTACATCTATGGTCGAAAATTTGTAGTACGAACAGATCACCGGCCGCTCACTTATCTATTTGCAATGAAGAACCCATCACCCAAGCTAACACGCATGAGGCTTGATATCGAGGAATACGATTTCACGGTAGAATTTGTGAAAGGGAAGCAAAACAGTGGACCAGACGCATTATCTAGAATCGATATAGAGGATTTAAAGAACGTCAGTGTTCTACAAGTTAAAACAAGGGCGATGACGTCAAAATCGAAAGAACCAACCAGACACTCAGAAAAGTCAGATACAGAATCACAGCAGCCTGATCAACTGCGAGTGGTAGAGGTATCTCCGTCCGAATCATTAAAAAATGTGGTAGAATTAAAGTTTATGGCGAACAGCTGTGCCACGAATGAACTAAACATCCTAATACAGGATAGCAAGTCAGTACTAATAAAGCGGTTATTTAGAAGAAATATAAATGAATCCATGGAATCCGCATTAGAGCGTGAAATCCGAAGGTTGGATGAAGAAATTTATTACGAAGTTCAGACCGAGACTCTGAAACTTTCTACAGAAAGCGAAATTTTTAATTATGTAAGCGTTGCTATATTCAAGGATATATGCAATCGCAGTCTAAGAAACGTTTCAATAAAATTGTACAAGCCGCTCATACATATAGCAGATGAAGAAAAAATTGTCGACATTTTGAATCAATATCATAATACACCCACAGGAGGACATCTAGGACAGGCTCGAATGTATAAGAAACTAAAAACTATATATCTTTGGAGAAATATGAAAAAATCAATAGCGAAACACGTAAATAATTGCGAACAGTGCTCAAGGAACAAACATCAGGTCGAGACTAAAGAACCTATGCAGCTAACAACCACGCCAGTTAAGGTATTTGAGGTAGTATCAATAGACACGGTAGGACCTTTCACCAAAACTGCTAGCAATAATAGATACGCGATAACATTACAATGCGATCTAAGCAAGTATGTGGTAGTCATACCCATAAAAGACAAGGAAGCAAATACCGTAGCAAAAGCTGTGGTGAATGAGTTCATTCTCAAATATGGTCCAATGAGCTACATTAAGTCTGATTTGGGAACGGAGTATAAAAATCAGGTATTTAAAGAAATATGTGGGTACCTACATATCAACCAACTGTTTGCAACTGCGGCACATCCAGAAACAATAGGGGCTTTAGAGCGGAATCACAAATCCCTGAACGAATATCTCAGATGCTTTGTGAACGAAAATCACGACGATTGGGACACTTGGACCCCTTATTACGCGTATTGTTACAATACAACTCCAAACACCGTGCATGGGTATACACCATTTGAACTCATATTCGGTAAAACTCCCTCGGTACTTACGGAAATACCAAACAAACGTCCTGATCCAATGTATAATCATGACCTCTATGCAAAAGAACTAAAATATAGACTACAATCCAGTGTAATAAAAGCAAGACAATATTTACAAGAATCTAAGGCCAGAAGAATAAATACAGAAAATCAAGATCGTAACACATTACGCTTAAAGAGAGGGGAACGAGTTTTTATAAAAATACAAAATAGAAGGAAAATGGATCCACTATTTGAAGGACCATATGAAGTAATCGAGATATCTGAACCAAATTGTGTTATAAGAGATTCAAACAATAAACTAATTACCGTACATAAAAATAGATTAAGGAAATATAATAATTCGTAATAACTTTTGACAAATATAACCAGCGTAGATCAAGTAGTATTAGGTTGAATATATGAAAATGTTAATAATGAAATGTTAATATAAGGTAGATTCTAAGTTAATGATGTACAGAAGAGAGATTTTCCTTGTTCTCAATAAAACAAGAAAACCTCTCTTCCAAAAGGGGGAAGGTGTAATGTACCACATGATGCAGCGCAGCAATGAGCGAGGCAAACTAAACTTTCCCATTCGGACCGAAGAAAAAGAAAAGGTTTTAATCCCCTGAGCCACAGAAAAGGTTTTCTTTCCCTGGTCATCCCATTCCATTTCATTCCCGTTCCATTCCCACGCTGACCGCTGTTTGGCTCCGCCTCCAGTTTCCCACGCTGTCCATTGACCGATCGTCTGGAGACATTCCCACCTACAATGCGATCTGCAAACCAATGCAGATCGATCTGACCTCGTTAGGTGTTGCCTCATCGAAAGAATTCCGATGGGAAAGTTTGAGGTGACGACACTTTAGTGCTGCGGTAGCACTGCAAAATAGGTATAAGAACCCCGCAAAATTCTGATAGTTAGTCAGTAAGAAACTTACAGCTGTGAGCTTAGTAAATTAAATAAACGTATTTTAACCGAATAATTATTTCCTTAATTCCCAGTAATTTACCTCTCTTTCCATTCCAACGGGATCTGCTTGATCAGAGCGGAACCCTGCGGAACAATCCCTCGAGTTTTCCCAAACAATCAAGGAGGAATCTTACACTATTGTCAAAACTTACTCAGAGATATAAGAACACCAAATCCTCAAATGGCAAACTTTATAAGATTTTGGAATGTTTTCAATGTGGACAGAAAGAGCATGTCAAGAAAAACTTTACAAATGAACCTTGTGCAAAATATTTAGAATACTGCAAAAATAAATATCCCTGCAACAATTGTAATGAAACAGGACATTTTTTCAAAGATTGTCCAAAGAAAACGAATCGAAATTGTCAAGTCAACAAGCAAAATAACTCCACAGATGGTTCATATGGCTGTATTTTAATTGGGTAATCACCATTAAGCACAGAAGTCTCTTGGCTAGATGAACATTGCAATACCCAAGAATATTGAAAATCAAGAAAAGGCACGCATATATTACAGTAAGTCTTTCCGTAGGTGATATTGCACACATTAGAATGTTTTCGGGTTTAGAATACAACTCTTTTATTCTTTGATTACACTTTGTTTAATACCTCAGTACATTCGTCTAGTTTCTTAAAGCACACGTTTCATACTGCCATAATCCACTCCAACCTTATACTTCACCCGTTCGGGTTGCCCAACGTTCATTAATACGTTACACACATCAAATCATTAAGCAATTACAATAGAATATGGTACCAGGATTGTGTTGCCACACAACATATGACATCTTGATCATCCTATACATGTCATTATTGGTGATGCTATGGAAATGGAAGAAATTGGTGTCGGTGATGTATACTGAGAGGGTCATAATGGAAAAGAATGGACAAGAATAGTCTTGAAAAATTTCTTCCACGTACCTGATATGCCATTTAATCTATTTTCTGTCATAACGATACTGGACAAAAGTCATTCTCAACTTGCAAATTCTCAAAAATCTGAATTGTACACCATGAACAATGAAATAGCAGTAATGCCTGAGCCTGACGGGGATCTTTTTGAGAAATTGAGGTGGTCTCTTGAATCTAAAAAACCAAATAAACACAGAAAAATCTCTGATCAACACCTCAATCAAAATATGGCACGGCCGTTTAGCACACCAGAATTTAACACACTAAAGAAATATTTAAAAATAAATAACATTAAATATATTGATGATTGGGGTGATTATGCGTGTGAAGCATGTGTTTATGGCAAGCACCACAAAGTTACTCAACTAGCAAATCCCAAAGAAGCTGTAGGACCTTTAGATCTCATAAAGGTGGACTTGGGTGAAATGAATGTTAGATCCTCAGGAGGATCCAAGTATTTTCTTTTACTAAAAGATAAGTATTCACGGTTTATAACCGTACATTTTCTAAAAACAAAAGATGAAGCAGTGAAGAAGTTAGAAATTTTCATCAAATTAGTGGAAAATCAATTTGATAAAAGAGAAAAATGTTTCAGATCTGACAATGGGACGGAAATTAAGAACTCGAATTCAAAGCAAATTTTAGAAGAACTTGGTATATTTCACAGCAAAACCTCTTCTTATACCGCCTTTACACCGACCGAAATCAAGTAGATTTAGCGAGATGATTTAATAAATCTCCTCGTTTGGTAAAATTGCCAGTGAGGAGATTTAGTTTGACACTTCGACATTATTCTTATGAAATTGTTGTGTTTTTTGGTTCAGTTTTGTTTCAAATCTATTACAAAACCTTCTTGGACTATAGTCCATACCTTTCCTTGCCACTTATATATTTATTAAAACTAAAATAAATTTTCAAATTCAAACTTCGCTCTACATAATGAAATTAAACAACGCGCACAACAACGAATTGAACTCACTTCGGAAACGTTGAAAGAGTACTAAATCGTACTAAAAGTCGTTTATTTTTCTTCTTTTCGAGGTTGATCGGTGGAGACGTAATTTCCTAAGTTAGTATTCAAATCTATTTGCTTTTTGCTCTTTATTAAGATTTCTGATAAAAATCTTGAAAACATCCATATAATACAGTGTACATTGCAAATTATAACATTATAACACAGTGTACAGTAAAATAATATCAAATGTGAATATCAAGGATAAGTTCTCAAGATAAAAAAACTGAAATTATGCGTCATAATAGTTTATTTTGAATTTGAAACAAAGAAATACATCTATAAAACATTGAAGCAAAGAAAATCCAATACTCAATTAAGTGCAAATGTGAATTTTCAATTTTGTTTAAATAATATTGCTAAAACTAAACAAATTTTGTAAGTTTCGCAAAAAACTTCACTGAACCGACGTAACCTGTTGAACCGATATAAACTGCTACAACCGCCGCTACTGCTACATACGTCACTCAACTCGTTCCAAGAAAGAGAAGTATTTTGTTGTCTTTGTGATCCTCGCATCGTGACTCCGCCTACCAACATCTGTGTTGATGCTAGCTACCAAACTTATCTAGTTACATCAACGGTACTAGGGTGACGGTACTAGGAACATCTCCCAACCTTCTAGTATGCTTTCTAATGGCTTAGTACATTTTAATCTTTTGTTTTACTCATACTTAGTTATAATCTTAATTTAGCTTATATCCTCTTCACCCTTATAATTCTCCTTGTTTTTAGTTCAGTGTTGGGCTAGGGATACTAGACCGTATAACATGTGTTTGTATTGCGCTGCCGCGACCTGTAAAAATGTCAGCTCAGACAGGTTTCTATCCTGCCATGGTCTTTGTGGTGGTTTCTTCAATACTAAATGTGTTGGTCTAACTGGTGCAAGTGCTGATAGAATTCAATCTTTTGATTCTGGTGTCAATTGGTATTGCTCAAGATGCTGCAAACTCTCCCTTAGTGTCCTTTCTTCTCGCCTCCTCGAAATCAGCACGGTTCTGCGAAAACTCATGTCTACCATTTAAGACTCTTCCATGCTGAGCTCCTCAACTCCTTCGGCTCCCTGAAGGATCTTAATCCCCGGGGGCTACCCATACTTACCAAGTCTTCCCCAAAGGTCCTCCTGCAACCTCATCGCGGCATAGGCCACCTCCAACATAGACCTCAAGGCTAACCAGGTCTAACAAAGCCGCCATATCCCTTCCAGAAGCCGCGTCATGCCTCATAACTAAAAACAAACATAAGATCATAGTGAGGTCAAAAATTATGAATCCACGATATACCTGATAGTTTACAAGTAGGACAAGTCGACCACTTAATATTTATATATCAGTAAACTAAAAAGAAACACGATTAACATATAAAAACCGTAACATACTTAAGTGAGGATGATACGCGGCACAATCGGACAGACAGCGATCGACACGCGGAATAAGTCTGCAACGCGAAGAGAACTACATGACCGACACATGCAGTACACTAGTGTCCGGCAGATGGTCAGCACAAATGTAAAACACAATTCGGCGAAAACAAAAACATCGATGCATATTGCAATTCAGCGGATTGCATCAGCTAAGCACCAAAACCAACGGAAATGCAACTTACCGCAATTCGGGAAAATGAATTGGGAGCAGCCAATGACCCAAAAGAAAAATGCAATTTTGGAATATTGCAATTGGTAAATATTGCAAATATTGGAAATGCAATTGGTAAACATTGCAAATATTGAAATATTGGAAATATTGCTAAATGACGACAGGAAATTGAGAAACAATAGCCTCATGGGAACGGACAACCCCATCAAGTCAAAAATAAACTGGACGCTAGGAATATTTGAATATAAATAGACGGGGAAAAATGCACTAGGAGGTAGATGAATTCGTGCACTCAAGTGAAGGAGACGACTGGACCTACTAGCAGCATCAATCATCATTTAGGAAACTGGACGAGAACTGGAGAAGATTTACAATCAAACTAGGAGAGTTGGACATTTCCCAAGAGCGTGGAGAACTAGTAGCGGCTTGGGACGTTGGAGCAGCGAACTTCCTGACTTTCTTTGAAGTAATACCATAGGTGAGGAAATAAAAAGTAACCAATACAAAAGCGGATGAATGGTTATTCACCGTTGAGGTCCCAAACACGGTTCGAAAGAACCCAATGGGCATTAAAATAAATTTTAGTTAGATCGTAAAGGAATGGGAGATTGCCAGCTTCAAGAGGCGTTAAAGCGAGACCCAAAGGCGGGACCACGGCCTATCACCATCGAAGAATACCGGACTAGACAGACGGGCCATCACAAGAAAAGCGAAGTGAAGTTCTACGAAAAAGAGGATACCGGGGATAGAGGCGAGGTTTCGTCGACAAATAGAAGGGGCTAGGAGGGACCTCATGTTGGCTGTAGGGAGCCACCAAAGAGCAGCCGTGAGCAGAGAGTTGCAGAAACTCCACAACGAGCGCTTTCATTACCGGGCGGAGAAGCGACGAGCAAAAAGGGGGCCGGAAGTATAAAGAAGGAAAGATCGTCTGTTGTATTAGTAATAGTAATTGACAGAAATCTGAGTATTGATTCGATGTAATAGGTTAAGGAAAATGAATGTATCATAGAAGCAGACGATAAAGTTAATTACGGAGACGCCTAACATTCGTCTTTTCGACTAAAGTGTGCTTCGGAGGTGTTGTAAAGTTTTGCCCTACGACGGTAAAAAATTACAACATAACAGCCGGCCCACTAATTGCCTTATCCCCCCTTTGCCCAGCTACGTCCGATGTATCCTTTCCCACACAGTCCAGCTCCAAGTAAATGTATTCCTCTCCTTCTGGTCCTTCCTTCCCTCCACAGCAACCCGAAATCTCGGCACTCCCTGACAGCGGTGCCGCTCTGACAGTGCCAGTAATGCTCTTTTCCCCCATTCCTCCTAAGACTCTCTCAGTTGTCACACTTAACGTTCCCTCAAATACCGACCTCACCGTTAACTCTATCTCCCACGTTTCCTCCGGCTTGTCGGATAAATTGCTTATCAAGTCTACAGCTCCCCCTCTCACCAGCTCTCACACCTCGGCACAAGCTTGTGCCTCCATTCTTCAGACTGTTCCCAAAACTAGATCCATCTTTGTGACCGAGCTTGTCCCTTCAACATCGACGGACAACATCATTCGCCACATTGGTGACGTCATTTGGGTTGATGTTTTTTTAAACAACATAAATGTTATTAAGCTTTCGCAGGGTACATGTTCTTCATTCCGGGTCATAGTCCCCCCACCCTCTTTGACATCGTCTTATGCTGGGTCAATTGGCATTAAGACGATTTAATCAAGGAGTTCCTTCCTCGGAGACATACTCCTGGCAGCCTTGGTACTACTATAGTTACTTTTCCGACTATCACCGCAGCCCCGTCTTCCTCACCAAGAAAAAACTTCCAGCCCTCTCCATTTACTACCAAAACGTGAGGAGGCTTGCAACAAAGACGCACGCTACCTTCCTCTCCTCTCTTACCGTACCTTGCTCTGCACCAATATCAGTGACTTCGAGATCTTTAACCAAGATTACAATCTTTTTCGTAAGGACCGGCGATCCTAATCGACGTGGCGGCGGTTAACTGATTGCTGGTTGCTCCTCCCTGAATGTTTCCTCTATATTGATCTCCTCCATTGACCAACTCGAACTCCTTCCCTTTAAGATCTACTACTCCTTTTATAACATACCTCCCCGATCAGATGTAAACGTATCGCTAACTCCGTAACTGATAGAGACCACTTACTAATCATTGGCGACTTCAACCTGCCCCACATAACTTGGTCGCCCCTCTCTGAGTCCATCAGCCTTACTCCCTCGAATCCCACCTCGTACGCTGTATATTACATTTATTGAGTCCATTAATTATCACTCCTTGTTCCAACGCTGTCCTTAACCTGAACCAGCGCTTGCTCGACCTAGTCCTATCCAATTACCCGGCTAACGTGCTTGTTTCTCCCAGTGCAACCTTGTTCTGCACAATCGATCCTCACCATCCTCTCCTCTCAATTTCTACTATGCAGTCAAATAATTCCCATCATCAATCTTCCCCCTTGCCAGCTAGTTTCAATTTTCGCCAAACCAATTTTGATCTTCTTCAGGCTAACCTTAGTGGATTCTGCCTTAATGTGTCTTCCGTGGATCTCTCTCCGCCAGTTGATACCTCTAAGCTTAACGACGCCCTGCGTTCTTCTATCTCTCTTTCTACTCCGTTCTCTTCTCCACCACCTCCTGACTCATCCCCTGAATGGTTCAGTCGAAATGTTAAGTCTCTGACGAACAGACGAAACTCCCTTTGGCAGAAATATCTTCACTCTGCGTCCCCTGTTGATCATGAAATTTTCTGCGCTGAATTTGTTTCTCTTGTTAACTTCCGTTATAAGGCCTACTTTTCAACTGTAAAAGGCATCATTTCCTCTAACCCAAGTTTTTTCTTCTCCTTCGTGAACTCCAAACGGGAACGCAAATGGGACAACTACCCTCTGGAAATCTCTCACCTCGGTTTGAATAGTGATGATCCCCTAAACTCCCCTAATCTTCCCTAATCACCCTAAACTTCCCTTATCTTGATATCTCCTAGGTCCTTGCAAATCTCCTACGCCTCAAGGATGACTTCTCCCTCGGCTCTGATGGAATTCCTCCCCTCGTATTAAGAAGATGTGCGTCCCTTCTTGCTGGACCGTTATCGGGGCTCTTCAATGTCTCTATCCAGTCGGGTATACATCCCGACTGTTGGAAGACTGGATTCCTGGTCCCGGTCCACAAAAAGGATCCAAAAAGGAAATAGGGACTATCGCAAACTATCTGCTATCCCTAAAGTCTTCGAGAAAATACTAGTTGGTAAACTGTACCCTCTCCTTACATCCTCCATCTCACCCAATAATCACGGCTTTCTAAAAGGTCGATCTACCACAACTAACCTTGTGCAGTTCCTTTTCTTTACCTTAAATGCTCTAGAGCGTGGTGAAGTTGTCGAGGCCAAGTTCCTCGACATGAATAAGGCCTTCGACAGCACTCCTCATAGCCTAATATTATTAAAGCTTAAACTGTCCTGATTCGTACCTGCATAATGGAACGTGCTCGCTTCAGAGCTTCCCTCTTCCAAAGCTTTACCACTACATCCGGCATTCCCCAGGGCAGCCATATTGGTCCACTACTATTTATAATCACTACAAACCTATCCAGCGTTATTTTGAACTCCTCTTTACTCTCCAATGCGGATGACATCAAGTTGTACAAAAATATTGTCCGTTCCTCTGACAATCATGACCTACAGCATGATCTCAATCACCTCTCGCTGTGGTGCTCCAAAAGCACCCTTGTGCAACTATACTCCCCACATATTTTCAATCAACGGGCTCTCAATGAGGTCGGTTGTGGGGGTCCATCTTGACTTCAAACTATCCTTCAATGACCACGGTAAGCACATAATCCGGAGAGCTGGTGTCATGTTGGGGTTTATTTCAAGGTGGTCAAGGGAGTTCTCTGACCCCTACGTTTATAAAATCCTTTTCAGAAGCGTTTCTTGCGTTTTGCTCTCTTTCGCCTCCCTCCTTATGCGAATCGTCTAAAGCAGTGGCGCGCAAACTAAGGTCTGCGACCTCTGCGGGGTTCGCCAGAAGTTTTTTGGGGGTCGCCAAATTTTTATGAAATGCATTATGCCTGCATGCTGCATACCAAACATACAGTGTACATATAAAAAGTTTTGCGTCGTCACTCACTTTTTTTTTTTTGCAATTTCCTGCTGTCCGCTCTTGTCCGACGTACCGACGTACCAAGTAGACATGCGTACCAAGCGATGGCCGACCGAGCCATAAGGCCGCATTCACAATGACAACTTGGAAGTAAATAATTTGGTTGTTATTTGTCTCTTTTTTTGCATGCGATATAGCGGCCAAAAATTATCACTGAATGTTTTACTGCGCGTTTCCATGTAAAGTTTTAGCATGTAGCAGTTGGCCTGCAATTGTTTTAGTTTCTCCTCGAGTTTTATCATGTGACAAAAAAAATTAGATATATTATTTCTTCAAGTTTAAAAAATTTAACCCCTATCTTCATAATGGATAAATGGGTAATACGTACAACAGGTACATCTTCAGCTAACAAACGAAGAAATACTGTTGAGGAGTCGCAAAATACTGAACTAAATGGCCTATTAAAAAAATAAGAAAATACAATGAGGAATTTATTAAGTATGGTTATACATTTTGTGTTGGTGATGATGAAGAACGCCCGTTTTATGTAATTAATCATTGTATGATTCATCGGCAAGCTTTTGTCGCAAAAGATATGGATGAAGAGTTGCACAACACATTACAAGACGCTGTTAGTGCAATTAACAACATTAAAAGCAACAGCCTCAACAGCCGTCTCTTTTCAATACTTTGCAATGCGGTGGGCTCAACGTATGAGACTTTACTTTTACACACCGAAGTCAGATATCCTTCACGTGGGAAAATACTACAACGTAAATTTGATTTGAGAAATGAAGTGTACATGTTTTTGATCGAAAAGAAACATAGATTGGCAAGTTATTATATCAATGAGGTTTGGCTAGGAAAGCTGAGCTATTTAGTTGATATTTTCGAAAAACTTAACGACTTAAACTTGAGCTTGCAGGGTGGGAATGCGACTATCATAACTTCAGCCAGTAAAATTCAAGCTTTTAAGAATAAGCTTAGTCTCTGGCAAACTGAACTGAATAAAAACACCACCGACATGTTCCCTTGCCTTAACAATTTTATGAAGGAAAAATTTACATTTAAAAACATCATTTAATCACATTAAAAAGGTATCATCATCATCATTCAATCACACATAAAAAGTTAAAGGAAAATTTTTCGAGAATATTCGAGGATTTTCCTGAAAACAATTTTGGTTGGATTCGTGATCCATTTTTCTACGACATATGCAGTTCAACTCTTCCAATTAGTGAGAAAGAGCAATTGATAGATTTGATGAGTGATGATTCTCTTCGAAATCAATTTAAGACTTATCCTTGCCAAAAATTTTGGCTATCCTTAGAAAAACAATATCCCGTCTTATGCAAGAATGCCATCAGGGTTTTAATACAATTTGCATCAACGTATTTATGTGAAACTGGATTGAGCAAACTAGTTGCAATTAAAACTAAATACCGCTCGCGTTTAAACCCTGAAGATGATATGCGAATTGTAATTAGCGACATAAATCCAAATATCGATGAGATCATTAAAAACTTTCAGCCACATTCATCTCATTAAAGGGTAATTTTACTGATTTTTATGTTATACAAAAGTTATTTTCTGAAAAAAGTAAATAAAATTAATATGTGTCAGATATGACGATGTTTTCATTCGATGAAAAGAAAGAAATGCGCGAAGTATGCAACGTTTTTGTGAACATTTATCTCTACTAGGGGTCGCCAAGAATTTTCTCCCTACTGAAGAAGTCGCAGTCCAAAAGAGTTGGCGCACCACTGGTTTGCAATCTCTCCCAGGACGTCATGTCATCCCCGATTTATCTCTCGTCTATGGCATCACCCAGGGAAATATTGTAGCCCCTGACATATGCAGTCAGTTTGTTCAACGTTCCCATGGTGGATCCTTTAGAACTTGCGAACCTTTCATCGTCAGGTACCACCACACCGACTTTGGTAGGATGGAGCCCATTACGCGAATGCTAAGGATGTATAACCATGCCGATTACTTCTCCAAGCCGTGTGTGGTATCACCCATGCACGGACTGTGTTCCGCTCCATGGCCGATCGCATGTCATAGTCTTGCAGCTCTTACCGAACCTACCTTTCCCAACCCGACCGGACACCATCTTGTTACCTTGTTCCTAAACTTATTTTCTGTTGTATTACTTCGAAAAATGTATATGTATTGTGAGGGCCAAACTAAGTTTGTTTCGTCTTAGAAATGTGTACGCAAAAGCCGGAAAAAGAACAATGGTGTCTCACCTCTCTGGTGTTAATTTAAAAACTCAAACTGTGTCTTATTTACAACAAAAATGACGCTACGTACCCACCTAATTCACCATGGTTCGATTTCCGCAGCAACTGACGATCATGATTTCTATTCACCAGCCTTAGCGTAGTGCTGCCACACGATGTCATTACATGTAGTAAATTATCTGAACCATGGTGAATGAGTGTGAAGTTGCTTACAACTCGGCCAGACTGACCTGAAATCGTCACGATTTCCTTAATCTAAAGATCCGACATTTCTTATTATATAAGACATAAATTGACAGCTGTTGTGATAATACGCAATTTATTTAGTCTTAAATGAAGTAAGTTACAATTTACAATGTGCTGCCATCTATGGTATTAAAATTGAAATTAACAGTAAACTACAAACTTTAACACTTTCCCTTGTTAATGAAATTGAATACAATTGTCTTAATCTTTTACAAGTAATACAAAGAGAAAATAAATATTTTATGAGAGTCCCATTTTATCGCATAAAATCTTCAATCTCGTGGTTTGCAACGGCTTGGTCAATGTCAGCAACTTGATATTCTGTAGAAACAGATTCAACTTCTAGTGTGCCATCCGCTACTTTCTCACGAATAAAGAAATGACCTCTGTCTATGTGCTTAGTGCGAGCATGGTACTCCGGATTCTGAGCCAACCTTAGAGCAGCTTGATTATCTACTTGTAGACTAGGAACACAAGACAGTTTGGTTATTTCCCTAAATAGTCTGGTTAGCCAAATTATTTCCTTTGATGCATCATTAGCTGCTTCTAGTTCAGCTTCTGCAGTTGAAGTAGCTACAGATTGTTGTCTTTTGCTTAACCAGGAGAGGGCTCCTCCTGAATATGAGATTAATACTCCTGAAGTTGATCTTCCGGTGTGAGTGCAACCTCCAAAATCAGCATCACTAAAGCACTCTAAAACTCTCTTATTGAAGTTGCGACGATAAGTTATACCATATTCTGCTGCTCCTGCTACATAACGAAATACTCTTTTCACTCGTGCAACATCTTCTTTCGAAGGATTTTCCAATGACCTTGAGAGAAAACCGACACTTAAAGCCAGATCAGTCCTTGTACCAAGCACTAGATACATTAGGGCTCCAACTGCCTGCCTGTATGGAAAGTTCTGCACCTTTTCGTCAACTTTCCCTGACTTTTATATTTCGGTTCCTTTTAACATTGATGTTGAAACTGGTCTGCATTCGTTAAAGTTAAACCGTTCTAAAATCTTCTTAGCATGTGCATTCTGGCTAACTCGAATATACTTATCAGCCTGCTCGATTTGTAGTCCTAAGAAGAAATCAGCCGGTTTCGAAATAATCTTGAGTTCCGATTTTAAATTATTTAGAAATATTTCTCACTCCTTTCGATTATTAGCTGCAACCATTCCATCATCAATGTATAAGATCAATATTAAGCGTTTTCCATGCACGATTCTTATGTAAAGACATGGATCTTCTTTGCTTTGCTTGAAACCTAGTGATAACAGAAACTTTCCAATTGTACCAGCATCTTGACACACCCGATTAGTGCCTTCATCATATCCCTCTGGTTGCTGAATGTATATGATTTCTTCTAATTCTCCATAGAGAAAAGCTGTTGACACATCAAATTGCATGAGAAACATATCCTCACTTGCGGCTATACTTATGATAGGTCGGATCGTTGCCATTCTTGCGACAGGACTAAATGTTTGATTGTAGTCTTCACCTTGTCGTTGAGCACATCCTTTTACGACCATACGTGCTTTGTATTTATCGATCGACCCATCTGGATTTGTCTTAAGACGATAGCCCCACTTACATGGCAATATTCTTGCTCCGCGTGGTTTATTAGTTAATGTCCTGGTCTGATTTTCCTTTAAAGAGCGCATTTCTGTATCCATGGCCTTTTTCCATTCAACTTTAGCTTCACTGTTAATTGCTTCTTCATAAGATTCTGGATCGGTTGAGGGATTGATTATATTTTCAACGACCATGACATAATCATTAAGATACTTTGGAGTCTTCAAGATTGAATGATCTCGCAAACTTCTTGCTTATGATTGGGGAAGATCATCCTCTTCTTTTTCTGAAATATCGGTTTTGCCACTGCCTTCAACATCTTCTAAATTATCATCTGACTCAATTGGCATGTTAGTACCTTTCTCGTTTGAAATGGGGGTTTCCAGCTGTAAGCTGACGCTTTTTAGACACCTTCCAGGCTTTTCTTGAAACAATACATCTCTAGATGTGATTATTTTTCCGCTTTCTTTAATATAAATTCTATACTTTTCATCACCATCATATCCCACTAAGTAGCCCTTTATGGCTTTTCTGTCCATTTTCTTACGTCTTTCAGATGGAACATGAACGAAACAAGTAGAACTTATCGTACGGAAATGCTTTATCCTAGCCTTCTTTCGCATCCAGAGTTCGTAAGGACTCTTATCATCTACGGGTGATGTTCCAGTTATGTTTAGAGTGTACACTGCGGTATTTACTAACTCTGCCCAGATAGCTTCAGGATAGTTAATGTCTGGATTTGAATACTTAAAGGTTCGTGCCATTTCGATGACAGTGCGATTGTCACGCTCACGGCATCTATTTTGCTCAGGTGTATATGGTGCGGTTAACCTGTGTGTTATGCCATGTTCTTTGAGGATGGTTCTAATATTTTCATTGTCAAATTCACCACTTCCATCGCTTAGTAACTCTTTAATTACATGGCCTTGCCGTTTCGCTTGAACAAGCATTTGTAGAAATGCTTCTTTTACTTGTGACTTCTGATTGACCATGAAACCATAGCGGAATTTCGTATAATTGTCTTTGAACTCGACGAAGAATCTTTTCTTCGTAAAAGACTCGTGAAAAGGTCCGACTACATCAGCTGATATCAATTCACCAGGTTCAGTAGCTTGCTGTCTAGTACCAAAAGGCAAACGGTGTGCCTTGCCATAGATGCACGGCTCACAAAGATCTCTGTTTAAGGTGACGTTGATACCTAGTTCTCTAGCAAGTAAAGCTCTAACGTGTCGTTTGTCCTGATGCCCAAATCTTTCATAGTAGAGTTGCAACAAAGAATTGTCTGCTAATGCAAGGGTTATATTTGCATCTCGCTCGGCAGCAATTGGTTTTATGTTTGCATGAAACAATGTGCCACTAACCTTTCGTGTTCCGCTCAGTACAATTTTGCCATTAACTCTTAGATAACACTTTGTAGGCGAAGATTCAAATTTACTGTCTCTGTTCAAATCGTGTGCAGCTAGAATTGAAAGTAAATTTTTAGATACGTCAGGAACGTACCATACCATACGTATTCCAAGGTTGAAATCATATTTTTATCGTTAAACTTAGACAAAATCTTTATAGTCCCTTGACCAAGCGCTTTGAGCCTTTCCTGACCTGCAGCTCTGATTGTGCGCTGACTTGGAAACTCTTTAAAATCTATAAAGTAATCAAAACTATTTGTTACATATTTTGTTGCTCCATTGGCGATCCAACAACTTGTTGAATTATCCTCTTGTGCAAAATGGTTTGGATTCACAAAAGTGCAAAGAGTTATTGCAACATCAAGTGCATTACTTTGTGCATCAAATTTGTTTGAAACAATCTTATTTTTGGGTGCGACAATCTTTGACCCAATGACCCTTTCTGCCACAATAATTACAAACAGATCCTCATTTGTTTGGTTTATTGCTTTGTGTCTGTTTTTCTTTAGCTGAATTTGCTATTAAAGCCTCTTGAGTAGACTTTTCACTATCGACAGACTTTTTCATGTTTCTTTCGAATAAACATAACTGCACTGTTAACTCATCAAAACTTTTCTCCGTGTCCTTTGTTAGAATCATCCAACTAAACCTGAATGTGTCGAATGCTGCTGGTAAGATAAATAATGTTTTGCAAACTAAAAGCGAATCTGGTAACTTATTTTCCTTTTTAGCTAGAAGACCATTATTCAATTCAGTCCACAAACTTCTCAGCTTCGCAATGTGCATCGAAACGTCATCTGCATGCAACCAAGAAAACGCGAAGAACTCGTTACATAACCTGAAAAGTTGATCTTTCGATGATGCCTCAAACTGATCTTTTAATGCTTCCCAAGCATCATATGCAGTCTCTTTGTCCATTATTTTTTCATATACGGCATCAGTGACAGAACTCGTTATCATCGATTTCGCGTAGCTGTTGGCTTTGCGATATAAGTCACTATTCTCGTTGTACAGTAACTTAGCTTCTGCTGTTGCCGAAGCACTAAGTTCCTCAGGTTTCTCCAATTTCTTGTCGATTACATCCAGAGCGCCTTCATGATAATCAAGAATATCACGTAACTTTCGCTTCCACATTGGCCAATCTACTGCACCTGTCAACGGTTTGATGTGTCTTGTGAAATCCATTGTCGGCTATTTAAAAAATGACCAAAGAAAACATAGTAATTTTACTAATTAACTACTTTTTTTTTTTTTTTTAATTTAAGCAGCTCGAATTAATCCACGTGCCGACCCATAACCTGTTGTGATAATACGCAATTTATTTAGTCTTAATCTACTACTGTTGCATTAGGGACCTCAGGGACTCGATCAAATGTTGGTTCAACCCATAATTTTAACTTGGATGCATCTAAGATACCATAAGGCGTCTGTGTCACTGCATCCATCAATATCACATAACGATCAATTGGTAATTGTTTGTGGATAACATAAGGTCCTCTAAATTTAGGAATAAGTTTCTTGTTTTTCCCTACTGTAGTGTCTAAATTTTAATTACGACATAGTTTCCTTCCGAAAATTCAAGAGCAGGGCGATGACGATGACTGAAGTACTTCAGATTATTCTCTTGGGCCTGACATAAGCTGGCATGAGCCTGTTGACGTATATGCGTTAAATCGGAAGGGTTTACGGCCGTTTTCTTGTCAACGTATTCCGTCAGTTCATCGATAATTTTTCCCCTTTTCTCTGTTCCAAACAATAGAAGAGAAGGGGAATACCCAGTCGACTTATATATGGAGTTATTATAAAGCATATTCGAATTCTGGAATTTTGGTTACCCAGTCTGCATGACACAAGGGGTCTGATAGTTTCTTGCACCGAGGACACGGTTAACTCGTTCCACTTGTCCATTCGCTCTGGGAGTGCCGGACTCAACTTTAATTTGTTGAATATTATGGTTTTCTAGGAATGATGAGAACTTATTTGACGTGAAACAAGTTCCACGATCGCTGATACAACGACGAGGCCGACTAAAGTGACGGAAATAATGCATTAGAGCTGACTGGTATTCTTGGGTCCCGGTGGTGGAGGTAGGATATAATCACACAAATTTTGTGAAAGCATCAGTTACCAGGAGCAAGTGTTTTCCAGATGGTCAATGTGAATTGTTGTGCGTCGCCGAAATATGAAACTTTCATAACCAAACTCCTCCTAGACCGTTTGATCAATCGATCTGAAATTTTACATACTAAAAGTATTTTCGACGGTGAGTGCTAACATCTAGTTTTTGTTACTAAATTCGCAAAAAAAAATCACTAGGGGTAGGCTCCTTAGTTAACAATTTTTCGGATGAACGAACCAAAATTAGTACGAAGGTTTGTGTCATGGAAACCTAAATTTAGATTTTATGTATTTAGAAAGATCACTGTGTTTTTTTCCAAGAATTCCAAAATATGTATACGGCAAACGAAATACAATCTTGACAAAAAATCGCTGTCTCTGTGACAATAAACGTTAGTTTTCTTGTATAAATGAAGTTATGGTATTGATCTTAGGTAATTAGTTTTCGCGTGCTCGACCCAGAATGAACTTTTACATAAAGATCTTAGCACAGGCACCTGATTGTTTCAGGAGCTTTCGCCAACTCGCTGTAGGGAATCTGAAACTTTGAAGAGGAAGTTTATTTTGGTTTACTCAAATCATAGGAAGTGGATTCTTACAGGTTATTGAAAACAGTATTTTAATTTATGAATATTGAATCATGGGACAAGAAAGATTCCGGGAATCAGAAATCAGACAATTTTCTTCATGTTTTTAGGGTACTTTTCCGGTAAAATTTTGAATTTTCAACGGTTTTTTGCACGTAGCGGCTAAACGCCGCGTCCTAGGGTGTTCGTATTTATGACCGACCCCGATTATTTTGTCATTTTATACCTTTTTGTCATATATAATTTTTCTCTACATTCAATTTTTAAAGATATACATACAAAAGATGGGAAAACTGATAAAACTCAGATTTTGAATTTTTAACAGTTTTTTGCCCGTAGTGGCTAAATTATGCACTTAAAGGGTTTTATATACATGACCAACCCCCATTATTTTGTCATTTTCTACCTTTTTGTCATACATGATCTTTCTCTACATTCAGTTTTTGAAGATATACATACAAAAGATTGAAAAACTGATAAAACTCAGATTTTGAATTTTTAACAGTTTTTTACCCGTAGCGGCTAAATTATGTACTTTAAGGGTTTCATATGTATTTGACATTTCCTATCTTTTTGTCATTCATGATTTTGCTCTAAATTGACTTTTTAAACGTATACATACAAAAGATGGGAAAATTGACAAAATTCAGATTTTGGACATTTAATGGTTTTTTGCTCGTAGCGGCTAAACAAGGCATCCTAGGGAACTCATATGCATGACCAACCCCCATTATTTTGACATTTTCTACCCCTTTTTCATACATCATTTTTCTCTAAATTGAGTTTAAAGATGTGCAAACAAAAGATGGTATAAGTGATAAAATTCTAATGTTGAATTTTCAACAGTTTTTTGCCCGTAGGGGCCAAACGAAGTGTCTCACGGTGTTTATATGTATTACCGTTCCCATTCTGTTGACGTTTCCTGCATTTTTGTCAAACATTAATTTTCTCTACTGTGAGTTTTTATAAATGTGTCCATATCCAAAATTACGATTCTAGTTAATAATTTTGTAAATCATTGAAATCTGATAGTAAAGATGAATGAATTATTGGAGAAATCTGATAGTAAAGATGATTGAATAGATTACTGAAAATTGTTTCATATCTTCAATATATACACGCGTAATCATAATAAATATACAAATAGATTCATAAATAATATAAAACACAAAATACTAGAAATCCCATAATAACAAAAAGTCATGTCGGATGTCGGACACACATAAGCTAAGGGTTCCGTAGAATGCCGCATAAGGTATTGAGTTAAAGAAATCTTTGTTGGTAGCTTAAAACATCGAATATCTACATAATTAACGGGAAGACTCTTACTGTTCAAACCAAAAATCGTTTACTGTTTTTATTTGGTTCGACTACCTTTAATTTTTGCAGATTTTTCTGGCCCGTCGTTCAAAAGTTAGAGAGGGGGGGGACACACTTTTGACGTTTTTAGAAGCGTATATTTCGCGAACGATTAGCTTAAAGGAAAAAAGTTTCTGACAACATCATCGTCATTTTTAAAGACCTATCCAAAAATACCTCACACGGGTATGTGCAATGAAAAAAAAAATCTTGTCCTTCAGACACATGTATGGAGTGCCACCCTTAATAAGACTTTTTTCTTTACTTTCACTACTGCATTTTCTAGTGGTTCACAGGAGACACTTTATTTCTAAATTTCCTTTTTATAGTTTCAATAGTTTCCGAATAAAATGGCTGTGACATACGGACAAACGGACATGACGAAACTATAAGGATTCCGTTTTTCTACGGAACCCTAAAAATGATAATTAGAGTAACAGGAATCAAGTAGTTTCAAGTTTAGCATTTTTCAGAACAATAAATAGCATAAATTACTTCTTTTCTAAATTATTTAACATAAATTAGACAAGCTGAGTAATTCAACAGTGTAGAGGATAAAATAATTTACAAACTATAATTAAATAGGGCTCACAATAGAATTAGAACTAAGATACCAAATACAGAGAGAGACATCTTACATTTGGAATATGAACTACCGTATATTTGGAGTTTGATAGGCATAATGACTTTTATGAGTTAACAGAAAATTAGTTTTATGTTTGACGTTTACAAAATGGGACGCTTTACGCTTGAACAAAGTTGGGAACTATTGAAAACTTACTTCAACACTGGTGAGTTTTCTACGGAAACCATAAGAAATTTACGGAAAAAATTTGCCTTCCAATCAGTTGATCAATCAGTGAAGCGAGTTTGTGAAACCGGTTCGTTTTTGGACAAAACAACCCGTTCCTGTTTTCGTCCAGTGCGCACACCCGAAAACATTGCTGCGGTTACGCACAGTGTGCATGAACATCCATCAACACCAATTCGTCATCGTTCTCAAAAACTGAACATTTCTTGCACTTGTCTGATGAGAATTTTGGCTACAAACAAGAGTGCAAGAAATGAAGCCTCATGACCATCTGATGCCTTTTATGTTCGCCTATCGCATCGGATGGGCTGAAGGTCGTTTGTTCGAAGATGAACATTTTTACCGAAAAATTATCTCTTCCGATGGAGCTCTTTTCCACCATGGAGGCTATTTCAATGAGCGTGGAGGCTATTTCAATAATTAAATGGATTTTAATTTCCACAAATTGAAGAGTGTTACATGGACGGAATTTGGTTCCAACAGGATGGGGCTGCGACACAGCCAACGATACAATCGATCTTTTGCGCACCGCTTTTGAACATCGAATAATAAAGCGAAATTCTGATCCGAATTGGGCGCCTCAGAGTTGTGATTTGAACCCATTTTTTGTGGGGATCTATTAAGGATATAGGTTACGCTTATCATCCAGAGACGATTGAGTCCTTGAAATACGAAATTGAAGTTGCCATTCATGAGATTGAAGCCCAAACAATCGAAATGTACTAAAAAATTGGATTGATCCGATGGGGTACTGTAAGGCCAACATTGGCAGTCATTTGAATGAGGTTGAGTTTCACTCGTAAATGGAAATGTTCAATCTATCTAATAAAGTTATAGTTGTGGACAACCATACATTAGTTTTTTTTTATATCCGATTCAAATTCCAAATCGTATATGGCCCACCCTTTATCTCTTGATGGCCAATAAATCAGTGTTTAGGGCTAGAATTGTAATACACATATTTTTTACATTAAAACCAAGTCAACACACATGGTATCGACTTGAACCAATTGCTACCAATTATTACATTACCACAGATGACTATGAAGCAGAGTGTCTATATATCGACCGCTCAGCTCAATTTTGTGTGCGACTTCGCGAACGCCACCTAGTATCGAATGGTATTGGCTCCGTTGGAATTGAATGAAGGGTCACTGAATTACTGTTCGGTGAGGCAGCGTAATAAATACACTTAACACAATTACTGATAAATTTCTTCACCCGGGACTTAAGATATGGAAACCAGTAGTTCTTCTTAATTTTTGAACAATATTTTTCAACAGCCAGATGGCCCACCTTCTCATGGATCAGACGAATAATGTTGTTAACCGTTTCAGCGGGGACATAGAGTTGCAGATGACCAGCAGGGGACTGATGAAATACCAGTCCATCTCGCAACTCGAAGCTGGCAACGTCAGTGTTCTCAAGCTCTTTCCGTAAGGCCATAATCGTTGGGTCACGATTTTGAGCAATTTGCAAATAAAAATCAAGGTCAGCTTCATCGACATACGCAATCAGTTCAGATCGACTAAGAGCATCAACATGACCCATTGATGCACCCGATCTTTGTGTTATTCTATAATTATAATTCTCTAACAGCAATGCCCATCTGACAATCTTGGCTTTATTAGTTCGGTTCTGAACTATCATTGCCAGGGAGTTACAATCTGTAACAATCTTAAAAGGGAGACCTTGCACATATGTATATGTACATGAAACCGCGGAGGGCAAACACGGGAATTTCGTCCGTTGTTGCGATGTTGTCATGTGTTGCTAAATTCCTCTTATTGTACGGTGGCTCCATCATGTAGTGACTAGTTGAGTTTTTTAGAACTCACTTTTCCTCATGTGGTTGGCTTTGACAAGTGACAGTCGGTTTTGGCGAGTGACAGTGCGCAGTTGTTTATGTGTTTCTATGCAGATTTATGTGGACGGCGATGCTCAGGTAAGTTTTATGGAACCAGCTGATGTCTGATGTTTGATTTCTTCTAGGTGTGTTTTGTTTTGAACCACTTCGGTGACTGTTTGATGGTGACCATGGTGCCATGTGACATTATGCTTTGCTATTTTTATATGTTGAACTGTTGCGCATTAACATTGTCAACGTGAACATAAACATCACTTCTCTTGGTGAGTGAAATGGTGATTATGATTATATGTGTTTTTCGTGTACTTTGTTTTTTAGGTTATCCGGTGTTATGGGTATGGTAGGTGCTTCATGTTTGCATTATTATGCTGTTTTGACCCCTTTTGTTTTTAGGTGGTGCGGCGTCTCACAACACTTGGTCGTTCCTTATATTCACACTCTGCGCTGTCAGCGCTTCTATTTCCAGCTGCAACATCAATAATTCACGACGTTTTCGTAGAATAACAAGCTCTCAATCAAGCTGAACATCAAGTATATATGGTTTCCTATTTTCCACACTTAATTCAGGTCGTTGTGCGGAAACTATTTCACTTTCAGCAGGTTGGTGAGACGGAATACCCTCGTGGTCGGCAGATAGTGGTTGTACGGCAGTTTGGAAGTCATCACATTGTTGTTCCCCCTCAACATCGGCAGATGGTGGTTGTGAATCGCCAGTGTTCTCAGGCTGATTTACTCACTCATGGTATAGACGTTTTATCTGGCATGCCGTTGAAGTCGTAAGCACTTGCACGCCAGAATCACTTAGCGTTGCCATAACCTCCTCTTGAGTTAATTTGACCATACTCACTACTTTAGTGGTCTTTTGATTTTCCTCCCACTTCTGAAGTTGTGAGGGCCAAACAAAGTTTGTTTCGTCTTAGAAATGTGTACGCAAAAGCCGGAAAAAGAATAATGGTGTCTCAGCTCTCTGGTGTTTATTTGAAAACTAAAACTGTGTCTTATCTACAACAAAAGTGACGCTACGCACCCACCTAATTCAGCATGGTTCGATTTCCGCAGCCAATGACGATCATGAGTTCTATTCACCACCCTTAGCATAGTGCTGCCACACGGTGTCATTAGATGTAGTAAATTATCAGTACCATGGTGAATGAAAGTGAAGTTGCCTACAGTATTGTTTAATTTAGATAATTTGAATCTTAGTTTAACTTATATTATATCTCTCCATTGTTTCTTTTTTAGTTTTTTTAATTCTCTACCATTGTATTAACTTTTACTAAGTTAAATAAATAAAATAAAATGAAATAAAAATAAAATAAAAGACGAAAAATGGCACATATGATCACTACAAGCGAATTTGGAATAAATCTACTCGTGAGGAGATTTGGAAAATGTATGGTAAATCCTGTAGGTTTAAGCAAGATTAAGGGCTAAATCTGCTCAAGTCGGTTAATCTAGTAGATTAATACCGTTTTTGCACTGACCGAAATTAAGTAGATTTGGTGGGATGCTTTAATTATTCTCCTGGCCCGTTTACATCGCCAGTGAGGAAATTTAGTTTGACACTCCGACATTTTCCTTGTGAAATTGTAGTGTTTTGTGGTTCTGTTTTGTTTCAAATCTATTACAAAACTTTCTTAGACAATAGTCCATGCCTTCCCTTGCCTCTTTTGATTTGTTTTTTATTAAAATTATAAAAAATTTTCAAAATCAGAAATCGCGTCACATAATGAAATTAAACAACGCGCACAATAACGAATTGAACTGACTTCGAAAACGTCAGAAGAGTACTAAATTGTACTAAGGGACGAAAAATGGCACAAATGGTTACCACTAGATGGTGCCCCTGAGGCGCTGTAGATCGGATTTAGAATAAATCTACTCGCGAGAAGATTTGTGAAATGTTTGGAAAATCCTGTAGGTTTGAGCAAGATTTTGGGCTAAATCTTCTCAAGTCTCTTAATCTAGTAGATGAAGTTCGGTGTACACGCCGTATAAGCTTGGTTTAAGCGCCGTATTATTCACCTCACCAGAACAGTCGCATGGATCGAGAGATGCGTACAGTAATGGAGGCAGCTAGATCTGTAATACGTTCACCAGCTTTTGAACTGAACACAAACATATGGGCGGAAGCTGTGAGTTATGCAATATATTCTCTTAATCAGTAAGTAACAAGTACTATTAAAAACAAAACAGCAACTCAGTTATGGTTTGGTCGTCAGATTGATATAAAGGGGCCTACAGACGATCATAGAAAAATACATCAAAATATATGACATAGTTGTATCATATCATATCGATGACATATTATATGATGAACTGCACACACACGTCTTTGAAAATATGAACAAATATATGATGTTAATTTTCTATGATGAAAATATATGACAAAGCGATTTTTACTGTACACACGACACAATATAATATGACATATATTTCTAATGTTTTGTGTTGTTCGAAGTTGTCAAACACAAATTGTATTTCACGAAAAATATAAGTGAGCAAATTGGAAATAAAATTATATATGAAAATTAAATAGTGTTTGAAAATTATAAAAAAAATGTAAAAATTTTAATTTATTTTCCTTACTACCACACTCCTTTCTATTAACAAGCAAATTACCTGCTGCATAAATGAAATATAGTTATAGCAGCAAATTGAAGATGCCAGATAGATATAATGAGTTTATTGTCAATAGGAAAAATTTTGCAATGATTGGTGAAATTGGTGGCTGTAATAACATGATAAATAATTAAACACAAACAATTAATTATAAAAAGATTAAACATTATTCATTACATAAGTGCTGCTTACTTTACAAAGTCCAGTTTCAATCTGTCTCTCTTTTCTATTCCCTGGCACATATAAGCCCATACGTTCTACATGCATATGCACACGTATTCGTATCAATACTATAATATTCTCCATTGGCATTCCAATCTCACAAGCCATAAATGAAGAATAAGATTCGTTAACGGACATGAAAACCTGGAAACTGTCAATCCTCCAACTCATGCAAAACCATTAACATGCTAATGGATTTCAGGAAGAAAGGACCATGGAAAATACAAAGCTCGCCTTGTTGCAAGAGGATTTGAGCAAGAACAAGACATGCAGTATTTCAATACTTTTAGTACTGTGGCGAGATACGAGTTGATACGATTGCTGTTCACTATTGCAGCTTCATATAACATGAAATTTAGCATCTTTGACTTCAAAACCGTGACGTTCAAATAGCACACTAAAGAGGATATTTATATTTATATATTTATTTTTTTGACTTAGCTTATTACAACTTAATACAACGATAGAGAAATCAAGATCGAGAGAAAAAGAAAAAAAACGAAATTTAAGCAACATAAAGCCAAGGGAAAAAAAGTTATATTACAACTTAAACTAGGATACAAATATCAGTGCTATGAAGTAATCTTAAAAGAAAATTAAGCAACATAAAGCAAACGAGAAACAAAAATAAAAGAAGAAAATATTTTACAATTTAAATTAAAATTCAAGTATCTCACACATTAAAGCAACATAAGGCAAAGGAAAAAAAGATATATTACAATTGCAACTAAAATTCAAATATCTAAATTATGAGGCAATCTAACAAGATGGTGTCCCGTCGGGTCGTGGAAGGTTGGTCCGGAAGGGCTGCAAAACTATGACACGCGATCAACCAAGAAGCGGAATGAAGAACGTGCAAAGGTGTTATCACATGCAGCTTGAAGTAGGGGGACGGCCCGATTATACAACCTAAGCATTCGTGCAATTGGCTCCATCCTTCCAAAGTCGGTGTGGTGGTAGCCGATAATGAAAGATTCGCAGGCTCTGAGGGATCTACCATGGGAACGCTGGACAAACTGGCTGCGGATGTCCGGGGCTACAATATGTCCCTGGGTGATGCCATGGACGAAAGATATATCGGCCATGACACGGCGTCCCGAGAGAGATTGTAAATTAATGAGATTTAGATGATCCGCATAAGGGGGGAGACGAAAAGGATCGGACCAGGGGAGGCAAAGGAGAGCAAAACGGGAGAAACGTTTCTGGATGGCGTCGATTCTGTCAATAAGGAGTTTATGGTGAGCAGACCAGACTTGAGAGGCGTACTCGAAAGGCTCTCAATGAATGATTCAGGAGCATATTTGTAGAATTCGTAGGTTATCCGGTCCGGCCCTGAAGCTTTCTTGCGCTTAAGGCAAGCTAACGATGACGTGAATTCCTCTAAAGTGAATCGGAAAGTCTAGTATAGAGGAGAGGGTTGATGGCTCGGCATAAGAATAGCAGTACTCCGTAGTTGGGTTAAGGAGAGACTTAAAGTGGTTAAGGAGCCTGTCGAGGGTTATATCTGGACCTATACTGAGTTTTCTTCTGTGGAAGGGGTTTACTAGATTCCAGAACATACGCGAGTCGCTGGCCGCTTCGAATTTTTCAGTGAGTGATGCATAATACTGCTTCTTATGCTCCTTACAAACGGATACATACTCCTTTTTGGCTTCTAGATACGCTCTTCTGGCAAAGTCAGAGTGGGTTTTCCGAAACAAATTCAGACATTTAAAGGATCTGTTCCTCGCACGAAGACAATTGAAATTAAACCACTGGCTCTTTTGTCGGATCCTAATAAAAGAAGGGGCTGCAAGAACTGGGGACGCTCTGGTAATAATGTCAGTCAAAACATTAGCGTAATCCTGGCTATTGTCAGGAAAGCTGTTAATAGAGGAGATGGACGAGTCGAGGTTTGAACAGTAACAATCTCTATCTTGGTCGCTCCAGACTAATTGGGGTAACAACGGGAGTGAATCGGCAACCGTAACCCCGGCCAGGAGGGAGAGTGAAAGTGGCAAGTGGTCGGAAAAGGATTCAGCAAGGACAGAAAAGTGCTTAACTAGGGGCAAACAATCATAAGACACACAGCAGAGGTCGATCACTGAACACCCCATTGGACCAACAAAGGTTAACTCCCCATCCAAATCCCCCGGGGACCGGCCGTTCAGAATTACGAAATCATTCTCGTTACAAAAGTTAATGAAATTCGAACTATGGGGACTTAAAACAGTATCACGCGACGATCTGGAGGGATAAACATCAGGATTATTGGGAACCAATGCGTCGGGGAGAGATTGCAAGTTACCCGTTCTCACATTGAAGTCGCCAATTAGTATCAGTCTGTCAGTGCAAATAGTCTCAATCGTTTCGGAGAGTTTGCCAAAGTCAGTATCCCAGTGATAACAATTCAGATAGATAGGTATTAACGCGATAGGAGATTTATTATCATTGTCGTAAAAATAGATGATTGGAAGTCCAGATACGTACGAAGAATGGATGTTCCTGAGCGATTTTTTTATGCCAATGAGCTTGCCACCACTTGCCCGTCCGACATTAGACCGTCTGACTGCCGACTCCCAAACTAGTCTATACCCAGGATAAAAATTAACAAAATAAGAGCATGAGTCCTCCAATACAAAGGTTTCAACAAAGATGAAGATATCGTACTTGCTAACTAAGTTTAGAAAAGAAGATGAATGATTAAATATTTTTGACTTTAGGCCAGACACATTGTATGATAGAATTGAGGTTGAGCCTACATTACCGTAAGATTCTGAAAGACCTGTATTTTGGCAGATGGCTATGTTTTCTCAGAGAACTCGATGATCGCTGGCCGGGACCCTGCTGCAGGAAGCTAAAGGCTCTTGAGGGCCTCTTTCAAAGTAGTCCTTGGGTAGATAATCTGACCTTATCGCTGACCTCCTCTCCTTTCTTCCCAGAGTACAATAAGCCCTCAGAATCGGACCAGAAGAACTTCAGCCCGTCTACCAGCAAGTGATTAGCGCGAAGCCGCACATTGACGTCCTTGTTCACTCTCGCAATTTCCTTTCTAATTAATATATGTTAAGACCTCTTTAATCTAGTGACCTCCGGGAGGTCTTGATGAATAACAAATCCGGTCCCCTTCAGGCGTTTCGAGCTGGTAAGAATTTTTGTCCTGGTCTGGGAATACCATTAAAGGTCTCTTTGAGGCGTTCGTGGCTCCCAAAGGGAAAACACTTAGGTCGTTAGAAGAAACGTCAACTTTTAATAGGTCCTGACAAAAGTTTGATACGGTGGACTTAAGATCCGTTGAGGAGGAATGGTCGAGTCCTCTAAATATTATTAAGTTCCGCCGAGCAGCCATCTCCAGTTCCTCTAATCTAGACTCGGCTTTAGCATTCAAAGATTTGAGGTTTTCTATTTCGGTTTTGAGGGACGCATTTTCCAGTTTGACGGAGGCAATAAACCGGACACAACAGACTTTATCACCGCCGCAAATTGAGGAGAGTTAAAGTCCGCCATGTTCTCCTCTGAGTTAGATTTTTTGGAGACTTTATTGGGTTCACCAGGAGAGTCCCTTGGACGCTTATAATGAGATGACTTGTTCGACATGTGCTGGTTACCGGCGGGCAGAGGTATCAGTTGATGTTGTTTTGATATTATGATGACGCAATGGCAAATTAATCCAACACTTGACGACGGGTAAATGTGATCTTACGGTTACCAAGTTTGAATTTTTGGAAAAATTTCTTCGTTGACAGTTTTTGAGAGGAGCCGTTAATTGAAAATATTTTTGTGTTTGCGGTTGAAGCAAATATGCTCACACTTAAGGACGTTTAAAACAAGGTTGCTTTGGATCACCACAGAGAGAGGCGATTGAGATCAAGCTGTAGGTCAAGATTGTTTGATTTAGGTCAAGACAAGGACGGAAAATATTTTTGTACATCTTGGTGTCATCAACATAAGAGAGAAAATAGGAATTCAAAATAACGCTGGATAAGTCATAAGTAGCGTTGATAAATAGTAGCGGACCAATAAATATATCATTATCAACCCGAGGGGTTCAATGATGGAGTCGAGATGGTCGAGATGGTTCAATGATGGTCGAGTCTGGCAACTCTTAAAAAGCATGTACGGTCTAAAACAAGCCTCTAATGATTGGAACAGTGAATTCACGTTTTTTTTGGAAAGTTTATGTTTCCATAAATGACTGATGACCAAAAAGGCCATCATCTTGACAAAAGCCGGAAACCTGAGCGGACATCGGCAATCAAAAGCTGTGGAGCACCTAAAGAAGGCTCTCTAAAGAAGGTTGAGGCCTCTGGAGCAGATCCCGCCGTTTCCCATATTATTCGTAGGATCTTAATCGGATGGAAGATGAGTCCGACTACGAATTATATGGGAGAAACAAATTAGATGTGGCGTCACAAAAATCTGCCAGTGTAACAGTATTTTAATCATTATATTTGTTGACGATGGATGCATAATTTGCAAAAATGAAAGAAAGTTATTGGAAACCCTCGATAGACTAAAAAGAAGATTTGTCACAACTTACAACGCGGAAATAAATAATAAATTCACATATCTGGGAATGGAGGTAACATTGCGTGACGCTGAAATCTTCATAGGTCAGCCAAATTATGCTAAGAAAATTTTGAATCATTTCAAATTTAATAGACTCAATTATGCTGCAACACCTATGGAGCCAGGTATGTTAACTAATGAATGGAATTTTTGAAATGATGAGCCGTTAGATGGTTCTGTACCTTATGGACAAGTCATTGAAAGCTATAAGTATAACATTTCTAGTATAAATCGGCCTGATCTTTGCTGTCAGTTATGTGAGTAGATATTGTGTACAACCAATGAAAAGTCACTGGCTGATGATATAGCGAGTATTCCAATATTTAAAATGTGCAATTAATTATGGAATTTCTTTCAACGGTAAAGATAAACTTTTGGGGTATACAGACTCCGATTATGATGGAGATTTGGTAACGCGTCGATCAACGTCGGGAGTTCTGGTCCATAGGTGAGCCACCTATGGATTGTCTGGGATACTAAAAGACAAAATGTGGTAGCAAAATCCTCAGCAGAAGTAGAATACTGAGCAGCTGTATCTTCAATTGATGAATTGTGTTGGATTCGCCTGATCAGCGAAGACTTGGATTAAACAATGTGATTGAGCCAACTGACTTGAATATAGACAATGAGTCTGCCATCATCATGTTGGAGAACGCTTCTGATGGAAAACTCTCCTGGGGCAAGAAAAACGCTGATATATCAAGAAAATACATACAAGAGCATATTGCAAACACCATAAGACTAAGTCATGTTAATAGTTGCGATCAGCTGGCGGACATTTTCATAAAGCCACTGGGTGGTACTGTTTTATTTATTTGTTTATTTATTTAGGAACATAACGGACTTTGCGTCCACTTTATAATAACAAAGTTAAAAAGTTAAACTTAAATTCAGTCACCCGGTGACAGCTAATCATGTAGTAGACGTCGTAATACAATTCATCAATTTTGGTCAATTTAATTAAATATAGTAGATCTTATAGCAAATTAAATAAAGTAATCTTCAGAAAGTTATCCGGTGTCCATCTGATATTAGAGATTATAAGTTTTAAGTAGCTGTTCATTGTGAAATATCAATTGAAAACATCAAGTGCAGCGTTCCACGTGGTACTTATCGTTCGATCGATCAACTGTTAAACAACAAATAGGGTGATTATCATCTAGTAGACTTTCATTCGAACGTGTGGAGTGTGAGTGAACAATCTCGATAGTTATATTGTTGATCTGCAGAGGTGATGGGGAGCAAATCCCCTGGCGGAGCCCCACAAGGGGAAGGCTCCGGTCCTAAAAGAAAAATGGCGAGAGGGACAACGTTAAATATAAATGATGAAAATGCTTTCCCAGGATTAAAAATTAAAACTCCGTTGTGTTCGGAAATGTATGTCAGGATCACCTCGAAAATGGAAGGGAAAAAGATGATCAACCTCAACAGATTTAAACTTGAATTTTTTATAGGAAAAATTACTTAGAATTGGACGAGGGCATCTTTTAACCGAGATGGAGATTTAGTAATAAAAGCGAAAGGCGAAGTTGAGAGTCAGATTAAAAAACTACTTGATGACGGAATAATTCGACCATCCAAATCACCATACAATTCTCCAATATGGATTATCCCAAAAAAGTTGGATGCATCTGGAAAAAATAAATATCGGCTTGTTATTGACTACCGCAAGCTTAATACTGTCACTATACCAGACAGATACCCTATTCCTGAAATTTCGGAAGTTCTCACCAACTTAGGAAAAAATCGATGGTTCACAGTTCTCGATCTGAGTGGTGGTTCTCGAAGAGTGGTTTTCGTCAGATACCCTTGAAAGAGAGTGACATCGAAAAAACAGCATTTTCTGTTAACAACGGTAAATATGAATTTACACGTCTTCCTTTCGGCCTGAAAAATGCACCTTCTATTTTTCAAAGAACTCTTGACGACATTCTACGAGAGCATATTGGAATTCGTTGCTACGTTTACATAGATGATATTATCATCTTTGGTAAATCAGAGGAAGAACATCTTCAAAACTTAAGCGTAATATTCAGAACTCTCGAAAAAGCAAACATGAAAGTCCAACTCGATAAATGCGAGTTTCTACAATCGGAAATCGAGTTTCTAGGTTTCGTCATCTCTCAAGATGGTATTAAAACCAACCCGAAGAAAGTAGAGACCATAATTAACATACCTCCACCAAAAACTTGGCATGTCGGGCTTTTACAGACGCTTCATCCTTGATTACGCTCAATTGGCAAAACCTCTGACAGCCCTTTTAAGAGGGGAAGATGGACATGTGTCCAAGAATCTATGAAAAAATAAAGTAATCCATTTAAATTCTGACGCACTCGCAGCTTTTAAAAAAATCAAGAGTGTTTTGGTATCTAAAGAAGTTCTGCTGGTCCACCCAAACTTTGACAAAGATTTCGAATTGACTACGGATGCCTCAAACTATGCACTTGGCGCAGTCCTGTCACAAGAAAATAAACCTATCACCTTTATTTCAAGAACTCTCAGCAAGGCTGAAGAAAATTATGCAACCAACGAAAAAGAAACGTTGGCCATAATTTGGGCATTGAACTCTCTACGGAATTTTCTTTACGGAGCAAAAAAAGTGAAAATCTTCACTGATCACCAACCATTGACCAATGCGTTAAGCAACAAAAATACAAACGCTAAAATGAAAAGATGGAAAGCGATTTTGGAAGAATACAACTATGAGCTCAAATATAAGCCTGGGAAAACAAACGTTGTGGCAGACAGTTTGTCTAGACCACCTGTAAACACTAACGTTAATTCAATGACCATGACACAACATAGTGCCGAAAGTTCACCACAAAATCTTATCCCCGCGGTTGAAATCCCAATCAACGCCTTTCGCAACCAAATTTTTCTTAAATTGGGTAATGAAGACAGCTACCAGCTACAAATTCCTTTTGAAGGCTATCACAGGCATATTTTCATAAAACAGTCCTACACGGACGCCGATGTTCTCAACATTTTTAAGAGATATCTAAGTCCTCATACAATTAATGGTCCCTCGACCCCCGAAAAATAGTCAACACTATGTTATAAAATCAGGAATAATCAACACTATGTTACTATCAAGGAATGAAATAAAATTAGCATTGAATATTTTGGACAAAGAAAAGTTACCATACCACACATCCGAGGAAGCGTTAGAGTTTGCCAAAGTAAAAATTATAACAAATAGATTGTTACTACTCTACATAATCAATATCCCCATTACAGATAATTTCGATAAATTTATTGTAAAACCCATAAGGAAAAGTAACATTGTAACTGACATTCCCTAAAAAGAAATATTAAGAAATGAAGAAAAATTGTATGCCATAAACGGAAATTGCGATGTTTACAATAACCTTACCATTTGTAACCAAATTAATTTGTTAGATTTAAGGAAATCATCTTGTATCGCTAATATTTTAAATAGTTTAGAATCGATTTGCAACACTGTAAATAATCAGCACATACCTCAAATCGAAGAAATAGCTACGGGAATACTGCTGCTAAACGACTACAATGGTACCATCAGTTTTGACAATAGTTCCCAAATTCTAATTGGCACGTTTCTAATAAAATTTCATAACGCTACAATTAAAGTTGACGAAAAATCTTTCTCTTCAAACGAGGTGTCTAATATTAAACCTATGCCAGCAATTCTTCAACCTACCCCCTATGAAAAGCGACTTCGAGAAATACTCTCGCTAGAAATGATAAACGATCTTCATATCGACAACACCAAAAAATTTAAATTGTTAGAAAAAAGAAACAATGTTCAAGAATGGACCACATATGGACTAACCACAATAGGCATAGCTGCCCTCGTTATCCTTTCCATTATTAAAATTCTTTTTCGAAAACAAATCCGAATTCAAGTTAACCAATCAACCGAAAATGGGAACCCCATTGCACAACAACCTACTACGATAACGGTACCATCTTTTTTCTAAAAATCCCCGCAAAAAAATTTATGAAAGACCATGATCCTAACGACCGAGGTCGCTCGTATCTAAGAAGGGAGGAGTTAACGACAAATTCACGGTTCCCATGCAAATCACATTCCCAGACATAACATGACACCGAAAAATACCGTTCCCAGGAACGTGGAAAAACAACATTCTGATAAGTAGAAGTTTCCCACAGGTAAGTGCTGATTATACAAAAATTATTATCATAAATAGGGAAATTAGAATTAAGTTTAGTCTAGTCTAAATTTGTATTTTGGAAAGTCGACATCAAAAAATAAAGTTTGATTTTAAATAAAAATTTCGTTTTTTTCAAATGAATTAAAGTTAGAAAATTTAACTTATATGCACGCGATAACAAAAGAAGCAAAACAAGAACTATTTTTCTCGAATTACCTCCCCAATTATTCGGCAAGGTGATGCGAGAAAAGGTTGTTTACATTGGATGGCAACGGGGTCGGTGTTTCGAGGACTTCAATCTTAACCGTTGCTTTAACTGCAGCGGCTATGGCCACAGGTCGAAGCGATGCCAAACTCAGATTGCCTGTCAATTCTGCGCAGGCAATCATGACAGCATAACTTGTCAACAAAAGAACGCGAAAAAATGCGCAAACTGCGCAAGAGCAAATGCAAGGCACAAGACAAATAAAGACGAAAATCACTGCGCTTATGAAACGGATAAATGTGATAGCTATGAGTTCTATAAAAGGCCCGCTATTTCAAACACGCGTTATTACTAATCATAAGTCTTTTCTTAAAACATTTTTTTTTCTCTGATTGATGTTTGATATTATTTCCGATGAATTTAAGACAGATATTATAACTCATAAATTTGATACGTACTCAGACCTAGACACTCTATTACTTTATAAAAAAGGGCTTTTAATACTACATATTAATATAAGAAGCTTGAATAAAAATTTTGATAACTTAAAATTAGCAATCAAAACAATGAAAAAATGCCCTGACGTCATTATTTGTACTGCAACTTACAAAATAAGATTACCAGCGCTTTATGAAATCGAAAATTATAAATTATATCATGTTAACAGTCAAATCAATAAAAGTGATGGAACGTGCATTTACATTAAAACCGAAATGATGTTGACAAATTCGGTTGTAAACAGAGGTAGGATAAAAGCATTGCTTACGGAAATAAAATTTGGTAATGGAAAAATTATAATAACCTCACATTACAAATCACATTGTGTTGCAATAAGAGATTTTATAAGCGAATTGAAGAGTCATTTACAAGAATTTAAAGCTGTAAAAAATCATTTTATTATAGGAGATATGAATATAGACATTTTGCGGGAAAACCCAAAATCAATCGAGTACCTGAGTAGCTTGTATGAATATGGATTCCAACCATACATTAATATACCGACCAGATTTACAGATAAACAAAGTTCATGAATAGATCATATAATAGTTAAAAACGATATTACGCCACGCGTCATACCGATTGTATTTGATATGAATATGACAGATCTCGACCTTATTACTCATTGAAAATGACAATATAACCACAGATAATGATAGCTTACAGTATGAGAAAATAAATTTTCAAAAAATGTTATATGAGATGAGTAACGAAACATGGTTGGGTGTATATTCTGAAACGGATATCAATAATGCTGTAGATAAATTTATCAAAACTATTAACCATTACATAAATGCTGCGACGAGTTTTGTTAAAAGGAGAAAATAATGTAAACCTAGAAAAGATTGGATAACACGTGAACTTATTAAGTCTTGCAAAATCAAAGAAAAAATGTACAATCAACTCAAACGAAATCCACATAATGTCAATTTGAAAAATCGATACGTACAATTTAAAAATAAACTTAAACAAAGTATAAGTGAGGCTAAAAAAAATCATAATGATAATTTAATTGACAAAATTGGAAATGATAGTAGAAAGTTGTGGGACTTCATAAATACGAACATAAATGGGAAATCGCGAAATGACACGTCGATGGGAAAAATACAGAGCAATGAAAATGATCAAGTTTTTCAAAACGAAGAAGATATTGCGAATGAATTCAATACATTTTTGGAAAAAGTAGGTTTAAATATGGCGGAAAAATTTGAAAGAAACTCAACCAATGATATATGTACAAATGTGAAGGGAATTTCAAGTTCTATGTTTTTAGAACCGATGACTGAGCAAGAAACCTTAGATATTATTATGAAAATGAAAAATGGTAAAGCGTCAGGCATAGATAAGATGACGATCCAAATTGTTAAAATGATAGGACACTTAATTGCAAAACCGCTGACACATATATTAAATAACTGTATAAAAAATGCGATTTTTCCAGACCATTTTAAAAAGGCCGAGATAATGCCAATATTCAAAGCGGGAAAAAAAGAACTGACTACGAATTATAGACCTATTTCATTGATTTCAAACTTTGCAAAAATTTTCGAAAAAGCCATTACAAGTAGAATTGTTACATTTCTAGGCGCTTTGGAATTAATAAATAATTATCAATTCGGTTTTCAAAAAGGCTAAAATACTGATGACGCAATAACAACAGTTACAAGTTATATACATACAGCGATAAGCAATAAAAAACCGTGTATTGCTATATTCTTAGATCTAGCTAAAGCTTTTGACACGGTTAATCACGATATATTATTAGCAAAATTGAACAAATACGGTTTTAGGGGTAAAGCATATGATTTGATCAAAAGTTATTTGAGTGACAGGAAACAGCTAGTCAAAATCAATCAAACTTGTAGTTCAGAAATGCGCGTTGAAAGCGGCGTTTCACAAGGTACCATCCTACGCCCTATCTTATTTATTCTTTATATAAATGACATGTTTAACACGCTTCCGTTAGGTGACATAGTTTCTTTCGCGGATGATACCGTGCTGATGGTACGTGACGAAACTTGGGACCAAGTTGTATTAAATGCTGAAACGAAACTACATACAGTTACGAATTGGCTTTATAAAAATTACCTTACTCTAAACAGCAAAAAAACTGTATTTCTAACCTTCGGTAGCTACAAAATTAGCATACCTATAAACGTTGAGCTCAAGGTTCACGCTACAAATTGCAATTATCTGAATTGTGATTGTGACGTAATGGAAAGAGTAGAAAAAACTAAATATCTTGGAGTTTATATAGATTCTAATCTAAATTGAAATGACCAAGTCCAAATAATTTGTAAAAAAACAAGATACTTGATATATCTTTTTTATAAAATCAAAAATCTTCTACATAAAAAACACATTGTAGCTATTTACTATGCATTTTTTTGGTCCTGGGCAACATACGGTATTATTGCATGGGGTGGAACTCACGAGAAAATATTAAACAATTAGAATTAATACAAAAGAAAATGTTGAAAATAATTTTTGATAAACAAGTCTTATACCCCACTGAACAACTTTTCCAAGAAACTGAAATGATTAGTATACGAAAATTTTATGTTGATAAATCCTTGTTTAAACATTATGTAGATCTACAAATCTTATACAACGAAAAAATAGATACACAAGCTCGAAATTTAACTATAAATTTACCAAAAGTAAATAAAGAAATAGACAGAAGAAATAATACATATATAGCATATAAGACCTTAAACTTACTTCCCCAAGAGTACAAGCAGAAAACTATAAATTCACTGAGAGAAGCAAAATTAATAAGACGATGGCTAATTGGTGAAAATTCAAGTACCATAAGACAAATGTTCCACCCTATTCAATAGTCAATTAAATATACGTAATCAATGTACCTCACACTAAACATACATAAATATCCTTGTTTCTTTTTGGTTATATGACATTATATATCTTAAAATAAATGCAAATGTACAGACTTAACAGGTTCGCTCACAGGCTTCGGCCTCTGCGAAAATATTGTAATTAGAATAACTGCGACGATCTAGTTATAAGGAGTCTCTTAACAATGAATGAGAGATAGTCTATGTAAGCGATTAGATATTTAAGGAAATTACAATATTGTGTAGATTTTTGATACACCTGTTAATAAATACAAATACAAATACAAATATACAGTCAGATTCCAATCGCCAATAGCTACGAGGCTAATAAAGTTATAACAACTGTTGATGTCACAATGGATAGAGAATTCCTGTACGTATTTATCGTGCAGCATTCGCTTTGCACGTGACGTCACCGGGGTAGTTTACTTACGCATGAATTTTGTTAATAAGCGTTGCGTAAAATTATAAATCAGTGTAGCGTGAGAACGCAACTATGTAGGACGTTCGTTCGGGTGTTATGGTAAGGAAGTTGAGAAGAAATGCCGGGACCTCAATTGAAATAATAAAAACATTCCCCAAAATATAAATAAAAGTCGGTAATAAATTGAAAATTGAAAAAAAAATGACTGATTTCGTCTGATATGAGTGGTAAATATGGGCCGAATTGAATAAAAGGCAAATCAAATAGAGCTTTCATCATAACGACTCCAAAATACCTAAAGTATGCAGTGCCGAGCAAGTGTCAGAGCTACGGCAGCATTAAAGAAGAAATTAAAAAAGGCGCGAAAAAATTATCTTGTGATTTATGTTTTCTGTCACCGTATTACTCTATATAACCATTCTATAAGAGACATTGATTAAGGAACATATGAATAGGAAACACTTAAAATATATTTATCGCCAAGTTTTCTCGGAAAATCTACGGCGTGGACCTTGACTGGGCCATTCGGTTTTTTTATTCCTTATTGAAGAAAATTGCCTTGAAGGTGACTCATTTTATTCCCTTACCTTTATACCAATAAAGGAAATCTATAGAAGTGAAAAATGCCTAAACATAAGAAGTCTCGACGTGAACACGGAAGAGGAAGATCAGCTTTATCGTTGTCAACAGATTCTTCGCCACATGATAAAAGGAGAAGATCCAGTATTGTCAAGAGAGCCGTAAGTCGGTTTACAGAAGTTATGATGATATGCATGGAGCAAACAGCAAGTCGTCATTCTACACAACAGTTTCGAGGGGATGTTGTCCCAATCTTCAATCCCTCGGATCGTCATCAAATACCAGAAAAGTGGTGCAACAAAATCGACGAGTTACGTCAACTATACCATTGGGATGGAGACACCACTATTTATGCGCTGGGTATACTTATAGGATGTGCAGAAATCTGGTATTGTGGACTCGGGACTATAAACTTCTCCTGGGATGAGTGCAAAAATGTTGAAACATATCTTTGCCAAGCGAATTATGCTATGTTGCTTACGGAGATGATACGCCGAATAAAGGGGAAAGATGAGACTTACACAAAATATTTCCTCGAGAAGTCAGCCCTTTTAACTGCATGTAACATTCGGGAAGCCAATGCGGTCGATTGTTTGTTGGATGGTATTCCGGATAGGTTATTTGTTATCAAACAAAGGCGAAAGGTATTAAACACCTGAGGCTCTGTTCCAGTATTTCGGGTCGATGGAAACGTCTAGTATTGCAGAACCCATTAAACATTTAAGATACGAAGATCGTCAGCAAGGTCGATTCTGTCATCCAGTAGGCGAAAACCAGGAATAATACATGTTTGTGCGAATGAGAACCGAGTGGTGTGCCTTAAATGTAATAAGCCAGGACACTATGCCAACGTATGCAAGGAGAAAACGGACACTGGAATTATTCAACGGTGCAACTATTGCAGAACACGTGATCATGAGGCAAAATACTTTTCCTCTCAAGAAAACGGCTAAAGGAGCCAACGTGAATTTAATGAAAGTTATTGACAAAGATCCTGATTTTCCTACCAAACATCTTCCTACATGTGTAGAGAGTGTTTATCCCTTTTTTCATCCTCTCCTCCACATTTCTTCTCCAAGTGAGTTTAGAGTCCAGGATGACTCCTAAGTACTTTGCCTATCTCGAGAGCTCTAGTACTTGTCCTTTCACCTTTGGTAGTCTGACCTGCGGTGTCTTATATCTTCTGGTGAAGAGAACAAGCTTCATTTTTTTCAGAATTTATCCCTAGTCCGTTCTCCTCCGACCATTTATTTGTCTCCCTTAAGGCTCCACCCATGGTGTCGCATATCGATATCGTCATATCGCCAGTTGTCAGTATGACGACGTCATCTGCGTAGGCGGTGAGCCTTATTCTTCTACTCCTAAGGTCTTTTAAGATCGAGTTGATTACGATCAACCACAAAAGTGGGGACATTACCCCTCCTTGTGGGGTGTCTCTGGTCGCCCGTCTTCTGATCTTGCTATCCCCCACTTCTGTACCGATAATTCTGCTGTTTAGCATTCTTATTATCCAGTGCGTTATGCTGGCCTCCACTCTCAACTTCTCTAATGCCTCCATTATTGCATTGGTCTTTACATTGTTGAAGCTCCCTCTATGTCCAGAAACGCCCCTAGGGTATATTCCTTTATGCTGGAGGGACTTTTCAATCGTTCCGACCACTTCATGCAGCGCACTTTCCACCGATTTACCTTTGAAGTAGGCGTGCTGTGCTATACACTCCTCCTCTATTTTGGTCTTCTGCTTGATGTAAAGGCCCAAGAGCCTCTCCATTGCCTTTAACAGGAACGAGGATAGGCTTATTGGCCTAAAGTCCTTTGGTGTAGTGTTGCTCGACTTCCTCGATTTGGGTATGAAGGCAACCCCTACCTCTCTCCATGTTTCAGGGATGTATCTTAATGATATACAGCCCTGAAATATGCTCGGCACTACCCCTGCTGTGCTGCCTATCGAATTTTGCAGCATGCCTGGTGCGATTCCATCCGGCCCCGCCGATTTGTATGGCTCGAATGTTTCCACCGCCCACATTACCTTCTCCTCGGTGATGGCGTCTCTTATAGTTATCTCCTTTGGCCTATTTCTGACCCTTGGGCTCTCTTCCTCGTCCCATGTTGTCAGGCTGCCCGGGAAGTGAGTCTCCATCAGCAGCTCTAGTGTCTCCTTGCTCGACTCCGTCCACGAACCATTTGGCCTCTTCAGGTTTCCCGTGATGATGACGCCTTTGGAAAGAATTTTCCTGAACCTTAAGGCCTCGTTCACGTCCTCTATAGAGTTAAGGAAGTCGACCAGGGAGTCCCATTTTGCCTTTCTTATCTTACCCTTATACTCAGTAAAACTGTGCTTATAATGAGCCCAGTCCTCCTCTTCTTTACTTTTCTTTGCTTTGTTATAAAGCCTTCTAGTAGCGTCCCTCTGTTGCATGAGCTCTTTGTTCCGCCACTTATTGGTTTCCCTTCGAGCTCTGCTTATGGGGCATGTTTTCTGGAAGGCTTTTAGCAAGATCTCTTAAAGTTGTTTTACGGACTTTTCCAGATCCGCCACCGTGTGGAGGTAGGTACCGAACCACTGTGTGCTATTTGTTTTCATAGCCTTCTCCACTTCGGTAGAAAATCTTTTCCAGTCCGTGTTCCTTGGATTCCAGTAGGGTTTTCCTACCTGAACCTTCCGATTAATGTCGAAAAGAATTCTCCCGTGATCCAAAAAGGAGTGCTCGGGAGAAACTCTCCAGTTTCCTATGTTTAAATTAATTGTGTTAGTGGCCAATGTAAGGTCTATTACCTCCTCCCTAATTTTGTTAGTAAAAGTGGGTGTGTCGCCCCGATAACAAATTGTTAGGTTGGTAGTAATTATAAACTCTAAAATTGACTCACCCCTTGTGTTGATGTCTCTGCTCCCCCATTGCACGTGATGACCATTCGCGTCGCAACCCATCACCATTTGCCATCCTCTAGTTTCGGCCTCTTGTACAAGGGCCCGGACCGCTGCTGATGGGGGGTCTCCTTCCTCGTATGGCATGTACGTTGGGGCCAGAAGCAAGTTTGTTTTGCCCCTCTCCTCTAGTACTGCTATCACCAAGTCGTTCGTGCTGTGCTGTGAAAGTTAAGTAAGATTTAGTGATCTCTTTGCTACTATACACGCCCTCTTTTTACCTGTTTTGCTTGAATGCAGTAGACTTAAAATCTCTTTGACTCTTTGACTCATTTGGAAGCCTCACCTTCGCTGCGCTGAAACTGAATTCGATGCCTCCTTTTGAGTCCTTAAGTTTGGCAAAGGACTTGTCGTCAACCGTCACGACCAGATCTTTGCCGACTCCATTTGGACACTTGTTCGTGGAGATAATTCTCCATTTACTTGTGTCCAAGCCATTCTGCTTGGAAACTAAGTTCATCGAGGCTTCATCCTCCACTAGTGGAGGAGTAATCCACTATAGTGCTAGCTTTTTCAGAGGGACACTCGATTTCGGGAGGACCTCCAATTTGGCGCCTGGCCAAAATTCACCAAGGCTCGCGACCACCCGGTTTTAATCAACGTATTTCCGCCCCGAGAAGCCAATGACCTTGACTCCCTTGTGCCAACTTGTCCCTTCAAAGGACATCTACTCTGCTCGCTTGCCATCGCATACAGCAACCTCGTCTCGACCTTTTCCCACTTTTAGCCTTCTCCGGGGAAGTGAGTTGTGGGGCCTTTCCTGAGGAAAAGGCGGAAACAGCGTTAGACCTTTGTAGCTTGGCACTCTTACCGTTCGCTCCCCCTTCGGACCTTGACGTGGCTGGAAGCTCCTCATCGATTGTCTCCAATTTCGGCGGAGCAGTGCCACTCTTTTCGACCTCAGAGTCAATGGTCCCCACGCTGTTGACGGACATGCCGTCGTCAGTTTGGGAGTTGGACTATATACCTGTAGAGCTGTTGGCCGATCTACCTGTGCCTTTTCTCACACTTGTAGCATTCACCACAACGTTGGCCAAGTGTTCCACCTTCGTTGCTGTCTTAGGTTCGAGTGTGCTCCTCGCCGCACCACCTGGGGTAATTAAGTTTATACTCAAACCCTCCATGTTAAAAAAGGGATCCTCCCATTGTCCGCGGCCAAGTATTTAGCTTCCGAGTTCAAATCACTCTACTCTTCGGCCTTTTCCTTGATGATCCAAGAGATTTTTCCTGGACTTCCGCAACCTGTGGACGCGCCCAGTGGCTAGGGAGGCATCTAAGTCCTCAAAGAGGCTTGGAATAGCCTCTATTTATACCCCGGTATTTCTGCCTATATTTCGCGGAATATTTTTATTGTTGCACCTTAGGTCCAGGTAGCTCTTTTGATGCTCTTAACATAGATATCCCAATCAATGTTCTAGCTTAACGAATTCTCAAGCTACACTCATAAATAACTTTACACAACGCTCAAAACAACAATCACGCGTAGGCGCTTAGACTAGCTCGATGACGTTACTGGCAAACCAAACGGCACAAAATAAATACGTACAAATATGCTCCATCCACTGTGACCTCAACCGTTGCTATCGCATTATTAGTGTCGTAGTTATAAGCGATTGAAAAATGACGGTGTTTTGTAACACAAGAATGTTAGACTGGCTACCAATGTATATACTCAACGAGAAGAAAGACGTTTTCACGTTTAAAAGAATTTATAGATCTGTACCTCGGAAGGAAAGGGCACCATGTCACAAAATGTGAATTTTACAGGAGAGCTGATTAAAGAAATTTTCGAGATTGATTTGTCGTTGACTCTTTCTGCTATATTCTCTTTTTTTTCAAGCTTAATCGTAATTGTCACTGTACTTTAGTCAACTTGAAGTATACTCATTTGGCTACTTACGTTTTTCCTTAGTTTAGAAGATATTGGACGTAGTGCCTTTTTCCCCAACTGCAAACAGGTAAATTCTGAAATAAAGGGGATCCCTTTGTCCTTTTTTTGCACAACAGAAATGTCAGGAAATAAAAAATAGACCAATTTGGTTGCTGTTGGGATGTTTCTTTATTTCTGTATTTTAATTCAAAATGTTTTCATTAAAAAAGTTATCAAATTTAAATTTTTTCTTTGTTTTTTCTTTTTAAAAGTAGCTTATTCATAATCATCATCTACAGGATAGATATAGATTCCTATAAAACGTAAGTCATTCATTTGGCAGGAATTTCAAAAGGGATATTAAGTCATCATATTTTTGCGATGAAATCGTCTTTGTGGTATTAGAAATTAGGTGAAGCGTCCCGGGTATTTCAATGTCTTTTATTCTAGTTTGCCGTGTTAGGTTAATTTTCCTGAAAGCTTCATCTTCAAACTTATGTTTTTTTACCCTCTTTTGGAATTTGTGTTGTTTTATAAACCTTTCTTTTTGTCTTGATCAATGTGGAACTTTCATCATCTGAATCTGATGTTTCATTTACTCCTTGATATGTTAGATCGTTGTCGGAGTCATCTACTTCACTACTCATATATAGGTCATGGTTTAAAAGGTCGCTTGCGGAGATTTGCGGAGAATGGGCTGACCTGTCATTTGTATAGGAAGAAGAGCAAAGTTCCAGGCAAGCACTTTTGTCTAAGAAGAGAGTCTGCTGACAGAGACTTAGGCTAGCCGCGCACTAGCGATTAAAAATCGGCAGATTTATATCGGCCGATTGTATATTTCTTGACCATGTGTGAAAAATTGTTATCGGCCGATCGGGCACATCGCGCATGTAGCAATTTTTCGTCGATAATGTGTCACAGTTCAAGATGGATTTTATTCAAGTTGCAAGTGTCTGTCTTTTGCTAGTGAAATTGAAGAAAAAGAGAGAAAAAAAGAGATTTTGGGTGCATCCCGTAATATGTTCCAGATCAATAAATGGGCTGTTTGTCCGGACGTACGGAGATTTAAGATAACACCCCGAAAAATTCTGGGAATATACGAGAATGTCTATATCGACTTTCGACAAACTACACAAACTTGTGGGAACAAAAATTACATATCAAAATCATCAAAATCAAAATCAAAATTACATATCAACGAAGTACACAGAAAGCCATTCAAAATAGAGACTATTTTGCAAGGTATTTTACATCACCACAAGGATCTATCCCGTGGCAATACAATAAAATTTGAACGTAGAACTTTATAGAGCAGCTGTAAACATTGTGTTGAATCGAATTTGAATAAAAGAATTTATATACTTTACCTATTTCTATTCTTTCCTTTTGCCCGATTTCATTCCAGCTGTCAATTACCCCTTAAAAAACTTCTCGCCAACATTTGCCTTTTATTTGCTTGTTGCTGTAGTTATTTGATCTTTTATCAAATAATGGCGGCCGAGCCTGTACTAATTCGATTAATTTTTCGTTGTTTATTACTTCAATCATTTTCACCACTTGAACAACTGTCATCAAATGAACCGGTTATCGGCCTCGTGCGCGCGACTTATAGATTTTATTATCTTGAGATAATAAAAAATAATTTAATAAAACACTTTAAACTTTTATATTTTAATATTTTATTTAATTTATTCAACCTTTAGGTTCGATTCCCAAACTTCAACTGCGAAATGCGAATCACCTCTCGATTAATTACAATTCGGGTTTTTGAAATCGAGGTGATTCTGCATTTCCGTTGATTCCAAATTTTGCATTTTAATGATTTTATTGAACTCATTATTCATGAGAACGGAAACGTCATAAGCAAATTTGTGCAGCAGGTTTCCGTTCTCATGCCGAGTTGACACTTTCTTCGATGAGAGAATAAGTAGTGTCGATTTATTTTGATTGATTGTATTCATCGATATTACTACTTATTCTCTCATCTGTGTTGGTTACATTGTATGTAACTCGCGTGCCCATTTGACAATGCATATCGTTTTATCGGCCGATAGTGATCGGCCGATGAATCTGTAACCGATTACAGAATTTAAAATCGGCCGATTTTGTATCGCTCATGCGCGCGCACCCATTTAAATACATTGGTGTGACTCGGCAATTTTTTGATCGGCCGATTTTTAATCGCTCGTGCGCGGCTAGCCTTAGAGTTCTTTTCATACTCTGGAACGTACCGGTTGTGTGCTAGGTGCCTGTCTAGACTTTTTATTTTTAACAAAGTATCAATCTCTAAAATTGTCATCAATAAACTTAGTTCAACCAACCTATTGATAATTCACAATTCACGAATATTGCAAATCTAATTAAATTTGCTTCTCTCCTCTTGTGATTGTTTGCTTAATAATAATTAATTAACAATTATTAGTTGTTTTGCTGAAAAACATAAGCTGCTATTGGTCAAAATCCAAAAGTTTTGCACTACATAATTTTGAAATCTTTGAAAAGTAAAATTCGTATCAATTTTTAGTATACGAAAGTGTATTCTGAAAAGTGCTTCTTGTCAGGAGAGCGGGAATTGTTGCGGTTTTTTGGAAAATATTATTCCCCCTTTGTCATCTGGATATGTGGATTTGCGGAGGAAACTGTTGTGCCTTCATCGTGTTTTGACTGCCGACCTCACAGTGGACTTGCCAGGCTGGATGTTTATTGTTTATGTTCAATTTTGATTTTACTTTCGTTCAAATTTTTTGTAGCTTATTTACTTTGAATTTCTCATCCAATCTTTAAACACATTCTTAGCCTTTAGAATCATCGTAGCAATTTTTTTTTTCTAATTTTACTTGTAATCTAATTTAATTTTTTACTTGTGTTTTACTTTGAATCTCTCATCCTACTTTTAATATTTTCTTAGCCTTTAGAATCATTGTGGTACTAATTTACATAAAATTATCTTAGTCCATAAACACGAAGTCGGATCAAGGAACATAGAAACTTTTTACTGTTACTAACTATGACGTTAATCTGTGGTGCCGCTTATTGCAAGGATAGGAGTTCCGGTAGGCTGTTGTCCTGCCATGGCCTGATTGAAGCCTATTTCCACCCTAAATGTGTGGGCCTAAATGGTGCACTCGTTGACAAAGTCGAATCTCAAGACTCGGGTGTCTACTGGTATTGTTCGAAATGCCGAAAATTCACTCTAAACGCCCTATCATCTCGCCTCTAGGATATCGAATCTGAGCTGCGTATACTAGGTAATAAATTAGCCGAAACATCCACCATCCAATCGGCAGTCCTAGCGTCAATTGTGTCCGTTAAGATTCCATCCCTCCTTACACTGAGCTCCCTCAATTAACCCAAACCATTTCAGAGCCACCAACATCTTCCATACAGAATAGTTCAGTTGGAGTAACTAGATCCGGCAAATCAAACTTGTTAATACAACAAGATTCCTCCCTAACGACCTTCTCCCCTCTTCCCTCCCTGGTCCTTCCACTCCAACCCGGTCCGGTGTACCTCAGTGGTATAGAGGAAGAGTTTATGTCTGAGTCTGTGTCATCAAGGAATTCATCTGGTCCAAGACTTAAAATCAATGAAAAGCCCCTGTGTGGTACTTGCCCTGGCAATAATTCTGATTCCCTTACAATAACTTCATCATCAAACAGCGTATCCCCCACCCCTTCCTCCACTCCTCCCGGCATTACCTCTGAAAACACTATGGCATCCACGTCTCAGGGCGCCCCTAGTGCTCTTAGAACAGTCCCTAAGACTAAATCAATTTTGGTGAGTGAGTTGATCCCCTCAACTCGGCCTGACAATATCATCAACCATATTTAGAATGTCATCGGTGTTGATGTTGTGAAAATTGTATAAAAGTCTTTAAGCTCTCGGAGAGTAGATGCTCCTCGTTTAAGATCATCGTCCCTTCTGCCTTCTTTGATCTCCTCCTTAATAAATCTAATTGGCCTAAAGATGTCTTCCTAAAAGAATTTCTTCCCATATGTTCACCAGAAGTGTTGTTGAGGACGAGGAGGCCATAAATTCTCCCTCTAGGCAAAGTGGCTCCACGCTGGCAAAAACTTCCCGCCCTCTCAATCTTCTACCAAAACGTGAGAAGTCTTCGTACCAAGACCCACTTCACTCTCTCATCCTCCCAAACACCACCCCATTAAGTTATCTGCTCAACGTACGTAAACGTGGTCAAATATCTGCTCAAATATACACGATCTTGGGGTCCTGGATCCCCATATCATATTTTTTCGCAAAGACCGCTCTCATGACGATCCAAACCGTCGAGGCGGGGGAGTGTTAATAGCTGTGCGCTCCTCACTCAACGCTTCTCTAATTCCCACTCCATCTCAAGAACCGCTCGAAATCATCGCAGTTCGGATTCGTCTCCCATCGGTGAATGTCATTCTCCTCACATGCTACATCCCTCCTCGCTCAGATGATCACGTGTACCACCACCTTTCTGATCTACTCGACTCTCTTTCCTGTATAACACCACATACAGACCATATACACCTTCTAGGCGATTTTAGCCCCCCCACGCTTGAATGGTCTTTCGATCAGTAATCGGACTGTTTCCTAGCTCTAAACCCTTCCACTCCCCCCGAAGTTTCCTTTGTTGACCTCTCATCCCTGCATTGCTTGTCGCAGATCAATCCTATTAAAAACCGGTATAACCGGCAACTCGATCTCGTTCCATCAAATGATCCAACTAACGTACTTGTCTCCAACTGCTCGTTAAAATTCTGCAACGCCGACGCTCATCATCCCCCCCCCCCCTCACCGTTAGTCTCTTCCCCTCTCACCCTACTCTCGTTTCCCCACCAACCTCTCCCCATCGTCTAAGCTCCCGAAAAACGAACTTTGACTTGCTTAACTCAACTCTTCACAATACCCTTCGTGATATGAACTTTACGGGTAGTGATCTTTCCTCATATATCGCCGTGCTTTACGAATCTCTGCTCCATTATATCTCTATTCGTACTCCGACTTCTGCACCTCCTCCTCCCAACCCCTCTCCTCCTTGGTACAAAAGAGAACTGAAATCTATGAGGAACAAGCGCCACACCAACTGGAAACGTTTTATCGCTTCGGGCTTACCTGAGGACTATGACAATTTCGTAGCCTCATTTACCAACTTTGCATCCCTTAATAGGTTCCTTTATACTGACTACGTAATGTTGGTCAAGACAAATCTCCGGGATAATCCCCGTGGCCTCTTCTCCTTTGTTAACGCAAAAAGAAGACAGCCTAAGGACTGCTACCCTCATACCTTTTCGTATTTAGGTGTCGAATGCTATCAGCCTCAATCAATCGCGAATATGTTTGCCAGCTTTTTCTCCTCCACTTTCCACGATGGGCCATTTGAGCAGGACGTAGCTTACTTTACTTCCCTTTACAATAACACTTCACCACCTGCTGTTGACCTTCCTGTCTTCACTTTTGATGAACATGAAGTTTATCAACGGCTTATACTTCTCAAAGACAACTTTTCCCGGGCCCACACGGTATCCCCCCCATACTATTGAAGCGGTGCGTGTCCAACTTGGCGCAACAACTATCACGTTTATTCAATATTTCCATCAATACCGGGGTTTTCCCTGACCATTGGAAACACGGGTTATTTACTCCGGTCTTCAAGAAGGGTTCCAAGACGCTTGTTACCAATCATCGGACTATTTCCAAACTCTCTGCAATCCCTTAACTTTTTGAAAAGCTCCTAGTTGAGAAAATTTACCCGTCCTTTGCTGCTATTATATCTCCACACCAGCATGGCTTTCTTAAGGGAAAGTCAACGGTCACAAGTCTCATAAAACTCACGTCCTATACAATAAAAGCTATTGAACTTGGTGATGCAGTCGAGGCTCTCTTTATGGATATAAGTAAAGCCTTTGACTGCATTCCTCACAATCTCATAATCCTAAAACTAAAGCTGGCACAATGCCCCGACTTTTTTCCCAGGTGGACCCAGTCCTACTTATCTAACCGCTCCTACAAGGTTTCTTTCCGGTCACATCTTTCTGCTAATATGCAAACCACATCTGGTGTACCACATTGTAGCCATATTGGTTCCCTTCTCTTCATCCTCGCGACAAATGACTCACACCGCGCTGTCCTGAATTCGGTTATTCTAAGCTACGCTGATGACTCTAACATTTTTAAGAAGATACCTCATCCAACAGACCTTTTTGAACTCCAAGACGACGTTAACCGCTTTGCGGTATGGTGCTCTCAAAGTAACCTCCCGCTCAATGCCTCTAAGTGTCAACACGTCTGCTTCAATCGAAAACCGTACCATTTACCTCACAACTTCCTGATTAATGGCTCCATCGTCGAACTCGTGAGCCTCGTACAAGATTTTGGTGTCTACCTCGACTCAAGGCTCGCTTTTCACGAGCACATTAACCATGTGATCCGGAAAGCACGTGGCGTTCTCGGTTTCATTACTAGGTGGAGCAGGGAGTTTGAGGACCCGTATATATACAAAACCATTTACATCTCCCTTGTTCGCCCTATAATGGAATACGCCACGCAGGTTTGGTCCCCGTACCACAAACTCCATATTGGGAGACTTGAGGCTGTTCAGAGACGCTTCCTTCGGTGTGCTCTGAAGAGTCTTCAGCGGTCAAATCCCCTCCTCCTCCGTCCATATGAAGACCGTTTGATTCTCATTGGCCTTCAATGACTCTCTTCTCGTAGGGCGTTTGCCGACTACTCTCTTCTGCATGATGTGATCCAGGCAAACATCGTTGCCCCCTATATTCTGGAGCATACTAGGGTGCGATCCAGTGGGATGCACCTTAGAATGGGTGGCCCGCTCCAAATCCCTTTCCACCACACGGAATTCGGGCGGATGGAGCCCATCACACGCATGCTCAGGACTCACAACCGGGTTACCACTTTTTTGCAGTCGGCGCTGGCAGACGACACAAATAGGGATCTAATCCGCTCCTACATAGATACTATATGTAGTGATTAAGTAAAGGATCTCCCGGGGTCTTTGCTCCGACTTTAGTTTTTTTGTACATATTACCTATCTACATTATTACTACTGTATCTGTATAATTCTCCTGCTTAAAAGTCAATTTTATGCACTTCCATCTGTTTAACCTATTTCTTGTTCTAATTATTTTCACTTGCTTCTTCTGTATTTCACTTGTATCTAAGTTGATTTAATAAATAAATAAATAAATAAATGGACTGATCAGGGTCAACTGTATTTTCTTTGGTGGACGATTTCGTAGTGTTTTTATCGGCAGTCTTATTATGTATGTGATCTGCAATAAGTAAAAGAAGCGAAAAACGTAGAACACAATGTGCAAGTCGTATTCTTAGATTGTAGCTTGAGCACTGAGAACAAAACGAAACGAAATCGGAACTTGCTACCTTTAATTTCGTGGGAAAGTTGCTCAATTTTTAAACAAAAAATAACACACGATAAGTTCACTCAAGTGATGCCGAAACAAACAAGAGCCCCGGAATAAAAAAAAACTGTTCTCAACTTATGTAGATTAAGAGAAAAGTTCCTCACCATAAACTACTTTTTTCAGAATTTTAAACGGCATTTATCATCTTCCCACTGCGAGAATTTACATTGAATTTTTTGCTGCTATCCATTTTCAAGAACAATACTCTAAGAACAAGAAGGTGGCACGTTCTGCACGAAATCAAACTGCAAACTCAAGAATATCATATCACACATCTGGCTTAAGTTGCGTAATTCAATTGTTCGCAAAAAAGGGTAGAATTAAATGCGTTGGGACATATATGCGAAATCAAAAATTTTCAAGGCCAGAGAAACAAGGCACTATCTGGACATGACTCTTCAGAAGTTACAGTTATGTTGGCAGAGAAATGGGCCCATGTCCACATCGTGCCCTTTACTTTTGAAAAGTAAAGTGACATAGTGCTATTTGTGAAGGTTTAAATCCTCTATTATGCATATAAGGACATGGTGCTTTATACCATGGTGCTTTAGAGCTTGAAAAAATGGAGAAGAATTTACATTAAACCCAAGAATGAGAAATTTGGACATAGTGCTCTCTCCTTCCGAGGTACAGAGATATCTATCATAAACACGTCAACTTTGTTGGGTTCATGATGTTAGATGTAAAATACCAGGTTGGAACTTTGATGTACTTGGCTTCTCAGACTTACTATGTGTCCCGTGTAGTGTACTTATAATTGTTATATGTAACTCATATGTATAAGAAGTTTTCGCGAAAACGTTGGCAGAAAGCGCCACTATCTCCCAGTGCAAGGGACGGAGACACCTTTTCGCATGTTGCCGCATAATTCTCTTTTTATATTTTCTTGGAATTCAAATTTGTATAAGTTTTCATAAATCCGTCCTTATTTGGAAAATATTTCCTTGTACTCAATGTTTGGTGTGAAGACTGCTTCAGATCCTCGTATGAGTTTGCCTTGATGTGATACATGTAATATCTTGATTTTATCATATATATTTTTTAAATTCAACTTTACTTATTATAAGTTTTTTTAAATCCGTTCTTATTTTAAAAATATTTCCTTGTATGCAATGTTTGGTGTGAAGACTGCTTCAGATCCTGGTATAAGTTTGCCTTGAGTCTATCCTTGGAATAAATACTATATCCTTTTCAGCACTACCTGTGAGCACTTCTGCAATCATTAACCTTGGTTTCAGTTCTTTGACCGCCAAGCTTGTTCCAGTACAAGGACCACGTTTAGTGTCAAGATTTCTAAATAAGATCACAATACTTCCAATACAATGCTTAAGCTTATGAAGCGGCATACCGGACGGTTGAAGTTCATTAAGAAATTCGATGGGGTAATTTTGTTTATCCTCATGATTTGTATCGTCCATTGAGTCAGAACTAAAATAAGTACAGCACTCTCCTGTAGAACGCATCAAAAATTCTTAATTTTCTTTTACGACATCTGAGTTCTTTGGGCATAAAGTTGCAATTTAAGAGTATCTATTGACTTCATAAGGAGATAATGTTTCGCCGAAAATTTCTGTTATTATTGTATCTGTGCATATAAGATTCAAAGGAATTTCTATTATGTTGGTAAATAGTCCATATTCGTTTGTCAATGTACCATCACCTAGTTTGATCAATGGATCTTACATTATTATGTAGCTTCAATATTTTAAATATTTCTCACAAACTTGAAAATTTTATGCTTTGTTCGGCAATTTCTGCTTGATTTCCTTGAACTACAACTGGAAGTGTTTCCCTGAAATCTCCTCCAAGAAGTATGGGTATACCTCCAAAGGGGCGATCATTCCTCATTATCTCCTTTAATAATTTGTCAACAGCTATGAGGGCAACCCCTGGCGCCATAGTTGATTCATCCCATATTACAAGTTTGCATTTTCGTGTAAGCTCAGCCTTGGATGTCATTCTCATAGAAGATGTGGAAGTGTTTAATGTTGGTAAAGGTAATTTAAATGAATGGAATGATAAGCTCGGCCTCCATCAAGGAGATTTGCTGCAATTCCTGTTAAAGCCACAGCTAAAGAAATGTTTGATTTTCCTCGAGTTGAACAATGTAATGTTTTGTACAAATATGTTTTTCCTGCACTTTGGCGAATGTGAATCATTATTAACAGCATCCATAATAGTACCAAAAACAATTTTCGCTCCTGGTTTAACGATAAAGCCAAAGCTAGACCGTTTTGTTTTTCGAGAGATGCATCGTAGTGTTGAATTGAAACTCCTGAATTATTTGGGGGACATGGAAGTCCAAAATCGCAACACTTTTTACCATGGCGGTGAAGAGTGTCTTGAATGTCTCTTGGGGCAAACATTTGACACTGAGAACGGTTGTCCTTATGATGTACATGCCGATGCATAAAATCTTCACATAGTTCGTTTTTATATTTGTCAAAAAGGTGAGCTGCATTAGATGGAGATGCAAATATACAAATATATGCAAACAGATCTCTTAGCTGACGTGGCGTGCTCACAACTATTGCATCTGCAAGGGAACTATCCCAGGTTGCATCATCATTAAATAAACCACGTCGTTGCGCTGCTTCTTTATATGTTGACTTCCACACGTTTTCAGGTCATCGAAAGATTTAACTCCTGGGACATGAAGAAGTAATAATCGTCAGCAAAATCTTTCAGTTTCATTCATGTTTACTGAATACATGCGTCCTATGACACTATTACCACCTCTTTTTCGAGCTTTCCATGTGCCTGCATTTTTATCAAATACGTACTTGTTTGGTAAATCATGATAAAGGAGAGCATTTGCATTTTCATCAATTTGATTCAGCCTAAAGAACGCTGTCAGCATTGTGCCTTTTGCTTCGACTTGGCCAATTCTTTCTTGAATGTTTTCTTCGGTAAATATAATTGTTTGTTCATCAGGGAGATGGATTTGCAGCCTTATGATACTGTGTGATTGCTCATGCATTTTAAAAACGCAGAGACTCCAAGCAGCTTCAGGAGTACTAACGTACCTCGCATCCATGTATGTTTTTATTTCATCATGGTTTCAGCTACTATGCTGAGCAATTGTTATATTAGCACAATCGTGGCCCTTATACACATACTAAGTATTTCACACTTCGACTAGATGCGCAGCTTTCAATATTTATATGGCAATTATACTTGACACACAAATACGAACTGTATGGTACAATCCATCCATTGTCTACAATGCTTCCACTGACTGTAATAGTAGCAGTGTTACGCCTCCTGTATTAAGGGTAACCATCACTGTATGCTATTGTTTAATTCGGGAAGGGTTTGGGAAAGTTTTTGCTACAATTGCCATTGATCATGCAGGGCGCCACTTGGTTCTTTTCTCCACATGGTCTATGTACCATGTGTTTTGTCACTATAGCATGAACTCTTGGGCAATTATTAACGTCCAGTATCTCCGTTGATACTTCTGTAGTAAATTTTATATTCGGGAATAAGTCCAAGGGATGCTGGGCTCGCAGGACTTCAAGTAAAAGTAATTTATTTGTCGAAGAGGGAAGGAAGAGAGATGGGAACCCAAACTCTTTCCTTCATAGGATCCGGAAAGTGATTATGGAGAACGCCCTTAAGGACGTAGGAAGGGGGACGAGCTGATCGGGGCAGCTCAGGGGCCGTGAAGGCCTTAAGGTTCGCAAAAGAAACCAAGAAAAGTCCCCTGATCGGGCTTCGAGCAGCGGACGTGTTCTTGCAGACCATTGCTAGCTAGTTCGGCGTTATTGGGGTGGGATCTTGCTCGAAGCCGATCCCCGGATCGACTACAGAAAACAAATTTAACACGTCCTGAAGTTCGTGGTGACGTGCAGTCTAAAGGCTTCCCCCACAGTTCATAAGGAGGAGGTGACTCGGAAAAAAGACGGGAATTGAGGGACCTCCACGAACTTCTAAACCCGACGATTCAAAAAAAGCAAGAAGGGGCAGGCATCTCGCGACGGTGAAACAACCAGAAAAAAGGTGAAGGGAGGAACGGTACTACGGGAATATGGATTGGTCGACAAGGAAATTTGGGTTTTCGGGAAACCTCAAGGGGAAAGGATCAGGGGTAATAGAAAAACTAAGAAAAAGGAAAGGAAGGAAGGGTACGCATAAGGAACCGACGCGGATGTTGAGGCGTTATCACCCTCTCCTCAGCGAGTCCAGATGATATGGACTCCATGCCCTCCCAACCAATGGAAAGTAACGCCCCGTGTGATATGTACTTTCCCCTATGACTTCAAGGCGAGCGCTTAGAGGCCGGGATGGACGTGAAGGAGGAGGAGACCCACCATGGGTTAATTATTAATTACTTTGGGGCATCTTAATGGATTTACTTCAAAAAAAAAAAATCTTCAAGTGTCACCCGAGACACGACAAATACAGACGCGCGATTAAACACTTGTAGGTGACTACCTTTAAAGGTGTTTGTCCCCCTTGGTTTTTTATTTATTTTTTTCTTTCGACGCTACGGTTTACTTTATCTCGGTTCAAATCAAACTTACGGCGTTGATCATGTTAGCTTATAAAAATTTACATAAGCTGCTAATAGAAAGACAACATTTCTTATCTATGTAAAGGCAATATATGTAATATTTGTCATACATTCTCCACAATTGTCAATGATAAATAAAGTGTTATTGAGGATTGTTGCAATAATCAGTGTGTTGTTTAAAGTTTAAAGTTCTTTTAAATAACTTTACAATCTTTTTTCGTCTCTTGTTTTTGAGGAATTAACTCATTTTCGTTTCTTTTTTTTTTCCCCTTTTTTTTCTTAACGTTTAAAGGTAATACCTAAAAGTACGAGAGTTCAACTAAAACGTAGGGATGAAATTAAATACAGTCTGTCAAGTAAGAGCGTGATCGTCTTAATATAAAAAAAAAATTTATTTGATGAAGCTTTCATATTTATATATACATTGTACACATTTCAAACAATGATGCAATTCGGTCAATAATGTGTCCAGTCACCACCGGCGTCGATAATTGCCTGGCATCTCCGAGGCATGCTTTCTACTAATTTGACGGCGTATTCTAGTGGCAAGGATCTCCAGATCCGACGAATTTCGTAAGACAACTGCTTCAAAGTGTATGTGCGTCTTCCACGAAGCTTCCGTTTAATATATGCCCACACATTTTCAATAGGGTTTGCATCGGGCGACTGCAACGCTCAATCCAATGTAACGATGCCAGATTGAGTCTTCCACTGAGTACGGAGCTTGCTGCGGTGTTTAGGATCGTTGTCCTCCTGCAGAATCCAATCTTCATTTTTTGTGATGAACCATCGTTTGGCAGATGGCAGTAAAGCCTTTTTGTAGATTTTAATCATTTTCTCGCCATTTAGGTTGTCAGTAAAGAGGTGCAAAGTGCCGAATCCCTGCTTTGAGAAGCAGCCCCAAAGATGCACCTTTATTCCATGTTTTACGGTCCGCTGAACATGCCTATTGGTGGAAGTTGACCAGGCTCGCGTGAGGACAGAACGTGCCCATATAGAACATTCATCAGTAAAAATGACATTTTCAAAATCTCTATCAATATTCTCATGCGCCCAAGCGAGTCGCTTTGTCACATGTTTTTCAGTCAACAGAGGCTTCTTCATTGTGTTGCGCCATTTCAGATCATGAGTACGAAGATGGGTTCGGATAGTTACGTAGGATATATCTAAACCTTTTGCCATTAATTTTGCTTGTCCTTGCCGCAGTGTTAAAGCAGGATTCCGCGAAAACAGATTCACTATTCTTTTTTCATCTTTTTTGTTCACTTTTCCTATCGAGCCACGTTCTGGTAAATCATCGACATTTTTAGCCACTTTATATCGCTGTATCCACTTCTGTACAAATGCCTTCGACTTTCTCATATATTTAGCAGCCGCTGATTGCGACATTTTGGGACCTTTCGGGTGAATGCAAAGGAACACAGCCTCGTAGCGCGACGCGTACTTAGCACTCATGGCGTTTAACGTGATTCTCTTTCAAAAGATCAACGACAACTGAATCTTTGTTGACAATGCATCAAGGACAAAGCTTCCCTCTATCGGCTCGCGAAGGAATTAGAGCGAAATCTTTCATTACCTGTCGGTGAAGTCGACCACGCTCTTACTTGACAGACTGTAAAAAAAATTATCTTTAATTAATTTATTGATTTACAAAAAAAATAATAATACTAATAAAAATAAAAGTAAAAAAAATGTAAAAACAAATAAAACTTGAAATTATTCATTTAATTTTAATTATGATTATTATCACGGTGTTTTACCGAATATTATCATGAAATTATTTAACAAAAAAAAGGAAGGTTTTCATCAACATAAATGTTCTTCTTCCTTTAAGAAAGGAAAATATACACTAAGTGCGAACATATTTTAGCTAAGTTAGGATTAGACAAATATACCAAAAAAATTGCATAACCATGAAATTATATAAGAATCCAATAATTGGTTCTCTTAAAACTCTAAGCTTACTATTTTTTTTTTCCTTCATAAATAACAGTAGGAATAGTTACTTATTAATTATTCATGATATCGATATAACTGTTTGTTTTCCATCATTTTATATGAACACTTCACCATTTATACAATTTTTTTTTTCGCGCACTTAGTTTACCTTCTATTCTTATTTAACTTTGAATTTATTTAATGTAAAACTTATAAGCTATATAACCTGTGAGCCATTAATAATATTACAACGAACTCTGTCTAATTGTTGACCCCAACAAATAGGAAAAAAAAAAACGTTATTTAAATTTATTTTGTTGTTGTTAATATTATTAATCCCTCTTTGACTCAATACAAAATAAATACATGTTATTCATTCATACAGTTCCTGTTATTGTATGTTTTGTGTTAATTTTTGAATGTTAAAGTAAACGTATGAAAAAAGGTTTAAAATTTCTTTTTCTGCTGTTTGTTTTAAATTTATATTTCTTATCTCATTCTTTTTATTTAGGAATATTTTAATTTTTTTCACCTAAGACTTAGTTGGAAACTAAGGCAAACCTTGCTCTAAATTTACTTTTCCATTTCTTTATTATTGGATAATTGCATAACCTCCATTAATTCATAAATCACGGGTCTCACTAAATATCCGTGTACATTTGATTTCATGTACGAACTACTAAAATTAAAAATAAAAAAAAAGGAAAATAGATTTTATGGAAATTACAGACACACACTTTCGTGGAGTTTCAATTCTCGAATATACTATAATCAATTACGTAATTATTTTATGTAGTCAAGTTGGATCTCGTGTTGATTTTATAAAAAAATTTACATCCTTTCAAATATAAGCAAAGATTCCTTTTTTTCGTAATTTTTTACCCAGTTTTGCCATATTTGTAATAATTGATAGCTTTCGAGGTTTTCATTAATTTATATTTTCAATTTAATTTATAAAACTTGCCCGTCACTTAACATACTTATTAAAACTTTTTTCATACTATTTTCTTTAATATTCTTTTAACTTAAATATTTTTTCGAATCTATATCCAATTACTTTACACAATTTCAAAAAAAAACTTACAAAATGAATCCATGGGATGACCGCCACATGGTTTTCCGCTCTTCTTTTCTAAGTCATCCGCCTGTGTTCCCAAAAACCACGCGACACTTTTTTTTCACAGACTTCAGACTTTTTCCGTCTGATCACTCCGACGACTCAACCACAAGAGAGCGAGATTCATTTCGTTTTCCACGAGGATCACCCGAAGTCCCGTTATCCTTGGGATTCTGGCTCCGGCTCTCTAGCGTGAAGATCGCTGCGATGCGGGTGGACGGTAGTCCAGTGGCTCAATGCGATGGCACAGGGTGACCATTTCTTTTTGAGCAACAAAGTTACTCAAATCATTTCACTTCTTTATCGAGTGATGCTGCATCCTTTGGTTTATTCTCGTTTTTAACAATGAAGATAATATGTGCATGTGGAAGTCCTCGTTTTTGGAATTCCATCACATAAACCTCCAAAAATGTGTTTATTGGAAATATCTCTTATAAGCTCCGCCAGTTTTATTTTGAACACGCGCGTGTTAGATACTCGTCTAACAAAAGTTTCAGTGAAATAATTGAAAAGTATTCAAACTAGAGTAGTAAGTATTCACTTTTCAATTCGAATGATACTGAATTTAAATGATCATTGAACTTCGATGAACGAACTTCGATGAACCCTTCCACGTGCCATTTCCTGTCAGTCATGCCATTTCCCATCTTCAATTAAACAAAACACTTACCCATCATTTTTGTTTTCCAAAAACTAAAATAAATTTCCCAGAATAAATAAGCAATAATCACAAATTAATAGAATAAAATAATTTTCTCATGAATGTCAGTTCAGTCTTAAGGTTCACTCCAAAGGGAGTTTAATGCAAATTTTTATTCTTGTTCGAGAATAAGCATAAAAATAAAGTGTTGATAAAATAAAAAATGTTTTTATTTCTCTAAAGAAAAAAAAAAGATATAACTGGTGCAGTCGGAAGGATTCCTGCCTGAAGATTGGAATCCAGTGATAGCTTTATCCGGTATTAAAGGACACAAAGTATTCAAATAAAACATTTTTGGTGCACATAAACGGATTTTAACCGGTTCTATTAGAGATAGATCTTTGGAAGTTAAACTATATTGCATTCAAAATAAATGGTGAATTTTTGTTTATTTATTTCGGACAAAAAGTTTATAGAGTTGAATTTTGATGAAAATTTTTAAGAAAAGCAAATCCAATTATAAGGAGCAATAAGTTTGAATCGAACTAAAATCGAAGTGGTTTCGAAGTGAATCAAAGTGGTTTAATCGAAGGTTCTTACGGGCAAGTTAAATGAGTTGTTGTGAAAATTTTTTTTTGGGACTAGTAAAATTTAGAAAAAGCTGAAAACTGTGAATTTTTTTTTTTTTTTTTTAAAACAGGACAAAAGTAAACTGTCCAATTGAGAATAACACTATGTATTTGATTCGAAAGGTGAAATAATGAAATGATCAGGTTTTGAGGAATTGTGGAACTATTGATAAATTAAAAACTGTAAATAAAATATAAATCTGTTGATATTAATAGCGACCCTTTTTTAAAAAGAAAACAAAAAGATAAAACGTACAAACAAATAATTACACCTAAAATTGTGAGATAGAAGACAATAAGTGAAAGACAGTCTGCCGTGTATGAAAAATCAAAGAAACATTGTTTTTAATAATAATCGGTTCGCGATGGAAAACAATCCTTTAAGGAATGTTATTGAGCAACAGGAAGCTCAGATCGTTGCACTGCAAATAAGAATTGCAGAGATGTAATTGGCTCACCAACAAGAAGCAGAAGAACAGCATCCAGTTGTAGAACCACGAAGTTTTTCCCTGTCTACGGAGCAATTTCTGAATTATGTGCACAAACTTTGTCAGTTCAACGGTCGGGACGAATATACAGTGCAGGAGTTTATCTGCTCTGTAGAAAGGACACTTCAGTTATGCCAAAACAACCCCGAACTCTTCAAAGCTACAGTATGGGCATCATCATAGACGACCAAATAAAAGGAGAAGCGAAAAGGTGCATCCAACGCCTCGGACGGAATCTTGCCGACCAATGGGTAAACACCGAATACGAGTTAGAACTACATTTCCGGCCAACGAAAGACTTTGCTGACCTCCTCAACAGATGCAGATCGCTCAAAGTAAGCGATTTAAGAGAATTATTTAATAATATAAGAGATATTAACTATAAACCTAACGAATTGTACGAGTTTGATGATAATAAACCAGTAACGTACCACCCCACTAATAACGATAGATACTTAGTAGACATAGTTAGCAGTAAGACACACGACTTTTTTCGTGTTACTATCCCTGAAATTGCAACAATTATTGAAATTTACAGTAAATTCGGTAAACTCAAACTATTAGATACTGAAGATGCAGTTGATTTTCGCAGTCAAAAGAACAAAAATAATTATAACAAATCTAAATTTGATAAACAAGGGAAACTAACACCTACAAATTCACATTACAATAATAACAACTATAGCCACAATAATAATATGCCTAACAAAGATTAATTTAATAACCAAAACAGAAGCAATTTTTCTAATAGAAATTTCAAGCCTAACCAACAACAGCGAAAAACAAATAGATTCAGTAATAGTTCAGGGCAATTCCGTCACGAAACCCAATATCCTAACTGGCCAGGTAATCCGCATAGGCATAATTCTGACGAAGTCCAGAATAACCCTATACCAGAGCTCATGGAAATTGGACTCAGACGTAAATCAAAACGAGCCTCGGAGCCAGGAATACCAATAATAATCATCACCCTAGGCAATCAAAAAATGAGATGCCTTATTGACACTGGTTCCGCCACCAGTATCATAAAATCCGATACTCTTCACGAATTTCACCCCCAAATGCAAAATAAACCAGTATACTATTCAACGATTAATGTTTCAAATAAAATTACTCATAAGATAGTTACTCCAATGCCCAAGGAATTCAAATTCCAAGGCACAATCAATTGGAGAACAATTGACTTAAAAAGCAATAAGTATGACGCTATTATGGGTCAGATTTTCCTTGCCCCTTTCAAAGCCAAGTTGAACCTTGAAAGTAAATACATTGATGTAAATAACAATAACATATTTTTTGAAGATAGCGATTACCCCTTTGCATTAGATGAAATTCACACCTTAGAAACTGTACGTAATGATTTTCTAGACAAAATAAAGTTAGACCACTTAAATCATGAAGAAAAAAACGAAATCGTTAGCCTTCTGGAACATAACGAAGACTTGCTTTTTAAAGTAGGAGACAAGTTAACATTTACTCATGAAATTAAACATGATATCATGACGGAGATCGACAAACCAATATTTTCTAGAATTTATAGATATCCTCAGGTATCCTTAGATCCTACGCAAAAATAGCAAGCCCTGTGGTAAACTACTTTAAAAAAGGTATGAAGATCAATCTAAATGATCCCACTTATATTGCAGCTTTTGAGAAGCGGGAAGAATTAATTACCAGTTACCCCATTTTAAGATACCCAAATTTCAACAAACGGTTTAAATTCGTTACAGATGCAAGTAACACCGCAATTGGAGCCGTTCTTACACAAGAAGGTCATCCCATTTGCTATGCATCTCGGACTCTGAGTGCTATGAAAAAAGGATTTTTGGCGATAGTACGGGGTACAAAATACTTTCGACCATACATTTTTGGAACAGAGTTCGATTTGCAAACCGATCACTAGCCAATCAAATGGTTGCATGCAAAACATAACGGAAAAGATATCAACCCTCTCTTACAGAGGTGGTTGATTCAGTTGGGGGAATATGACATGAAAATCGATTACATAAAGGGTAAAGATAACAAAGTAGCTGATTTTCTAAGTCGTATTATTGCCGGAACAAATGAAATCAATTCATTAGATAGCAACCAAGTAACTCCTGATACTTCTCATATCAACAATTCTAATATAACCCATATGGAAGTACATTCAGAAAATGAGTCTGAACTCAGGAATCAGTAGAAATCACCTCTATCCATTCCCAAGAACAGGATCTTCATGACCACATCCCTCTACTTGAAACCATTGTTAATCTATATATAAATAGGCGACACGTTTTTTTGTTATCCCTTTTACAGGAAACCAGGTGGACTTACCAGCATAAAAATTATACCATTCGAAAGATTAGGTTTTCCTCTATGTGCATCACCTAATTTTTTTTCTTAAATTTAATTATAAATTAGTTTAATTTTAAATTGAAATTAAAAAATTCAATGGGATAGTATGTGTGAATTGAGCACACGTATGGCGTAGATGATGCTTTTGGAAAGAAGGTGTGAGTGTGAATGTTTTGCTTTTTACCTGGAAATATGCAACAATATGTGAATTTTTGGTTTGTGTCCCCGATAAATAACACGTACTTAATTAGTCGAAAATCAAACCAAATGGATCAATCTTCTACTGATGACACAAACCAAAAGAATTAACATATAATTGCATTCCTCTACGAAAAAATCAGGATATAGAACATACTTATTTAACAATATCATTGGGATAGATCATACGTTCGACTGAATAACCAACCATTTATGCGAAATACGTGCATTCTTTTCACTCAAACCTAATATCTATGCCAATGATAATGTGAAGGGCAAATGCAGCCATATCACAGACAATATTCACATGTTCATTCTTTTGTTTTTTGCCAACGCCTCGGACGGAATCTTGCCGACCAATGGGTAAACACCGAATACGAGTTAGAACTACATTTCCGGCCAACGAAAGACTTTGCTGACCTCCTCAACAGATGCAGATCGCTCAAAGTAAGCGATTTAAGAGAATTATTTAATAATATAAGAGATATTAACTATAAACCTAACGAATTGTACGAGTTTGATGATAATAAACCAGTAACGTACCACCCCACTAATAACGATAGATACTTAGTAGACATAGTTAGCAGTAAGACACACGACTTTTTTCGTGTTACTATCCCTGAAATTGCAACAATTATTGAAATTTACAGTAAATTCGGTAAACTCAAACTATTAGATACTGAAGATGCAGTTGATTTTCGCAGTCAAAAGAACAAAAATAATTATAACAAATCTAAATTTGATAAACAAGGGAAACTAACACCTACAAATTCACATTACAATAATAACAACTATAGCCACAATAATAATATGCCTAACAAAGATTAATTTAATAACCAAAACAGAAGCAATTTTTCTAATAGAAATTTCAAGCCTAACCAACAACAGCGAAAAACAAATAGATTCAGTAATAGTTCAGGGCAATTCCGTCACGAAACCCAATATCCTAACTGGCCAGGTAATCCGCATAGGCATAATTCTGACGAAGTCCAGAATAACCCTATACCAGAGCTCATGGAAATTGGACTCAGACGTAAATCAAAACGAGCCTCGGAGCCAGGAATACCAATAATAATCATCACCCTAGGCAATCAAAAAATGAGATGCCTTATTGACACTGGTTCCGCCACCAGTATCATAAAATCCGATACTCTTCACGAATTTCACCCCCAAATGCAAAATAAACCAGTATACTATTCAACGATTAATGTTTCAAATAAAATTACTCATAAGATAGTTACTCCAATGCCCAAGGAATTCAAATTCCAAGGCACAATCAATTGGAGAACAATTGACTTAAAAAGCAATAAGTATGACGCTATTATGGGTCAGATTTTCCTTGCCCCTTTCAAAGCCAAGTTGAACCTTGAAAGTAAATACATTGATGTAAATAACAATAACATATTTTTTGAAGATAGCGATTACCCCTTTGCATTAGATGAAATTCACACCTTAGAAACTGTACGTAATGATTTTCTAGACAAAATAAAGTTAGACCACTTAAATCATGAAGAAAAAAACGAAATCGTTAGCCTTCTGGAACATAACGAAGACTTGCTTTTTAAAGTAGGAGACAAGTTAACATTTACTCATGAAATTAAACATGATATCATGACGGAGATCGACAAACCAATATTTTCTAGAATTTATAGATATCCTCAGGTATCCTTAGATCCTACGCAAAAATAGCAAGCCCTGTGGTAAACTACTTTAAAAAAGGTATGAAGATCAATCTAAATGATCCCACTTATATTGCAGCTTTTGAGAAGCGGGAAGAATTAATTACCAGTTACCCCATTTTAAGATACCCAAATTTCAACAAACGGTTTAAATTCGTTACAGATGCAAGTAACACCGCAATTGGAGCCGTTCTTACTCAAGAAGGTCATCCCATTTGCTATGCATCTCGGACTCTGAGTGCTATGGAAAAAGGATTTTTGGCGATAGTACGGGGTACAAAATACTTTCGACGATACATTTTTGGAACAGAGTTCGATTTGCAAACCGATCACTAGCCAATCAAATGGTTGCATGCAAAACATAACGGAAAAGATATCAACCCTCTCTTACAGAGGTGGTTGATTCAGTTGGGGGAATATGACATGAAAATCGATTACATAAAGGGTAAAGATAACAAAGTAGCTGATTTTCTAAGTCGTATTATTGCCGGAACAAATGAAATCAATTCATTAGATAGCAACCAAGTAACTCCTGATACTTCTCATACCAACAATTCTAATATAACCCATATGGAAGTACATTCAGAAAATGAGTCTGAACTCAGGAATCAGTAGGAATCACCTCTATCCATTCCCAAGAACAGGATCTTCATGACCACATCCCTCTACTTGAAACCATTGTTAATCTATATATAAATAGGCGACACGTTTTTTTGTTATCCCTTTTACAGGAAACCAGGTGGACTTACCAGCATAAAAATTATACCATTCGAAAGATTAGGTTTTCCTCTATGTGCATCACCTAATTTTTTTTCTTAAATTTAATTATAAATTAGTTTAATTTTAAATTGAAATTAAAAAATTCAATGGGATAGTATGTGTGAATTGAGCACACGTATGGCGTAGATGATGCTTTTGGAAAGAAGGTGTGAGTGTGAATGTTTTGCTTTTTACCTGGAAATATGCAACAATATGTGAATTTTTGGTTTGTGTCCCCGATAAATAACACGTACTTAATTAGTCGAAAATCAAACCAAATGGATCAATCTTCTACTGATGACACAAACCAAAAGAATTAACATATAATTGCATTCCTCTACGAAAAAATCAGGATATAGAACATACTTATTTAACAATATCATTGGGATAGATCATACGTTCGACTGAATAACCAACCATTTATGCGAAATACGTGCATTCTTTTCACTCAAACCTAATATCTATGCCAATGATAATGTGAAGGGCAAATGCAGCCATATCACAGACAATATTCACATGTTCATTCTTTTGTTTTTTGCTTGGAAGAATACAATCTTTGGCTAATAAAATTGCATTTTTCCAGACAAAAGCCAAAACAATGAACATATGGCCACAGACAATAATATGGATGCATTACCACAGACAAATTTAAAGCCATCGTTTACTTATACCATTATTTTTTGCTAATTTGATAAAAATAAATATTTTAAAATATATGAAAATCACAATTTTACAGTTATTTTTAGAAAACGCGAGGTTAACTTTCACGAATATTTCTGGAAAGCGAGCGAAAGTCTGAATTTTATCATATTTCCTAACTTTTTTATGGACCCACATTTAAAAACATAATTTAGAGAAATATGATATATAGCCAAAAGTTGGGAAGTGAAAAATTAATGGGGGTTGGTCATACCCCCTAGAATGCTTGATTTAGCCGCTACGAGCAAAAAACTGTTAAAAATTCAAAATCTGAAATTATATCATATTTCTAAACTTTTGTCTGCACACCTTTAAAACCTCAATTTAGAGAAAAAAGAAAAGGTAAGAAATGAAAGTTCCTACGTTTGTACGGAAATTCCAGATATATTTTATTTACAATTTATATGTATTTCCCACAACTTCATAATTAAATTAAAAACCATATGATCCACGGTCCATGTGGTTTATTGAATTGTATGAGAGATGGTAAATGCAGCAAAAGCTTTTCCAAGGACTTTTACATTACAACTCAAGCTAATGTTAGATGCGTCGTGTTAATGGTATAACAGTTGTCTTTCGTGGCCACTATGTTGACAACCGTTATGCTGTTCCTTAAAATCCATTACTTTTAGCGAAATTTGATTACTACTTAAATGTTGAAGTTCTTGGCATAAGGGATTATAAGGGATACGACTGTGCCTCACTACAGTTTGGAAGAGTTTGAGGTGGAGTTGAGGGCAAAGTTTATATAGATGAAATCGATAGCTTTTTGTCCGGTCACTATGTTGGATCTACGGAAGATAGTTGGCGCATAAATGAGTATCCAATGCGTTACCAGTCATGTAATATATTATAGTTCGCCTTGAATGTTACTTGCCTTACCGGCAAAATGTAGTCTTTAGGAAAGGAAATGTTCAGCAAGCTCTTAAAAATCACAGAAGAACAAAATTGACCGCATTCTATGAAATCAATCGAATTAGTTCGTCCGAGTTTCTATATACAGAGACGCCGATGCATTATATTTAGGTAGATAAGGAAAAGAAATGGAAGAAACCTCAAAGAGGAAGTAGTAGAGCTATTGCTAGATTATTTTATGTTTTATGTTGAGTTGTTCCATTTGAGACTATTTTGCTTCATGTTCGAGGTCCCATCAGGATTTGGTAACTGTTGGGAACATTATTTACTGCACATGCAAGACATATCGCATGAAATTATGGAGAGTGGTGTGAATATTTATTAGAAGTAAACAGTGTTAGTCCTCTCAGCAGTTAAGAGAGTTATTTGCCATATCCTATTTGTGGTATGAACGTTCCTACAAATGCATTAGATTTGTGGAATGAGTTCAAAATATTCATGTGTGAAGACGCTTTAAGAAATTCTTCAGAAAATGATTCATATAACCGTGCTTTATTAGCTATTTAGGAAATTTTTTTCAGTAAACGATTCATTCGGTACTCCAACTAAACTTTTCGGATATAAGACTTTCTTACTCTGTGGAGATTTTTGACGAATCTTGCCACCTACATCTCACGGTACACGTGTACCACTTATTGAGATACCACTTATTGCCTTACTTGATGGTCCAAATTTTCAAAATTCCACAAAATAACTTTTACTCAAAACATGAGAGCTTTACGAGAGAAACGAATATATCCAGAGAGGAACGATTATATCTTGAGTGACGATTATAGAGAGCAAAATTATTTTCCAGTAGAATTTTTAAACTCAGTTGATGTAAGTGGGCTCCCGATTCCACAAAATTATTTTCAAAACCAAATTGCATACTTTTTCGTATTCTGAGTACAGGACATGACTTGCTCGGTCGATGGTACAACTATTCGTTTAGTTCAAATGCAAAAGAAAATTGTTTGGATTGTGAGATTTTAGCATGAGTTTTCCGAAACACACGTATTTTGACGCCACAAATAAACCTTAATTATACAAGTACACTTCTGTCTTTTTCCTTTCAAGAAACTCAATTTCCCGTTATTCTGGCTTCTGCGATGACAATCAATTAATCCCATAAGCCCCAAACGTTTCAAAAAGAAGGAATCTTACTCAAACTACCTATATTTTCTCACCGTTAATTATATGTTGTAGCCAGTAGAGTTAGATCGTTTGATCGATTGCGTGTCTATATGTATTTCTGAAACACAAAGCCAAGGTCATTTGGCAGAAGATGAAAGAATTCTTACAAAAAGTATTTTGTATGAGAAAATTTTAAGATCTATTAAGATCCGCAACCGCACCCGCAAGGTTTTCGATAATTATAGATAGGGCCTCATTCAATATAGATGTACTTTGACGTGCAAAATGAGCTGAAATGATTGCTACTACAGTCTGAACTTAATAACCTTTTTACTTTCAATGCTACTGTATATATAGCTCCATGCGCGAGCTATTAGAGTGAGCGGAGCGAACGGCGGGGGTTGGCGAGCGTAGCGAGTAGGGGGCGCCCCCCTAGTCTTAACTAATGAGGAAATAAATTATTACAACATTGATTTAAATAAATTATCCCAGCTTCGATTGGCTATTGCGAAACATGTTGATAAATCAATAGTTTTCGCCATAAAGATTCAAACACATAACATAATAGCAAACAAAAACCTTCTAGTTCCAATCGTTAATTCAAAGGAAAAACAAGTCGACTCTAACAGCGAATATATAATACATTATAATGGGCAGACTTTCACTTATAAAAAAAAAATCGCTTAAGGAACTACCCCCAAGTAGAAACTGCATATGTCTGAAAAACTGCAAGTGGATTGATAATGAAAAAGAAGATATCCTTATAATTGAAAATAATATGATAATTGTTAACAATATCAAAAACTTATAATTGATAACAATATCAAACAAAACGAAAAACTAAAAATTACTTGTGACGAAAGAGTTCTAGAACTTAACGGGAACTACTTTGTGATATTATATTAAATAATGTAAACAATTTAGAAGAACTAATGTTATTCAAATATCATAAGATTGTCAATTATAGCCTAACCTCAATTGTTATCGTAATGATTGTAATTATATTTATTACTATTATATATTGTAAAAGAAGTGTTAGCATAAAAATAGAGAGCAGGATTCAGAAGAATCCAAAGACAAAGGAGGGAGATGTTAGATACTCGTCTAACAGAAGTTTCAGTGAAATAATTGAAAAGTATTCAAACTAGACTGAATACTTTTCAATTCGAATGACAATGAATTAAAATGATCATTGAACTTCGATGAACCCCTTCCACATGCCATTTCCCGTCCCCATACCATTTCCTGTCCGCCATGCCATTCACTTAAACAAAACCCTTACCCATCATTTGTGTTTTTCAAAAACTAAAATAAATTTCCCACAATCAATAAGCAACAATCAGCAAATTAATAGAAGAAAATAATTTTCTCATGAATGGCAGTTCAGTCTTAAGATTCACTTTGAAAGCTTTATCAAAAGGATTTATGGTAGCCATGAAAGTACTTAACTCACGCATGAGTTGAGGATTACACTTTGCACTTTCTGGCATTCCCATTCGCTGTTCCAAAGCTGCTTCTGGTTCCATAGAGCTGTGCAAATTTCCTTTGGCGTCCATTTTTCGGATGCAGAGCTCCTGCTCTATGATAAACTTGTCCATGTACATATATGTTGTGAATTTTTTCCTCTTTTGGGAAAATGTGGGTAACCAAGTGGATAAAACTCAAACTTCTCTATTTACTTCTATACATTTATTTGATTCTTAACTCCTATACATATATTACTTCGTTTTGTTTTTGCCGGACGCTCTCTTTTGCATCGCTTTCTGCTGTCGGTAAACCTTCCTTTCCTTCTTGAACCGGTCTATTCTGATGTTAGCTGCGACTTGCGCTTCCTTGTCTTGCGTTTGAACACAGACTAGGATAGCCTCCCTGATGTCGCGTCTGAACCGAGCCTCTACTCCGGTTTTCTCCTTTTTCACGGCTTGCTGAAAACTTCTGTTGGGTCGTCGTGGCGTTGAGTTCCTTCGCCGGTACTGTTCTAGAGATATGGGGCGTGGTCTAACCTGAGGGTTCTCTAGTGCCTCTTCTAGTTCAATTTTATTCATTAAAATCCGGATTGCTAGTACCGTTCTTATGTTTATCAGTTTTTATTATTTATTATTGGATTATTAATTTTTTTTCGTCTATTAATTGCTCTTATATATTTCTAAGTTGTTATTATTATTTTATCTTATTTGTTTATATTTACTAGTTATTATTATTTATGTTGTTTATTTATATTAGCTAGTTTCTATCAATTCTCTTTATATTTAGTCCGACTTAGTATTACTTGTTTCGGTACATTTTAGGACGTAATCTTACGAGCCGGTTTTGGTTTGAGGCACTGAACCCTGTTGTTGGAATTTGTCCCCCAGCCAAAGAGCCCGTTCTGGACGTCCGGTGTGGAGACGAAACTTCGTGGCCTCTACCTGTCTTCGCTTGGCTAGACTCTGCAATCGTCAGATAGTGTCTTCGTCCTCGTCTGGTTGTTTCTCTCTCTGGGTCGCGTCTTCTTCAGTGTCTTCAAGCGTCTTCGAGAGATTGCAGGCGTCTTCTTCGGGATGTTTCTTCAGGGGTCTTCACTTCTCAGGAGTCTTCTAGCGTCTTCCTGGTGATGTTTCCTCAGGGGTTTTCCATTCTCAGGCAGCGTTCGCTGGAATCTTCCTCAGCTGATCGGGTAACGTCTTTCTTCAGTACTTGGTTCCGAATGCCTGCTTGGGGCATTTTCGTGCTGTTTTATTCACCTTTTCTGCTGATGTAGCAGTCGATGACCCATCACTATTGATTGCACCTGGACATGTTTTTGCTCCCTATTTTTTCGTTGACTTCACATTCCGATCAGTCATCCACCTTTTGTTGGTCTCCAGTTTACGAAATTTCCGTTGCAATCGCATTCCAATTGCAGAGTTCATGTCATTTACCTTTTGTTAGTTCCCAGTTTCCGAAATTGCAATTGCATTCCAATTGCAGAGTTCAAGTTATTTACCTTTTAATTGTATGATGAAACCATCCCGCATTCCTAGGCACGTGTCTGCTTTTCAGGTAAGTCCATTTCGGGGTTCAATTTCATTTTCTTGTTCGACCATCCGAACTGTGGTGTCAGCAATTTATGCTGACTGGGCGCGATTGTTCGTGTCGTTCTTGTTTTGCGGTCATTCCGCTAAATCAGCAAAAATTGCTGACTCGGCGTCAAAGGCGCTTGTTCACCTGTGGTCGGATCAAATTTCATATTACGTTCGAGGTAGGTCAATTTTGTTTGTTTACTTGTTTGTTTAAAATTTTGAGTGAGGATAGTCAGTGTTGTTCTTAAACAGTTTGGGGCATTTTGTAGCGTATTTTGAGGCGTGTTCGCTCTTTTGGGACTACTTGAATATGTGGGGATGGGTTAGACGTCTTTTAGATGTCTGGAGGTGTTTCGGGCTGGTTAGAGAGCGCTTAGGTAGCGTTTTTTATGTCACAACACCCCTCCCTCCCTTAGAATAATTCCCCTTTTTTTCTTTTTTTTTCTAAAAGCTTGAAGTTTTTATCCTAATTTCTTTATTATATGTTATTACATTGTATGGTTTTTATTTTGTTTCTTGGTGTTCAAGATGCCATTGTATTTCGTTCGAATTTGTTTCGTCCTTCGGGCGTCTATTCTGCACCTGTTTTTCATAAGAAAGAATGTATAAGAAACATAAAGAATGCCGGGTGTAGGATAATTGGGGGACCTTCCTTGTGTAGGGCGGCGTTGGTTCCCAGGGTGGCTCTACTTCCTCATGTCTCTTGCGTTTCCTGGCTTCACTCACTTGGAGGGCCTGGAAGTCCCTTGCCAGTTGTTCGATGATGTCGTTAGTCATGTCCACTTCGGGGTCTCTGTTCCTAGTGGCCTCGGTAGCTAGCTGTGTCGTCCGGTTGATCGATGCCTAGTTCTTCTATCCACTTTGCGGTTTCTTGGAGGAGATCGTCCAGGTCAGTCTGTGTTAAATTGTCTCCCCTTGTTGTGATGCGTCGCGTCACCTAAAAGGAAGGGAGATTAGAGCATAATAAATATACTATACGAGTCACACGAGAAGTCGATGTCGATGTTGATGTTCACATCACATAGTCCACATAACCACGGAGTATTTCAAGGTGAATAAAACATAAGACTGCCTAAAAAACATAACACACCAGAAGTTAAACATGCACTATACTTACCATCAAGCGTAAACACAACACGGTTAGGATCACGATAGCCACGAAGTATTTCGAAGTAAATAAACCTACAAATATGTAGCATATAAACAAACAGACCATTTCAAAAGACTTACGTGAGCATTAGATCCCGGAAACCTATGTTAATAACATGAAATTCACTCACAAACATAAAACACGCGACATCACAACACGGTCTTAACCTAGACTGAAACGTCAAAACGAAACATGTGGAAACGTTAACAACTCAAACAACTTACGCAGTTCTAAAAACCTCCACCGGTAGATGGCGCCATGCAGAAGCTAAGTGCGTTTCGTGATTGATGGCAACCTCGCACCAACGGTCAAAAATCCTGGTTTCTTGGGATAAAAAGCGGAGAAAAATTGGGGATATCACCAGTAGTTGGGATCAGCTTAGACATCCTCAAAAGTCAGGCAGACCTTATCAGATTGAAAAGGGAGTAGACGAACAAGGAAAAGTAGGTGATCCAAACCGACAAGGGTTCTAGAAACCTATCGGTTTTTTGGGAGCTTGAGTTTGAAAGTGGTCATAGTAACCCATCAAACTCAAGTTCGAATTATTCAAACCGAACATGGTTCTAGAAACCTAATTTCAATCTCACAACAAATTTTCAGTGCCGAGCAAGTGTCAGGACTACGGCAGCATCGAAGAAGAAATAAAAAAACGACGTTAAGTAATAAACTTGTGATTTATCTATTCTGTCACCGTACTAATCTAAGCAACCATTGTGTTAAAGAGATTGATTTAAGTACATATTAAAGAGAAACACTTATTATAATTTTATCCGGAAGTTTTCACGAAAAATCTACAGCGCGGACCTTGACTACGCCTTTCGGTTGTTTTTTTGTTTTTTGTCTTATGGGGTTGGTTTTAGTTTTATCTATTACTATTATTAGTTTGCTGTTTATCTATTCTTATTTTATCTTTACTGTATGTTTATATTTTGGGAAGTGAGTTGCTCGGTCGTAGAGGCTCGTTTGATTCCGAGTAGTTCCTGTCTTCGTAGTATGCTTACTTTAACTGGAATGATGTTTATGTTGGGCGTGGCTCTAGCTCCGACAAGTTCCGCATTTTGGTTTCGGCGTCTGCAGGGTCTTAATATCCTGATAGCGATTATGGTTATTATTATGATTAAGATGCATCTTGATATAATAGTAGTAACGTGCATCTGTATACGGGCATGCTTCGCTTTCACTTCTTCTGCGATTTCTGCTTCTAAATCTTTCACGGCATCATTTTGTTCCTTGAAATGGTCGTTGAATACCTTTGGTAGGATTATTTCGATTTCTTTCCTGGTGTTACTCTCTAATCGAGTAGTATGGTAACGGAAGAAATTCATGTGGGGCATGGCATTGATTGGTGTGGTTGGTTTGACGTGTAGGGTGTTCCGTTCGTGAATATTGTACGGAAGTATATATTCTGCCAGATGGTAGGTGCATTTCGCTCGGAGCACTGCTATGCCAAGTCCGGATATTTCTTTTGTGTGTTCCGCGTTTTCGCATTTTGCTATGAGTGGTGTGGCTTGGTGAAGCCAAAAAAGCCAAGCATTGCACCTATGCATGGAAACAAAAATGTTTTGGGCTCGCTTCATTACCCGAAACGAGCAACTCCCAGTTTTGCCGTTGTTACCCTTAAACAACTCTTTTATACAGTCTGTTCCTGCGGGTGTTACTGGAATGGGGTGGTTTCGGTGACATAGAGCGTGTGTGTTTCAAACAGCGATTTGCACTGGAATCGATAGTCTAATTCAATCATTCCAAAATTCAACTGTGACCGACTTGTATTTAAGAAGTATGCTGCTTGCAGTTCATATATAAAATAGGTGTTGTTGTTCGCTGCGATTGGGGTGGTGTATACTCGATTAATAGTGTATTGTTGGTTGTCTGCTAAGGGAATTCGTATTCGTACCAGCAGGCTATTTTTGTAAGATTCACAGTCTACCTTAGCTATTTTCTGTAGTGTCGGAAAATCCATGATGGTCTCTTTCCCGTAGTGCGATTTTGTTACGTTGGCATATAGTTGTTGGAATTGATGTGAGGGAAGCAGTAGTGGGCTCAATTCTCGGCTATTCGTTGCCTCCATTATTATGAATTTGCAATAGCTCCTCCACTATTACGGGCATAATCTCACGTATGGCTTCCCTCAATTGCATTTGGTGTAGATTTGTTGTATATCTGTGGAGTTCGTCCTGCCTTCCTTCATTAATTTGGTTGAGCTTCTGGACCAATTTATTGTACCGTTCGACCATTGCTCTATTTGTCTTATTAGCCTTTTTTAGCGTAGCGTGGATAATGGTAGTTTGCTGTTTGGCTATTTGGAAAGTTCGTTCATTGGTATTTTCTAGTTCATCGAGTTTTTCGTGAGTTTGTGTAAAGTCCTCGTGATCCATTGTTCCGAACAACTTATTCAACATCCTGCCTCCCAAGTTTATCAAGCCCCTTTTCATTCTGTTGTGATTGTGTGTAGTCAACTCCACTTTCTCGATGAACTCCTCTTTCTGCTCTGTTCTCTTCTGAAGTGTGATGTTCCAGTTGTAGCATAATTCTTCCTCCGTACCCTTACATAATTGTTCGATTGCTTGTCTGCTTTTCTCCTATTGGTTCGAATACCACTCCTTGTCCTGCAAACGTGTGTATCTACATTGCTGGCTGAAGATGTTCGTCCCAATCGGTTGGGATTTTTTGGCGGTTTGGCGACGAAATTTCTTAGGTAGTTTGCCATAGGTCTTTGGGATCTTTCCAGGTCCCATTCGTTTGTGAATGGTACGGTGTTGTCTCTATTTTTTGAATTTTTAATAACTTACATACTTGTCGGAACATCTCTGAAGTAAAATTTGCTCCCTGGTCCATGACAAATTTTTTTGGGATTCTATACCGACTAATTATTTCATTCACGAATGCCTGTGCTACCGTTTTGGCTTCTATGTTTTCCAATGGTACCACATCCATGAACCTCGTTAAGTCGTCCTCGAAACTGAGTATGTATTTGTTACCCTTGGTTGTTTCTGGTAGGGGACTGACGATATTCATCTAAACTTTATCGAAAGGAAGATTAGCAGTGTCTGTCAGTACCATGGGCTCCTTGTGTACTTTCGTGCATTTGTTTTTTGACGTGAAAACGTCTTTCGTCTCGTTGAGGTTGTACATTGGTAGCCAGTCTAACATTCTTGTGTTACAAAACACCGTCATTTTTCAATCGCTAATAACTACGAAGCTGATAACGCGATAACAACGGTTGAGGTCACAGTGGATGGAACATATTCGCACGTATTTATTGTGTGGCACTTGTTTTCGCCATGACGTCATCGGGCTAGTGCAAGCGCCCACGTGTGATTGTTGTTTTTTAGCGTTGTGTGAGGATATATATGGATGGAGCGTGAGAACGCATTAATCTAGGACGTTGACTAGGGTATTATTGTAAAAACCATGAAAAAAGCTACCAGGACCTAAAGCGAAACATTAAAAATATTCTCCGAAATATATTCAAAAATCGGTATGAATTTGAAAATGTAACAAATGTGGAAGATATCGTTTCATAAGAGGCATAAATATGCACCGAATTGTAAAAACCTTAAATCGGGAAAAACACGCATCAAGCCAAATATTAAAAACCAAAAATGTTGTGTGGCGAGCAAGTGTGAGAGCTACGGTGGCATCGAAGAAGAAATAACAAAAACGGCGGAAAAAAATTAACGTGTGATTTATCTATTTTGCAACCGTACTGCTCTCCATAACCATTGTAATTAATAGTCTGACAATGAAAGTACATATTATTACGAAAATTTTGTTGTAGTTTTTTTGACGTTAAAACGTCTTTTCGCTCGTTAAGTACACTGATAGCCAGTCAAACTTTCTTGCGGTAAAATTTACTGTCAGGTTTCAATCTTTCATAGCTATGAGGCTAATAATGCGATAACAACTGTTGAGGTTACAATGGATACAGAATTTTTCTACCTGATTATCGTGTGGCATAAGTTTTGCGCGCGACGTCATCGGGCTAGTTCACTTACGCATGATTGTTGTTAATAAACGTTGGGTAAAATTATAAATAAGTGTAGCGTGAGAACGCGATCATGTAGGACATTCATTCGGTTGTCATTGTTTAGAAGTTTGAGAAGAGCTTCGAGGACCTGAAGTAAAACAATAAAAATAGTCGCTGAAATATTAGTAAAAATCGGTATTGAATTGAAAATTGGAAAAACAATTAAAAATATCGGCTCATGTCAGTCGTAGATATGGGCCGAATTGAATAAAACGCAAATCAAAGAGAGCTTGCATCAAATCGTATTCAAAAAATCCTAAAGTGTCCAGTAAATGTCAGAGCTACGGCGGGATCAAAGAAAATATGATAAAAGGTACCACTCTTTATAACCATTGTATATGAGACATTGATTTAAGTACATACTTATGAGAAACACTTATTGTAATTTAATCCCCAAGTTTTCACGGAAAACCTACGGTGCGGACTTTGACTGGGCCTTTAGGTTTTTTTTGGTATTTTTCACATCGTTTTATGTATTTAGTGATATCCCTCTACATCCATTTCCAGTAGAACTCCCGTTTCAAGCGACGATATATTTTAAACACCCCTTGGTGTCCGCCAAGTGGCGCATCGTGACAATCTGATAGAATAATTTTGATATCTCGGGGGTCTGTCAATACTCTTGTATTTTGTATTTGGCTGATTTCTGGGGTTTCTCGTTCTTCGAATCTGCGGTTTTCATCTTCAGTTGTTTCCGCTGGTGGCCCCCTTTCTGTTACTGACTTTGGAATGTTTTCCGTAGCTTCTAACTCCCTACCCCTTTGGCGTGTTATTGCCAGGACTTCGTTTGGTATTCTGCTTAGTGCATCGGCGTTATTGTTTTTCCTTCCTTCTTTATACTCAATATCGAAGGAACAGTCGGTCAATTTATGGCAGAGTTGTAATATTCGACTAGTTGGATCCTTGATTCTAATGGCGCCCTTTAATGGTTTGTGATCCGTGAATACCGCAAACCGTCTCCCATACAGATAGCTTCTATAGTTCTTTACCGCCCAAACAATTGCTAGTAGCTCTCTTTCGCTGGTTGAATAGTTCTTCTCAGCTGGGTTCAGTGTTCGAGTAATATAGACGATTGGTCTATCCTCATTGGGTGGTCCCTGTGCTAGTATCGCTTCTAGCGCCTCTCCACTAGGGTCTGTGTAAAGTTTAAAAGGCTCATCGAAGTTCGGATACCTTAAAATTGGCGGTGAAATTAATTTATCCTTAAGTATTTGGAATGCTTTAGCACACATTCCAGTTAAATTTCTCGTCCTTTCGCAGCAGTTTAGTGATGGGTGTCGCGATCTTAGAGAACCTTCCTCCAAATTTTCAATAATAGTTGGTAAATCCGAGAAACGATTGTACGTGTCGGATTGTTTTCGGTGTTGGGAATTCTCTTACGCTCCTTACTAAGCTTGGGTCCGGTGCCACACCTTCGGTACCATATTTATGTCCAAGATACACTATTCCCTTTTTCAGGAAATTGCATTTCTCCGCATTTAGTTTAAGTCGATGTACTCTCAGTCTTTCCATAATGGATCGTAACTTCCCCTGATGATCAGCGAGGTTTTTACCATATATTACAACGTCATTTAAATACACGAAGCAATGCAACCTTTGCAGTCCGGTTAATACAAGATTCATTAACCGTTGGAAGGTTGCTGGTGCCCCTTTTAACCCAAAGGGCATTCTTTTGAACGCGTAGTGGCCATAGGGTGTACTAAACGCCGTTTTATCCCAATCTTCCGTTTTCATGGCTATCTGGTGATAACCGCTAGCGAGGTCGAGGACAGAAATGTAGCGCGAGTTCCCTAGTTGGTCCAGAATATCTTCTATTCTGGGCAAAGTGTAAGAGTCAACTTTTGTCACTTCGTTCAATTTCCGGTAGTCTACTACGATTCTCCAGCGTTTCTGGCCGTCTGGTCCAAGTGGCGCGTTCCACTTGCTCCAGCTGGGTTCAATGATATCATCCTTTAATAATCTATTTATTTCTTCTGTAATATTTTGATTTTGTGTTTCTGGTAATTGGTACATTTTACATTTAATCGGAGATTGACCATCTTTGGTTCGTATCTCATGCTTCACGCTCGTCGTGTAGCTCAGTTTTTCTCCTGGTAAATGGAATGCGTCCTGGAATTCCTTAATAGTTTCTCTTATTGATTTTTGTTGTTCTTTATTAAATTCCCTTCCTATATTTACTATTTTCATTATTTCCTCTAATCGTTTTTCTATAGTTGTGGTTTCTTTCTGTATCGCATAGTTCTCCTTTATTTCATATTCTACTGCTGGTTCCATATTGTGTTCGTTAATACTTTCCATACTTTCCATACTAACTGCTAGTTCCTTTAGTGTTACCTCATAATTATTGACGTTCATTAGGCTAATTTTAATTTTTCCTCTAATGGGTAGGACGAGGGCGTTACTAATATAAACCCCTTGCTCAAGCTCTTTACCTTTAACTATATGTTCTCCTACGACATGAACTGCTAGTTCTATGGCTTTTACCATTCTAGCTTCAATTGTAACGATTCGTTGTTCTATTTTTTCAATTGACGGTAATAAGGCGTTAACCGGTCCGTTGTTGACTTTTCTCCGCAAGATTCCGGTACCCTCCGCAGTCTGCCAACCGCGGTCACTAAGGTGTATATCTTCGGCGGAGATGTCACGTCGGACATTCTTTTTGTCCTTCTCTATAACGTCAACGAAACGTTCGTGTCCACTATTGTGAGGGTTTGGTGGATTTTCAAACGGGGGTTTAATTACTTCACTTTCTTTACTTGACGGAAATACCAGTGTTTTATTTGGACCTTCAACGTTGCAATGTTTGGACACGAAATCATTTCCTATTATCCCTGCTATATCATGGGCGCTTATTTTCTGTATTACATGGAATCCACAAGGGTAAGTTTGGTTTAGTTTGATCTTCCCTGCAATTTTGCCTTCCGAGAGTATTTCCCCTGATGTAGTATTTAACCTGAGTTCTTCTTCTTTGGTTATACTATTTAAGTTTAGCGATCGCATTTCTTTCTCCCTTATGAGACTTATCTCCGATTCCGTGTCGATCTTGAATTTTGCATCTTTGTTATTTGTTGTATCTAATGGCAGTCTTACTATGGGTAGTGTCGTCGATGAATCGCACCTTTTATTATAGGGTTCTACAAAGGACTCGACGTGCGTTCGGTCGCCTCTACGGAGTTTTCCGAGTGCTTAATTTTCTGTTCCATCTGCCTTTTTTCCCATCTTCCCTATAAGAAACATCTATCCTCTGAGTGATCACTGGCCAGACAAAATCGGCATTCGGTTGTTAGTCAACTTGTTGTTGTCTGGTTTGCTTGTCGATGTTGTTGTGCACCTCTATTCCCCTGGTTATGTTATGTATAGGATCTGTTTTGGGAACAATCCTGATTTTAATGTCCGTAAGTTTTGTATCCGGAACAGAAAGGAGTCATTTGTCTAGTCCGACATTCTGACATGATATGTCCTATTCTATTGCAAAAACGGCACTGGCGTCGTTCCGGTCTGTCGCGAGGCGTGTTGTAATTTGCCGCTGCTGTTGGATAACATACTGTTGACTTATGTGATGTTCGCCATTGTCTTATGTCTAATGTGATGTTCGTGATTGTCTGTACTTGGGTTTTGGTGGTTACTTGATCACTCTCAGAAATAAGTCTGTTGTATATTTTTCCGCTTCTTAGTTGCACCGTTTCTAAGGGATATATACTAGGTGTCTCACACGTTTCTTGGTTTCCTTGGTTTTCTGTTGAGGTTGGTTTGTGCCCACTCTTACTGGTTGCTGGTGTTTGTTTTGTACTCGATGTTTGTTCTTTGTGCATATATGCTTGTTCACTGCTGTTTATTTCCAAGGTTTGATCGTTATTTGTTTTGCTTCTTGTCGATCCACCTCGCCTTCCTTGTTCGAGGTACCAGTACCTTCGTCATTATTACTTTCCTCGTGACTGTTGCAAATTCAGGGTCTGGGTTTTCGAATGTAAGGGAGCCTATTTTCTCTATTAGACTTTCGAGTCTTTGATTCGGTGGTAGTTTTGCTGTAGATGTTGTCATATATCTACCCCAAATCATTTTTAAGGATATTTTTCCATTCTCTCGTTTTCAGTTGAGTTGTCGGCATTGAATCCAAAAAACCTTTCCCTTCTGAAAACACTCTGTAAAGCGTTTGTCTTGCAGTAACTCATTGTCATGAGAAACTCCCAATGTGTATGAAAACTCGTTTTGACACTTGATTTAGAAGCCTTTTTATTATCATTCTCACAAATCACAAATTACTTATTACAGCCTAACTGCCGCCTAGTTTCCAACTGACTTATAAATTCATTTACATGGATTTTTATCCATTGATCACGGAAGAAAAGGTGCCAACATCCATCTACTTTATTTCCGTGATGACCAAATAAATTATCAATAACAAAACAACTTAACCTACTTAAGCTTAATTAATTTATTGCACATTATAATAACAGAATTATTCTAGAGCGCTGACACAACAATTAAGAAGTTTTTCGTTGCGCTCACCTCAGTTATTGTGTCAGCGGAAACTTACCTGTGGATAATTTCCTCCGCCAATGTGGGTTATTTATCTAGTTCATTACACCATTACACGGAACAAATCATTCACATGTTTTTATATAACATTTCCTCCCCTTTTTGGAGAGTCGTTCCCTAATCTGACATCTTTATAGATTAAATCTTTATATTACAGCTATTACACGTTTTCCTGATAATATCAAATTAGTGAATTAACAATTTTTTGCCAAGTTATTCTACAAGTAATTATATAATTTTGAATAAGTTAATTACAATTTTTTTTTCCATACATTAATTTTACATTATTTTTATGTCGTATACAACTATTTTATTGCTACTAAATTCAATTACCTTAAGATGACGTAGCGTGAAGAATACTAAACTATTTGAGCCATCTCCAGCGGTTCTACAGATTTTTCGGGTTATGGAATGCCTATCGGAGGGTTTTGTTCGGTTTTACCCTTTGTCGTTATCGGTTGATTTTAACCCCGGGGAAGTCGGGTTGTAATTTGTATAATGGCTGACTTTCGCAGTTGTTTTATTTGCCGGTTGGCGATCGTAGTTGAGGGTTGATAATTGTTTTACGGTATCTAAGGACTGTGTATCGAATTTTCATGAATAGGCCTGTGACGGTTAATATTGCGGAAATGGAGATGTTGATGGCTGGGTGTTGTAAGTACGATACAGGGGATTCTGTCCTGGCAATTACTTGTTTTATTTGTTGGGAAATGTTTTGGATGTCCCTTTAGCCTTTAGATATTTGATTACGGAAATGCTGATAGGAAACTACCTCAATTGGTATGGATTGTTTCGGTTTAATTTGTGGGGACAGCGACGGTTTGGGAAATAATTCGGGGATCTGTGGCTGGAGAAATTCTAACTCTTCATCATTCGCTTTTTCGTAGTGCATTTTTGAGGCATCCAGCTCAGCGTCGTACTGTGAAAATAGTTGAACGATCCCGAAACCTTGGATCTTCTGTACCCAATTATGTGTGTATGGTGGTGCAACAAGTTAGGTCCGCTCCATCTAGTTGGTAAAATAATTGCTTATTGACGCTTAACGCTAAATATGGTTTTTCAATGTCAATTATGGTGGTTCGTCCTGACTCCGTGGCTATGGTTAGCGAGTAAACTTTCTGTAACGTGTATTATTCCTTTTCAGCGAGGGGTAAAACGATTCTAACGAGTAACTCGTTATCCCCGGTCATGAAATATGTGCTTGCTAATATAATTCTAGTTGAAAGAAACTGTTCAATTCCAGATTTTTTCCAAACTGTGTCGCTGCTTGAGTGTAAATGTTTGATAATTCTTGATGTGATATTAGTAGAGGGTGAATTTCTCCCTGCAGCAAAGCTGCTGTGATGTCCATCATGTCTCGTAGGTGACTATTAATTGAAAAATAATACGCCCAAGCATTTGGTCTAATTTCATCTTCTGTTCTGTATCCATCTCGTTTTCAGCTGAATCTTTCTGGTTTTCCAGGATGTCCGTCACAGGTTTCTGGAGCATATCAATTGAGGAATTTAGCACGTCTGGTGTTGTAGGGGTTCTAGTGACTTGTGGTTGTTGTTACTTAATTCTTGGAGCTTCGTGTAAATTTGGTTTCCGTCGTCGGCGTCTAGTACCCCGGATAGGGATTTTAAACCTTTTCCTTGACTATCAAATAGCGATCGTCTACTTCAAATCTTGTGGAATATTCTTCGCAATATTTGGTTATGCCGTCCACTCGTCTCGGTTAACTCCTTGATTTTTTCCATAAGAAGAGAACAGGTGTTATCTCCGGTTTTACTTTGTAGTTGCTGACAATAAGTTTGTTCTAGTTCTTCCGTTTTGGACAACGTTGCTAAGTGAACTGTTTCGTCTTGGAACCTAACATTTGTAAAAATTTGCCATTCGTCGTGGTAAAAATGTATTGGATTGCGTTTCTCAAAGAATATTCCGGTATTATTTAATGGAGTTATCTTAAATAGTTCATCTGTTATTGATGGCTGTATCAGGCCAAGCATGAAAAATATGCTCCATTTGTTTAGCACGGTACTCATTTTGTTATATATGGATGGATGTCTGCGAGTAGAAACAAAGTATAAATGAATAAAGGCAGAAGAAGGGTTTTTATTGTTGGTAATTAAACTGATAGAACTGAGGAGGGACGGAGGAAATTACTAAAAGATGTTAAAAATTGTTCTGCTTTACATGAGCTACATTCAAGATTCATTGCACCGCATGTGAACTCTAATATATTCAATTCATTGAAATTCGCAGTAATATCCAGGACATTATTTCTTTGTTCTGCTCCTCGATGCTGTCTGCATCTACTGTTTCAAGTTTTGCGGGTCTCGTTGGTTTCCTGAGATATACCATGATCATTTAAGGAATGCCTTTGCTCTTGGGTCATATTTAGTCGTACTATCCTTTGAAGCTCAATTCTTCTTCGTTTTGAGGCAACTTGTTCCGTGTCGGTTAATCTAGGCCACCCATTCATTCTAAAATGCGTAAGTTCTTAAAGCAATCAAGAAGAAGAAACGAAAAAAAATTCAAAGACTCAAGAAAAGAATGTAAAAATTTTCAAAAATAAATTGTATTGAATATAAAATAAATTTAAAAAGGAAGATAAAGTAAAAAAGAAGATATTTTTGTATCCCCAACGAAATATTTTTGTATTGAAAAGTAAATGCTTTGAAAAATGAGCGTGTGATCAATAAACATATCGATGCACGACAATGCTCACAAAGGAACTAAGTCGAAAATTAATGAACGTTTTTACTCATGGTTCAATTCTCTGGGGAAAGGGATTCATTCCCAAAAAGGAAGGAGATTCATCCCGTGAGGTGGAGAACGAATTTTCTCGCTTAAAGAGGTTGACCGCGAGGTAGAGAACAGTTATTTTGCTTTCAAAGAGTGGACCAGTAAGGAGGGGAAGTGCTCGTGCGAATAATTTTCTCGCAATTTTATTCCTTATTTTCAACCAAAACTTTCAATTTTAGTAAATATCAATAAGTACTGATTTTTACGGAACTTGAGAGTTTTGCGTTCCCACCCGGAACGGGAAATTGTGAGAAAACTACTCGCACAGGCACTTCCCCTATTTTCCGCTCCACGCGGTAATGCAAAACTCTCAAGTTTAGTCAAAATCAGTATGATTTTTGCTGGTGCGACTCATTTTCTCAAAGTTTACCGTTCCGTACGGGAACGCAAATCTGTCAAGTTCAGTAAATATCAGTAAGTACTGATTTTTACAGAACTTGAGACTTTTGCGTTCCCACGCGGAACGGGAAATTGTGAGAAAATTACTCGCACAGGTACTTTTCCTATTTTCCGCTCCGCGTGGGAACGTAACACTCTGAAGTTCAGTAAAAATCAGTATGATTTTCCAGTTTGACCGCGATGTGGAAATGAATTTCCCCCGATTTCAGAGATCGTATCCAATTCTCCGGTGAATGAGACTCACTTCCAGAAAACAGAGAGAATTTCATTCTTAGAAAATGAATTTTCTCCGCTTTCAGAGCGTGAATCCCATTCCCCTTTTCCTGCTTCATGACCATTGGGATTTTATATATTAAAGATAGATATTAAGACATCAAATTATAAAAACGAACGTAGCCGAACATATGTAAATGATGTTGAAGTATTAGATTTGAATTAGCGTTTTCAGAAACGAGAACAACATTTTTATTAAGTACCACCAACTTCATGTGTGTTCATGCTCAATTTTGACACATGTAATTTTGTCAGTCATTCCACTGCATTCGGAAGAGAAACATTAAAGTTATTATCAAGAGCAGACAGAGTTTATTTTATTTTCAAAAGTAAAAAGCAGTTTGCCACATGGTATAGGTACGCCAGTTTGCATTTAAACCAAATGCGTGAAATGTTTGTGAAGTTGAAAAGCATAAGTGACGATGAATTAACCGAACCATGGAGAGTAGCTATGCTTCTAAGTAGTTTACATAGAGGCTACGACACATTAATTACGACACTTGAGGCACGAAAGGAGGAAGAATTAACTATTGCATTCGTACAACAAAAGTTGATTGCCGAATATGAGCGGAGAAAGCATTCAGAAGGTGTTTCATGTGAAACTGAGAAGAGTGTCATGTGATTTTTCTGTAAAAAATCAAATCATATGAAAACGTATTGTCCTGATTATAAAAAATGGAAGGCAAAAAAGGAAAAATAAATGGATAATGCAACGGCTTCGAGCAATTCAGACATAACATATGAACATTTTAATTTTATGTTTCACTTGGAAGAGCAAAAATAAAAGATTAATGGTTGCTTGATTCCGATGTATCACGCCAGGTGGTCAGTTAATTTTTCTTCGAAACATTGGATGAATCCTCCAAAGGCATCATCGAAGTAGGCAGCGGTAGCGAAGTCAAAGTGTTTGGGATGGATAGTGGTGAGTAGCGGTATGGATAGTGGTAATACGGTACAGTTAGCCATGCAACGGCAAAAGAAGTACTGTATGCGCCGGGTATGGTTAGCAATCTGTTGTCAATCGGAAAGTTAACGGACAATGGTTTCAATGTGGTTTTCAAGAAGAAAACGTGGGCAGTTTACAAAGACGGAAAGCAAATTGCAATAGAAGATCGTATGAGCAGTTTATACGAACTGCGCATACCAGAAGAGGTAAATATTTCAATTGTTATGAACCAAATTTCGGTTCTTTTTAAAAGGAACCATGACCTTCCTCAAGGGCTTAACCCCTGGGAAAGATCATGAATATTTTTGAAAACTAAAATTTTTTTTATTTTTCATTCTTTTTTTTATTTTTCATTCTTTTCAGGAAAACTAAAATTTTTAAAAATATTACTGACTCGGGAGAACCTCAGACATGAAAGGGAACGAATGGAATCTGCATCGATTGGGTCAACGACTTGACCGTTTTCAATGACTTTTGATCAATGACCCAATCGAAGGAATTTCCATTCTACAATTAAGGTGAGAGTAGGGAAAATTAGTGAGTAAGCTAGATTTACGTATAAATTTAGGTCCAAAATTCTAAAGAAAAACAGTCAGAAATACTCTACGGCTCATCGAACGAGTGTGTTTCATTGACTCAAGGGTAGATATGTAGGAAACGAGTAAAATTCGTTACCGAGTACCGAATAATCACTATGATTCCGAGTATTCAATGAGTACTCGCGAATACTACTCGTTACCGACTACTCTCTCTTACAAGAAAGAGAGATGAGTGACGGTATGTATTCGAGTGAGCGATTCGCATTCAGTGTGCGTTGATAGCAAATCGCTCTCTCAAACACGTGTAACAATGATTGGAAGGAATGTAAATGCATGAAGGAGGGTGAGTAACGTTTCGTGTGCGAGAGATGAGTGAATGTGAGAACTTGGGCGAGAGAATTGTTCGCTTTCAGGAACGGGTCGAAATGAAACGAGTACTCGCGGATACTCGCGGATACATTTATATGGGAACTTCCATATAGAGATTCGACTGCCCATGTAACGAATAATGATCTGGATACTAATTGGGTAGTATTCGTTTCATTTTGACGTGAAAACGTCTTTCTTCTCGTTAAGTATGTACATTGGTAGCCAGTCTAAAATCCTTATGTATTGTATTGTATGTATTCGTATGTATTGTACGGCACACGTTTTTCCCGTGACGTCATCGGGCTAGTGTAAGCGCCCACGCGTGATTGTTTTTCTTTAGCGTTGTGTGAGGATATTTATGAGTGTAGCGTGAGAACGCGTTAAGCTAGGACGTTGATTAAGGTATCATTGTAGGAAGCATGAAAGGAGCTATCTTGACCTAAAGCAAAACAATAAAGCTATTCTCCGAAATATTAGCAAAAATTGGTATGAATTTGAAAATCGGAAAAATTATGAAGATATCGCTCATATGAGGAGTAAGTATGCACCGAATTGTAAAAAACTCAAATCGGAGATAACCCGCATCAAAAAGAATATTTAAAACCAAAAATGTTCAGTGCCGAGCAAGTGTGAGAGCTACGGCAGCATCGGAGAAGAAATAAAAGAAACAGCGGGAAAAAATAAACTCGTGATTTATCTATTCTGTAACCGTACTACTCTCCATAACCATCTGTATACATTATTTCGTTAAGCATTCCGATCGTGTTTGTACCTAATATAAGGATCTCTGCGATAGAATATATACACAAGGGGTATCTACGGATTCGTCAGAAAGTCAGGCGTTCCCTTCGCCTCATACTTTTTAATTTAAGTACTTTATATCAAATTAAATTAAATAAAATCGCGAAAAATTAAACGAAAACAATCCAACAGTGACGTACACGACCGCTCAAAAGTATTTGGCAACCTGCATTTTGTTTCAAATTTCCAAAATTATACAAGTATTATTTATTTAGGTTTCATTGCTTGGAGATGATCTTAAAACTTTCATTCATAACACAAATCCTTACAACGCACGGATATTCCCTGCCCCCCGGTCATAACAGCAAAACGGTGTAATTATGGGATTCTGAATCCTTAAGTGTAATTATTGTTTCCATGAAATATTTGAGTAATAAACATGAAACAAATTTAAGGTAATTACTGAAAATGATTTCCCATTAGATGTTGTCATTTTACCAGAAAACAGAAGACCTTTAGTGGAAATTTCTGTGTGGCTAAATACTTTTGAGCGGTAGTGTAAGTGTAAATGGCATCGAGAACTTCAGGTGCGGCAACATAAAAAAAATTGTGCAGTTTGGCAAGCGATTTAACGAAAGTACTTCCCCGTTTTAGTAATTTCTACTGAACAAATTGGGTTAAGTCAAACGCTGAAAACTGTCAAAAGCATGTATTTGACACTTGACAGTTGGTGGTTCGATTTAGTAAGAAGGGGAAGTGCTGCAACATGAACAAAAAGGATTGCAGTTTGGCAAACGATTTGACCAAAGCACTTCCCCTTATTACTAATTTATCCTGAAGAAATTTGATTTAGTCAAACACTGAGAACTGTCAAAAGCATGTATTGTTGGTTTGATTTTGAATTTCTGTATAGGTGTTTGGTACAGGTGCATTTGACAGTTTTAAGCGTTTGACTTAACCAAATTTGTTCAGTCAAAATTAACAATCAACAATCAACAGACGGACGAAGTCGAAAAATTCATTAACTGTCGCTATGTAAGTCCTCCGGAGGCAATGTGGCGCTTGCACGAACGCCCGTTGTACCAAAAATCTTACACTATAGAGCAATTATCTGCACACTAACCACCAGAACAGATGGTTTACTTTCATGGCAATCTCCAAGGTGACTTTGCCAACGAACGAAACAAAAAATTTACCCCTTTTTTTAAACTGTGTGAAGACAGTATCGCTGCAAGGGAATACTTATATTCAGAGATTCCGGAACATTTCGTTTGGGGAAAGGACAAGTGAAAACCGAGGAAAAGATTCACGAATAGTATCGGTAGGATTTACACAATCAATCCCATCGACAAGGAACGCTACAGCTTGAGGGTACTTCTGCTGCATATCAATGGTCCCACAAGTTTTGACTTTTTGAAATCTGTTGTCGGGACGCTCTGTGCAACCTTTTCAGAAGCAGCGAAAAGATTGAATTTGCTGGAAAATGACAGGGAGTGGTTTTGATTTCTTGAGGAGGCATCCGCGTTCTAAATGCCAAGGCAACGAAGGGACCTATTGGGAATTATTTGTGTTTTCTGCTCACCAAGTGAGGTGGCACAACTTTGGGAAACTTTCAAACGACACATCGCAGAAGATTACTTAAGGACGCACGAAGCTGACGATGCATTCAATCTGGCTATGCTTAACATTCAGGAAATCTTCAAGATGCATGGACGTACCTGCGAAGACTTTGGTTTACCGACACTGCATCACATGGAACATCACCGGCAAGTTTCCATTAGCAGCCACGAAGAAGCAGAAATGGGACGTATTATATACAACCATTTAAACAACGAGCAACGAAAAATTGTTGACGAAATTCTTTCATGCGTGCAGTACGGTGCACACCAATCCGTCTTCATCGACGGCCCCGGCAAACCGGGAAAACATTTGTTTACCAAACTCTCATTCACCTACTACGCGGAAGAGGAAAATCGGTTTTGTCAGTAGCTCGGACGGGAATTGCTGTGAAACTTCTACAAGACGGTGGAACAGCTCACTCTGTACTTAAATTTCCAGTCCCTTTAACTGAAACTTCAGTCTCATCACTAAGACTTAATTCCACTGAAGCGGAAGCAATTAGAAAGGCATCCATTATTATATGGGATAAGGTATCTATGGTCACAAAGGAGGCATTGACCGTTTTGCACAGGCTTTTTACTGAATTAACAAAACAAGACATTCTTTTTGGTGAAAAAATTAGTGTATTTGGCGTAGATTTCAGACAGAATCTGCCTGATGTAAGGCGTGAAAACAGAATCACCATTGTTCAAACCTGTGTAAAGAGTTCTCCTCTTTGGAATCAGGTTACTCATCGGATGCTTAATACTAATATGAGAGCCGCAGGTGACGCAGACTTCTCGGATTGGTAATAAAAACTTGGAAGTGGGACTTTGCCCACTTACAACCATCTCTACCCCGACAGCATCCAAATACCCAAGCATTGTTATTGCTCTTCAGAAGAGTTGATCAAACAGACTTTTGGTACTGAAATAATTAATGAAAGTAACATTGCCAACATTTTGCGATTCACTCTGTGCAAAAAATGACGATTGCGGCAAAATTAATAATAATATTGTTCAAACTTTAATTGAAGGAAATAGTAGGACCTACCTCAGTTTTGATTCTATTCAATCAGAAGATCCAAAAGATGCACTGATTTATCTGACTAAGTTTATCAACAGCCTTAGTCACTCCGGACTTCCTCCGCACAAACTAATTTTAAAGATAAGCACTGTTGTTATGCTTATCAGGAATCTTAACTCAACGCATGGCTTAGTCAACGTCTTAGGATCAATCATCAAACAATTAAACGATTAAAACATTGTTGCACAAACTATAGATTTGGGGCAATTAGTTATCATACCTAGGATTATTTTGACATCATCTGACCCTACTATGCCTTTTAAAATGAGTAGAAAACAATTTCCAATAAAAATTTCCTTTGCTATGACGATTGACAAAGCACAGGCCCAAACCCTCGATAAAACTGGCAGTTATCTTCCCAAACCTGTATTCTCTCATGGTCAGTTATATGCCGATTTCTCAAGAGCCAAATCTTTCTCTAATATTAAAGTTGCTATCAACGAAACTTTCTAGCAACACTTGACTGAAGATCGTTATATCGTCTAACATTATGTACAAAGAGGTACTGTAAAACATACAATTTCCGTTCTGTGCCTACTCTAGTTAGCAAGGGTTGTGAACAGCTTCTTATATACTTCTCATATACTATATACTCATAATATCCGATATATACTTCTTATATATAATAAACAATTAGAATTCCCAATTCGATATGGGAACTGTAGGTACCTACTATTTATTTTTAAAAATATACATATAACTTACTTTACAATAATTAACTTATATGACTAATAATTTTACTTCTTTATATATAATATCTTAGTAGTAAGACTAAGTTGGTTAATATTATATTTAGTTTAGATTTACGTGTGATAGTTTTTGAAGTTAAAAAAATTTTGTAATTGTTTATCAGAGAATTAATTTGAATTATAAGAGTCAGTAACATTTTAAATAAATTCAAAAGAAGGCTAAAATAAAATTAAAATAAAATTAAATTAAATTAATTTAACTATTTAAATAAATGTGAGTTTTAAATGTTAAATCGTTATACTGATAACTTAATTGGTTACCCCGACAAGGAACAATTATCGCGACAAGGACAAGGTGTTTTCAAGTTTATTCAAGTTTATTCAAGAATCAAAAAGCAAATTACATCAAGAACAACTTCAAGATCATGTAAAGAAGAACACATAAAGAAAAACATCAAGACATCCTGAAGACTATTCAAGACGTTGCCCATGATAAGAAAAAGCTAACGTTTGATATCTCTAGGTTAGTTAGGAAATGGAGCGTGGCGAATTTGGATCGAAGTGTGGAGTGCAATAGTTAAATCGAAGTGGTTATAAAATGAGAGGAATAAATGAGAGGTTTTTTTAATATATATATTCCTCTCAACAAAAGCCTTGCATTTTTCTTTGTTTATGTTCGTTTTTCACTGGATCCGTCTGAACAGTACTTTGCCGGATAGGTTATAAATGTTTCTTCTAAACACGTTCATTTTATACAGTGCCCTCTTTCCTTCTCACATGCGCGAGAAGTTCCGCACGGGCCCCCTAGTTGTAATTAATAGTGTGATAATCAAAGTACATATTAGTACGCAATTTTTGTTGCGATTTATTTAACGTTAAAACGTCTTGTCGCTCGTTAAGTACACTGATAGCCAGTCAAACTTTCTTGCGGTACAATACAACAGTCAGATTTCAATCGCCAATAGCTATGAGGCTAATAAAGCCATAACAACTGTTGATGTCACAATGGATATCGAATTCCGACTCGTATTTATCGTGCAACATTCGCTTTGCGCGTGACGTCACCGGGATAGTTTATTTACGCATGATTGTTGTTAATAAGAATTGCGTAAAATTATAAACCAGTGTAGCGTGAGAACGCAAATATGTAGGACGTTCGTTCGGGAGTCATTTTAAGGAGGTTGAGAAGAAATACCAGGACCTAAAGTGAAACAATAAAAATATTCGCCAAAATATAGTTATAAACCGGTAATAAATTGAAAATTGAAAAACAATCATTAATATCGTCTCATATGAGTCGTAAATATGGGCCGAATTGAATAAAAGGCAAATTAAATAGAGCTTGCATCAAAACGACTTCAAAAAACTTAAAGTGTCCAGTGCCGAGTAAATGTCAGAGCTACGACAGCACTAAAGACGAAATGAACGAAGGCGCGAAAAAAAACTTCTGATTTATCTCTTCTGTCATCGTATTACTCTATTTAACCATTGTACAAGAGATATTGATTTAAGTACATACTAATAAGAAAAACTTAGGTATCATAATTTTATCCCGAAGTTTTCACGGAAAATCTACGGCGCGGACCTTCACTGAGCCTTTTCTTCGAGTAAATTTGTATGGAAATTTTCATACAAAGATTCCACTACTCTGGTAATGAATAGCGATCCCGATACTCATTGGGTAGTATTCGTTTCTTTGTGTATTTCCGGATTTTTGCATGGAAGTTGTATAAAAAACAAGCGGAAATTTGGAAATAAAGAATCTTGTAATGAAATTATCACAATGAACTTATATTCCCCTTTTTCGTTAGGTACGAAATTTTTTTAAATTTAAATTTATGTATAAATGAATTTACTTACTTATGCTTTGTATAGCGGCCAGGGAATCATTCGACTACTCATTTTCGTGTAGTTTTTACGTTTTTCGTGATCCAGAAGCAATTTGAAAAATGCTAAAAGATGGTTTAATTGAAAATATAAATATTGTTAGGTGCGGTACCATTACAGCATACACAGTGATGTTTGCGGACCGATGTCGACGCAAACACTAAGTGGAAAGAGATATATGGTTACGTTTATCGACGATTTTTCAAGATTTACATTAATCCAGTTATTGACACACAAATCAGAAATTGAGGGCTGCATCAAACATTTTGTTGAAATGGTAAAGAATAAATTCAATCGAAAACCAAAAATTATCCGAACGGATCGAGGCGGTGAGTATACTGGTCATCAATGAAGGAATTATTTGAAATCCAAAGGAATACAGACCCAGTTAAAAGCGGCATACTCACCACAACAAAATGGCATCGCGGAGAGAAAAAATCGTTCAATTATTGAAACGGCGCGATGTAAGTCAATAAATGCAAATCTACCTCAATTATTTTGTGGAGAAGCGGTATCCACAGCGGTCTACATTCAGAACAGAATAATTACGATTCCGATTGAACGATGGGATGGAATAAAAGCATCATTAAATCATTTACAGGTTTTCGGAACAAAATGTTTTCTTCACATTCCAACAGAAAAGCGGAAAAAGTTGGATGAAACGGCAACAGAAATGATTTTTATGGGGCATGACAACGCATCTAAGGCGTATCGTTGTTATGATCCAGTAACGAAAAAACTAACAAAAAGTCGTGATGTTAAATTTGCTGCTAATGAAAATTGCATGGCCGTAAACGAAAAATTGAATGCTAAAGAAACATCAGAAAATTCAGTTGTCAAAAAGTAAAAATCATCAATCGAAAGTCAAGATTCAAGGGATGGTGTTCTATAAGAAAATGAGCAAATTCAGGAGGAGAATGAAATGACTCAAGAGAATGATGGTTCTCAGGGAGAACAGGAGTTTACAATACCGAAAGACATTCGGTCGATACCGAATGTTCAAATTGTTCAACGTCGTGTGTCTCAAAGAATAAACAAAGGTACACAGCCAAGACGTTTGGTTGAAGAAATACAAATGGCAATACATGAAGTTAGAGCACCCATGAATTATGAAAAGGCTATTTCATGTAAGCAAAATGACAAATGGATTGGAGATCGCTTCGCAAAGCCGCTCCCGGTTTCAAAACATATTAATCTTAGTTATACATGTAATTTAGTTTAATTTGTGTTTGATTATTTTGTTTCTTAAAACGACGAGGAGTGTTGAAGGGCTAGATTTGAATTAGCGTTTTTAGAAACAAAAAGAACTTTTTTATTAAGTACCACCAACTTCGTATGTTCATGCTTAATTTTGACACATGTAATTTTGTCAGTCAGTTTGAATTCACTCGTACGTTCGGCGCGTGCCGAACTCATATTTTTAATGTAGAAATTGGAGATCTCTGAGGGAGCATTTCCACCGTGAATGTGATCCGCGTCGCGTCGTTCAATTTGTGGATTGTTTAAAAAGTGCGGCAGATTCACGACGAAGGAATGAATCATGAGTAAAGATACTCTCTTCGTGGCAAATTAGTTCTGCACGCACCGAACGTACCAATGAATTCTTTTGCATTCGGAAGAGAAACATTAAAGTTATTGTCAAGAGCAGAGTTTATATTATTTTCAAAAGTGAAAAGCAGTTTGCAATAATTGGCGTCTCAAAAACACAAGTTTATATTTTCACATGTAGATAGCCAACATCGTTCATGACACCTACATGACGCAACTACCCAATTTATGGAAATGTTTTGATAATATTAACCTTTAGTTTCATAACATCATCGAGGAGTGCTTATGGGCAAGATCACTCGGCCCTGATTCGTTTATCATTAAAACAAATGTCTGGTTTAATTTGTATTTAAAATTTATTTAAATTTAACACGTATTATAATTTATTAACTTCTTAATAATTCTAATTATGTTTTATCCTTTGAGTCTCATAATTTTAATTCCAATTTTCTTAATAGGTCATGTCTTGCTTTAAATTTTTTCGATCTCATAATGTTAATTTCTTAAAATTCTTGGTAAATCACATTTCACTTTGAGCTTCACCTACTCATAATTTTAAAATATTAATTTCTTGACAATTAATTTTAATTTCACTTTAATTTAATTTCAATGTTCTCGTTATTTTCAAATCTAAATTTCTTGACAATTCACATTTTAATTTAATTTACAGTTCTCATAATTTTAAAAATCTTAATTTCTTGATAATTTCACATTTTAATTTGATTTCAATGTTCTCTTATTGTCAAAAATGTTAATTTCTTGACAATTTCACATCTTAATTTAAATTCAAAGTTCTTTTAATTTCCAAATCATAATTTGTTGACAATTCACTTTTTAATTTAGTTTCAAAGTTCTCATAATTTTAAAAATCTGAATTTCTTAGGAATTTCACATTTTAATTAAATTTCAAAGTTCTCATAATTTTAAAAATCCTAATTTCTTGATAATTTCACATCATCATTTCTCGTTATTTTCGAATCTTAAATTATTAACAATTCACATTTTAATTTAATTTAAAAATTCTCTTGTTTTTAAAAATCTTAATTTCTTGGTAATTTCACAGTTTAATTTAATTTCAAAGTTCTCATAATTTTCAGAAGTCTTTATTTCGAACAGCACGACATCTCCTTCCAAAAATTGATTGACTGGTCCCCAAAAAATCGCTTCTTTTTATCGCGCGATTACAATAGTGGCACTAACCGGGACCGGAATCCATGAAAGACCAATATTCTTTTCAGTCATTCAATTGTTTGCATTCGGTCTTTCAGGGATTCCGATCGAAGAGTTCCCGAGAAAAATGCATACCAAAAAATAATTCCCAGTGAATCAAAGGGGTTTTTGGCCGTTCCCAGGGAGTCGACTGAATTGGCAGAACGGAATCTTTGGTTTTAGAAATTCTTGGTAGCGAAATCCCGTACTGCCACGCGCCGATGTTACAAGGTGGTTATGATGCTTTTTAGTTTTGCTTTTAAATTTTTAAATTTTCGTAATTTAATTTTAGATGCGTTTTGGATTTTGGGCGCATGAAAATTTATTTTCAAAACGCAAATTTTGAGGTTAATTCGAATTATATTAAAAATACAAAAAAATCAAAAATTAGATCGAATTATTAGCTTTTGCATACAATATTTATTGTTTCAAAAATCACAGTGACATTCCGCAGGCTCAAATTACAGTGATTTAAATACTGTGACATGAAATCACTCCCATCTCTAGCCGTAACACTCATGATATAAGAACTAGCCGGCTAAGGAGATACAGCCAGTCACAATTTGAAAAGGGAAACCTTCTACATAAGTATGGAACAGGTTTGAGGTATATATTATACGTAGATGAGGTACATAAGGCTTGGAGCTCGTTACTGCAGATGTGTTCCCATACTCGAAAATCTTACTCCTTTTTACTGTTTTTGTGTATTTTGCGTTCCTGTACGGAGAAGAGAAGAAAAATAGTAAGAATATTACTCTCGCAAGCACATCATCTCCGTACTGTCTTTTACTGCAAAAATTTGATGCGGTAAAATGTTCAAAAACTGTTAAATGTATGTATTAGTACGGCAACATACCTTATGAAACATAAATTCACTGACGGAATTTGTTCTTGAAAAATAAAGAACAGAATGGAAGGTTTTATCTTTTGCCTTTTACCGAATCCGTGTGCAACGTTCTTTCGACGAAGATGATAGTTATTGCGAACTGTGAGTTTGTTCAGACCACATATTGCGAATTTTCAGCGTTTCCAATTCAGTCAATACATTTCCGAATTCCACCGTTCCTTTTCTTAACCAACACAAGGCATGAGGGGAGCTACAAGAGTCGTGTTTTTTAGTACTTTTGGTTCGGATCAGACCAAATGCATAGCACGCAGCTGCAACAACAACGATGATCCAGACTGAAAGTTAGATCAAATATTTGGATCATCGAAAATCGTTTCGTTTCGTTGAATGTTATTCTTTAAGCTGGACTCATTGGTAAGTTAGGCACATGCAGAATTAAATAGCCGCGAAGAGAGTATCCTTGCTCATGATTCATTCCTTCGTCGTGAATCTGACGCACTTTTTAAAACAATCCACAAATTTTGCAGCGAATTCAGTTCTCTCTCTTTGGCAGAGAGAGAACTGAATTCGCAGCAAAATGAATCCAGCAATAGAGTTGTCAAATTTCGATATGAAAAAAAACAGTGCTGCACGCGCCGAACGTACCAATGAATCCAGGTTTAGTGTTGTCAAAAACAGAGAAAAGGAGTTATCTTATACATATTTACGCAAATCTGTTCCTGACTGACTGACTGACGGACTGTGCATAACGCTCAGTGTTTAAAACACCCTTTAGCGCAAAATCATTAAATGGAATTATGGATCAGTATATAGCGTATATGGTCATGAAGTTGGGGTTCTGGGTTCGACGCTCAGTTGCAAAATATTTTTTAAAATCTAATAAATTTTTTTTATAAAAAAAACAGAAATACTTATATTATTACTATTACCGTTTAGTTATCACAGAAAATATATTTATTTTTGATGTAATTTGTGGTCATTACGTGTCTTTAATGGATTGTTTTATTTGAGTTTGTATTTATGTTCAAATTTTACAAAGATAACTAAATTACTACTAGTAGGTATGCATTTTCTGTAAAATCTGAATACACTAAAATAATATGATCTCGATACACAGAATAGTTTTGTCTTTGTTTTCGTTTTTTTTGTTTGTTTATTGAGGAATCTTAAAACCTGAAATCTGCTATATATATTGGTTAATGTTGATGATCCTTTTTTATGATGGTCACTTTTGCTCCTAGAGAATAGTAATTTAAGTATGAAATAAATGGGTACATAAAATGTATATAGATACGACAACAAATACTATGAATTTGAGTTTTCAAAAAAAATATATAAAGAGAGAAAAATAAAAAATAAATTAATACCTTTCCAGTTTCCACTAATTTTACAAAATTATCAGTGATAACCAACATGAGAAGTAACGGAAAAAATTGCCATAACAAATGGCTTTTGAATTTAGTTGGAATTTCTGATGTAGTTATAATTGAAATACCTCAACAAATGATGTCCTGTACCCACCTGAGAAAGATAGGGTGGTCGACAATAGACGCTGGAGAGGACTAATTCTCATTCCAAAGTCATCATTCTTTACTTCACTTAAGGATGCCGCACTATAACATATTTTGGTCATATCAAAGAAGGTTTCGGTTTGATTAAGCATAGATTATAGAATCGGACGAAAGGTCAATCGCACACATTTGTTTAAAAGTTAAATCAGTCGGGTCACAAAACTTTTCATTGCCTGTTGATGTCGCACTGAAGTTTTCTGATAGATCTCGCCCAACAGCGTTGCCACTTACAAAAGTTCTTTTCAGGTTTAACTGATTAATCGCATGGGACGCATGTGGCTTTGAATTGAATTTACCTAGGTTGAAAGTTAGTAATTCAGTTTTATTATATACATACACCTGGAATATGGCGTAAATGAGTATATAATTTGTGTAACAAATCTTTTCCTATCATCATAGGATAGAAAGAGGCACTTTTCGGAATAATAATAAATTTATGCTTAATTCTCGTTTTCTTGAATTTAGTGTAGTAATTAATTTGTGCTAGGGTTATAATAGAACTGTTTCCCAGGCTGCGGTATCCGGAAGATTTCATTAGTTTACGGAAGAAAAGAGGAACATGAAACTTCTAGAAGTGACGAAATCAAGTACAGAAACCACATGTGAATGCTATTTATACGATTGACCAAAGGCAACACTTACCAATTGTAAAGATTCTACCTTTCTGCATAAGGACTCACTTTCATCAGAGGTTGAACGGTAATCATGAGCTTCAGGGTATCGATCAGCAAAGGCAGCAGTTTTCGAAGCCCCCCTGGAACATGTTTTTTACATGTGGTCCAAAGAGCTGCAGCGAAAGAAGGAATCTTCAGGACCTCTTGGTTTGGACCACTGACCTTGATAATGTCCAAAGCGCGAACATTTGAAGCATCTTCCTAGTTCTTTGTCCTGTTTGCCTGTGAAATGTATAGAGGTAGACAGTTCTGCTGGCGGTCCTATGTTGATTGTTGTTCGTCTTTTTGGCGGCCGATAAGCAGGAGTTGTGACGGAAGATGCTGAAGTTCTAAGGTTGGTGCGGCGGACGGTCTTACGGCAACTAAGTTTTCTTTCGTATCGTTTCACCAAGGTCTTAAGTTTCTTTATACTTGTTGCATTGAGCAGAATAACTACCCCATAAGAGGAGTCACCTCATAATAACTGCCTCATCATCAATGATGGTGTCCACCAGTTCACTTTTAGGGATATTCCATCGGGAATTTCTGTCTGCGTTTCCTGTTGCAATAGCAATTTGTCTAGTTGTTTCCTCAAACGATTGAGCTGGCCATCCATTTGGATGTCGTAAGTAGTAATACTGAAAACAACTGGAGGTATGCTGACGACAGCAGGTACATCAATGGCAGCAGATTCATGAACGGTAGCAGGTTTCCGTATGGCAGCAAATTCTTCAAGCGTTGTACTTAGGATATCCTTCGACCTTTTAATCAATTTTTGGGGGATGGTCATCTTTGAATCCTTATCTGCTTTAGAGTCTGTGGTACGTCCACCCCTGCAGTTCGTTACGCCGTTAGCTTTTTGTTATTGTGTTCATTGTTATTGATTTCAAATGTTATTACTATTATTATTATTTAACACTGGTTAGGGCCTACCCAAAATGCCCTTGGGCACTACGACCTGAAGGTTTTTTGTACCATTTCCTAGGTTATCTATTGCGTTACGTCTGGACCTATTTCCAGCCCTTATAAAAACGCGATCCGAGATCTTGGATCAAGATTTTTAAGATTCTCATATTCTGTGCTTCTTGATCGAGTGATCTGTATCTTTGCAGTAGCACATTACATTGCATAAAAAGATGATGTACAGATTCTTTGTCATCGTTGCAGAATCTGCAGGAATCATTGTCTACCTTGTCCATCTTCTTTAGATGGTCATTAGCATGATAGTGACCTGTAGTGTTTCCAACTAATTGCATATGGTTATTCCTGCTGATACGTAGAAGTTTGTTCCCCGCTCAGTACTGTCAGTCCACCAAGCGCTTGGCCCGATTCGTCTGTTGAACGTTGTACCAGTATTAGGATTTCAACAGTATAAGGCTTTTATCGCGGCTTCGCTGGCACTGGCTACATCGATTCTTAGCCCCTTGCCCCCTTGCCCCCTTGCCCCCTTGCCTTTACTCTCGAGAAAACATTGGGCGCAGATTATTATTGCCATTATTTCGATTTGGAAGACGGTGCAGCTGTGTCCCCGCGACCCTGTGATCCTGGTGAAAAGTCCAGTCCAGATCCCCAGGCCAGATACACTGTCCTTCACTGGGCCATCTGTATACCAGGCTAGCACACTCTTCTCCTTCGCAACGGGTAGAGGGGATTCCAGTCATTTGTTTTTATCAGGCCATTTTAAAATGTATTTATCTCCGAAGGTCACCTTCCACTCGATATCGTTTTAAGGTACTTCCATCACATGTAGTAAATGCTTCAGGTTGCAGTGATATCTTTACCTTCATGTATCGTTTACTCGTGTTTTATGGGTTCTTAGAGCTTCTGCTAATGCCATTCGCCTTACGTGCAGATGTAGGGCCGTCAAACTCATTATGGCGCTGTTTGCATTGTTCCTGTGATTCCCATGCAGGCTGTCCTTTGATTTTCGTCACTACTTTTTGGGTTGTACTCTGTTTATTTTCTACCACCAAATTTTGCAGGGGCGTAAGTGATTTTGGTTTGAAAATCGTGATATGTGACCAGTAAGTCATATTGGATTCCAGTCCCCATGTCTTTTCTAGACATGTCCCCATTCACATTGCCTACATATGTGAATTCTTATCGGGGTTTCGTCCCTTATGCAGGGCCTATATGCCAGTGGATTAAATATGTTGGCGCCCCTTTTCACCCGTTTGAAGATTATGAGCTCTTTGTAAGTCCATGAAGAGTTGTGAGTAATAGCAGCAGCAGCATCTCCTGCAGCACCTGACTGATGCTTAACTCCTTATGAACTAACAGCAAAAGTTTTATGTTTGGGTTTCCTTCTTCTGGAGGTCTTAATGAATCGGTTATAGATAAGTGATAAGCCAGGTGTTATTAGATATAGTACATGAGATGAGACCGTCTCACGGTCTCATGAGAGAGCAGGAAAGAGAAATAAGACGGGTGTTTTAATTTTAACTTTATTATTGGGGTCTATTCTGGTCGTTCATAACAGATTCTGCTATTTTAACAATCTGTTATTTTCCATTGCATTTTTGTTGTTTATTCGAAAACACAACAAAAATGCTGTGGAAAATAGCAGATTGTCAAAATAGCAGAATCTGTTATGAACGACCGGAATAGACCCCATTGTTCAATGCTGTAAAAAGCAATAAACGAAAAGAAATAGTTTTGTCAAGTATATAAAGTATAAATATTAACTTTTCTAACTCTTTTGGATGTAAAATCGTTCTTAACATCATGAAACTTGACTTTTTCCAATACATCATTTTCAATCGCCAATATCGAAAATGAATTTAAACGGTTCGAGACATTGACGAACGAAGACAGTTTGTTATTAGTTTTATTAAGGGAACAACTCAACATGTAGGTAGGTTCTTTTCTAGAACTCGCGGTCCGTGTTAATCAGTTCGAGTCGATCAGCCCTAGGGATGTCGAAAATTAAAATAATATCGATATATATCGTATCGATATTTTTTGGAAATATCGAAATCGATATTTATCGTTTGCGAAAAAAATATCGATATATCGATATATCGGTTCGGTTTATAAAAGAATGATCGCGTTCTAAAAAATATATAATATTATATAATACAGCAGGACCTCCATAATCCGAACCCCCGATAATCCGAACCCCTCTGTAATCCGAACGCCTACTCTTCCCGCGTTTATTAAAAACAAAATTCCGTGCAATGCAAATTGCGCCAGTTTTTTAACGAATATCAACTATATATGACGCGTCTTAGTTTTGAAAAATCAATTTCTTGTGTGGCCCTTATATTCTTATAGGGAATATTGCTTGTAATATTCAAATATTTATAAATATTTGTTTTTTATTACAAAAGTACCATACAAATCCTGTGTAGGTACTGTAATCCGAACGCTCCACTAGACCGAACAGGGGGTAAATTTTCGGTGTTCGGATTAAAGAGGTCCTGCTGTATAATAATTTTTATACGTTAATCACATAACTATTGTTATTTCTTGAAAAGTCAAACGTTGTTTTTCTAAAAATATTAATAAATATTAATATTTCTTTATTTATGGTAAAACTAATATATTTGTCGGTCTGAAAAAATATCGTTTTTCATACATTTTCGATAGTAAGAATTTTATATCGATATATCGATATATCGGAAAATTAAATATCGCTTAAAAATATCGATATATCGAAGAAATAATATCGATATTTCGATATATCGATATATTTTCGACATCCCTAATCTTAAATTTCAATTTTGGTTTACGTTAGTTGATGCTCGTTTACTCGTATATTTGCGTCACCCTATCTCCTTGTACCGCTTCATGAAAGCAAACTCGTACTAGCGGCAATAAACTTACCAATATCTTATCGTCATGCCTTTTCCCTGTTTTCGAAAAAATAAAACTTTATATAGATACCATAACTTGCATAGTCGACGACTCGTATAAATCTTAATCCTTGAGCGTATCCTATTGCTCCGAATTGAAACCCTCTCTCACAAATTGAAACCCTTTTTTTGTGACTCTGTCTTTTTAAATCTTACTAATCGCAAGGATTCTGTGGACCGATATTAAGAAATAGCTATAACCAATTTTAAAACAATGAAATAGTTGGTTAACGACGAATGTAACCGTTAAAACCCTAAAACTTATTTATTTATTTTCTGGGATTAAGCCCGCTTGTTCCTTTTTTTTAAGTAATCGTTTTAATTCTTTACTAAATCTATCTAACGAGCATCAACCAACGTAAACGGCATCAACGAGCATCAACCAACGTAAACGGCAAAATTTAGGACACGCCCCGACGGTTGTTGAACCAAAATTGAAATTTAAGATACGATCTGGAGGGAGGATGTCTAGAATGTCCCCTCAATATGACGCTCCAAGGTCACATATTTCCCGACAGCAAAAGAGATACAAAGATGCGATTCGGAATGCGGGTGGGAATTCATCTGACAAAAAAACGGAAGCAAGGGCCGGTGAAGGAAGACGAGAGGGTAGTTAAATTTTTCCCTTTCGTGTTATTATTATGACTTGTGTTATTGGGTACGTAGAGTCCGGAATGTCAGCGTGACAATTTCCTTGCCTAGCAGACTGTCCTAGACTTTTACCTTGGGTAGGGGAAATCTAGGATTTCTACTAGGCGCGCGAATTAAGTTTTATAAATTAGTAAAAAGGGCTCTCAAGTGGTTTACAATTAATGTGAAGTTCTTTTTTTTGTTTTACTTAAGCTATAACTCACGACTTCATGTTCAGTTTTTCCTTCGTTGGCCAGTTGAAAATTATGCGTCCTGGGTGGCTGATGATAATTCCTTTTGTCTGGGAGTGGACGTGCCGGTCCCTAAGGGTTCAGGCAAGGTTGGAGCCCCAGAGATAAATTTAGTTGGAGTTTGACATATGCTCACCTGGAGCACAAAAACCATTTTCACTACACTACACTTTCACGTATGATTTCCTTTTATTTTATTAGTTATTTCATTATATTTTTAAAAAAATTTGTTTGGGACCTGATCGATTATCGCACCGCTGCCACCAAATGTTCTATCGGACAATTTTTGTTTTTTGGAAAGAAACAGGGAGTGCTTTCCTTTACGGAGGAGTTCAACTGTACCCAGAGACTTGCCACCCTTCCAATAAGAAGAGAAGGAAAAATCTGCTTTTCAAAGAAAAAACAGCTAATTTATTTGTCATACACATTTTTTTTTTTGCTATCCAAAAATCCGTCATTGCTTTATTTGTGATACACATTTATCTTTGTTATTAAAACTGTTAAAACTTCGAGTTCCATTTTTCTTCACGTTTCGTTAAAAGTTTTTCAAAAAAAAAATACCAGTTTTTATTTATCTTAAAAGTTTCTCAACAAGGATCAGTTATTTTATCTTTGATACACATTTCTTACTAAAACTGTTCAAAGTTCAATCAATTCCTTCTCTTCACGTTTTATTAAAAGTTTTTCAAAAAATCAGTTCTTATTTGTCTTAAAGGTTTCTCAAAAAGGATCAGTTATTATTTTATCTTTGATACACATTTCTTATTAAAACTGTTCAAAATTCAATTAATTCCCTTTCCTTCACGTTTTATTAAAAGTTTTTAAAAACAAATCGGTTTTTATTTATCTTAAAAGTTTCTCAAAAAGGATCAGTTATTATTTTATCTTTGATACACATTTCTTATTAAAAGTGTTCAAAATTCAATTAAGTTTTATTTAACAATAAATTATATCCCGTATTTAATGTACACGCAATTAATTGAAATTTGTTAAGATCTCCTCCGTTTTTCACCTGCGAGTCTCTCCGCGAATTCAATGCGACTCGTCAGTCACCGGTCAGTCAAAATGCGCGTCATTTTGCGGCCCTTATATCGGGACAGAAATTGATGACGCTCATTTTCGGCAAGTCGCGCATGGCGACGGAAAATGCGCGCAATCAGCGCTTTATTCAATTATTACGAACTTACGCGATCAGATTTACGCGATCAGACAGTTCGTCGCGATGCTACGACTTGGTTGCGATCAAATTTTATCAGAGTGATAAAACTTGATCGCAACGGGAAAGCTATCGCGCATGATTATTTATTCTGTCGCGATCAAGTTTCATCTTGGTGATAAGGCTTGATCGCGACAGAATTATCGCGCATGGAACCCAAAATGCGGCGCCAGCATTTTAGGCTGGGAACGGACGGCTTCCCATGAAAGTTTTTTTTTTGCTTTTTACAGGGAGGGGGTACGGGAAAAAGGGGAGAAAAAAATGGAACATGTGTGATTGGGCCTAGGCTTAGTCACAACAGGATAGAAGTTTGTAGATTGCGAGATAGTTCCATATTCATTCATCACAGTAATTAATTTACTAAAATGTTAGGAAAGATGTCTGCAAGATGTCTGACGCGAATTGTGTCTCTACACCTCTGGAATGTGGTTCAACTGACAACTCAAAAATAAAAGTCAATTGTAAAGTGCCATATAGCGAGGCAGTGGGAAATCTACTACACCTACAAAATGTAACCAGACCTGACATTAATTTTGGTACTAGCACTGTATCAAGAGAATTGGAAAATTAAAGCGAATATCACTGGATGCTAGTAAAGCGGATTTTCCGATATTTGAAAGGTACCATAGATGTTGGTTTGCCTTATTGTAAAAACGGTCATGTTGAGGCATATAGTGACGCAGACCATGCTGGCGATAAAAGTACACGAAAATCAACTAGTGGTATTGTTTGTAAATATGCAAATGCTGCAATAACTTGGCAGAGTAAGAAACAACAATGTGTAGCCTTGTCTACAACAGAGGCAGAGTTCATAAATTCAGCAGCAGCTACAAAAAAATTGCTTTGGATAAAGAAACTATTTGATGATTGTAAAATAGATAATATTGCCTACAATTTTTACATTGATAATATGAGTGCCAATAAATAAATAAATAAATTGATAAAAAGGGGAGTAAACATATCGATGTAAAATATAACTTTGTACGCGACCATTATCAAAACAATGAAATTAATGTTATCTATGTGAAAAGCAAGGAACAAATTGCAGAGATATTCACTAAGGCCTTGTAAGAACCAAGATTTGAATACTTAAGATTTAAATTAGGACTTGTGAATAAAACTAAAATATAAAATTTTCTCCCTGATCTTTCTAGAGAATTGAATAGTTAATATCAAAGTTAAGGAAAATGAATGGATTTTTTCTTTGTTTTGAAATTTTTTGATAGTTAGGACTTAAATTTTTGTAAGATTTTACCTGATTCTTTTCATAAAAATGTCGAGTTTTAGGGAACAATGTTGGGATGGTATTAAGAGAAAAACTCAGCATGTAGGTAGGTGCTTAGTAAGAGAAAGACTTAACATGTAGGTTGAGTTGGTACTTGTAACAAATCAATTAATAAAGAACCTTTATTAGTAAGTGCGCGCCTGCGTTTTTTTTTTAAAAACACGTGCTTCAACAAGTTTGAATTTTGAAAAGCTACGTTGCGTTTGATATCATTAGAGTTCTGTATATTTGTAATCCTCTCATTACATTCGGGAAAGTTGACTGTACCATATTATCAAAAATTGATTTACTCGATTTCTCAGCAGGAACACTTTAATCTTTCCCTGCAATCTCCGCATATTCTTATTGTAAGATGAACTACTTGAACTGCACCATCTCATTTATAAACTCGAGCTCAATGTCCTCAGAATAGTGTTCACAAAATTTTTTAGAAGCTCCATTAATTTCATCGTTGGACTTTTTCATGAAATCTGTTAGAAATCCAAATAGAGGAATAATTTCTTTACTAGGCTTCTAGTCGCCGCATGAATTTTGCACACACCATGTCTAGTACAGGCAAATAAGTTTCAATCTTTTACTTATGTTTTCCTCTGGTTACAACTTCTTCCTCATATCCGTCATCGTGATGCATTTTCCTTCTTCGCACACGATGATTTTCATCACTGTATTTGGTATTTTCCTCATATGCTTTCATCTCGTAATCGTCAAATAATTCTCGCTGTAATAGCAAAATATCTAAAAGCGATTTTGAAAGATCGACTGCTGTTCGAAGTTCAATAGTTGGTTTTTGCAAAGATACATATACTGACACCACTGATTTGATCCAGTATGGCAGCGAAAAATATTGGCATTACGGGATGTTCTTTTTCTTCCGAGTCCTTTAATAGACATCGAGCCTAGTGGCTTACAATGTCCGAGTCTCCCCGTCGGCCGTAGACTACCAAGCTTTCTGGAAACTATTGAAATCTTCTAACACAGCCTTTGTCGCATCGGCTCTTCCACACCACATTGTGTCGAACACTTTTTTCAGCGCTCAAGCTTTTCGAGATGTTTCTACATAATTGCGCACCGGAGAGTTGGCGCCGAAAAAAACTTGTATAGTGCCTGTACAAATCCGAAGAATGATATTGATATAACGCAGATCTCCGCAGCACGTGCTGCAACCAAATTCAGTGAGTGCGCTGCACATGGGGCCAAGTGTGTAATATTATTTATTTTCTTAACATGTGCGTGTTTTCTTATGTGTAGACCATTGTAACAACCAGATATATACAACGCATTATTGTCATACTTAAAGTTATCCGTGAGCTAGAGTTTAAATTCCTGTCTAAGATCTAAGTTCACACTTATTTCTTCTTAATTATCTATTAATTCCATTATGTGCTGTGTCCTTTCGTTTAAATGACTTCTACACGAAACATGATGTAATATTGGAATTTATTAAACTAAAACACCAGGTTTTATTTCTTTGAATTCTTTAATTTTCTCAAACTGTTTTAAACGAATGACCACTCACGCAACTTTATTTTTGAGACTTAATTCCAACTTACTAAACTAGGTCTAATTGAACAATCTTTATCCCTAAAAATTCTTATGTTTGTATATTATAGAATGTTTTATTGATGAGTTAATAGTTAAAAATTAGATAATTTTTTGTAAACTAAAATAAAACCTTATAAGTCAACAAAATTTGTGAGAAGTTACAAGTGAACTATAAACTGAAAACTCAAAACTAAGAAACTAAAATCTAAACTGATAAGAAACCAAAAATGGTCAAGTGGTGAGATAGGCTGAAACATAAACATCATGGACATATGTATATACATATTAAAATTCTAATATTGACGTTAAACAGTATGATGATTTGGTCCAAAGAACATTCTACTAATGCTTCACGATCACAATTTTCACATCTGTTCGTTGCCACTCGAAGTTTTCCTATATCTTTAGTCTTTCCTTGGCCTTGGGGCTGGTGTGACAAGACGTTGCAATGCAATAAGCGTGTTCTTTTGGGAATCGCTATCGAGTGCAAATCCAAAGTTTCAAAAAAGACAACTTTAACTTGCACTCGAGAGCTACCAAATTTGACTAACTTCACGTTATATTTATTGAAACTTTCATCGATTTTTTTACGTTTCTTCGGTTCTAAAATACACAATTTAATTTTGTTTCACTTTATTTTAATTTTTGAAGTTTAAACCACGCAAACTTTAATATTAATTAAAATTTAAATTTTGCCGAATTTTCCAAAAATTTCATACTTGCGCGAAGGGAAATTTAGCGTGGCGCCATCTACATAACACTAGATCTACATTCTATCGCGTGGTAAAATTTTAACCCAAGTATTATCGGGTGTTAAATTTGCACAGGAAAAATAAATGGGTTTTGACAGTTCTACACCACTCGAAGTCCCAAATAAACGCGCCTAATATCTGTTAAAATTCCACGACACAAGGGTTAACCATGAAGCCAATTAATTAAGAAACATAAAATGTTGAAATTGCAGCATTTTAGGGATTGGATATCACCATCCAACATTTTAATGATTTTTAGTTAGTGATTTGATAGCATCATATCCAGCAACCTATCAACACAAGAAAAACTTTGGCACTTCAGACTCGTAGAATTTATAATGTGAAATACAGAACACAGTAAAACTTTTTCTAAGTTCACGTCACTCACAAATCGCTACATAATGCATTCAACGAATCGAAGATTCCCTCAATGCGAAAGAAGTCCACGCTCACCGGCTGCGTTCCGAATTAATTCTTATACCTTAGGTAACTTAACCTTAAAACTTTTCCCACAAAACGTAAAGCATGCATATTACTAGTACCTTTACTCGATACTTTTAACGATGATTGTGTTGTGTAAGTATGAAGTATTTCATCAACTGACAACATGCGTCGAATAAAAGCAATAATAACTATTGTTTTTGAGGATACAGACTTTTCAATTAAATTTAGCACGTGTTAAGCACCTTTTCCTTTGCGGTGCTAAGCCATGCAATTGTTTGGTTGCTGAGGGTACACTCAGGATGACCATTTGTTTATTGAAATTTACGATTGCAAACCCAACCCCATTTCACTTTAACTTTTTATTTCATAGAAGGTTTACAGAAATCTGAATTTAATATGACCTATGCGCTTTACAAAACTCTTAGTGTACTCCTTAGATTAAAAGCTAATGGTTCTGACTACAGCTATCCCGCTTCTTGTGCGTGATGGCACCTGTCTGTCTCCTTTTTGCCTTCCTGCAGCCGTGCCTCTCGTTCCGGAGTCGCTGGATCTCCCTACTCAGGTTAAGGCGCTCCTTCAACCCAGTTGCCAGGGGGTGTAGACGTCGCACTTCTTCTATCTGCCGTCTAAACCGTGCCTCTACTCCAGTCCTGTATTTCGCTTCACGGTCCCGGTCTGATAGGTTACATGAACCGTGTTCATTCGGGTTTCCCGCGGCCGATAGGTTTCAGTGAACCGTTTTCGGTGGTTCTAACGGTGAGTAAATACTTGTAACTTACGTGTTTGTCAGGGATATGAATAACGGCTAGGCTAAGCCTCTTTGAGGTTTTAGTAGAGGATAGTGGAAGTCCAGGGGAAATTTCTCTTGGATCGTCGAGGAATAGGCAGATGAGTACAAGTTGAACTCGGGAAGCTCAATACTCGGCCGCGGACAATGAGAGGACCCCCCTTTTTAATATGGAAGGTTTGAGTAAACTACAAATTACCCCAGGTGGTGCGGCGACCATCAAATGGCCGTGTCCCATTCGGATTCTGGGAAGGGGGGGGGGTGTCACACTCAAGCGGTGGAACACTTGGCCAGCGTTGAGGTGGATAATACAAGTGGGAGGCAACAAGGCACAGGTGGGTCGTTCAGCCTCTTTACAGGCCTGGAGTTAAAGGTTCAAACTGACGACGGCATGTCCGTCAATAGTACAGGACTCTGAGGCCGAAAAGAGATTGCTGGGCGAGACTACCGAGGCCGACCAAGCCGACCAAGGCGCAACTGTCCTTTAAGAGGTACGAAAGTGCCAAGGCCAGCTTGAAGAAACTCTTGCTCAGGAAGCCCGAAGAGCTCTCTGATAAGGAGAAGGGCTACTTAGCAAGAAACAGGAGGATTGCCGCTGATTTCGAGAATAATATCGCTTCGCAGAAATTGGGAACAATCGTTGGGGAGCTCCCAGGTCCGTCGAGGTCCGAAACCGGAGCTAGTGGTAAAGGCACCAAACTACAGCGGTCCAATGCTGGTGCCTACTCACCCTCAGGAAAACCCCCCCAGCCGACCTCCCAGAAGAAAGCTAAAAGAGAGCGATCCAACGAGGAGGAGGAGAAAACAGCAAAAAAGGCGAAAAAACTTGTCGGTAAACCAAGCGCCCACCGATTGTCAGATGGCTATCATAGATCGATCAGGTCTAGATGGCAAAATATCTGGCGAAAGGTGGGAAATGGTCGAAACGAGGCTTCTGTATAAAATGGCGAGTGAGCAGAGTTGCTCGATGCAGGAGTTGTCGAAGGAGCAAGCTGGCACAAGGGAGTCAAGGTCATTGGCTGCTCGGGGAGAAAATCCGTTGATTTTCTGAGCCGTGTAGTCGAGGGCCTTGGCGAACTTTGGCAAGGAGCCAAATTGGAGGTGATTCCAAAATCGGAGCTACCACTGCGGAAAGTGGCGCTATTGTGGATTCCTCCCCCACTAGTCGAGGACGAAGCCACAATGAAGTTGATTTCCAGGCAAAACGGTCTGGACACGAGCAACTGGAGAATTATCTCCTCCAGCAAGTGTCGAAACGGAGTTGGCAAGGACCTTGTCGTGACGGTAGACGGCTTGTCCTTCGTGAAGATAAAGGATTCAAGGGGGAAGCATCAAATTCGGCTTTAGTGCAGCAAAAGTAAGGCTTCCCAATGAATCCAAGAGCGACACCGAGGAGGTTGCAAGCAGTGCAAAGTAATTTGCACCACTGCGAAGCGGCCACCGCGGATTTGATGCTGTATATGGAGGCAAATGGAGTAGACGTGGCCTTAGTGCAGGAACCGTGGCTCTCAGGGGACAAAATCCGAGGACTTAGGTCAAAAAATTATAGTATACTTCACTCAAGCACAACAGGTAAAAAAAGAGTGTGTATAGTAGCAAAGAGATCATTAAACCTCACTCTACTTTCACAGCACAGCCCAAATGACATGGTGGTGGCAGTACTAGAGGAGAGGGGCAAAACTAACCTGCTCCTGGCATCAACGTACATGCCATACGAGGAACGAGACCCCCCATCAGCAGCGGTCCGAGCCCTGGTACAAGAGGCCGAAGTTAGTGGATGGCACATGGTGATGGGATGCGATGCGAACGGTCATCACGTCCAATGGGAAAGCAGTGACATCAAATGAAGGGGTGGGTCAATTTTAGAGTTTATAGTTGGTACCAATCTGACAATTTGTAATCGGGGTGACACACCCACCTTTACTAACAAAATTAGAGAGGAGGAAGTAGACCTTACATTGGCCACTAACACTATTAGCTTAAACGTAGAAAACTGGAGAGTTTCTCCCGAGCACTCCATTTCGGATCATGGGAGAATTCTCTTCGACACTAACCGGAAGGTTCAGGTAGGAAAACCCTACAGGAATCCAAGGAACACGGACTGGAATAGATTTTCCACCGAAGTGGAGAAGGCAATGAAAACAAAGAGCACACAGTGCTTCGGTACCTATCTCCACACGGTGGCGGATCTGGAAAAGTCCGTAAAACAACTTTGCGAGATCTTGCTGAAAGCCTTCCAGAAAACTTGTCCAATAAGCAGAGCTCGAAGGGAAACCAATAAGTGGTGGAACAAAGAGCTGAAGCAACAGAGGGACGCTACAAGAAGGCTTTATAACAAAGCAAAGAAAAGCAAAGAAGAGGAGGACTGGGCTAATTATAAGCGCAGTTTTACTGAGAATAAGGGTAAGATAAGAAAGGCAAAATGGGAGTCCCTGGTCGACTTCCTTAACTCTACAGAGGACGTGAACGAGGCCTCAAGGTTCAGGAAAATTCTTCAAAGACCAACTGGTTCGTGGACGGACTCGAGCAAGGAGACACTAGAGCTGCTGATGGAGACTCACTTCCCGGGCTGCCTGACAACTTGGGGCGCAGAAGAAAGCCCAACGATCAGGATAAGTCCAAAAGAGGTAACTAGAAGAGACACCATCACCAAGGAGAAGGTAATATGAGCGGTGAAAACATTCGAGCCATACAAATCTGCGGGGCCGGATGGAATCACACCAGCCATTCTGTAAAACTCGATAGGCAGCATAGCTGAGGTACTGACGAGTATCTTTCAGTGCTGCTTATCATTAGAATACATTCCTGAAACATGGAGAGAGGTAAGGGTTGCCTTCATACCCAAATCGGGGAAGTCAAGCAACACTACATCAAAGGACTTTAGGCCAATAAGCCTCTCCTGGTTCCTATAAAAGATAATGGAAAGGCTTTTGGAACTTAACATTAAGGAGAAGACCAAAATAGAGGAGGAGTGTATAGCAAAGCACGCCTATCTCAAAGGTAAATCGGTGGAAAGTGCGCTGCATGAAGTGGTTGGAACGATTGAAAAATCCCTCCAGCAAAAGGAATATGCCCTAGGGGCGTTTCTGGACATAGAGGGAGCGTTCAAGAACGTCAAGACCAATGCAATAAAGAAGGCATATATGGAGCTGAAGGTGGAGCCCACCATCACGTACTGGAAAGTAAATATGCTAAAAAGCAGAATTATCAGTACAGAGACGGAGGAACACAGGATCAGAAGACTGGTGACCAGGGGTACTCCACAAGGAGGGGTAATATCCCCACTTTTGTGGTTGATCGTAATCAACTCGATCTTAAAAGATCTCAGGAGAAGGAGAGTTAGGTTCACCGCCTACGCAGATGACGTAGTTATATTGACAACAGGCAAAGACCTACAAACGATCTGCGACACCATGGGTGAAGCTTCAAGAGAAACGAACAACAAGGCGGAGAGAAATGGCCTAGGGATAAACCCAGCAAAGACGAAGCTAGTTCTTTTCACCAGAAGGTATAGAACACCAAAGGTTAGACTACCAAAGGTGAAAGGACGGGTACTAGACCTCTCTAGAGAGGCGAAGTACTTGGGAGTCATCCTGGACTCTAAACTCACTTGGAAAAGTAACGTGAAGGAAAGGATGAAAAAAGGGATAAACGCTTTCTACACATGTAGGAAAATGTTTACTAGGAACTGGGGTCTGCAACCAAGGATCATACACTGGATCTACACAACGATTGTCAGACCCATTATCACATATGGAGCCCTTGTGTGGTGGAAGGCCATGGAAAAGGAGACGAACAAACAGATGCTGGGAAAGGTGTAGCGACTAGCAGCGATAGGTATAACGGGAACGATCAGGAGCACACCTCAGGCGGCGCAGGAGGCGATCTTAAATTTGCAACCGTTAGACCTATTTATAAAGGGCCTGGTAGCCAAAACAGCCATACGGCTGAGAGAAACGAAATTGTGGAGGCACACAGGCCAGGGGAATGCTAGTGTACTGGAAGAGATAGTAAAAATGAAAGGCACCGTGGAAACCAGAGTGCTACGACAGCGAACGGACTATATGGTGGCAAAGCAATGGTTTGGGGAGGAGTTGGAGATCAGAATTTCAACCGGAGAGGAATGGGAAAATGGTTTCATTTTTGGAAAAGGCGAGGTAACCGTCTTTACAGACAGCTCAGTAACTGAAACGGGGACTGGAGTCGGATTATTTTTGGAAATACTAGAGGTCAAGGAGTCACACAGACTCAACAAACGCTGTAGTATATTGCAGGCGGAAATTAACGCGATAGAGAGTGCAGCAAGACTAAAGCAGCTGACCGACGAAGAAATTCGGCAGGTCACAAACTACAGCGACAGCTAAGCGGCTCTTAGAACACTGGAATCTAAGACAATCAAGTCAAAGGCGGTGATGAGTTGCCGAGAAGCACTATCCTGGATCCGACACAAAGTCAACCTCTGTTGGGTGCCCGAACACGGCGGTGTGAAAGGGAATCTACAGGCGGATAAACTGGCAAGGATCAGCACCAAAATTCATAGTGCTGAAGAAGCCAACTCTACAAAGCCACAGATCAGGTTGTTGAAAGATACCATCGATAGAGTAATTCGGGAACAACATGGCAAGAGATGGAGCAACAGAGACGACTGCTTCAACTTAAGGCAATTGTGGCCCAGAATTGAGGAAACAAGAACGGCGGGCTTGTTAAGAGCAAAAAAGACCTCAGTCCGAACCATCACAATGGTTATTACAGGACACTGTTCGGTCGGAAGAATCCTTCAAAGGTGGAGGCTCGCAAGCGACAGTCTCTGTAGGGTGTGTGACGAGGAAGAGGAGACAGTGGAACATCTATTGTGCTCCTGCTCAGCATTGGCCGATAGTCGGATTCAAATATTGGGGAGCGAATCCTTCACAGGGTTGGAGAAAATATGGGTCATGGATGTTCCACTATTGAGGAACTTTGCCAAGGGGTGGAAATGCCTCAGGACAGAGGAAAAAAGAATCAGGAAATAGGAGAGGAGAGGAAAAGCGAAATATAAAGGGCATCACAATGGGCCATCTGGCCACCGAGTGGGAGTGGATCGCACAAGACTTATTTGGCCGCGAGTCTTCTTGTGTGAAGTTGAGTTGCGTTCTCAGCCACTCTGGGGTCGTTTTATTCGGCTGCGATTCTTCTTGTGTAAAGTTGAGTAGCGTCCTACCACGGTCACACCTATGGTAGTCGATTCGTCAGACTGTGTCATCTGTAACCATATTTCCGATATTTATCACAAAACTTTCCGATCAGCGTCCAATCTTTGGTCATTGATCATTTCCATTACCGCGTTGACATTTTCCGCTCCGGTGGCACCATGTAGTGGTTGTTGGCGGTCGCGAGTAACTCGCGCTTACAAGATCGTCACTACAGTATCGACGCCATAATTTACTCTGCAGTATCTATGCCATAATAATGTCGCCACGTAGTTTCTTTGACAGATGTCAATGGTTGGAGGGATCGACCTGTCGTAAGCATTTTTGGTTGGTATTTATTAGTGTTTTGACCCCTTTTTAGGTATTCTGAAGGAGGGCCGTCACACTAGGAAGTATCCTACTCTGCCTAAAGTTTAGTGCAGCTCGGCTATTATGTGGCTATGGTGTTTGTTCCAAGCTTCAGGTCCATATAATCGCCCGGATATTTTACCTGTTCTTGGAGAATAGTACAATCACAATTTTTTGCGGGCTAACCCCAAAATCTTTGTTACTGCACCATCTGATGACCCGCCCGGGAGCTGTTTCCATTAGCCCCTTCAGGTTGTCCATATGTTCACCAGAAATTTTGATGATTGTGTCGTCTGCGTGTCCTATTACGTCATAGCCCATCTCCGTGTTTCATCCACCACAATAGACAATAACAAGGGGGATAGTACCCCTCCTTGATATTCCCGCTATTAAAGTTTTACATATCCCTCCTAACTCCGTTTTTATGTCCCTGCATTTGAGCATGGGTTTTATTCAACTAACAGTAGTGAGATCTAATTCTTTCTGTTTTGACGCCCAATGCCCTCAAAGTGATGTTGTTGAATGCCTAGAAATGGAGAAAGTGCAATTTTTTTATCTTCCAAAGGTTTTTCGATCCCGGTCGTGAGGTCAATTAGCGTGTTATTTGTCGATATGATTGTTTATGAGACATAGTGGCTTTCGTGTAGAGGGTTGTTATTAAGGCTGCCAACTTTTAGGCAGAGATCCAGTACCTTTTCCATGCTCTTGAGAAAAAATGGTGAAAGACTAATTGGTCTATAAGGCTTAGGCATTTCGCTGGGTTTCCCCGCCTTTGGTATAAAGCCTTCATAAGTCTTCCTCCATGAAACTGGCATCCTGCATGGCTCGCCTTGAATATTTTCACTTCTTGGTTTTCTATATGACTCAGGTATTTTGGAATAATAATAGGCATAATTTCATCCCCACCTGGTGCCTTGTATGGTTGGAAGCTATTTATCGCCACCTTACCGTGTCCCTCCCTATTCTCTTATTAAAATCCTTTGGAAATCCACTTCGAAGGGTTTCAATCGCTTCACAAATGCTCTTTTATGACTTTTAAGTGAATTCTCGTAGGATCTCGTTCCAAACGCCTTTTTTCTTTGCTCTGCTGAACAATCGTCTCGTTTCTCTCCTAAATCTATTCAGCCTCTCATTGCAACAGGGCACTTTCCTATTGATTGTCGTTTGGTTCATGGTGCAGCTGGCCTCCAGAGGGTTGACTGGAAGACATGTGAGTTCTTCGGACGCTTTATTCAGGTTCTCGATGGTTGCGATGCGTTTGCCCTTTATGTCAGGGACCCCAGAACATAATTTCTGGACTATATTTTCAGAAACCCAACCCACTAGAAAGTCCAAGTTATTTGCATTGAAGTATGGAATAAGTAGGTTGACCTCTTTCGGAGAAACTGCCTTGTCCTCCCCTGGGAATCACGCCGAAGCGCAGATGAGTTGTTTTTCACGCGCCCCAACCTTCAAGTTCATAAGTAATGCTACGAGATCTCTTTTATCGAATTGTGTTACGAGGATAAACTTCACTTTGCTTCCTAGAATTATGGCTGCTCTCGGCCTTTCTCCATTGGCACGGTGTATAATTTTCCCCGTACTACTAGGCATGCCTCTCAAGCGTTCCTTCTACAAGGGATCCTTTGGTTCCCTTCTACAAGGCTTCCTTTGATCCAATATCGACTCTATCCTTCACCATTTCCGCTCCCAGGACGCTCATAGCCGCCTTGGCCCTATGAAGGTTTATATGGGCCAATTTGATTTCCCTTTCTTATTTTCTTCCCTTTTCTGTTTTATGTCGGACCTCCTGGATGAGCCTTTCTTTCTTTCCTGGAGGAAATGGCTGGGATGTCTTCTGGGTTTCCCTGTCAGTCTCCATAGCCTCTTCCATAGTTTCAGGCGCTTATTTCCCTCGCCCTTTTCACCAGAGGTTTCTTCCTTAAGTTCAGCTTCACTTCGCCAGTCATGAAACAGATGCGGGGGATGTTCCTTCTCGGGGTAGCCTTTGATGTTTAGTCGATCGAGAAGTTGAGTAAGACTGCCGTTCTTCCTTCCGTACTTCTCAACACCCTCCAACTCTCAGTATTGAAGTCATTTTGGTTATGGATGTATCCCAAAATGTCCGCATATGTATCCTGATAGCTACCTTTATATTAGCCAGTGGCAAACAACGGGTGTGGCAATTGCCTTTCTCCCAGTGTCGTCAAGTTTGCTCCTTTCCTTAAGATCAAGCCCCTTCAGCCAATCCTCCATGATCTTGTTTTTACAAGTCACAAGGAGCCAGTTTTGTGGTTGGCCTTAAGGAGCTCGGGTTTTAGGGCCAGCACCCTACCTTTACCGGAGGTGGTTCTTAGCCGAATGTCTGGCAAAGTATATTTGGAGTTGGGGGAGAAGACCATGACAAAATTAATTTTACATATCACTTATTAAAATTTTGATAATAATATGGTTGAAAATTTAAGTGATTCCCCCAATAGCGCGATATTTGTGTTTCATATAAAAAAGTAAAATTTTTCTTAGTAAAACATCGTTTTTCTTTAATTTCGCAGGAAATTTAATTTTTTCTAAGCTAAAAAATCGAAACGAACTTTTCAATGGGGTGCGTTCTTAGATTTAAAGGGTTGCGGCTCACGTAAAAAATTATATATGTTATTAAAAATAGTTCCGGTTCCAATGCACACCCAATGAATAAACACATAAGAAAATGAAAATCAACATCAAAAGTAAGGCAAATTGTGCAAACACGCTTAGTAAGCATTAGTTTTTACGGCTTTGTGTGGGTTATGTAGAAGAGTTGTTCGTTGCAGGAGAAATTGGGCGCGATTTTCAAATATGATATATATTTCAACATACATATATGTGTTTTGTACAAAATAATATACTTAATCATATGTTATAAAATTAATATAATTAAATTCTACTATTCTTTTCTACGACAGTAACAACAATATGTATTAGATTATATGGAATTTGTATTCAAAACTCGAATAACAACACCAAACCCATCTCTACGCTGTTGTATAGGTTTGGTTTTTTAATGTACAGTTTCTCCTTACCTTTTTAATAGCTAGTGCTTAAAAAAATATAATTATTTATTTATTAATTTTTATTTTTTTTTATTTTTTTTTATTTTTTTTTTTTAATACAATAGTAAGCCTACTAAATATTCTTACTATTAACCTAAGGATGTTCTAAGATTAAAAAGGAATACAGCCTAGGTGGCTGCCAAATGTAACTTGCTTCCTCAGAAGTAAGTACATTTGGGAATAAAACTTAAAAAAGAATTCTAAAAAAAGCCGAACTGGCTGTTGCCTTGGCCGGCGAGGGATTAAGCCCTAAAGTTGTTTAATGTGCGGATGTTCAAAAGAAGAGTTTTTTTTGTTTTTGGGTTTCGTTTAGTATTTATGAATCTAGTCTACTAATCTTGAGATGACGCAAGGAGTACTCTGTTTCTTCAGTTTTAAGCATTTGATTGTTTCACTTCATATGGACTTGAGATAACCCAGACTATTGAGCAAGTTGAAAATTTGGGAGTCCTCTCCTTGTTTGGGGTCCAGGAGGACCGTCAGCGAGGGAGGTTCCCCTTCTAAGTAGTTCCAGGTCTTTCTACAATGCTTGAGGATATGTAGTAAGGTAAGAGGGCCTCCACAGGTGTTACACTGTGGCTTTTCCGACTTATCGAACCAGTGCCCGTGGGTGAGTCTGGTGCAACCCAGTCTGATTCTGGTAAGTGTTCTCACTTGGAAGTTATTAAGGAAAGGATCTATGATAGGAGGATCTAAGGAAAACCAATGTCTCTTTAAAAAGGTATCTGTTTCATGCCATTTACTCCATCTTGTTGCCCGCTCTCCTCGCATAGCTTTCGCCCGACAGTAGCTTTCGCTTGGTGGGGTGGCTTTGTGCTCTCCACTACCTGGGGATTTAGCTAATTTATCTGCTTTCTCGTTTCCTACTATTCCAGAATGTCCTGGGACCCATCCCAGTCGGACTTTTCCTTTGTTCTTGATAAGGAAGTTTCTAATATGTAACGCTATGAACGAGGTATTCTTAATGTTAAATATGGCTTTAAGGGAACCTTGTGAGTCTGAAAGGATGGTACAATTGGAGTTGCTATTGGGAATTCGTTTGGTAGTTTCGAGAATGGCGTAGAGTTCTGCGACCGAGGCAGGCACATCTGAGTTCATGTCCATTTTGAAAAGTGAAGAATACTGACGTTGGCGGTAGATCACCGCTGCCACTGTTGTGGAGTTATCTGTAGATGAGGCATCCGTAAAGATGATGTCATCGTCCTCATGCTTTTCGAACCATTCGCTCAATTTTGCCCTAAGGATCTCCTGAGCTGTATCCTTTTTGCTGCACCCTGCGAAAATAGTTTCGTTGCAACTACTTAAGAGTTGGGTAGAGAAAATTTCGCAATTATACGAGTCATATGTTGTAGGGGAGGGCCCTCCTCTGTTTTTGTATATATCCCATGCTAGATAGAGTGATGAGGGTTTAGATGGTCTTGTTGTGATGTTCGTGAATGATTTAAAATCCTTAAAGTGTGGTCGGAAGGGGTTGACTATATTTTTGGAAGCTAAGTTAATGGCTCTACTAGCCCGTAGATTGTTAAAATCAAACCCGGCCTCTATTGACAGGGCTTCAATTTTCGTCGGGAGCATAGCTCCCAACATGAGACGTAGAGCTTTTCGGATTGTCCTTTCTAGTGGGGCTAACGTAGTTTTAGGGGCGTTGCCATATACTGAGATGGCATAACCACACGTTCCGTTGAGTAGCGTCCTTATCATGTGCCTTAACGAGTCACTTGGCACTCGAGAATTTCTTGCCGTAAGAACTTTAGATAAGTTAACTATATTTTCGACTTTTTTGCTGACCTCTTTGATATGATTGTTCCAATTAAGTGCCTTACTGAACGTAACACCGAGTATCTTGAGGTGCGGCGAAGGCTGTATTTTCAGTTTGCTCTTTGCCTCGGTTTCCATGCTGCATCTTTTTTTTCTGCAAATGTGAAGTAACTCTATACTCCTGTCTGGAATAATGGCACTCACCTCTCTACACCATCTCCCTATAGCATCTCGTGCAGCTGCCAACTTACTTAGAGTATCTTCTCCTTCAGTTGTTATAAGTATATTGTCTGCGTACAGGTAAATCCTGATGTGAGGTATCTTCTTGACTCGCATAACCAGTTCAGTCATATATATGTTGAAGAGCACTGGAGATAGTGGGCTACCTTGCGGTGCTCCGTTGTCAATTCTACCTGGTGCCGAATAATATCCATTGATTACTGTGGTGATTGTTCTGTATTTCATAAAGTTGGTTATAAGCTTAATCGATTCTGCATTGAAGCCCCATCTCTTCATTTGTCTTACTACATTGACTATGGAGAGCCTTTCGTACGCTTTTTGTAAGTCTAAGGAAAGTATCATGCCGTGTTTTTTAGACGATAGCCAACCTGCTGCTTCTTGTTCCAAATCAAGTAGCAGGGATTCAGTTCCTCTACCAGGTCTAAAGCCGTGTAGTTCCGTGGGCAATAGGTCCTCTATCATCCTTCCTAATCTGTCTGCCAAGATACCTTCCAGTATCTTTGACATGCAGGGCAGGAAGGAGATAGGTCTGAAGTCACGAATTTCTCGGGATTCTCCTGCATTCCTTTTAGGTATAGGAACAATGTTCGAATGTTTCCAGGCGTGTGGGTATGTTCCTTCCTTCAGGATTCTATTGTACAAGTTAAGAATCCTAGAAGTGAAGTCTATCCCGGCTTCCTTGATCATTTGATATGAAATTTGATCTCTCCCAGGAGTTCTCCCTTTGAGTTTATTCATTTTTGCGGTTAATTCCGTGTGACCGAGAGGGTATACTATATTTCTTCTGGAGTATGGGCTGGCCATGGTTTTGCCCCCTAGGATGTCCCTCTTTTCTTTAAGTGTTGTGATTGTGTAGGGTTCATCTTCAGAATACTGCATATAACTAGCATTGAAGGAGTTGGCTATTTCCTTTGGATCTGTTAAAAAGGTAGGTCCTTCCGTTTTCAACATAGCTATGTACGGTTCCGTTTTCATCCCTCTGCATGCCTTAAGCCTCGCCCAGGCTTGCCTCGCGTCACTTCTGCAGTCAAATCCTTGCGAGAAAGTCCTCCAGGAATTCCTTTTGGCTTCCTCTATCATGGTCTTGACCTCAGCGTTAGCCCGTTGCAAACGTTTGTAAGACGTGTTGTTAGGATGTCTTCTATGTATTTTTAAGATCTTATTTCTTTCTAGCATGGCTCTGTAGATTTCGTCAGTGAACCAGCACGGTTTTCTCCGGTTGATACCTTGAGTAACAGGTATGGCTGTCTCTGCCGCACCCTTGATAATCTTAGTAAGATTTGCTGCTTCGGCATTAATGTTATTTCTAGTTGGTCTCTACTTACAGAGATTGGAAGCAGTAGTTCGAAATAGATTCCAGTCTGCCCTGGATTCTGCAAATCTGGTTTTTTTCCTCAGGTGGGCTAACTTGATGTTGCTGGAGATAACTATGGGGAAATGGTCACTACCTTCTGTTGAAGGATGTACGCGCCATTCTAATGACTGGGCAAGACTAGAGGAAGTTATGGTTAAGTCTATGGCCGTGTATGTGCCCCTTGTGGAGATTAAGGTAGGCGATCCATCGTTTAATATTACCAGGTTCTCTCTCTCTAGCGTGTCCATGATGCACCGACCCCTTCTGTCTGTCATTGAGTTACCCCAGACCATCGAGTGTGCATTGAAGTCTCCTCCTATGCACTTTCTTCCTGACACCTGAGCAGTCATTTGGTCTAGATCCCTCTCTTGATAGAAGTGATCGTGCTCCACGTACACGTTGATAAATGAGGTACCAGGGTTGCCTAGTACTTCGATGGCGTTCGCTGTAATTCTTGAATTGAGATTTATCTCCTTGTGGGGTATGCTTCCCTTGATCATGGTAGTAACCCCTCCCTTTCCGCTGGTCTTGTTTTTATGGTAGATAACGTAACTACCATGTGATTTTGGAACATTCTCCCGGAATTTTGTTTCTTGTAGAAGTATGATGTCCGGGTTGTAAACGTACATGAGGTACCTAAGAGAAGCGATGTTGTTGTAGTAGCCCCTGATGTTCCATTGGAGTATGCTGAGGTTGCTATTGGTGAGAGACATGGTATTCATTGGAGAGGGAATCATTGGTGTACTGGAGTATTAGGAATTTATTAGGGCGGGATTGGGATTGTAGCATATGTTAGATAAGATCTGGAAGCTAGTCGGTCAACATCTCTGTGTCTGATTCTTTCATTGAGCTTGTACTACTACTGTTTTTGCTCTTGTTATTTTGTACTAGTTGAGCTAATTTACCAAAGATGGCTCTTACCGTGGGTAAACCTTGCTTTGTGTAAATCTCTATGAAAGTGCATTTGGGATTAGTTCGTATTACCTGGGTTATCTCTTCTAGACACAAGGCAAATGCTTCTTGAATGTCCTTGCAGTATTTGGAATGTTGTTCCGAGTTATCGCTGAAGTTACTTAGGTCTAAGGTTGGCGAGATTCTTGGTAGAGTACAATTTTTGAGGTAGTATGAAGTGTCATCCATCCTTTCCTCACAGAGTGTTAGTTCTAACCTACTGCTATTGAAGTGCTGCGGTTTAGCTACTTTGCTGGTGTTCTTCTTAGTGTTGTCTGCTGTAGTGCTTGTGGTGCGCGTAGTATTGTTTGTCTGGTTGTTTGCTTTTCTGCTAGTGATAGTCTTCTGTGTTTCCGTTTTGTCCCTTGACGATTCTGAAGTAATATTTGTTGGGTTTGATGTTATGTCTTTGCAGACGTCTGTTGTTTTCTTCTGCGATGTAATTTGCGTGCCGTTAGAAGTTGAAGGTGTGTTGGAGGAAGTGTCTATTGTAATCGTCTCTACTGGTTCGCCTGAAGGTGAGGCTGGTCTGTTGGACGATTTAAGCCTTTCAGCTACCGACATGTTCTTTGTTCTCATGAAGTTGGCTATATCTCCGTATCGATCAAAGAATAGTGTCTTGGCTTCAAATTTGGTTAAGCCTTCTTGCGCAATTATTGCCTCGATTTCTTTGGCCATGATCCATCTGGAGCAGGCCGCATCTGCCGAGCCATGGTCGTTGGAGCCGCAGTTTACGCAATATGAACCGTCACAAGAGTGTCCCTCTGTTCTAGTCTTTCCACACTGGCCGCAAGTATCTACACCCGTCGGGCAGAATTTGGAGGTGTGTCCTAATTTTTGACATGTTCTACACCTTTTGGGACTAGGAATGTAAACTCTTACGTCCACCTTCCTGAATCCCACCGTGACCTTCTTTGGAGGCTCTAGTTGGTCGAAGGTTATGATAATAAGACCGAATGGTTTTGGTGATGCATTTGCCAGCGATTGTTCATTGTTGTTGTTCCTAGGTACTCTTTTTGGCGAGTAAACTTCCTTCACCGGATGAAATAACGCTAGTCCCTCCTTTATCTCATCATCCGACATGTTAATTAGATCAGGACAGAAGATGACTCCTTTACTGCAATTCAACGTTTCGTGCCTTCTAACTTCTACTTTGTAGTCGCCTAATTTGTCAGTATTTAACAACTTCTCTGCTGCCAGTATGTCTTTCGCTTTTATGACTAAATCTCCTTCTCGGTTAAAAGATGCCCTCGTCCAATTCTTAGTAATTTTTCCTATAAAAAATTCAAGTTTAAATCTGTTGAGGTTGATCATCTTTTTCCCTTCCATTTTCGAGGTGATCCTGAGATACATTTCCGAACACAAAGGAGTTTTAATTTTTAATCCTGGGAAAGCATTTTCATCATTTATATTAAACGTTGTCCCTCTCGCCATTTTTCTTTTAGGACCGGAGCCTTCCCCTTGTGGGGCTCCGCCAGGGGATTTGCTCCCCATCACCTCTGCAGATCAACAATATATATTAACTATCGAGGTTGTTCACTCACACTCCACACGTTCGAATGAAAGTCTACTAGATGATAATCACCCTATTTGTTGTTTAACAGCTGATCGATCGAACGATAAGCACCACGTGGAACGCTGCACTTGATGTTTTCAATTGATATATCACAATGAACAGCTACTTAAAACTTATAAACTCCAATATCAGATGAACACCGGATAACTTTCTAAAGATTACTTTATTTAATTTGCTATAAGATCTACTATATTTAATTAGATTGACCAAAATTGATGAATTCTATTACGACGTCTACTACTTGATTAGCTGTCACCGGGTGACTGTATAATTATTTATTGGCGAGACTTATGACCATTTTAAATATTTATAAATACTTTCAGTGATGTATAGATTTTTATAATTTATAAATTTCTGGAATGCATAACTGTTCCGTTGAACACAATAAAACATCGCACCTTCATTGAACAATTAATAATGTAATGATTTCCTTCATCATAAGTGAAGCCTTTAAGGGAAATTTCTAAACAAGAAAACCATGTTATGAATTTATAAGGCTTCCCAAAATCATCAAGAATGTACTTCTACATATTATGTACTGTTCCTCCATTCCTCTTTCATATGACAGCAGTGCATGAGAAAATAATATTTCATTGATAGTCCTAATAAAATTTAGCAACACCTTTAGTGACTACTTCTCGTCTCAGACTAGGGCTTCAGTGTCCAAGCAACTAGCAGCTTTTATAGAAATAATGATGCTATTTTTATGAGTGAGCTACATTAAGACAACTGGAAGCAAACATGCATAATGCGTATGGGCTTAGATGAGGAGTATTCATAGAAGGTATTTCTTAATTTTATATGGACTCATCGGTTTCATTACGTATAGTTTTAAACAATGATTTTTATAAAAACACAATTAATTAACACAAGAAATTAACATATTGTTACAATGTTACGCCGGTGGGCTGCACGTTCACAGCACCACGACGATTGCGTGAAGTAGGGTGAGGAGTAACGCTACAAGCGGAAGGGCCGGGAACCAGGACGGACATCGGCAACCAGAAGCCGGAAACCTTAAGGAAGGCCATCGGCTGGGAATTTCAGGTGAGACCTCAACGAACCCTCATCAGTGCTCCGAAGATTGAGGTCTCTGGAGCAGATCCCACCGACCCAATTTCAATTTCAATTCCAATTTAAGACATATTTTACATTTTTGTTTCCTTATTGACTACTTACTTGTGTTTAGTGCTTAATGCTAACTCTTAGCCTAGAGTTATTTCTAAGAACATACTTAGTTTTCTTTAGTGTTACATCAGTTTCTTAACGGCTATTTAGTACTAAAATTATATCTAGGGAAAAGGGGAAACCTAGTATACGTAGATTTCTAGTTTTAATAAAAATACCTACTTATCCTACCTAGCCTACAGGATCTAACGTTGTATCATTTAGATACTTTAATATTTTAACAAGCTTAGTTTTCTTTTTTTGAATTTTGTTTCTTAATGTTAAAGTAGGAGATTCAGGGATGTTTTTGTTTTTTTCTATCGCACTCTTCGTTATTTTTTTTTTTTTTTTCGAAACAATGTGCCAGGGTGCACAGCTCAGGGACACTGAGTTTTCACCATTGTATCCCTATCCCCCCGGCTTTTACTCAGAGGTGTACGCGATCCCCAGTGCCTTGCAGAACGCAAGCAGGTTGTTCACGTTCACCTCTTTGAATAGCTCTGAATCGAGGATGTCTCTGCCCAACCATTCTTGACGACAGTTCATCAGGATCGGACATTTGCAGAGGAAGTGTCTAGGTGTTTCTTCCTCCTCACCACACCATCTGCACAGGTTGTCATGGCCCTTTGTCTTTGTACACCTTCCAGCCTTCTGGGTTATTTCTCTTCTTAGCCCGATTGAAAGCACTCCGAACTTTCACCCTGAGCCCCTCCAGTGTCCTATTCCACCAGGGTGCATTGTTGGGTTTGGTTCCGAGTTTCAGTGGACAGTTTTCTTCGTAGGCTCTGATCATGGCTATTTGTAGCTGCTCAAGAGTCCAGTCTAGGCCATGTTCAGAGCAATACTTTCCCTTGAAGTGGATCAAGCATTCCGCAAGATCACTCCTATACGCTCCCCAATTCGTGTCCTTGGGTATCCTCCTAGGTTCCATCCTCGGTTCCTTGAATTCTATCCCGAAGATTATAGTCCTGTGATCAGACATGGATGGTTCGCTGTCCACTCTCCACCGTTTTATGTTATCTCTCATGCCCATAGTGACTAGGGTAAGATCTAGAACCTCCCTTCTACTAGCTGTAATGAAGGTTGGTTCGTTCCCCCTGTTCGCTATGTCCAAACGTGTACCTGTGATGTACTCCAGCAACGCAGCGCCCCTCTCATTTATATCGGTACTGCCCCATGCCTCGTGATGTGCATTGGCGTCACAGCCCAATATCAGGTCCGTGTTGCTGCGTTTGCTGTATTCAATCACTCTCTTCACCTCCACTGTAGGTGCTTCCTCGTTGTGGGGTAGATAGGCTGATGAGATAATCACAGCTCTCATACGCCCTTCATTGTCCTCAACTTCCATCTTAATGGTTGTACAGTCTCTAGAGCTTAGTTCCTGCAACAACAGTCCACTAATTCCATTGACGTAGATGCACGCCCGTGCATCTCCCTCACTCGATCCTACGAATAGTTGCCCGCTCACACCTAATCCCCTAATACGACCCTTGTGTAACCAAGGTTCTTGAATTAGTGCTACGTGTGTATGCATCCTTGCCAGTCGCCTTGCTAGAATGGCAGAGGCGCTTTTGCAATGATGCAAGTTAATCTGGGAGAAAAGCATCAGCGAGGGAGCCATTTTTAGTGCTCACCCGCGTTCTGCGTGTTCCCGCCAGCCTTCACCTCAGCCTTGGCGGTACCCCGATCAAGCAGCTTAAAAACTGTTTGACCGACGCCCACTTTCAGCTTACAGTTTAGGCTCTTGAGTGTAGCGACCGATGGTTCATCTAGGCCAAGAATTAGACACCCTTCAGGTGTTTCATTCAAAACAGCCCATTTGGTCGTATCCACCCCCTTGATCTCAATGCGGCCCAACTTCAAGAAGTCCGCAGCTTTCTCTACTCCCGTCGGAAGATGCACCACCACCTTCCTGGTCCTCATCTCCTCCGGTGGTACCACCCGAACTGCTTGGTCCCCTTGCCCAAGCTTCAGGTTCCCCGCCTTACCTTCCAGCCATTCCCCGGACTCTTTATCCTCACAGATAAAGACAACGGTGCCTTTTCTGGGGAAGGATTCCAGAAATCGGGGGCAAAAGCCCCCTCCTCGATCGCAATGACCTCGTCCACGACGGCCTTTTTGATCGCCTTGCAAACCGCGGTCGGCATTTCCCCTCCCAAGTATTCCCCACAAGTGAGGAATACCCTCGGCGCGTTGGAAGCCACCGCCGCGTAACTCGCATCCAATTTCGGTCTTTTCAGCAGTTTAGTGTCCTGCTTACTGACCGCCTGCTCTGGGCTTGCGGAAGCCTTCCTCTTCCCGGCCTGACTTCCTTGAGCAGAGGTTGAGAGGGTGATGTCGGTTCTAGCCCCTCTCTCGTCCCTCTGCCTCTGCTTTCTGGCTTCGCCAAACTTGGGAAGCGGTCTGCCTTCCTCAAGCGCTTTTTCCTTAAGGAGTTTCCTCCTTTGTGCCCCGCTCATGCCCCGGTGCGAGACCGGTGCATTGTTCGTTTGCATGGGTTCTAGCCCCTGATTGCTGGCGTTAGAGGTCCCAGGGATCGGTTCAGAACCCGACATTCCTGGTGCCTTCGTTGCTTGTGCCGAAGAGGTCCCCTGGGTCGGTTCAGAGCCCGAAATTCCTAGTACCTCCGTTGTTTGCGTGTGTTTTGTTTTGTTTAATGCCTCATTCATGTTTGGTCCCACGAGTAGTGCGGATAAAAAGGTCCACTCGCCATCGGCCGCAACTAGCGAGTAAGGGTAGGCTACGACGGGATTTAGCCTGGTGTCCCAAAGGGAACCGTTAATAACTCAGCACCCCCTGTGCCCCGCATCTTTCAGCACGCTACCTTCGATTGGGCCGACCACTTCTTAGTTCCATGAGATTTGGCTGCTCTCGTGTAAGGGAGAGCTCGTTTATAGAGATCCCTACACTCGCGAGACAGCCCCCATGGGTAAGCTTCCACACCAACGACAAGGTCATGTAGTCCCTAGTGGAAGACTCTTCGTTTTTGATATAGTGTGATTTTTCAATAATTAAATTTTAGTTATATTGTATAATTTTCTGTTGCTGATAAGTTTGTAGTTACGTAATTGGGATTCGTTCGTAATAAGTCTTATTATTTTTCCAGTGATTCTTTAGTTTTTTCGTTAAGTAATTTGTAGCATGAAGGGGTTGCGTATATAAGGAGATATCTAGTATAGGATTTATATAGGATTGTTTTCATTTTAATTGGAAGGTGTTTGGACTTTAGGTACGGGTATATTTTGAGGAATGCGAATAGGGCTTTGCATTTAATGTCGTTTGTATGTTTTTGGAAGCCAAATCTATTTGTGTAAGTGAGTCCCACGTATTTGGCCTGCTTTGTTTCTGGTATGGTAACATTATTGTATTTTATGTCAATGTTCGTCTTGTTACGTTTGTATGTGGGTCTGTTGGATATAATTATTAGAACCTGAGATTTGGAAATGTTTATTTTCATTTTCCATGCTCTATGGTAATTGTATAATTCGTCAAGGTATTTTTGGATATTCATTGTGACCGTTTTTTTTCAATACCCTGTGGCAATAATTGAAGTGTCGTCGGCAAAGATTGATAGATCTGTTTTTTCATCTTTAGGAATGTCGCTGGTATAAATAGAGAATAATGTGGCAGACAGTTTTCCTCCTTGAGGTACTCCTGCCTTCATTTCTTTAACTTTGGATTTATGTGTCGTGCTTGTTACGATGAATTTTATGTTTTTCAAGTATGCGTCAATTAGTTGTATTACGTCTGGATTAAATTTTTGTTGTTGCAGTTTGTAGATCAGTCCGTTGTGCTATACCTTATCAAATGCTTTTTCTTGATCCAGAAAAATAATGTATGTAAGTATGTATGTAAGCCCCATCCCAGTCGGACTTTTCCTTTGTTCTTGATAAGGAAGTTTCTAATATGTAACGCTATGAACGAGGTATTCTTGATGTTAAATATGGCTTTAAGGGAACCTTGTGAGTCTGTAAGGATGGTACAATTGGAGTTGCTATTGGGAATTCGTTTGGTAGTTTCGAGAATGGCGTAGAGTTCTGCGACCGAGGCAGGCACATCTGAGTTCATGTCCATTTTGAAAAGTGAAGAATACTGACGTTGGCGGTAGATCACCGCTGCCACTGTTGTGGAGTTATCTGTAGATGAGGCATCCGTAAAGATGATGTCATCGTCCTCATGCTTTTCGAACCATTCGCTCAATTTTGCCCTAAGGATCTCCTGAGCTGTATCCTTTTTGCTGCACCCTGCGAAAATAGTTTCGTTGCAACTACTTAAGAGTTGGGTAGAGAAAATTTCGCAATTATACGAGTCATATGTTGTAGGGGAGGGCCCTCCTCTGTTTTTGTATATATCCCATGCTAGATAGAGTGATGAGGGTTTAGATGGTCTTGTTGTGATGTTCGTGAATGATTTAAAATCCTTAAAGTGTGGTCGGAAGGGGTTGACTATATTTTTGGAAGCTAAGTTAATGGCTCTACTAGCCCGTAGATTGTTAAAATCAAACCCGGCCTCTATTGACAGGGCTTCAATTTTCGTCGGGCGCATAGCTCCCAACATGAGACGTAGAGCTTTTCGGATTGTCCTTTCTAGTGGGGCTAACGTAGTTTTAGGGGCGTTGCCATATACTGAGATGGCATAACCACACGTTCCGTTGAGTAGCGTCCTTATCATGTGCCTTAACGAGTCACTTGGCACTCGAGAATTTCTTGCCGTAAGAACTTTAGATAAGTTAACTATATTTTCGACTTTTTTGCTGACCTCTTTGATATGATTGTTCCAATTAAGTGCCTTACTGAACGTAACACCGAGTATCTTGAGGTGCGGCGAAGGCTGTATTTTCAGTTTGCTCTTTGCCTCGGTTTCCATGCTGCATCTTTTTTTTCTGCAAATGTGAAGTAACTCTATACTCCTGTCTGGAATAATGGCACTCACCTCTCTACACCATCTCCCTATAGCATCTCGTGCAGCTGCCAACTTACTTAGAGTATCTTCTCCTTCAGTTGTTATAAGTATATTGTCTGCGTACAGGTAAATCCTGATGTGAGGTATCTTCTTGACTCGCATAACCAGTTCAGTCATATATATGTTGAAGAGCACTGGAGATAGTGGGCTACCTTGCGGTGCTCCGTTGTCAATTCTACCTGGTGCCGAATAATATCCATTGATTACTGTGGTGATTGTTCTGTATTTCATAAAGTTGGTTATAAGCTTAATCGATTCTGCATTGAAGCCCCATCTCTTCATTTGTCTTACTACATTGACTATGGAGAGCCTTTCGTACGCTTTTTGTAAGTCTAAGGAAAGTATCATGCCGTGTTTTTTAGACGATAGCCAACCTGCTGCTTCTTGTTCCAAATCAAGTAGCAGGGATTCAGTTCCTCTACCAGGTCTAAAGCCGTGTAGTTCCGTGGGCAATAGGTCCTCTATCATCCTTCCTAATCTGTCTGCCAAGATACCTTCCAGTATCTTTGACATGCAGGGCAGGAAGGAGATAGGTCTGAAGTCACGAATTTCTCGGGATTCTCCTGCATTCTTTTTAGGTATAGGAACAATGTTCGAATGTTTCCAGGCGTGTGGGTATGTTCCTTCCTTCAGGATTCTATTGTACAAGTTAAGAATCCTAGAAGTGAAGTCTATCCCGGCTTCCTTGATCATTTGATATGAAATTTGATCTCTCCCAGGAGTTCTCCCTTTGAGTTTATTCATTTTTGCGGTTAATTCCGTGTGACCGAGAGGGTATACTATATTTCTTCTGGAGTATGGGCTGGCCATGGTTTTGCCCCCTAGGATGTCCCTCTTTTCTTTAAGTGTTGTGATTGTGTAGGGTTCATCTTCAGAATACTGCATATAACTAGCATTGAAGGAGTTGGCTATTTCCTTTGGATCTGTTAAAAAGGTAGGTCCTTCCGTTTTCAACATAGCTATGTACGGTTCCGTTTTCATCCCTCTGCATGCCTTAAGCCTCGCCCAGGCTTGCCTCGCGTCACTTCTGCAGTCAAATCCTTGCGAGAAAGTCCTCCAGGAATTCCTTTTGGCTTCCTCTATCATGGTCTTGACCTCAGCGTTAGCCCGTTGCAAACGTTTGTAAGACGTGTTGTTAGGATGTCTTCTATGTATTTTTAAGATCTTATTTCTTTCTAGCATGGCTCTGTAGATTTCGTCAGTGAACCAGCACGGTTTTCTCCGGTTGATACCTTGAGTAACAGGTATGGCTGTCTCTGCCGCACCCTTGATAATCTTAGTAAGATTTGCTGCTTCGGCATTAATGTTATTTCTAGTTGGTCTCCACTTACAGAGATTGGAAGCAGTAGTTCGAAATAGATTCCAGTCTGCCCTGGATTCTGCAAATCTGGTTTTTTTCCTCAGGTGGGCTAACTTGATGTTGCTGGAGATAACTATGGGGAAATGGTCACTACCTTCTGTTGAAGGATGTACGCGCCATTCTAATGACTGGGCAAGACTAGAGGAAGTTATGGTTAAGTCTATGGCCGTGTATGTGCCCCTTGTGGAGATTAAGGTAGGCGATCCATCGTTTAATATTACCAGGTTCTCTCTCTCTAGCGTGTCCATGATGCACCGACCCCTTCTGTCTGTCATTAAGTTACCCCAGACCATCGAGTGTGCATTGAAGTCTCCTCCTATGCACTTTCTTCCTGACACCTGAGCAGTCATTTGGTCTAGATCCCTCTCTTGATAGAAGTGATCGTGCTCCACGTACACGTTGATAAATGAGGTACCAGGGTTGCCTAGTACTTCGATGGCGTTCGCTGTAATTCTTGAATTGAGATTTATCTCCTTGTGGGGTATGCTTCCCTTGATCATGGTAGTAACCCCTCCCTTTCCGCTGGTCTTGTTTTTATGGTAGATAACGTAACTACCATGTGATTTTGGAACATTCTCCCGGAATTTTGTTTCTTGTAGAAGTATGATGTCCGGGTTGTAAACGTACATGAGGTACCTAAGAGAAGCGATGTTGTTGTAGTAGCCCCTGATGTTCCATTGGAGTATGCTGAGGTTGCTATTGGTGAGAGACATGGTATTCATTGGAGAGGGAATCATTGGTGTACTGGAGTATTAGGAATTTATTAGGGCGGGATTGGGATTGTAGCATATGTTAGATAAGATCTGGAAGCTAGTCGGTCAACATCTCTGTGTCTGATTCTTTCATTGAGCTTGTACTACTACTGTTTTTGCTCTTTTTATTTTGTACTAGTTGAGCTAATTTACCAAAGATGGCTCTTACCGTGGGTAAACCTTGCTTTGTGTAAATCTCTATGAAAGTGCATTTGGGATTAGTTCGTATTACCTGGGTTATCTCTTCTAGACACAAGGCAAATGCTTCTTGAATGTCCTTGCAGTATTTGGAATGTTGTTCCGAGTTATCGCTGAAGTTACTTAGGTCTAAGGTTGGCGAGATTCCCGGTAGAGTACAATTTTTGAGGTAGTATGAAGTGTCATCCATCCTTTCCTCACAGAGTGTTAGTTCTAACCTACTGCTATTGAAGTGCTGCGGTTTAGCTACTTTGCTGGTGTTCTTCTTAGTGTTGTCTGCTGTAGTGCTTGTGGTGCGCGTAGTATTGTTTGTCTGGTTGTTTGCTTTTCTGCTAGTGATAGTCTTCTGTGTTTCCGTTTTGTCCCTTGACGATTCTGAAGTAATATTTGTTGGGTTTGATGTTATGTCTTTGCAGACGTCTGTTGTTTTCTTCTGCGATGTAATTTGCGTGCCGTTAGAAGTTGAAGGTGTGTTGGAGGAAGTGTCTATTGTAATCGTCTCTACTGGTTCGCCTGAAGGTGAGGCTGGTCTGTTGGACGATTTAAGCCTTTCAGCTACCGACATGTTCTTTGTTCTCATGAAGTTGGCTATATCTCCGTATCGATCAAAGAATAGTGTCTTGGCTTCAAATTTGGTTAAGCCTTCTTGCGCAATTATTGCCTCGATTTCTTTGGCCATGATCCATCTGGAGCAGGCCGCATCTGCCGAGCCATGGTCGTTGGAGCCGCAGTTTACGCAATATGAACCGTCACAAGAGTGTCCCTCTGTTCTAGTCTTTCCACACTGGCCGCAAGTATCTACACCCGTCGGGCAGAATTTGGAGGTGTGTCCTAATTTTTGACATGTTCTACACCTTTTGGGACTAGGAATGTAAACTCTTACGTCCACCTTCCTGAATCCCACCGTGACCTTCTTTGGAGGCTCTAGTTGGTCGAAGGTTATGATAATAAGACCGAATGGTTTTGGTGATGCATTTGCCAGCGATTGTTCATTGTTGTTGTTCCTAGGTACTCTTTTTGGCGAGTAAACTTCCTTCACCGGATGAAATAACGCTAGTCCCTCCTTTATCTCATCATCCGACATGTTAATTAGATCAGGACAGAAGATGACTCCTTTACTGCAATTCAACGTTTCGTGCCTTCTAACTTCTACTTTGTAGTCGCCTAATTTGTCAGTATTTAACAACTTCTCTGCTGCCAGTATGTCTTTCGCTTTTATGACTAAATCTCCTTCTCGGTTAAAAGATGCCCTCGTCCAATTCTTAGTAATTTTTCCTATAAAAAATTCAAGTTTAAATCTGTTGAGGTTGATCATCTTTTTCCCTTCCATTTTCGAGGTGATCCTGAGATACATTTCCGAACACAAAGGAGTTTTAATTTTTAATCCTGGGAAAGCATTTTCATCATTTATATTAAACGTTGTCCCTCTCGCCATTTTTCTTTTAGGACCGGAGCCTTCCCCTTGTGGGGCTCCGCCAGGGGATTTGCTCCCCATCACCTCTGCAGATCAACAATATATATTAACTATCGAGGTTGTTCACTCACACTCCACACGTTCGAATGAAAGTCTACTAGATGATAATCACCCTATTTGTTGTTTAACAGCTGATCGATCGAACGATAAGCACCACGTGGAACGCTGCACTTGATGTTTTCAATTGATATTTCACAATGAACAGCTACTTAAAACTTATAAACTCCAATATCAGATGAACACCGGATAACTTTCTAAAGATTACTTTATTTAATTTGCTATAAGATCTACTATATTTAATTAGATTGACCAAAATTGATGAATTCTATTACGACGTCTACTACTTGATTAGCTGTCACCGGGTGACTGTATAATTATTTATTGGCGAGACTTATGACCATTTTAAATATTTATAAATACTTTCAGTGATGTATAGATTTTTATAATTTATAAATTTCTGGAATGCATAACTGTTCCGTTGAACACAATAAAACATCGCACCTTCATTGAACAATTAATAATGTAATGATTTCCTTCATCATAAGTGAAGCCTTTAAGGGAAATTTCTAAACAAGAAAACCATGTTATGAATTTATAAGGCTTCCCAAAATCATCAAGAATGTACTTCTACATATTATGTACTGTTCCTCCATTCCTCTTTCATATGACAGCAGTGCATGAGAAAATAATATTTCATTGATAGTCCTAATAAAATTTAGCAACACCTTTAGTGACTACTTCTCGTCTCAGACTAGGGCTTCAGTGTCCAAGCAACTAGCAGCTTTTATAGAAATAATGATGCTATTTTTATGAGTGAGCTACATTAAGACAACTGGAAGCAAACATGCATAATGCGTATGGGCTTAGATGAGGAGTATTCATAGAAGGTATTTCTTAATTTTATATGGACTCATCGGTTTCATTACGTATAGTTTTAAACAATGATTTTTATAAAAACACAATTAATTAACACAAGAAATTAACATATTGTTACAATGTTACGCCGGTGGGCTGCACGTTCACAGCACCACGACGATTGCGTGAAGTAGGGTGAGGAGTAACGCTACAAGCGGAAGGGCCGGGAACCAGGACGGACATCGGCAACCAGAAGCCGGAAACCTTAAGGAAGGCCATCGGCTGGGAATTTCAGGTGAGACCTCAACGAACCCTCATCAGTGCTCCGAAGATTGAGGTCTCTGGAGCAGATCCCACCGACCCAATTTCAATTTCAATTCCAATTTAAGACATATTTTACATTTTTGTTTCCTCATTGACTACTTACTTGTGTTTAGTGCTTAATGCTAACTCTTAGCCTAGAGTTATTTCTAAGAACATACTTAGTTTTCTTTAGTGTTACATCAGTTTCTTAACGGCTATTTAGTACTAAAATTATATCTAGGGAAAAGGGGAAACCTAGTATACGTAGATTTCTAGTTTTAATAAAAATACCTACTTATCCTACCTAGCCTACAGGATCTAACGTTGTATCATTTAGATACTTTAATATTTTAACAAGCTTAGTTTTCTTTTTTTGAATTTTGTTTCTAAATGTTAAAGTAGGAGATTCAGGGATGTTTTTGTTTTTTTCTATCGCACTCTTCGTTATTTTTTTTTTTTTTTTTTTTGAAACAATGTGCCAGGGTGCACAGCTCAGGGACACTGAGTTTTCACCATTGTATCCCTATCCCCCCGGCTTTTACTCAGAGGTGTACGCGATCCCCAGTGCCTTGCAGAACGCAAGCAGGTTGTTCACGTTCACCTCTTTGAATAGCTCTGAATCGAGGATGTCTCTGCCCAACCATTCTTGACGACAGTTCATCAGGATCGGACATTTGCAGAGGAAGTGTCTAGGTGTTTCTTCCTCCTCACCACACCATCTGCACAGGTTGTCATGGCCCTTTGTCTTTGTACACCTTCCAGCCTTCTGGGTTATTTCTCTTCTTAGCCCGATTGAAAGCACTCCGAACTTTCACCCTGAGCCCCTCCAGTGTCCTATTCCACCAGGGTGCATTGTTGGGTTTGGTTCCGAGTTTCAGTGGACAGTTTTCTTCGTAGGCTCTGATCATGGCTATTTGTAGCTGCTCAAGAGTCCAGTCTAGGCCATGTTCAGAGCAATACTTTCCCTTGAAGTGGATCAAGCATTCCGCAAGATCACTCCTATACGCTCCCCAATTCGTGTCCTTGGGTATCCTCCTAGGTTCCATCCTCGGTTCCTTGAATTCTATCCCGAAGATTATAGTCCTGTGATCAGACATGGATGGTTCGCTGTCCACTCTCCACCGTTTTATGTTATCTCTCATGCCCATAGTGACTAGGGTAAGATCTAGAACCTCCCTTCTACTAGCTGTAATGAAGGTTGGTTCGTTCCCCCTGTTCGCTATGTCCAAACGTGTACCTGTGATGTACTCCAGCAACGCAGCGCCCCTCTCATTTATATCGGTACTGCCCCATGCCTCGTGATGTGCATTGGCGTCACAGCCCAATATCAGGTCCGTGTTGCTGCGTTTGCTGTATTCAATCACTCTCTTCACCTCCACTGTAGGTGCTTCCTCGTTGTGGGGTAGATAGGCTGATGAGATAATCACAGCTCTCATACGCCCTTCATTGTCCTCAACTTCCATCTTAATGGTTGTACAGTCTCTAGAGCTTAGTTCCTGCAACAACAGTCCACTAATTCCATTGACGTAGATGCACGCCCGTGCATCTCCCTCACTCGATCCTACGAATAGTTGCCCGCTCACACCTAATCCCCTAATACGACCCTTGTGTAACCAAGGTTCTTGAATTAGTGCTACGTGTGTATGCATCCTTGCCAGTCGCCTTGCTAGAATGGCAGAGGCGCTTTTGCAATGATGCAAGTTAATCTGGGAGAAAAGCATCAGCGAGGGAGCCACTTTTAGTGCTCACCCGCGTTCTGCGTGTTCCCGCCAGCCTTCACCTCAGCCTTGGCGGTACCCCGATCAAGCAGCTTAAAAACTGTTTGACCGACGCCCACTTTCAGCTTACAGTTTAGGCTCTTGAGTGTAGCGACCGATGGTTCATCTAGGCCAAGAATTAGACACCCTTCAGGTGTTTCATTCAAAACAGCCCATTTGGTCGTATCCACCCCCTTGATCTCAATGCGGCCCAACTTCAAGAAGTCCGCAGCTTTCTCTACTCCCGTCGGAAGATGCACCACCACCTTCCTGGTCCTCATCTCCTCCGGTGGTACCACCCGAACTGCTTGGTCCCCTTGCCCAAGCTTCAGGTTCCCCGCCTTACCTTCCAGCCATTCCCCGGACTCTTTATCCTCACAGATAAAGACAACGGTGCCTTTTCTGGGGAAGGATTCCAGAAATCGGGGGCAAAAGCCCCCTCCTCGATCGCAATGACCTCGTCCACGACGGCCTTTTTGATCGCCTTGCAAACCGCGGTCGGCATTTCCCCTCCCAAGTATTCCCCACAAGTGAGGAATACCCTCGGCGCGTTGGAAGCCACCGCCGCGTAACTCGCATCCAATTTCGGTCTTTTCAGCAGTTTAGTGTCCTGCTTACTGACCGCCTGCTCTGGGCTTGCGGAAGCCTTCCTCTTCCCGGCCTGACTTCCTTGAGCAGAGGTTGAGAGGGTGATGTCGGTTCTAGCCCCTCTCTCGTCCCTCTGCCTCTGCTTTCTGGCTTCGCCAAACTTGGGAAGCGGTCTGCCTTCCTCAAGCGCTTTTTCCTTAAGGAGTTTCCTCCTTTGTGCCCCGCTCATGCCCCGGTGCGAGACCGGTGCATTGTTCGTTTGCATGGGTTCTAGCCCCTGATTGCTGGCGTTAGAGGTCCCAGGGATCGGTTCAGAACCCGACATTCCTGGTGCCTTCGTTGCTTGTGCCGAAGAGGTCCCCTGGGTCGGTTCAGAGCCCGAAATTCCTAGTACCTCCGTTGTTTGCGTGTGTTTTGTTTTGTTTAATGCCTCATTCATGTTTGGTCCCACGAGTAGTGCGGATAAAAAGGTCCACTCGCCATCGGCCGCAACTAGCGAGTAAGGGTAGGCTACGACGGGATTTAGCCTGGTGTCCCAAAGGGAACCGTTAATAACTCAGCACCCCCTGTGCCCCGCATCTTTCAGCACGCTACCTTCGATTGGGCCGACCACTTCTTAGTTCCATGAGATTTGGCTGCTCTCGTGTAAGGGAGAGCTCGTTTATAGAGATCCCTACACTCGCGAGACAGCCCCCATGGGTAAGCTTCCACACCAACGACAAGGTCATGTAGTCCCTAGTGGAAGACTCTTCGTTATTGATATAGTGTGATTTTTCAATAATTAAATTTTAGTTATATTGTATAATTTTCTGTTGCTGATAAGTTTGTAGTTACGTAATTGGGATTCGTTCGTAATAAGTCTTATTATTTTTCCAGTGATTCTTTAGTTTTTTCGTTAAGTAATTTGTAGCATGAAGGGGTTGCGTATATAAGGAGATATCTAGTATAGGATTTATATAGGATTGTTTTCATTTTAATTGGAAGGTGTTTGGACTTTAGGTACGGGTATATTTTGAGGAATGCGAATAGGGCTTTGCATTTAATGTCGTTTGTATGTTTTTGGAAGCCAAATCTATTTGTGTAAGTGAGTCCCACGTATTTGGCCTGCTTTGTTTCTGGTATGGTAACATTATTGTATTTTATGTCAATGTTCGTCTTGTTACGTTTGTATGTGGGTCTGTTGGATATAATTATTAGAACCTGAGATTTGGAAATGTTTATTTTCATTTTCCATGCTCTATGGTAATTGTATAATTCGTCAAGGTATTTTTGGATATTCATTGTGACCGTTTTTTTTCAATACCCTGTGGCAATAATTGAAGTGTCGTCGGCAAAGATTGATAGATCTGTTTTTTCATCTTTAGGAATGTCGCTGGTATAAATAGAGAATAATGTGGCAGACAGTTTTCCTCCTTGAGGTACTCCTGCCTTCATTTCTTTAACTTTGGATTTATGTGTCGTGCTTGTTACGATGAATTTTATGTTTTTCAAGTATGCGTCAATTATTTGTATTACGTCTGGATTAAATTTTTGTTGTTGCAGTTTGTAGATCAGTCCGTTGTGCTATACCTTATCAAATGCTTTTTCTTGATCCAGAAAAATAATGTATGTAAGTTAGTTTTGATCGGTTTTTGGCATCAATGATAGATTTGTCTACTCGTATGAGTGCGTCTGTGGACGAGTGGTGTTTTCGAAAGCCGAATTGGAAATTTGGGATAAGGTTGTTTTTAGTTACATGTTCGTTTATAAGATTAATGATAAGTTGTTCCATTATTTTGCAAAGGCTCGATAGAAGACTTATCGGCCTGTAGCTGGAGGGATTTTAGGGACTTTTACACGGTTTTAGGATTGGGATGGCTTTTGCGAATTTCCACTGGCTGGGGTAGTGACCGATATTTATTGATGTATTTATTTTTTTGGTCAGGGTTGCTACTGCATTTGTTGGTAGGTTTTTCAACGTGAGGTTGTTAATGTTATCTATACCTGGAGTTTTTTTGACGTTTAGGTGTTTAATTATTCTACTTATTGTTTTGTCCGTCGCGTATCTAGTTGTAGGTTTCTGATAAAGTATTGTTCTTGTTAGCTTGTTAATTTTGTCAGTAACTTTATGTTCCTTTGGTGAAATGTCAATATTGTCAAAGATTTTTTCAAAGCAGTAAGCTATTTCGTCCAATTTTTCGTTTTCACCGTTTATCATAGTATTTTCGTTAACAATCGCTGGGAGGGACATCTTAGTCAAGTTTTTGGTTTTAATTACTTTGTGAATATGGTTTTGAAATTTTTGATTATTGTGTCTTGCTAATTTGTTTTTAATGTCCTTGTTTAATCTGTTTCTTACTTGGTTCAGTGTCTGAATTTTGTTCTTATTGTAAATTCTTCTTATTTTGTTTTTTTCTCTTATCAGGTTTAGTATTTCTTTGGGTATTTCCTGTCTCGTTATTTCTGATTTTTTTGTTTTTCTTTCAATACTTTCTTTGATTGCAGACGTGAGGTCGTTCACTACGTTGTCTATGCATCTTGGAAAAGGAAGTAGAGTTATGTCTTTCGTTTTTTCGTCTACGTCCTTTTTACATTGTTTCCAGTCGGTTCTTTGCTTTGTCTGCTTGTCTTTTGCTAGCTCTTTCATTGGGTTTATTTCCGTGAATATTTCCGATATTACTGCTGCATGGTCCGATTCAAAATCTTCGTCAGTTATGGGTGTTTTCGTCGCAGAGATGTTTTTGGTAATTGTTATGCCTATTATACTGTCTTAGTGATTGGCAATTGGAGCGTACCTTGGGATTTGATCACATGGGGTTTGCTTTTGTTAATTAACATTTTTAATTATATTTTTTTATTTTCGGCTCTTATTCCATTGCAATTTAGTTGCATTATTCTAAGTTTTTCAATTTCCATTTAGGTTAATAATAAGGTTTATTAATTCTAAGGGTTTGTTTTCTTCTTGCATATGTAGACAGGTATTTTGGTACGAATTGACAAATTTTTGGAAAATACTTCTAGGCTTATGTTGAATAACCTTTGTATTTCTTGGTAAAGATTAAATTATTGTTTACCTTTAGATGTGTTGCTGACTGATTGTTGTTGTTTCTGTTGGGTGTTGATTGTTGGGGACTCCTGTTGTTCCGGTTTTTTGATCGTTGGTTCTCTCGGGTTTTTGGGCATTTTCCTTTGATTTTTATTTTCTGTGTACTTTTTGAACGATTCGCAGTCTCTAAAGTTGGCAGCGTGCTGGTTCTTGCAGTTTACTCATTTTGGAGGGTCTTCTGGTCCTTTTTTGCGATTGTATGGTTCATGTTTTTCGTCGCATTTGACGCACCTGTAGTCATAGTTGCAATTGTACGCTGCGTGTCCGAATCGCTGACAACGTTTGCACTGGTTATTGCCCCCTTCCGGTTTTCGATATGGCTCCCATGATACTTTGTAGCAGTCAATGCTCGTGATTTGCTTTACGTCGGTGAATTTGGTTGTAGAAGCAAAGTATACAATGGAATGCATTGAGTTTTGTGCTCGTCAGGTTCCTTGTTATATTTAGATTTTTGACGGATATTGGTTTCAGTTGATGAATCTCGAGTTCTTCTAGTATATCGTTTTCTGGAACAGTACTGTCAATTAGGGATGTTGCGAATATTCGCATCCGCATCCGCAAATGCGGAGGTTCCGCATAGATTTCGACAGCAGCATCCGTATTCGCATGCGATTTTCATGCGAATGCAGATGTCGGCAATCCCGTCGTGACAAAACGAAATTGAGTGCTTTTTTAAGCTAAAGGATGCCTTAAGTCTGTATGTAAATGACATTGGGATTGACCATATCTCCCTAGAAGAGTGGAAAATCATTGAATGTTATACAGAATTATAAATACCTTTCGAGGAAGCCACACGGAAACTAAGGAACTCTCATTCCCTTATGTCATCTGTAATTCCTATAATTCAAACACTTGGGAAAAAGCGTGATGACTATCTATCAAGATCACACAATTTTGAACCAATTCGAATAGCCGTCAAGACCCTGAAAACTGAACTTTCAATAAAATTTTCTACTTTGTTGGAAGATAATAATTAATATGCCTTCGCCACCTACTGAGACCCCCGCTATAAACACAATTTTTTTACTCCAGTGGACGAGGAAAAGATCAAAGAAAATATTATGAAGATGAGTAACTCTGAGGATAATATTTCAAGCACTCTTAGTTCTCAAAGTACCAAAAGAATGAAAATGACGGATTCCTCCGAAATAGATACGGAACAACCAGGGACGTCTAGCATGGTCAGAAAACCATGCTTAAAAAATGATATTGCCGTGATGCTGGATTCGTCAAGTGAAGATGACAGGCAAGATATAAAAGACAATGATAGCGTTGACGAACTCAAGGCAGAATTGCTATCTTACCGCAGCAAAAAAAGAATTAACATAGATAAAAATCCACTTGAATGGTGGAGCGTTCATCAAGAAGAGTTCAAACTTTTGTCAAAAATAGCTCGTAGATTTTTGTCGCCACCACCAACTAGCGTTCCTAGTGGACAGCTATTTAGTAGCTCAGGTTTAATTTATGAACCTTTGCGAAACAGACTCGAACCCGAAAAGGCGGCAGTATTACTGTTCATTAAATATAATGCACCAATTTAAAACTTTAAATATTAAATATTTTATTAAGTATAAAAAAATTATTAAACGTGACTATCTGTTTCTTGTTTTATTTGTGAATTTTTGGCACCCATAAGAAGTTTCTTGATAAAAATTAATAGATCCGCATCCGCATCCGTATCCGCGGATATTGAAAAATCTCCATCCGCAACATCCCTACTATCAATAACTTTCAGTACCATTGAGAGTGGCTGTGCATCCTTCGGGCTATAATTGTAGTATTGGATATCATATTTTTGTAGTTTTTCTCTTATAGTGTTGTTATCACTTTTATTATTTGCGTAGATGTGCTCCTTGTTTCCTCTTAGGGCTTTGATAAGTAGTTTCTCCTATAGTTCATACTGGAGTTTTTCAATTACCTGTCTTCCTTCCAATTCAGTTATTATTGGCGGAGGTTTCGTTATTTTCAATTCAGTTACCTTTGGTTTTTACACTTTTTTTATTTTGCTTGTTCATGACTTCTTGTTCTTTCATGATGTCTCTTAGCTTTTATATTTTTGTTTTAGGTGGATTTGTTACTTCGTTTTCAACTTGCATATCTTTATTTTCACTTTCACTGTTTTCATTTGGTATACTTTAACTGTTTCTAAATAGATTGTTATATAGATCATTTATAATTTCTTGATCTATGTTTTCATTATTGGTTGTTTCCTTATGTTTTTGGATTTCCATTGTGATTTGTTCTATTTAGCGTTTGGTGTCTGTGGTTGGTTTTCTTTCCATGGCTTCAGCCATTTTGTGATTGTTTATGTTTTCATTTGGTTTTCATTTGGTATACTTTTACTGTTTCTAAATAGATTGTCATATAGTTCATTTATAATTTCTTGATCTATGTTTTCATTATTGGTTGTTTCCTTATGTTTTTGGATTTCCATTGTGACTTGTTCTATTTAGCGTTTGGTGTTTGTGGTTGGTTTTCTTTCCATGGCTTCAGCCATTTTGTGATTGTTTATTATTTTATTTTGTACGCTTTTTTTACACAGACTTTCACTGCACGGTTTGGAGTTATTATTTGCTAGTTCTTGTATACTTTCTTTAATAGTTGGTGTTTGTACTTTAACTAATTTGTCAAAGTAATATTGCAACAATAAAAAATAAAAAAGGAATATTATTTTGTTGCTTCTATTTACAAACTTTCACTTTATTAAATATTTAATATTGAATGGCGTAACAAACACGCTAACCTAATTGATATTTTTTAAATGCTAATGACGTGATGTGTACGCTCTCCTAGTTGAGTTGAGACCCGCCCTTCCTGCCAAGAATTCAAATTGGCTACATTATGCAGTGCCTACTATGGCAAAATCAAATTCAGCGTATACTATGCTAAGATCAATATTACTACATTTTGTAGCGCCTACTATGGCAAGAAGGGCGCGTACTAAAAACTACCAAAAACTAAAACTAATAAATACTAATTTGTACAAATAATTAAAGTGAAAACCTAACATACTCCCCGCCTTGAACTAATGAGTTCAATGTAGCATTTGGATGGGGATTGAACAAAAAATACATATTAAAAACTTATACAGCGCAATATCATAAATATAGTGACAACTAATGCTTATAGTAATAAGACTAGTAAGGCTAGTTTTGATACGGTCCTTTCAGGTTGACACATGTGTAGGGCAGGGGGCAGGGGGCAGAGCTTCCTAATGCAGCGCTTATAAGTTCCGTTTGCTTTTTTTATTGTCGCCACTCGAACGATATTGTCTTCACCAGGATGTATTATCGCGACTCGTCCAAGACACCATTGCGAAGGCGGAATATTGTCCTCTTTCAAAAGTAACAAGGTGCCAACCTTTATGATGCTGCTTGGATCATTGCACCATTTGCTACGATTTTGAAGCTGATTAAAGTACTCCTTGTGCCACCTTGTCCAAAAGTGCTGCTTCATTTGCTGGGCGTGCAGCCATACTGAAAGCCTGTTGACCGGAGTGCTCCTGTAGTCGACTTCTGGAATACTAGTAAGGGGTCCACCAATCAGGAAATGAGCTGGGGACAAGGGATGCAAGCGATTGGGATCGGAAGATAAGGGTGATATGAGGCGTGAATTGAGGATGGCCTCGATTTCAATAGCGTATGTTTCAAGCTGCTCGTATATTAAGAGGGCATTACCAACGGTTCGAATAAAGTGTATGAAGGAATGGTCTAGATTGAGCAACTCGATAAGAAGGGAGATCCCCCATAAGATGCTCAGAGGATCGAGGTTTTGCCCGAAAACATTTGTGGCATTCAGGAAGCACGCTTTTAATTGTATTTTTACCATTGATGGGCCAGTATTTTTCGCGCATTGTATATAGCGTTGTTTGAACACCGGCATACCTCAATTTTGCGCGCTCTTCTGAAATCAAGATCCGAGTAATATGATGGCTAGATAGAAGCAATATTGGAAATTTTTGGTCTTCCGGAATGTTAGCGTTTCTGAGCCTACCACCAACGCGCAATATTCCAGTGTGATCTAAGTAGGGATTCAAGGGCATATGTTTGCAATTGCCTTTAGGAGGGAGGCCCTTTTGTAGGCATTCTAGTTCGTTTGAGAAGCTATGAAGTTGAGTCATTTTTATCATGACCCGCTTCGTTGATTTTAGTTCACCTATAGTAATTGAGCCTATTTCGCGTTTTTGCTTGGTGCAAGTGAATCTTAACATTTACGCGATCACACGTTTTAACTTCAATGTGGAGCTGTAACGTTCGAGAAGATTTGAGACGGTTATGTATAATTTGAAAAAGAGCTGGACTATTTTATTTGCTCGAAGTTCAGGAATTTCCTTCACTGTAATAGTCGACTGAGGCCATGCTGATTTATTTTCTGCTATCCACTGTGGCCCTGTTTGCCATATGGTAGCTTGAATGAATTCAGAGGGGTTTTGTCCTCTCGATATGATATCAGCTGGGTTGTCATGAGAAGAAACATGCCGCCAATGGCAAGATTCCGTAAGCCCTTGAAATTGTGACACTCTATTTGCTACAAAGGTTTTAAGAAGGTGTGGCTGCGTATTGAGCCAATGCTGTACTATGGTTGAGTCCGACCATAAATAAATATACTTAAATTCACTTGCAGTAGCTGATTTGACTGATACGAATAACCGGGCAAGAAGAACGGCTGCGCTCAGCTCTAGTCTTGGTAGGATTAAAGGATTGACGGGTGCTACGCGAGATTTGGAGCAAACCAAATTTATGCTGACTTGTCCGCTAGTATTGATTGACCGCATGTATATGCACGCCCTATAAGCCTTTTCGCTGGCGTCGCAAAAGCCATGTAATTGCAAGTTGGTGACATTAGACGATAATGTATGACGTTTAAAATGGAGTCGGTTTAGCATGGGCAATTGTGACCGAAATTCAGACCAAGAGGTGTGAATATTGGATGGTACAGATTCATCCCATGAGACACCAGCCTTCCATAATTGTTGAATCATAATCTAAGCATGAGTTATAATGGGACCTAACAAACCTAATGGGTCAAATAGTTTGGCCACTTCGGAGAGTATGGTTCGCTTGGATATACGTATGGGTACATCATCGATATTGATAGTGTAAAAAAGGTTATCTTCATGAGAATTCCACTGCACGCCAAGAGTCTTAATCATAGTGTTTGGATAAAGAGACATATGGGTAGCATCAATGTTTTCTTGTTTTTGAACAATGAGCGACTGATCATTCGATGCCCATTTGCGAAGAATGAATCCTCCGTTCTTTAAGAGAAGTGACAAATCATTCCGAATGAATGCTGCTTCGCTTTGTGAATTGCAACCGGTTAAGAGATCGTCTACATAGAAATCTCGTTTTAATATAAGAGCTGCTAAAGGATGATTATTTCTTTCATCATCTGCTAATTGATGCAGAGCGCGAATGGCCAGAAATGAGGCTGAAGTAGTACCATAGGTAACCGTGTCAAGCTTGTATTTCTTTACAGGTGAATTTGTGCTAAAACAGTAGAGAATTTTTCGATACATAGCGTCCTCAGGATGCATTCTAACTTGCCGATACATTTTGAGGACGTATGCATGGGAGCAGAATCGGATCAGTAGACTGAAAAGATCGTCTTGTGTGGTGGGACCAGACATCAAGGTGTCATTGAGAGAAATTCCTGAAGATGTTTTTGCAGAACCATCGAAGACAACGCGCAGTTTTGTGGTAATGCTTTGCTCTTTCACGACAGCATGATGTGGCAGATAAAAACCCATGTGACGGGTATCAGAGGATAATAACATATAATTGAGCGAAATGTATTCTTCTATGATTTGGTTGTACTGCGTATGCAAGTCTGGGTTCTTTGTTAATCGATTTCTGAGGGAATACAGACGTTGTAAAGCTCCTGTGTGCGAATCGCCGAGGTTTGATTTGCTTTCATTAAATGGAAGCTTCACAATATAGCGTCCATCAGAGCTTCGCTTGGTATTTTCAATAAAATGCTTTTCACAAGAAATTTCTTCAGGCGAGAGAACTTTTTGTGCAGGGATTTCTTCAATTTCCCAAAAGTTGATTGGTGAGATTTGTGAGATTTGCGTCCAAGGGATTCTTTCGTAAAGTAAGGTGACAATTGAGATTGTGAGTATTGCAAACTGGGCTAACAATTTCTGCAGCAACTATCCATCCGAGCTGAGTTTTTTGTAACACCGCGTCAGGATGGTCTTTGAGAGAAATTTGCCCTACACATAAAAGTTTATAGAAGAGTTTCACTCCAATAAGAAGGTCTACCGTTAAAGATTTATGAAAGTTGGGATCCGATAGAGTTATATTTTTAGGAAGTTTTAAATTGCGTAGATTTATATTTGTACAAAGAGCACTTCTAGTAATCTGAGATACCACCAAACAGTTTATGTTCTTCTGATGTTTATTGACCAGCGAGTTTACTGTTACAGAAACCGAGTGTTCGATTTTGGTTGAGATACCGTCAATACCGGTTACCGATATGCTGACCGATTGCCTGTCTTAATTCAGGAATCGTGCAACTTCGTCAGTTATGAAGTGTGCTTGAGAACCAGCATCTAGAAAAACACGACATTGCCTAGAGAGACTCTTTTTGTTCTGTACGTTTATGATGGCTGTTGCCAAGAGGGATTCTGAGGCAGCGTGGGTATGCAAATTGATGCAAGACGAATGAGAAGGAGCTTGATCTTCCTTGCTTTGAGGCTTGTTTGCATCTTTTGACGAGGAGTTCTCAAAGTGGAGTAGGGAATGATGTCGTTTATGACATTTTCGACAGTTGCCAGCAGAGCACTGATTTAATCTGTGGCTTTTCTTGAGACAATTGATACAAACTCCGTTCTTTTAAACGAAATTATAACGTTCGTTTGGAACTAGTGCGTTGAATTTAGTGTATAAAGGAATCATGTGATCGCTATCGCAGTAAAAACATACCTGTTTGCCTATGGAGGTTGGAAATACCTGCTGAGCAGGACGAGCTCGAACATTTACAGGTTTTTTGATGCTACTAACATTTGTACTGTTTTGATATAAATTCAAATTTTCTACCTGAGATCGGCGTTTTAAGAAGAGAGTTATATCGTTCACCGTAGGTTGGGTTATTTCACAAGCAAATTCCTCCCACTTTTCTCGTGTATCATTATTTAATTTAGATAAAATAATTCCTAAGAGGATTATTCCCCAGGAATCGACGAATTCACCCATTGCTTCAAGACACCACACGTGCTTTAGCATTTCGTCTAACAACAAACGTACAGGAAATTCCTTGCTAGTTGATGGCAGATCTAGTAGAGCCTTGGCATCACTCTGAAGGATTGCTCTCCTATTATCATACCGCTCCTTCAAGGGATCCCAGCGGAATTGGAGTTTTTCCCAGTGGACTTAATGGAGGCGACAGCACTAGCAGCAGGACCTGTCAGACAACCTTTCAGGTAGAATAATTTCTGAATGTTGGGAATACGCAAATTAGTATCAAACAGGGAAGTAAACAGTTCGTAAAAACCTAGCCAAGAGTCGAACGAACCATCAAATTTTGGCAAGTTCACTTTTGGGAGATAGGCGTTCTCTGAGAGCAAATTCAGTTCATCGTCTAATATATATTATTTTTAGCAACTATTGCGTTTGGAGCAGAGTCGGCAAGAATTTGAGAATGAATAGCGTACGCGGCATGGAATCTCCTGTCAAAATCATCACGGGCCACATCCACCTCCTCCGTGTGTTCTTCCAAAGATTCCAGCTGGTTTTGCGCATTCTCAAATAACTTGCGATAGTGCTCCATAGCCTTGGCTCCTCTTTCGAGAAGAGGAAAATCTGTCTTATGGTTGAAGTTCCTTAAGAAGGTTTCATAATTTGTCAGAGCACGTTTAGCGTTGCCGCGCTGAACCTTTAACGAGGCTATTTCCTTGGCGTTCGACATTGTTATGTTGTTTTTGTTTTTTGTTTTCACAAGGTAAGAAATAACACTATTTGTATTCACGAATAAGTTAGCGAATTAACTAAATACGAGCAACGAGCAACAATTCGAGAACAATATGAGACACTTTGCTAGTAAATGGGAAAATGGAATTTCAATTGGTAGTAAGGATAAGAAAAATGATGGTTAAGGACTTACAGACCTCCTTACTTGATGAACTCGTTGAAGTATTGAGCTGGTAGTGAATAGCGATTTTGTAGATGATGTTAGTTGATCAGTTGATGCTTGTGGTTGCGATGATTTTACAAACTTTTAATTCATTTGCGCAGAAATTTATGTTTTCTTTTATTTATTAATGTACACTAGTTAAATTTTTTTTTTTAAATGTTATATTTAAAATAATTGCAATGTACCTTTTTAAATACTTTCAATGTTTTTTAATTTTATATTTTAAACACTTTCAATGTACTTGTTTAGATACTTTCAATGTAAAGATAAACGTTTTCAATATCAACAATCAATGTTCGCAATATATATTTGTTTTTTATTTATTATTATTATTATTTTTATTTTTTCTTTGTTATATGCTTTCGACACCAGATTGTCCTCAATGCAATGCAATGATCACTTTTCATTTGAATTTAATATATGTTTTGTTTTAAAAAGTGAAGATTTTAAACACTGTAAACACTGTCTCCGAGCATCGTTTTATTTTAATTTGTATTTGTATTTTATCCAATCAAAAATATTCTATATTCTGACTCCATCAATCACTTTCTCGATTTTGACAATGTTTGAATTTGTATTTATTATGGATTAACGCAAAAAACTAAGACACTACGTTATATCCGGCTGGAAGGACCAAAATGTTTGTACTTAACCTAACTTGTTAAAGTAATATTGCAACAAAAAAAAAAAAATATATTATTTTGTTGCTTCTATTTACAAATTTTCACTTTATTAAATATTTAATATTGAATGGCGTAACAAACACGCTTTCCTAATTGATATTTTTTAAATGCTGATGGCGTGATGTGTACGCTCTCCTAGGTGAGTTGAGACTGGCCCTTTCTGCAAAGAATTCAAATTGGCTACATTATGGCAAAATAAAATTCAGCGTCTACTATGGCAAGATCAATTTTACTACATCTCGTAGCGCCTACTACGTTAAGATCAAATTTACTACATCTTGTAGCGCCAACTATAGCAAGAAGGGCGCGTACTAAAAACTACCAAAAACTAAAACTAATAAATACTAATTTGTACAAATAATTAAAGTGAAAACCTAATAGTTGGGTTTACTGATTTTGTTTTAATTTTTTTTTTTTTTTGGTTTGAACATAGTTTTTCGGGATTCCCCGTCATTAGCATTACATTAAATAAGAAGCGTGGGCGTGTTGATGCTCATGGGCACCTGATTTTATTTTCACCAACTACGTTTATAATCTTTTGTTAGATTATTTGCCCTAAGCTTAACAATTTCATAAATCCAAATTTATGGCTGATATTCCACTTCACTTCGTTCCACTATGACATATATTACTGGTGATTCAATAACGATTCATTAATCAATAGTATGATCCCGATTTTACCTACATAACCGATGTCGATAGATCTTCCCCCGATCTCTTCAATCCCACGGACCCATACAATTCGATGGAGTTAAATCTTGGCCCGGGAAGTCCGTGGCATCGAATTATATGGGGAGGAAATATTTTTCGCCAGCAAGCAGTGGCGATCAACGAAATCCCAAAAGGGTAACAATATATTAGGCGTGCAAATAAGTTTCGAGGGATTTGAAAACGATGGCGTAATCACATTAAATCACATCGGAGCATTTTGTATATTCAAGAATCATCATTTCCAATCAAAAATCAGTACGTGTTATATCGCTAGAATGTTAATATCATACTCTCATTGTGTATCATGTCAACCTCTGTAGCAATATAACACAATTTGCGGGTAACGCTGCTTCTTTGGTTTATGTTTACGAAAATTGCTAAGGGTTATTGGTTCCTGTGTTTAGCATATGAGGAGCACTCACCATCAATAAAAACATACAAGTATTGGTTCGGTCGTTTTAAAAGTGGTGATTTTGAAACCAGCAACAAAGTAGGGGAAGGAAGGTTAGCCTAAAGAAATCATCACTCAAGCCAAGCGAAACCAACACTGGGGGGCATTACCAACAACACTCGATGATTAAAAAAATTTAGTTTTTATTAAATTACACTCTTTTTGCGTCTTTCACAGAAAGAATAAGCACTTAACTTCTTTAAACTGACTCTGCAAAATGACAAAGATCAGCCTACTTAAATGTAAATGAAAAATAATACAAACTAACTTCGTTTTTAACCTATTACTAAAATTACAGTTATTAGTTTTTATTTTGTTCTTATATACTACTAGCTGTACCCACCCGCTATGCTGGGCATTACGTAATACTGCCAATTTTTTGTATACTGTATATGTTGATACTATATATCTTTTATGTTTTTCTTTAGTTATAGATTTTTGATTCTTAGCAGTTACCTTTTAATTGAAACATAAGTTCGGAAACTTCCAAAAGAGCTTTGGCTATTTCAAAAATGTTTTAATTAACGTTTGGCTACAAATTTTCGCCGTAAAACGGATAATAAATTGAAAGTATGAATAGTGCTCAATAAGAGAATGAGAAATAAACTTGAAACAACAAACGAAGCACTCTTTCAGAAAGAGCCAATTTTGAAAATATTACTACACCTTACTACACCTATTAACCTTAATGTTACAAAATAATTGAAAGATAGTAGTTATAAGAAATCGGAATTTATTCGTTTGTTCGGTGACAACGATGAAACAAATAAGGATTTAGAGATTGCATATTGAAACTCATACGCAACTGGTTAATTTTTTGCTTAAACTTCGATTAGTACCGACTACTTATCTAAATTTTCTAGGCTTATGTACATTTTCTGAATGTAAACTTTTTATGGTACAGTAATATTTGAGGGGTTAACCCGATCCGATCAGCCACATCAGCAAAACGCCCACAGTAGCCGTCTAAATTAATTTTCGGCGAATTTGTGGAAAAATATTGCTTTCTTCTACTTACGAAATAAGTTAAGGTATAATCACAGACAAAATAATTTACCAGGTGCCGCGATCCCATGTGACTCTGTGCCCAATTTCTTCCAACATCACACACGTAACAGCAGACAAAAGATGCATGGGCCGTATGTGCTTTTGACCGGCTTTAACGCTTGAAGAACAGACAGTGCGCGAATTTTTCTTCTAGTTGATGTTTGATTGTCAAAAAGGGAATGAGTGATCACAATAATAGTAAAGGGAACTGTGGCAAAATTTCGCGAATAGAACACAATGTATATGTACACACAATGCACCCAATTTTGATGTTCAGAAATTTGCACATAACAAACACACACAAAAATCGTTCACATGTGTACCATTGCAGAGTAAAATTTACTCTCGTACACGTAAATAAACTCAAAAATTTCTGTTTTCTGTGTAGAAAACGGAAATTTTTGTGTGTAATAGTATTTTTTATTCATTTAAAGAAAAACTATACAAATTGAATTTCCAATATATAAAAAATTACAAAATTTTTCCGAAAAACGCGAGATTTTGCATTTTCGAATTTTAATCTGAATTTTATTATATATCATAAATTTTGTTTGGACTCTCCTTGTAAGAACTCAATTCAGAGAAAAAAAATGTTTCGAAAAAAGGTAGGAAATTTTAGAACAATGCGGGTAGGTCGCACATATGAACCCAGTAGGAAACTTCGTTCAGCCGCCAGGAGGAAATAATCGTTAAAAATTCAAAATCTGAATTTTATCGATTGAAAAGATTGGAACTTTTGAATGAATACCTTTAAAACCTCAAGTTAGAGAAAAATGACGTATGAGAGGAAGGTACAAAATGTCAAAATAGTGTGACCGGTCATACATATGAACCCCGTAGGACGATTCGTTTAGCCGCTAGGAACAAAAAATCGTATAAAATTCAAAATCTGAATTTTATCAATTTTCCGGCCTTTTGAATGCACACCTTTAAAACCCCAATTTAGAGAAAAATAATGTATGAGGAAATGTGAAAATAGTGAGGGTTGGTCATACACATGAATCCCGTAGGACGCATCGTTTAGCTGCTACGGGCAAGAAACCGTTAAAAACTAAAATTTTTACCGGAAAAGTAACCTTAACACCGGAAGAAAATTGGTCAACTTGGGTTTTCCGGAAACTATGATGTCCTAAAATCTGAAATACGAAAAAAATATTTACCATTTTTCACCTATTTGTACAAATCCATCTGCTACGGGTTGAATGAACCAAAGTTGAATTGACTATCCCGAGCAAAATTTTTAGAAAACAATTAAAACCGGCTCTATTCAAATACAGAGTGTCAAATGATAGAGAATTCTTGAGAAAGAGATTTGTTCCGATATGCAAAAGCGAAAAGTAACGGTTCACTCATACGCAAGTGAAGGTTGACGTTTTCGTATTCGATATGCCCATAAAAAGATCCAAAAATAAATCAATCCCCATTTCCCAATCGAAAACCACATTACATGAAGTCGCATCCATCTCTACTATGAATCCATGGATGGATTTCATATCAAAAGAAACTGTACTTTGTTTCTTAAGAAAAATAAATGAAGAGAGTCTCATACTTAAGAGAGAGGGAGTATCCGTTAAGGATGCGATATTTTAATTGAACGATCTCTCTTGATTTATTGATCTTAAGCTTAAGAACTAAAGTCGACTTTCTCTTGAAATGAAAACCCTGAAAACTTTAAAACTTAAATAATTCCAAAACTTTGCACGAACACTCTTCTACCGGGCAGTTATGTTCGTGTTAAATTTTGTTAAAATCGACTAAGTAGATTCCGAGTTTAGCCGCGACAAACATTTTCAAAAATATATCTTTTTATATTTATAAGATACATATATATTGTTTGTAAGTACCTACAGTATTTCCCTTTTCAAAAGCGGAGTTAAGGTGAAACAATTGATACTGGTTTTTTACTTTTTGGCAAAAACGTTTCATCTGTTTTCTCAATGTACGCTGGTTTAATTCGATCACAGTTTTAATTTGATTATCAAGCTGAATTTTAAAAACCTTTTCCGTCCGACCGAGTACCCCATATGGTACCTCATAGGGAGGTGTAAGGGAAGGTTTCTTCCAGTCCACTCTCATGAAAACATGAGAACAGTGTTGTGCCTGAGCAACGTCTAAATATTTATTAATTGAAAAATCTTTAGGAATTCTGATGGTTTGCACATAAACCATTTCGGCTGCAGAACATCCTAAATCAGCTTTAAGAGCTGTGCGAAAAGCAATTAAATGCAGTTTTTCTGACCAACTATTAATAAAGTGAGTTGATTTTAGCACAGTTTTCAATTGGCGATGGAAGTTCGTCTTTTAGTAGAACTCCAAATCTTGGGATATGATGTACATGCAATGAAAGTTTCTGGTTTTGCTTAAGCTGGGCCCTCTTTCGTGGGTATAGCTTCCGACCATTATTAGTAACGACCAATCAAAATTAAGATAAATTGGAACCATTCTTAACTGAAAAGGACCAACGATATCCAAATGCATATGCTGGAAACAAGAACCTATTTCCGATTTTGAGTGTCTTGTAACTTTCTTTCGTTGACAGATCTGGCAAGTTCTAGTCCATTGTTCAACGTCTTTATTCACGTGAGGCCAGACAAATTTATCCGTTATCAAGTTCCTAGGAGTCCGAAAGCCTGGGTCAGAAAGCGAATGTAGTTTCTCATAAACAAATTTTGGGAAAGTTGGAATTTTGAATATTTCATGCAAGTTTTTCCCAGGTATCAAAAGGGGTACCTTTGATATGTAAAATATCGTTTGTGAACAGTGATATCAGACTTATCGAGCACAGCGATCAGCCTTTGTGAACAACGCTGTCGATAAATGTTTGTGATCAATGAAAACAGTGAATTTTTGCCCTTCTATCCAATGCCTAAATCATCTCGATTATAGACAGCTAAGAGTTCACTGTCGAAGGTCAAATGCTTGTCTTGTTCTTCTTTGAATTTTTTGAAAAGAAAGCCAACGGTTGATAAATTCTATCAACAGATTAGTGAAGGACTGCTCCAATCGTCGTATTTGATGCACATGTAATGAAACCATAAATTCCCTTAGGTTTAGGGTGAACCAAATAGACAGCTTCAGTTAAGATTTGCTTCACCTTATTAAATGTATTTGTATGGTTATCATTCTATGCAAAAGTTTTAGGTTTTTTAACTGAGCTAACAACAAGGCCATTAAGGGTGATTAAAAATTCGGCTGGATTTGTATTAAAACGTTTATAAAAATAAATCATTCCCATGAAACGTTCTAGACTTTTGGGCTCTGTGAAATTTGTAATAATCTCTGTACTTGTTTTGGATGGGAGAACACCTTTTTCGGAAATATTATGTCCCAAGGAATTAAAAAATAAGCATTTATCAATTTTGATGTTTAATGCAAAATATTTTAAATGGGTAAAAAGCTTTTCTTATTGAGACAAATGTTTGTCTTTATATATACTGCCCATAAGGATGTCGTCTATATTCAAGAAAACGAAATCAAGGTCACCCAGAATTTCTTCCAAAAATCTTTGAAATGTTTGAACTGCGTTTCATACCAAAAGGCATTCGAAGGAACTCAGACATTGCAAATGATGTCGTGAAGGCTGTTTTTGAATATTCTCTACAGCTACAGGTATCTGATTATATGCTCAGCAAAAGAGAAAAATTTGCAACCATATAAATTCAAATTGGGATTTTGTATGTGTGGGAATGGATATCTAACCCCGATAGTAATATTGTTCCAAACCTCCACGAGGTCTCCAATCTCCATTTGGCATAGGAACTAAATGAAGAGGAGAGGACGCTGGAGAATTCAATGGTCTACAAATAACAAACTTACATGAAGTAGCAAATTCTTCTTTTAAAATTTTGTTTTTGGTCAATACAAACGTCGAGGAGAAGAAAAAGAAGGAGATCCGCGGGTGAAGATGTGATGTTGGATTGATTGTTTTATTACAACAGCTACATTAGAATTTGTAGTTGTTTCTGGAATTTGATTTAAATGTTGACAAAATCTATTGGATAGTTTCGAAATTTTTGTTGAACGAGTAATAGTTGAAGAGCATATGCCAGAAACCTTTAATTTTGTCTTCGTATAAATAATGCGTTTTTTTCGAAGGTCCACAAGTATCCCAAATTTCGCAAGGATATCTGCCCCAATAATAGGTTTACTCGCAGCAGCAATTGTAAATATAAAAGTGACATCTCTACGTAAATTAAGTGTAACAGTCAGTAGCTTACTGCCCAAAACTTGAACAGGGGTGGCGTTAGCTGCTGTGAGAATGATTGTTGATGAATTTCTGTTGTCTGGGAAAAGGCGGCGAGATAACGAGAAATATTTGCCCCAGTATCGATAAGAAAACGAAATTTTGTTCATAGATCTGTAACAATAAGGTGAAGTATTACAGGTAACTAGCATCAGTCGCTCTTGATGCTAGTTCTTAATTGCTTAAATTATCTACTTTCCCTTTATAATTACAGGGAAGTAAACAATACGGACTTATCGCCGTATTTTTATGATACCAGCACACACCATTTAAATTTCTATTTTGTGTCGACATTGATCTAGAACTCGACCGGAAACGAGATCGTTTGCGTGGGTCACCATGGGATGTTCGGAAATTTTTTCGCAACCCGGCAATCTCCTTTAAGTGATTAGATTATTTACTTTAAGTGAAAAACGGGCGATGGCATTAGCAATTTCTACTTGCAGGTTGTTTTGTGTTTGAGGAGTATGGACTGCATGAATTTCCCGCGGTTGGATAACCTGCTTAACATTATCAGCAATTTGCATCAATTCCCTTCTATCTTCTTTACTTGAAGCAGTAACTGCAATTTTAATATGAAAAAAGAAAAAAGATTGGATATCGGACCCCCATTTTGGATAGCAATAATTATAAAATAATAATAATAAATTATTTATTATTAATAAATAATAATAAAATATTCGTCCTTTCTCTTCGACGATTTCGAGCTCGATTGCATGGGCGGCATATCCACAAGCATAAACATATGCAGAAAAGTCGATTTGAGCAGTTTCTAGGTACGATGAATCAAAAATTTATTGGAATTTTGTGGTGTCAACATTTTCAAGTATGTTTTGTTCTCCATAATTCGTTATAAGCTCTTGGAAATTTTGCGTTTGTGAAGAAATATATTATGAATGTGAATTTTTTTTCCGATTCTAAGAGCCGGGATAGGAAACGTTATACTGACAACAGGACATGAAGCGATATAAACAAAATTTACCTCCCACGTCGTCGGCTTGAAATTTCCCGAGCAGGACACATGTTAGTCTTAACTCGTTAAGAATACAGTATATCAAATTTAATTGCAAAGAAGGAATGGTAGCTTGAAAAGTATCGGTAGAAAATGTACCGAAATTATTTTCAAATCGATTCCAGGTGTGAAGCCAAGATATAAGCTTTGTAAGAAACTTAGAATGGGGGCCCGTTGCATTGAAAATAAGGTCACAGTCAGTTAGGTCCTTCTGTTAGGAATGATACTCGCGAAGGTTGTTGTGAAACACTTTTGTTGAACGAGTGTCCGTGCAGAGTTTATTTTTTGGCCGTTCGTTTCAGCAGAAGCTACATGGAGAGTGTCCATTGGACGTATGAGTCGCCAGCTGTGTTAGTAGACATTGCATTTGTTGGTTGTAGCGACGTTTCAGAATTTCGAAATTTTCAGAAATATTTGTTATCATGAGAGATTATGCCGATATAGCTAATGAGTATCATTGATTACTATTTGGAGTACATGTTGGCTGAAGGATTTTATTAGTTTCTCGAACATAGTTGTTTAATAACTCTCCTTCTACACGCTACGAAACTGCGTTTTCGGCATCATTTTCTGCAGCTTTCTCAATTTCTTTTAGACTTAAAACCATGGGTTTATGATAACTGAATGCGTACACAACTGACTCCAACGAATTCATATATCCAAAACCCCCTGGATGTAGTGGTCTTGACAAGCCATGAAGCAGATTTTGCCTATGTGTGTGTAGGGGCCGTCGTCTCTCGATATTCCGCGTAGTGAAGTACGAGAAATTCACCGCGTTTTTTATTTCGTCCGCGAATTTCATGTAATTTAAGTGTTTGAAATGGTTATTTCATATAAAATTTATGATTAGTGCTATTATTAAAGTATTTGTAATTAATATAAAACAAATTCTAAATCGAAAAATCCGCCAAACGCGCACAAAATCGGATTTTGTCGGCGAAATAAATTTTGACGTTTGTTGTTTTGTCGGTAAAAAAACGCAAATATTTACTAAAGTTAGTGTTTGTGATTCTAAAATAGTGAAATAATATTTTTATTAATAATGACATAATAAAAAATAATAAAATAACAATTTATTGTGATGGTTTGAATATAAAGTAAATTATGGCAATATATAAATTGCTAAAAAAAATTGTTTTTATATGCTGAACTTGTGAAAATATGTAACAATTTAAATAAAACGTTTATAAATGTAACATGTTAAAAATGATTTATGTAAATTTAAATTTTTTATTATAAAAAAAACTTGAAATAGAATAACAAGTGGTGTTTTATTTAATTTTTCAGGTACAAAAATTGTTAAGATTTCATATATATATATTATAATTTTAATTTTTTTATTATTTTTTGTTGATTTCCCTTGTTATTGTTTTATATATCGTATATTTGGTTGTTTTTTGTTGTTAATTTGTAAATAGCGCAATGTTCTCATTCAATTTTTATATATGTGAATTCATTTTCCTATATAATTTAATTTTATTCTGCTTTTGTGTATATAAATATATGTTAATACTTATTTCTATATAATTGTATTCATTTTGGTATATTAAAAAAATCATAAAATGAATAACAAAGTGATTTTATTATACAATATTTGCGTTTTTCAAAACTCCCGCAATGAAAATTTCATTTCTCGTATGAAATTTCATATTTTTCGATATGGCAACCGGCCCTTTGATGCTAAGGGTGTGGTAGTAGAAAAGTCTGGTTCATGGCTTGTATTACTACCACATCCAGGGGGTTTTGATATATCTTTGCAACAAAGCATCGGTAGTGGTATCTTGACATGTTGTGTGTACATTTTTGTTTGTGTTCATGGTCAGCTGCATTTGGTATTCAAAAATTATGCTGGTAGTTTTATTTCTGCTGTACAGATTTCGCTGCACGGCCTGACTGATACTGATTTCACAACACGAAACATAAAAGGGTATCTGTTACGTGCATATAACGATTGTCTCGTCCTCTTTCATTTAGTCAAAATATTTTCAATACAATGGTTATGGTTCCATGGTTATGGTTATGGTGTCATTGCAAAATGTCGCTTTTGAGGCAATTACGATTGTATAAAAAGTGCTTTTTGCAGCAGTTTCCGGACACGGAATTCTGTTTTCGGACGCGTTGTTTTAGATTCCGGACACGCGATTTTGTAAGACCAATTTCCCGACAATGTCTAGTAAATATCTTTATATCAATTTTTAGTAACATTTATTATAAGCCAGTGTATCTTAAGATTTCCCTGCCTGGATTTGGAGCACGTTTCTGTATCTTTTCGGTCCAATAACTTTGTCTGTTTTGGGACACAGGTTAAAGCTGCCTTCGTTGCCATTCAAAATTACCCGTGGATGCTCTAAAAGCGAATCTTGGTTGATTTCTCTTAAGTATTCCAGGAGCTCTGCAACCCAGCCTCTGAGAAATTGCTGCGACACAGCAGCTCTACCCTTGGAAACAGTCTTCGCTTCATTTTCAGCTTGAGCAGAATTTCTTAGGAAGAAAGACTTTAACCAGGTTCTGCCGATAATTTTTGAATGGCGTTTTTCGTCGTTCTTCTCTTACAATTTTCTGGACTGTGTTCAGTAAATCCTCCTGCTTTAATGGAAATCAGCATTAAATATAACTACACCTTATTGCGATATTTCTTCATCTCTCGTTAACACTGGATCAGGACCTTTTGTTATGGTGCCTTCTCCAGCTTTGTTCTTCCAGCCGTCATGCAAAGTTGACTTAGCAATTCCGTACTTTTCCGCAGCTGCACGAATGCTTACTATTTTGCTCTTATATCCAACAGAGCCTTTGAAATCAATTCATGGTCGGAACATCTTTAAGGTTGTCGGTCATTCGTCAGTCCTTGGCTCCATATCTGCACTATCCATTGATCGATCGAACATAATACTGAACCTACATTGGTAATAATTTGACATGGAAGCATTATTATTAACATGTTTTTTTATAAAAATGAGCCAACTTTTTCAAGTGTCCGTAAACTAAAATCCCACACAAATTCACTATATTCATTTTTTGGACAACCACCGTCCGGGAACTAAACTTTAGTCAAAAATATGTTTCAGTTCCTGGACAGTTCACAGAACAAACATTATTAACTAAATAACATAATTAAATAATAATTATTATATTATTAACTATAGCATTTATTCTTTATTTATCTACTCAAGATGTACTTACTGTATCCACAAATTCACTCCTCAATAACAACATAGATGTACTTTTTACAGACTTTGAAATGTTTAACAAATTGTTGCCGAATTTCCAGAAATTTTCTCAGGTGGAACATGAGATAGAATATATACTTTAACTACCATATTTCCTAAATAGGTAATAAGGAAATGAAATTTTCAATGGGAACTTAAAATTTTTCTCAATAAACATCAAAGTGTCCGGAATCTAGCTCTGTCCGAAAACTAGTACAGTTACCCTAATTCTGATACCCGACCCCAACAACACAAGACTCAATGGCGATTATTAAGAGCTGTAAAAGGACGATAACGGATCGTTCTATTTAAAACGTAGCGTCACTCATCTCGCTCTCCCGCTTAAGAGAAGAGAGACAGTTTGGACTGCTATCGTATCGTTCTCCCCAATACGCAGCGTTGATTCTTTTCTGTGTAAGGATATCACATTGTGCATTGATAGCGTATCGTTCGTTTGGATATGTAGAATCACTCATCTCTATTTCATGCTTAAGGGAGAGAGTAACAGGTAATGATATTCGAGTATACGATTTGCTGTGAGTGCATATTATCACTCTTGAGCGAAATGAGCGTCGCTAATTATGAGAGAGAACGATGCGCATTATGCACAAATTGTCAACCTTGACCATGAGAGCGAGATGAGTGACGATACGTTTTCAAAAGAACCATTCGCTATCATATCTATATCATTTCATATCTCTTAATAATCCGTTCAAACATGTTCATACCTCATGATAATATATATAAACACTGTAGTAAAAGTTATTCAAACACTCTATTGAATAAAGTGTTTATCAACCTAAGTAAGTTTAAATTAAAAAGGTTAAGGATATTTGTCATTTTTAAGGTAGGAATTGTAGATGTTAGTTATGAATAACAATTATTGTTAGAAGATTATAAAAGGAAAATATTTACATCCAATAAAAAAAGCTTTTTTATTATAAGGAATCCAAATTAAATAGAGGATAAAGCATGAAAGAACGAAGAAATTAAAATAAAACAATATATGTCACAGCCGCTATTTATTTTACGGATACTTTATCCAGTTGTTTGGCATTAACAATATTCCACCACGTGCGAATAATGTGATAAAATTCTGCAGTTTCATAATTGCCTTCAGAATTCAAAGCTGCGATCGTGCAGTCATGATATATGTATATTATCCACACAAGAGACATTTAGTCTATACAGATTATTATTTGTGTCCACTGATTTCAGATTGAGTTTAAATGTCTTTGAGATGTTTTTCGCGATTAAAAATATTAACAATATCCTCAAATGAAGTTCTTTTTATTTCTCCGGTCTTAAAATGAGTAGAGAGGTGTTGATAAGGATTTAAAATGATCCAATATTTCCGGAAGTTTTTGAAGAGATGTACAGCATCAAACTGCAAAAAGAGTTTCCTATTTGTGAAACCTGGATTTTCAAACAATTTTCAGAGTATAATCTGAATATATTGAACATGTTTGCGTTTGTCCCGCTATTGTGAGTAATGAAAACCAGAAATTGTAACCCTGTTTTCTGCTCAAATTTGATAACTTAAACTATAGGCTCGGGCACATGCTTACCAGTGAGATTGAGGACCGCTACTAAACGCACATTTTCCTTCAAATTCCGTATACTGGTTTGTACATAAATGACTCAACGGTTCTTATCAATTGTGCACCATTGTTCTCAGCTAACCCGGTTATATTATTGGCTTTGAGCGGTGCACCAGGCTCCACATATATTTCGTCAATTAGTTATGCAACATCTTTTTCTACATGACTAAGTGACTTGATAGCATGCTCCAAATACCGTCCATGGTTGTGCTCATTTCCGAAATTAGTCTTTGTTAAAACACGTGTTATTCGTAACAGACTGACAAGCTACCAAAAAACCGGAACAGTCTGAACTTTATTTCAAAAACATTCACTGAACTCCATTTGTACTAAAATAAAGATTTGCCTTCTTAAGGGATAGGTGTCATTATTACATTTTTATTTTTGATACATATTTTGACACCCCCACTTATCAAAATAAACGACATATAAAAATTATTTCATAGACACAATGCCAAGCAAATTCATAAACTTGTAATGTTTTAAGTGACATAGACCTTTAGTCAGTATGTCAGCATGCATTTCCTTACTAGCGATATATTTGATTTGAACTAATTTATCTTTTACAACATTTCTAATATAATGACAACGTACATCTATGTGTTTCGATCTATTATGGCTCTGATTACTTAAAGCTAACTTCAATGCACTTTGGTTGTCGCAATGTAAATCAATTACATAAAGTGTATCGGTAATTTCATGCATTAAATTTCTTAAATAGATGGCTTCTCTAGAAGCTTCAGACAAAGCTGTGTAATCCGCCTCTGTACTAGACAATGAGACCGTTTTCTGTTTCCTACTTTGCCACGAAATAGCTGATCCTGACAGCATGAAACAAAAACCTGTATAGGACTTCCTGTCTAAGGCATCACTAGCCCAATCACTGTCCACAAATCCTTGTAAATCGCTATGATCATTACTATATTTTAAACAATAATTCTTAGTACATTGCAAATATCTCAATACACGTTTTGCATAGTTCCAATGCGTAAGATTATAGCAACTATTAAACTGGTTTAGATAGCTAACAGAATAAGCGATGTCTGGTCTTGTTAATACTGCCAAATACATCAAACTTCCAATTAGCTTTTGATAAGGAACATTAGGTAAACATTTATCATGTGACTTAACTAAGTTTAACTTAGGCTCAATTGGTGTGTTCTGTACTTTACAGTCAGTCATCCTAAATTTGGAGATTCTGCTTCATTCTGCTCAATGTATTGTTGTTGATCTATACTTTATTTTTATGTACATTTATCCTCATACCTAGATAGCGTCTTACGGGCCCTAGGTCTTTTAGCTTAAATTCTGAACTTAATACCCTTTTTAATTTATTAGTTTCTGTGTCATTATTTGAAAAAATTAGAAAATCATCGACACATAGTGCTACTAAGATTTTAATTTTACCATTCATTTTTGTAAACAAACATGGTTCATATTGACTATTTTTAAAATTTAATTTGCTTAAAACCTCTTTAACTCTTTCATACCACGCTAGAGAAGATTGCTTTAGTCCATAAATTGCCTTTTTTAATTTTAATACTTTTCCCCCACTTTTGTTTACAAAACCTTCTGGTAATGACATGTATATATTTTCTTTCAAAAAACCATTTAGAGATGCAGTGGTAACATCTTAATTAGTAATGCTCATTCCTATCCTTACACTAAGGGCAAACAATAATCTTAGTGTGGAATGTCGCACTACTGGTGCAAAGGTGTCCGTATAGTCTACACCTGGTTTTTGCGAAAAACCTTTTGCCACAAGGCGAGCCCTAAATCTAACATTATTTTCAATATCAAATTTTTTATTAATTACCCATCTGCATTTGACAATTGTTACATCACCTGGGTTGTCCATAAGCTCCCACGCCTCGTTGTCCTCAAATGATTGCAGTTCCTCAGTCATCGCATGTTTCCTATGTTCCCTCTCTGGCCCTTCAAGAGCCTCTGGGAATACAATCTCTTCAGATGCTGGAACAGTACTGGAAATACATATGTTGCTAACACCATACCGCTCAGGTTTCTTTCTCTGACGCTTGCCATATACATCGCACACTTGTTCGGGCGCTGATAATGACTGGACTGCATGTTCCTGGGCATCTTGTGTTGCAATTTCAGTTGAATCTGAAGTTAACTGGACTGCATGTTCCTGGACATCTTGTGCTGCAATTTCAGTTGAATCTGAAGTTAACTGAACTGCATGTTCCTGGACATCTTGTTTTGCAATTTCAGTTAATGTTTCATTGCCATCAACATACACTGAGGAATCTGAAGAGTGATCAAAAGGATCCTCAGTTTCTGCAAAATTTTGTGACAATTGCCTCACTGAATCGATGTTCTCTTCCAGCAAATTATCTGCTGGTGTCTCTTCATGAGGGATCCAGATGGCTAATTCGTCATTGTTTTTCTTATCATCTGTATCATCCTCTATCACTATGACATCTCTGCTGGCGATAACATGGTTCTTAGTTGGATTATAGACGCGATAATATTCCACATCCTCACTATATCCAATTAAAATGTGTTGTGTGGCTTTCTTGTCCCATTTAAGATGTTTCTGTTGAGGGATATGCACCATCACTTTGCTACCAAACAAACGTAAATGACTTAGGTTTGGTTTTGCTCCATACCAAAATTCATAAGGAGTTTTGTTCAATCCTGACGCAATCGACCTGTTCTTTAGATAAACAGCAGTATTGGCTGCCTCTGCCCAAAATTTTTTTTCTAAGTTTGCATCATATAATAAGCATTTAGCTTTCTCGACCACTGTACGGTTAGCTCTTTCACAAAGTCCATTTTGTTCTTGGGTATAATAATTTGATTTTTGATGTATTATAACAGCATGTTCTAGGTAACTCTCAAACTCCTTATTGCAGAATTCTCGTCCATTGTCTGTCCTCAAAATCTTAATTTTCTTACTTTGTTGATTTTCAACAACTGATTTAAATTCTTTAAATCTGTTGAAAGCTTCATTTTGGTTCTTCAGAAAATATATAAAGGTCATTCGACTGTAATCATCAATAAAAACAGGAAATATCGAGCACCATTTAAGGACTTTGTTTCCATTGGGCCACAAATATCACTGTGAATTCTATGTAACGTTTCTTTACTCCGTTCACCTACATGAGAAAAGGGTAATCTCATTTGTTTTCCCTCACAGCAAGTGCTAATGCTAATGTCATAGCTGTTGTCATAGAATAGACCATCCACAATACCATTTTTCATTTTATTCATGTCTTGACTGTTTATATGTGCTAATCTTCTGTGCCATAATCTTCCGTTAGCTTCTGGAGCAGCCAGCAAGCAACTCTGTGATTTTACCCTCAACTTATAAACACCTTCTGATAAATCCGCAGTCGCAACTAAAACATTGTACGTGTTTCGAATATAACAGTATTTCTCATCAAATATGACGTTATTCCCATTCTTTATTAGTTCGCTTACGGATAATAAGTTGGTTGTTAAACTAGGAACACATAGCACATTTTTCACTTTTATGTGGTAGCCTAATTCCGCAACAATGGAGTCTATTCTGGCGAAATTTGCTAAATAGCAGATTTTTCTGCTACGGGCGATAGCAGATTTGGCTCGTAGCAGAGTTTCGATAAGTTGGTATTCTTGCTACCAACTATTTTCGAATCTGCTACGAACTGAATTTCTCAAATTACTTTTAGCCAAATCTGCTATCTTTGACGGTTGAAAGTGTAAACAAAAACTTAAAATGTAATAAACTATAAGTTTAAATGCCTTTTTGGCGTGAAATATGTGTTAATAAGTAAAAAATTTGATTAAAAAATTTTTAAATTCATAAATTAAAAGACACTATTGATAAATATTTAATGAGAGACAAGAGTTTTCTGGTTTGGATTTTGGTAAAATACCCAAATAAGTTTGTTTGTGCAACAAAATATTTAAGGATTAATTATTTTTAAGGGACTTTAAGAAAATCTAGAGCATCAACTCAAGGAACTCAATCAATTTGATAGCAAAGGCTTCAATATAAGCACGAAGATATTTAATTTGGGTGCATTGAGTGAAAGATTTGGTCAATTCGTAATCACCAAAACGGAAGGGGCTCTTTGGATTTTGGAAAAAACGACGGCATAAGGACTACCACAAAAACAAAGTGATCTGATTATGTTTTTGGAATGGAAGACACATAAACCGAGTCGAGTAATATCATGATATTCCACAAAATGACCAACTCAAACCAGAACCAGAAGAAAATGAAGAGACTATTTGATACTACATAGTATATGGATAAATTTGTTAAAAATACTATACTAATACTATATATTTCTCAAAAATAGTTATTGGTATTTGAAAATAAATAACTTTGGAAGTAAAATCATATCATATTATGGACATAGTGTTCGTCACGAAGTGGATGCAGACGGATTCCGGTTCAGAGATAGTCTCTGGAGTAGAATTAATCTTCATCCAGAAATAGTCTGAAGAATTTCTTGAAAATTTTTAATTCCACAAATCTAAAGCATTTGTAGGAAAGTTCATACCACAAATAGGAGATGGCAAATAAATCTCTCAACCGCTGAGAGGACTAACACTCTTTTACTTCTTATAAATATTCACGCCACTCTCCATCACTTCATGCGATACGTCGTGCTAGTGCTGAAAATGTGCAGTAAATAATGTTCCCAACAGTACCCACATCCTGATGGGACCTCGAACATGAAGCAAAATAGTCTCAAATGGAACAACTCAACACAAAACATCAAATAATCTAGCAATAGCTCTACTAACTCCTCTTTGAGGTTTTTTCCATTTCTTTTCTTTATCTTCCTAAATATAATGCATCGGCGTCTCTGTATATATGTAGAAACTCGGACGAACTAATTCGATTGATTTCATAGAATGCAGTCAATTTTGTTCTTCTGTGATTTTTAAGAGCTTGCTGAACATTTCCTTCCCTAAAGACTACATTTTGCCGGTGCGGCAAGTAACATTCACGTCGAACTATAATATATTACGTGACTGGTAACGCATTGGATACTCATTTATGCGCCAACTATCTTCCGTAGATCCAACATAGTGAACAGACAAAAACATATCGATTTCATCTACATAAACTTTGCCCTCAACTCCACCTCAAACTCTTCCAAACTGTAATGAGGCACAGTCGTATCCCTTATAAACATATTTGTACATATATTTTAGGACGCATCTAACATTGGCTTGAGTTGTATTGTAAAAGTCCTGAGAAAAGCTTTTGCTGCATTTACCAACTCTCATACAGACGGGGATACGATTCAATAAACTGCATGGACCGTGGATCATATGGTTTTTAACTAAATTATGAAGTTGTGGGAAATACATATATATTGTAAGTAAAATATATCTGGAATTTCCGTACAAACGAACCAACTTTCATTTCCTACCTTTTCTGTTTTCTTTGAATTGAGGTTTTAAAGGCGTGCAGACAACGGTTTGGAAATATGATATAATTTCAGATTTTGAATTTTTAACAGCTTTTTGCTCGTAGCGGCTAAATCAGGCATTCTAGGGGGTATGACCAACCCCCATTATTTTTTCATTTCCCAACTTTTGGCCACATATCATATTTCTCTAAATTATGTTTTTGAATGTAGGTCCATACAAAAGTTCGGATATATGATAAAATTCGGACTTTCGCTCGCTTTCCATAAATATTCGTGAAAGTTAAGCTCGCGTTTCCTCGAAATAACTGTAAAATTGTGATTTTCCATATTTTTTAAAATAAAACTTGGATATATTTTTACCAAATTAGCAAAGAACAATGGTATAAGTAAACGATGGCTTTAAATTTGTCTGTGGTAATGCATCCATATTATTGTCTGTGGCCATATGTTCATTGTTTCGGCTTTTGTCTGGCAGAATGCAATTTTATTAGCCAAAGATTGCCTCCTTCCAGGCAAAAAGCAAAAGAATGAACATATGAATATTGTCTGTGATATGGCTGCATTTGCGCTCACATTATCATTGACATAGATATAACGTTTGAGTGAAAATAATGCATGTATTTGGCATAAATGGTTGGTTATTCCGTCGAACGTATGATCTATGCAAATGATATTGTTAAATAAGTGTGTTCTATATTTTGATTTCTTCGTAGAGGAATGCAATTATATGCAATTATATGTTAATTCTTTTGGTTTGTGTCCCCTGTAGAAGATTGATTTATTTGGTTTGATTTTCGACTAATTTAGCACTTGCCATTTATCGGGGACACAAACCAAAAAATCACATATGGTTGCATACTTCCAGGCAAAAAGCAAAACAATCACACGCAAACATTCTTCCCAAAAGCATCATCTACGCTATACGTGTGATCAATTCACACATACTATCCCATTGAATTTTTTAATTTAAATTTAAAATTAAACTAATTTATAATTAAATTTAAGCAAAAAAATTAGGTGATGCACATAGAGTAAAAACCAATCTTTCGAATGGTATAATTTTTATGCTGGTAAGTCCACCTTTTTCATCCAATCGTTGTTCACAGTCATATGTGCACTTGCACCTGAGTCTACGTACCATTCATTCTTGTTAAACGTTCCATTTAGGAAAACAACATTAAATGAATATTTACTCGTATTCCTTTTTAATAATGGGGACTGATTTCGATAATGTCCATCCTCGTTGCACTTGTAACATGAGACTATTTTCCTTGTTGTATTATCTTTCACTGTCTTTTTATTCATCGTTGACTGGCCGCCATGTTTCTTTTGCTTAAAGTTGTTAGAATAATATTTATTTCTTACTGCAAATGCTATGCCACCACTTTCGAAATCGCTGATATTTTCCATATCTAGTAATTTTGACTTTATGACATCTGCTGTTATCGGAATACCGGAGTGATCTATCGCCATTATTATTGGAGAATAACGATCGGACAAACCTGCTAAAAGTAATCCGTTCCATTTAACCTTTGAGCCGTTTCGATTATTTGTGTGATATAGTTGGCCTTCGAGTCGCAATTTTCGAGTCTTATCGAAATCAAATGTCGAAGTAAAGTTATTTTTCTTGTGAAACCAGAGTTATCAAACATGGACTTTAATTTAATCCATAATTCTGCAGAGCTCTTGGTGTCTTTGATGTGTACGTACAAGGCTGGATCGATTGTCAATATTAATTTTGCCTTCGTTGTCTTGTCATCTACTGGCTTTACCTCGAAATCTGCAGGAGGTTTGATGTACTTATTCATCCCTTCTAGCACCAACAAGTTTTCAGCTGCAAAGCACCATTCTTCGTAGTTTTACCTGTCTTTTAACTTTGGCACACTAGCAATATAGTTTGTAGTCATGTTTCCGCGAAAAACGTACGCAATTTATCTATTTAACACAATAAATAACTGATAAATTGAAAAAAAGAAAAGAGGCCCATAACCTGTTAAAACACGTGTTGTTCACAACAGACTGACAAGCTACCAAAAAACCGGAACAGGCTGAACTTTATTTCAAAAACATGTACTGAACTCCATTTGTACTAAAATAAAGATTTACCTTCTTAAGGGATAGGTGTCGTTATTACCTTTTTATTTTAGATACATATTTTGACAGTATTGAATGATGACGAGATGCTTCGAAGATGTTTTTTGCGTGGGAGAAACATAAATTTGGGTAGATGATCGTACTCAGCTGCAGAATGGGAATATATGGCCACAGAATGCGAATAATTTATTTATTTATTTATTTATTTATCAAACATAATGTAAGTTCAAACTAGAAGACAATATACATAATCATAAAAAGAAACAATGAAAAATACAAGTAAGAGCTAGACTAGAAAGAAGGTGTTCTACCGAGACAGGGAAACCCGACACTGCCAAGTACACCTCCATCACGTAGACCTTTCAAAGGTGTAGGTACGGAAGAAGGTACGAACGCTTGTATTGCCACCTTCAACTAAGAGGAGCGGAGCTACCTGGTTATATTCCCTGAGCATACGTGTAACTGGTTCCATCCTGCCAAGTTCCGTGCGGTGAAAGCTAAGGGAGTCTGGTTCAAATGATCTTCGACTTCTACCACAGGTTCTTGTAGCTACTTGGTTAAAGATGTCCGGGCGACAATTTGCCCCTGGACGACGCCATGTATAAAGGACAAGTCAGCCAGGACTCGGCGTTGCGAGAGGGACTGGAAATCAGGGAGCTTAAGGCGATCCGTATACGGGGGAAGGTGGATGGGATCGGACCAGGGAAGGTGACGGAGAGCGTAGCGAAGGAAACGCTTCTGGATAGCTTCAATTCTCGCGATATGGATTTTGAGGTAAGGAGACCAGACTTGGGAAGCGTATTCCAGTAACGGCCGAACAAGGTAGATAAAATGCTGTTTGTTGACATAAAGGTCCAAGAATTTCCTAGACCATCTGGTAATGAAACCTAACATTAACAAGATCTTAAAATCGAGATGGACTTCCAAGTCCAAAACACAGTTCACAGACCTGACCGCAGAACCATTGAGAAAGAAAGTAGGGGGAATACGATTCCGTCTACGGGAGAAGCCAACGTGTTCACATTTAACAAGAGGTACATTTTGGAGCACCATAGAGAGAGACGATCAAGATCCAACTGAAGTTCTAGAATGTCAGAAGGACGGGTTATGCTTTTATATATCTTAAAGTCGTCTGCATATACGAGTACTTGAGAGTGCAGAACAACACTAAATAAATCATAGTAGCAGTAATGAATAGCAAAGGGCCAATATGACTGCCCTGCGGTACACCTGAAGTTGCATAAAAGCTATGGGAAAGGGAAGATCTAGGACAAACACGGTAGGAACGGTTACAGAGATACGAACTGATCCATCTTAGGAAGGAAACAGGGCAACCAATCATTTTTAGCTCCAGGACGATAAGACTGTGGGGTATGCTGTCGAAGGCCAGACTCATGACGCTCAAGAGCATTTTGAGCGAAAGAAACAAACTGAACAAAGTTTGTCGTTGTGGACCTACCTTTCAGGAATCAGTGATCGAAACGCGGAGAAATCTGTTCCAGAGCGCATTTCGCCTATTCCGCAAATGCTTGGATTCTCTAGAGAACCAACAAGGAGATGAGTCAGGAGGGGTGATAGAGGAAAAAGGGGTCGATGAAACGATAGCGGGACGCAAACCGTAATAGAGTTTTGAAAAAGCCAAGGATGTGAAAGGCCAAGGACGAGATGATTGACGAAGGATATTAGTTTCACGGAAAGATATAATGAGGCTAGCAAGCAACAGATTGAAGTTTGTCGCTCGAAATTGGAACCTGGAGGATAGAGGGGGATAGGAAGAACAAATGTAACTAGGAACAGATAGACAGATAGTGAGAGGCGGGTGGTGAGCATCAACGTTGCAGAGGGCATTAGGACTATGAAAACCTGCACGTGAAGTGGGTCGTTTAAGAAAACTAGATCAAGCAACCGCGAGTTCAGGTTTTTAATAAAGTTAAGTTCGGAAAGGAAATAAGCGGTAGTGGAATCAATGAACATGACTTCGGCAGGTGAGGAGGGGGTAGACGGAAAGAGGCAGTTGGAATCAGGGTCAAGAGTCCAACGTAGATGAGGGAGGTTGAAGTCACTTAGGAGGATTAGGTGGTCCTTGACAGAAAAGGATTTGACCGTAGATTAAAGGGCAGCAGAGAGACCTAGGAAAATATCTACACCAGGAGGAGGGGGCAATAATAATAATAATATTAACAAGACATGACAATAATGTTAAAAGAGGGGAGATGGATCTTTACGGACAGGAACTCGAGAGGGTCAACTGGGGGATAAGGAACAAGGGAAGCATTGAAGGATGAGCGTACCGCAATAAGTACACCGCCGCCCCGCCGATTATGGTTACCGGGGCAACGGTCTTTACGAAAAACTTCGAAATCGTGCCCGAGGATCTCTAGCTCATTGATATTAGAAGATAGCCACGTTTCAGACAGGGAGATAACACCATGCGGGAACGAATGAGAAGATGGGAAAGAAGAGGCAGAGAGAGCGGCGGTAACAGAGGGAGTAGGGCCTGCTCTTGTTGAGCTGATGTACAGAGGACCTCTGGGCAGGAACTCCTTGATAAATGCGTCCCTTGGCCAGTTAGATGTGTAAAGGACCGGATCGAAGAACGAGGGGGAGGACGATGATCTTAAATGAAAAACATCGGCCCTCCGAGAGTTTGATCATCTTTACTTTATTAAGTTGTATGTCAACCCCGATAACGTTAGCGATGTTGTGGAGAAGATCATCGGGGGACGTCGATGGAACAAGCTCCATCACAAATATAGACCGGGCCTTAGGTATAGTCCACAAACTGCAAACCGGTTGATTATCAGACGATGGAGAGGTGAGGAGTAGGGTCGGGGACGAGGTAAGTGAGCCAGACGAGAGGACAGGTGGGAGGACACCGGGACGATTACACGAGGATATGTTTAGTGAAGGTACTGAGTGAATATTGTTAGGGATGGGTGAAATGGTTAATTGCTTTGCCAGATTAGGACTGACCAGGTTTATCGAGTTACAGGATCTGGAGGAAGTGAGGGTAGCCTCTTGAGGAGCCGTAGGCACAGACAAGAGAGGTGGAAGAGATGAGGGCTCCTTGGAGGAGGATTGCTTAGGAATAGATGTTTCAGGATTAGTAGGGGAGGGAAGGGAGTAGGCGATTGGGAGGGAGGCCTGTGGTAGGGATGACGATGATTTGGCAGATCTAGTAACTCTAGAAGATGTGGATACTTTATGCCCTATTGGAAGGGGACAATTGGGGAGCTCAAGAGGAGAAGTAGTAACCGAGCGTGGATCAAAATTTTTAATTGTATCAAATGATTTGAGAAGTGAGGCGTGAAAACGGGCCGAATCGGTTAGAGACGAACCCAGATCTTTCATCATCGTATGGAGTTCTAAGGTACGCGCAGCCAGTGTACTAAGTGAGAATTTATGGCATTTAGAACAATACCAATAAACACCCGAGTCCTTAGCTAGAATTGTATCAGTAAGCCCACCCGTTAGACTCATACATTTAGGGTGGAAACACTCACCGCATAGGCAATGGCAGGACAGAAGCCGATTGAAACCGGGATCCATACAGGTGGAAGCAGCACAAACCGTAGACATTTTGTATGCACTGGTATCCGTGTCTCGAGTAGAACTTACAAAGAACCGGAATTAACAAGAATAAAGCAAGTTACACTCACTGGACAACTTAAGCTAAGAATGAGATTAAAGAGTAAGATTTCAAGAAGGAATTGCTTAAGAATTAAGAAAAGATTTAAGAATGTTAAGGCGAAAAGAATAAGAAGTTAACTTAAATATTAACAAAGATGTAAAGCTAAGTAAAAGCTAAGGAGTTATAGACTAATAGAATGAAAATGAAATTCACGATTCGTGTGGCAATCACCCAGAAACCAGTTCAAGAAGCGCCTTTGATATGAGGTTGCAAACTCATTACCCTGTGACGAGTCCACGGTCACGTTGTTGATGTATTCGTCAAGTGTCCCTACACAGTGAATTACTGTGACCAAGAGGCGATGATCGTGAGGAAAGCCTGTAAATCTGTAAATCTGAGAGCCAAGAGTCGATGATGATAGATCCGTATGCCAGAGTTCAATGCCCTCGTTGCAGTTGAGGAAGACCAAGCGCAACCATGCAGGACGAAGACTGAATAAGAGACATAACAATAATACATGAATTGCGGATTATTTTCGTGAAGAAATGTCATTTGGCTAAATACCATTTGCAATTTTCGGTAAAACCAAATTGATAATCAAGTCGGTTAGTTCCGAATTTTTTAAGAAAACGCGAACAAATTATTGCTTAGATACGGATACTTTTATTGTGAATTTGAAAATATCCGTCCCATTATTTTCAATTAAAAAGAAAGTACACTGTCCGCAGTAATTATGAAAACCAATCATTCAAATCTAGTTGCCACTGGAAATGTTCACGAAAATTTTCAAAACTATTAATGTTCTAAAAAACCATTAATAATTTCTGTAGATTTTGGTAGGACATTCTTTCGACAGAAATTTGGGTCTTTACGCGAACATGATGGTTCTTATGTAGATAAATTAGATGGGCAGTTAGGTCTTATTTAGATAAATTAGATGGAAAGACTAAAGGAACGGCACCTTTCGTTAGAAGCACGTACATCAACAGCAAACCGATCTCACTCAAGTCAACAATTTCACTTGAAATGGGAAATGGGAAACGAAAATGTTGGAATCCATTTACTAAGAGAGAATTTCATAATTGGAATAGCAATACAGAACACAAAAACGTCGCGGAAATTTTTATGGAAACAGTAACCGAAACTCTAAGAAAATTATATATACCATACAGGTTACATGCATGGGAACTAACCCCAGTATAGAAATACTTAAACCGCATTAACTCCATAGTATCTATTTAAGGAAACCCGCGCATTTTTCGTAAGTTAATTTTCGTCAAAATTGCATTTCTAGAGAATTTCCTTTCTCACAGTAATTGGAGCGCGTGCTCAAAAAATAAGTCAAATAGGTAATTGAACTTCACCGATTTAACCACGGCGGCCGGAAACGCGTGATTGGTGAGTTCAACTTATTTAGCATTATAACATTAGCAATTCGATTCTCGAAAGTAGTCAGTCGAAGTTTAGTCGTTCATTTAATTTCAAGTTTGTTCAAGTTCGTCGGTAGAGTAGAGTTAAAAAGTTGCACTCAAGAAAGAACCAAGTTAAAGTGGATAAACGTTGTCTTTTTTTCAAACAAAAATAAGTCGGTAGGATTCTGTTCAAATGGACAGAATCCAATGAGAACGAACCAAACGCGATCGTTATCATGAATTATATTCTTGCTTAGAGGCAGGATTGTCAAGCCAAAATGAGTCCTAAGACCTTTCCTGAGGCTGGGAAGGGATCTAAGCTCATAATAAAAAAGTGTTAAAAGTGTGGAGACATTAAACCTTAAAATCAGGGGAAGTGCTGGACCAAAATCAACCAAAACTAACTAGACACCATCACCTACAACTCAGGTGAAAACTGGATCAACATCATTAACAGTGAGTGCAGACCCAAATACTAGTTAACCAGACACCCAAATTAGACGAGTGGTGGACCCATTAAGCACATTAAAAATTACCTAAGCGCAGAATACTGTTTGCAAATATTCCACGATTTGACAAAATTGACACGCCTAGGCTAGGACCCAAACTTGTTTTGGCCTAGGCTAGGGCCCAATTGACTCAGAATTGATGCAACGGTTAACAGGAGCCTTAGAATAATTAACCATCAATAATCGACCAACTGAGAGCAGAGCTGTGGCCATAATGAAACAAATCTCCTACATCAAAGAATTCGATGCAATAAGAGCCACCTCACACAGTTCATCAACATCGTAAGCAACCATTTGGAATGTGTCAGCGGGCAAGGAAGAAAGGACCTATGACAGCTAAACTACAATTCAAAAATCGTAGGCAGAGCAAAAGAGCTTCTTCGTTACAACAATCCAGAAATCTAGGAACAAGCGAGAGATCTCCTCAAAAAACACTTCAGACCGATAATTAATTATGAGGAAATCATTAGGAAAATGACGTCATTTAAAGTAAGTTAAATTTTTGATTTAAATTTTAAAATAGAAGGAATAATTCAAGACAAAAACACATTTGCAACATATGAAATTAATTCAAGTCAAAAAAAGGCTAGTTTATATTCATTGTTAACTAGTCAATTAAAACAAATAGAGTCAGGGAATTTATCAAGGGATATTAGACACGAGTTTAACATACAAAAAATATAGTCGAATTTCTATAATTCGGATTCCATTATCCAAAGAAAAATGTCGCCTTACGGAGTCTTCGACTTATAGAGCTTTTTCCTTGCACCTTTCTCAGTAGAATTCCTGTTGAAAAAAGGGATCAATCTGTCGATCATATAGCAAAATTAACCTATCAAATAGAAGAAGAACAGCAAACCCTCCATAACAGAAGAATTATATCAATTGACATGACAAAAGATAACCCGTACTGGACAGACCTCTTTCGTCGATATATAAAGCCTGAAACAATTTGAATATACACTGAACTATAATACCCTGAATTCAATAAAATCCAACAGCTTAGAATAGAATTATTTAGCAATGACAATGAAATAAAATTCATAAAAGCGACAATGCGAGCCCAAGAAATAACGTCGCTAGAAGAGGTACATAAACAAGTATTCCTCTACCATACGAATGAAAGCATTCATAGTGGAATTATGGAAACATACCATAGCCTGAAAAATAAAATATACTATCCTAACCCGTTCAAAGAAATCACAAATGTGATAAACTACTGCAAAACTGGTTTAGAAACAAAATACGAACGAAAACCAATTAAAATGAAATTTCAAGTGAGTGAAACGCCAACCACACATAACCATATTCTGCATATGCGGACACATATTTTTTCATGAAACAACCCTGCTTAGTAGCTTATGCTTACCAATTACCAAATAGAAATTGGATTAAAAAAATATAAACAACCGAGGAACATTTCTCCAAATTTGGGAAACCAAAAAGGATAATAATAGATAATAAATTCAGTGCTGAAAACCTCAAAGAATTTCTTAGGGGACAAAACTTCATGTGATCAAACCTCACACGCATACGGGTAATTGTAATATAGAAATATTTCACTCCACACTTCAAGACAAATTATTAGCTATGCAAAAATTAGACCTTACTCTTATTCAAAAACTCCATAGAGCTATTAACAATTATAGCAGTAGGTATCATTCCACGCTCCAAATGACTCCTTTAGAAGAAAAACAAACTCACCCTTTGATACTAAGCAAAAGAATAGATCTAAACGAAGGAACCATGGGTGAAAAAGACCGACAGGACATAACAAACCTCCTACAAACTGTAGAAGAAAAAACTGATAATTCAGTAGGCAATCTTGATAAACAAATCGCTATTAACTCCAAGTTTGATGAATCTACTAACCATTCGAAAAATATTATAGAATTAGATATAAATGAAGTAATTAAAGCACATAAGAAAATAGTAGAAAACGAACACGTCTTATAATCCAACAATTAAAAACTGATAAATTACTGAAGATGCGCATCCTAGAGGAAAAGCTAAACCATATCACTGATAGTATAGCCTTAGCTAAACACGGACTCAACAATCCAAGTATGCCAACTGCGGCAGAAATTGAGGAAAAAAGGTTAGACTCTTACAGACTAGGAAATATAAAAAGTGAATTGTTAAAACACGATAACCACACATTAATTTTTGCAATAAAATTCCCAATCAATATAAATTAATAGACTATAAATTAATAACAGCCATTCCAAACATGAATAAATGAGAGGCAATCATTGACCACTAACTTATAGTAGAACTTAATAAAACAAAATATGAATATAATAAATCAACACAATATGACAGAGAATTGAACATTGTAAATAATTGTATCGAAAATAGGAATTGTAATCTAAAAGAAAATAATTTAACTGAAATCAAAATGATCGATGAGAATACAATAATCTGTAAGTATGTTAAAGACATTGAAATTGTAAATTATTGTGATGACAAGAAAATAAAATCGTAAGAACATAGTCTAATAAATATAAACAATTATAGCATAAAAATCACGAAAGTTACGAAAATAAAAATTTGCAATTTATTGAAAGATTCCATTATAACGAAGATGAGAACTATAACATTACGAAACCTGTAGACTTTAAGGAAGTATTGTTAAAAATTAACACAATTTTAAAACATATTAAAACTTAAAATACCATAAAACTATACAATGTAATTCGTGCTCAACAGTCATGATAATCGTCATAATTGTCGGAATTATACTTGAATTTGGGAGAAAACACGCTAAAGTTAAAATTTCAATCAAGGATAAAGAAACCAAACCGGAAAAAATTCAGCAGAATTTTGATTTACAGGGCGGAATTGTTATATACTTGGGAACTTACCCCAGTAAAATATTTTCTGCCTTAACACCATAGTACCTATTTAAGGAAACACGTGTGCATTTTTAATTAATTTTCGTCGAAATTGCATTTCTTGATTATTTCCGTCCTCAAAGTCATTGAGGCTCCTGTTCAAAAAATAAGTCGAATAGGTAATTGAACTTCACCGACTGAACCTGCAATTCAAGCAAGTTTAATCGCACCTCGTGATGGTGGCCGGAAACGCTTGATTGGTGAGTTCAGCTAATTGAGCATTATTAAATTAATTCAGTCGTTGTAGAAGTTAGTACGAAATTACGTTCTTTTATTAAAAGTTTGTTTGTTTTGTTTGTTAAAAGGTTTTAAAGTTTGTTCCAGTTCGTCAAAATTGTCCTTATCGGTGTAATCAATAGTGTTAAAAAGTTGTACTCATGAAAGGACAAATGATTTAATAAAGGATAGATTAAAGTGGATAAACGTTGTCACTTTTTTAAGAAAATCAATCTTAGATTTTCTTAGTTATATACATATATTTGAATTATACATTCACTTCTCTTAACATATAATAAAAAAGTAGAAAAATGAATCAACTCTAAAACTTATAATAATTTATGGCGATATACTTCTGTCATGACCTCATCCATAATTGTATAATAACTTATGAAATTATTTGAGAATTCTGGGATACAAAAGGGCGCCGCTTTTAACAAGCCATGCCCATAATGGAAGAGATAAGTAGATAATAAGTAGATTGAGAGGTTGGATTCGATAAATAATAGTCAATTCAAATTAAGATTATACTTTTGCTTTAAATATACGAGACAAAGTCAAACTTAGAACTAACTTACAATTTAAATTACCGCGGTTTTTATTTGATTTGGTGTCATGCGAACGTGGGTTAAACAGTCACGTAGACTGTGGGAATGTTCACTGCAATTAGCCCGTGGGAGCAGAAATTGCCCAATCCATCCAGCGAGCGAAAAGTAGTTCGCTGGATGCATTTGACTCTTTACGAAATTGGTATCATAGGAATAAGGTATTTTTTTTCAAATTTTATTTGTTAGGCGCATTGTTCCCATTTTTTGTGTTTTTACAGGTTAATTCCGTGGACATCGTTAGCGCTCGTCGTAGGGATTGAGGGATTTAAAAATTTGTGATGGTCTAAAAATTTATATTGACGTACTGTTATTCCGATGAATTCCCGTTGCCTGAATTCCAAAATATTTTTACCGACTCCCAAATGATCCTATTTACATATAATAAGAACGAAAAAGATAATAAAGTGTGCGTAAATGTGGAGATGATGGGACCGACAGGGGAAGAGGGATGGGAGGGGCTGAAGTGGATAGGGCTGATCTTGGACAACCCCAAAAAAAAAATGAAAAGGTGAAGGGGCAAAGTTTAGAAATGGGATTTTTAGTCGATTCAAGAAAGTGGTTGCGTGTAGACCAGAGATGAATAACTTTGAAATTGATATATGTTGTAGAGGTGATTATGTTGGTCAATTTTATGTTTAAATGTTGGGCGCGGAAAGCATAAGTTAACATAATTTTTATATGTTGAGAAAGTTAGCAAATCGAATGATTACAGCAAAGCATATATACGTCCGATGACCTTCAAACCGAAATATGTTGTGCAGGTGGTTATGCATCCGAGGTGCTAGCGGGCGCGCGCGGGTGGTCACTAGGTTGCGTGGCGCGGGCCAGCGTGAGGCCGGGCGGCGCAGGTGGTCGCGAGGTCAAGTGCAACATTATTTAGTTCGTACAAATGATAAAGCAGTGAAAAGTCATATTCTAACCTGCCAGAGTTCAAAACAAACGTATGATACACGTAAGCGGATCTATAGAAAAGATGCAGAGCAAATGAAGCAACTGTTGTTGACGGATTTTCATGGGTACAAATATAGCAAAGGAAAGGACTTGATGGCAAATCAAAGTTATGCAAAAAATTGTTGTGAATGTTTATATTTTTTAATCAATTACTTAATATAATGAGTTACATAGTTACATAAAATGAGTTACAAGTATGAGCTATGTTATGTTTCATACAAAGTATGTCCGTCACTTTTGAGCCATTACCCAGAAGTGACATGTGTATATGAAAACTAATCATCCATTGACCGGATGTACTAGAATAGACTAGCGAGTAGACTAGCCTTCTAGTCAAAGCCTAGGTTACAACATTAACATACAATTTAAACTTAAAAAATTGAATCAAGAAATTTCTGAGAATATGATGATGGAAAAAATTTTATATTCAATACCTGAACAATATCTTGCTCTAACAAGTGCCAGTGAATCTACTTCTGCAACAGAAAAAACGATCGAAAATCTTTCATCAAGACTGTCTGTCGAAGGGGAATAAAGATTGTATACCAATAAACAACACGAATTTGATCCAGGTGCAGCCTTTACTGTTCAAACAAACAGAAGAAATAAAAATAACTTTAAAAAATCATCATACAATATTGTGCGTTACAAATGTGGGCTAAATGGACACAAAAGTTCAAAATGCACTTCAAACAAATATTACAGAAATTGTAATAGTAATACACACTACGAATACAAATGCTGGAAAAAGTATAAAGCGGTAAAATATAATGAATGCAAGAAATTACCTCCTTGTATTTATTGCAAGAATACTGGCTAGCTGTTAACTGGTGGTTCAAAGATGAACATGAACAAAAGAAACAAAATAGAAATCCAGTATCATTACTTCCAGAAAGCTGTGATAAATCATCAAAACAAAACATTCATGAGGTGTTGATCAGTGGAACTTTAAGCCAGACTGATCATATTCTCATCGTTGATAGTAGATGTATCTCACACATGACAAATCAACTAAATTTGCTATCAAATATTCAAACTATAGGTTTACAAATTTCAAGTTCCAAGCAAAGACAAACAATGTGTTGTGTATTTTAAAAGAATAGCCAGTTCGTATTAGGCAACTTTATATATTTATAAATTACTTCTAAACAAAACTATTAATATTATTTACACTAGTTCTGTGTTGAATTTTGTAGGCATAGGAATGTGACCACCGAGAAGACTACAGTAGCAAAACCGGACTGACATTTTAAGTCTCTCACTTTGTTCTTAGTTCTTATCGCAGTGAACTTTGTTCTAGTTCATGGGTTAAGATTGCGTTCATTAGTCACAAGTGTTCACATATACAACACCCTTCCCTCCTTTGTAATTCCGAAACTTTATGGAGAGTATCACTGCATGGTTTTTCTTATTCACGTTGAACCTGAACGCCTTGGAGTTGGTGTCGATGATCCATTTGTCTTGTCGCCTAATTGATTGCCAAGCGCAGTGAATTGTTTTTCTGCTTCCTCGGGAGTCTGAATTTGAATTGGTTGTGGATTTTCCTGAATTGCAATTAATGGTCGTGATTCCATGTTGTTTTTGTAAAATCTTATGCGATGACGTGCCTCTGTATCAGCAACTTTAGTGTCTTGATCGCAGTTCCGATTTTAGTCAAAATGTCGTTTGCAAAAAGTTCCAATATAGTTAATCTCGTAATGTAAATCTCCTAGTCGTTTAGCGATCACGCCAGGGATCCATTTATCTAAAGGTGAATTGCCTGAAAGAAATCGGACTTTTTGCGAAACTTCAAACGTACGAAAAGTAGTACCGAAATCTTGACTTGAATTGGCTCTGGTCTAACAAGATCTACATGAGTATGAATATCACATCCTATAAACAGTTGAGCTGGCGATTGTCCAGTAGTAGTATGGGGAGGTTCCCTGTATTGTCTCAGGAATAAATTTATGTTTCGTTGTAAGCAACTCTTGTTTGTTTCCATTTTCTTTAAAGCATCCTTAACTGTTTGAACGTGTGCCTGCTTTGTACACTTCAAGCATGTTTTCGCCGTTTGTTCTCCTACCTCGGTATAAATTTTGGGCCAGTATACGTATGAACATGCAATTGCTTTAATTTTAACGATCCCTAGATGCGCTGTATGCAGGTCATTCAGAATCTGTTCTCTTAAGGACGGTGGTATAACAACTCTATGTTCAAAAACAAGACAATTTGCAGTTAAACTGTAGCACGATTCGGGTGGATTATATGCATGATAAACTAGATTTTGTCCTGATTCAAACAATTGTAAAATTTTTCCCAACTCTGGATCAAAACGCGTTTCTTGTGCAATGGCTTCCGCTCGTAAAGGAAGTTGTCTTATCTGAGAGAGCATAAACTCATCAAATTCATCCGTAAGTGTTATTTCTTCCCCTCTTTCAATGGATACTTTGCGTATATAACTTAAAGTTGTAGGTAAAGGTGTACAAGAACAGTAGTCCGCATTCGAATTTTCGTTTGTAGGCCTGGAATTTACTTCAAAATTGAAATCCGCTAAAAACCTGCATAGTTTGCCATTCTACTGATGCGTAATACGGGTAATGATTTTGTGGGATGAAGAATTTGGGTTATCGGATATTAGCTACCCACACTATTCCAAGAGCTTCCTTGGCTATGTGGGGATATCTCTGCTCCATGTGAGTCAAAGTGCGGCTTGCGTAGGCTATTGGTCGTTCAACACTACTCGGCAGACGGTCAGACAGTACTGCTGCGAGACAGTAGCCAGGACCAATGGTTGTTCCGGATCATAGGGCATTATAACTTGAGGAGAAACAATTATGCTTCTCATTTCCTCGAATGCCTCCTCTTCAGTTATTGACCATGCACCTTTCTTTGACTTGCACATATCTCGAAGTGGTCGACTCAGGGTAGACAAGTTTGGTATGAATGAATTGTAAAAAGTAGCTTTGCCCAGGAACAGTTCAAGTTTCTCACGTGTTGACAGCTTTGATGCCTCGCATATCGTTTTTGTGTGCTTATCCGATTTGTGCACCCCTTGTGGATCAATTGTGTACAACAGATGATGTAGCAAAAATGTATATTTCGACTGATTAAGGAGTAGCCCTCGTTGTCTCAAGCGTTCCAGAAATTTTTCCAATGTACTCATCAGTTCTTCAAATGTCTCAGCTGAAAGAAGGAAGTCATCATAAAAACTAAAGATATTTTTAAATCCATGAACAGCATTTTCAGGTCTCAGGCACTTCGCAGCTACGTTTCCTGCGCCGTAAACTGTTCGCTTCGGCCTTATCCAGCCATGAGTTTGAGTATTCAATGTTGGAGCTTCACTGAATTCCTTATCCACTGGTAAGTGCGTAATTTGAAATATCGAGATGACAAAACACTTTTGCTCCTTTCATTTTGTTAAAGATGTGTTCCGCCTTTGGAATAGGGGGTTCCTCTATAACTAGACGAGGATTTAAGGTTAATTTATAGTTATCTGTAATACGAATCCGACCATTTTTCCTTGCAACGACATGTGTGGTAGAAGCCCACTCTGAAGATTCATCCTTTTGATAGTACCCGGATTGTAGCTTCGCTTCTATAGCCTTTGCATAGGCATTACGCCAAGCATATGGTATACTTCTTGCTCGGGCAAAAACAGGTGTTGTACCAGGCTTTAGATGCATTGTGACGGGCGGACCTACAAGCATACAGGGCTCATTACTAAACATCCTGATACTGTCTTAGTATTTGATTTAAACGTGCTTCTTGATCTACATTAAGATCTGAAGTGGTTGCCATCACTGCATGTAACTCTTCCAGAACAGAAATCCATTCACGCCCAAATAAGGAGTCGAAATCTTTTTTGACTACATATAGATTTAATTTACGTGTGCTTGTTCCCAGCGTTACCTTAACCGGTAGTCGCCCAATGCTATGTACTAAATGACTATGACTATAACTCTGGAATAATCTGTCAGAAGGGCACAAATGAAAATTTTGCGTAACGTATTGACGCTTAAGATACCACATGGAGTGCCAGAATCTAATTCCATTTCAATCGTTCTACCCTCAATCTTGACCGAGAGCATATTTTTTATCAGTAGTATGGATTTTATGAATTTCCTCAATCTTATGTGAAGATTTTATACAATCCTCTTATATTACTGGTCGTCTTTGTTTGCCCTGTACTTAGTTGTTGTTTTCTATCTGCTCTGCAAACTTTGACTATATGACTCTTCTTGTGACAGGTGTCACATTCGCTATCCTTGTATGGACATAAATGCCGCCAATGTTCCGCACTACATCCATAACAAGAATATATATTTCTTTCCCTTGCTGACGATTCGTAAATTTTTTTCTTATCTCGGTGGTGATTTTTATTCCAGATACGACGGCTACTCTTCTTATTATTTTTGTATTTAAGTGTAGGTGAATGTAGTGTATGTACAGTCTCCACGGGTGTTGAATTCGACTTAGCTTCGCCTGATGTCACTCTTGTTGACTCGTGGGAACAATGTCAAATGCCTCTTCGAACGTGTTGGGTTTTGTGGAAATAATTTTGTTGCACATTTCACGATCGTATAACCCATGTAGTAATTGGTATATTAGCATGCGATCTAAAAAATTCCCATAGTCGCAATGAGCAGCACATTCTCGTAGTTGTAATGTATAATGAGCAATTATCTCTCCTTTGTGTTGCACTATATGACGAAATTTAACACTTTCCGCGTACTTATTTTTTGGTACATCGAAATGGCTGATCAGTGCTGTGGTAATCTGTTTGTACAAATAGCTTTCTGGTGTGTTTGGTGCGACGAGGATCCTTAAGGCATTAATTAGTTCTGCACCCACTTGGGTAATCTGGATATTGCGGTAGCCCCATTCGAAACGCCGAAAGAATTCTTCTACTGTAGTTTCTTCCGATGTACGAAATTCTTTAATCGAAAATGGCGGTGCCTTTGCTATTGCTTGAACATTTGTATCTTCGACTGTTTGTTTTACCTGATCCTTATTGGGTAATACTTTTTTTACAGTTTCAGCCATTATTTTTGCCATTGATGTTAATGTCATGATGATGAAATTTACGCTTTATTTTCTCCACGTGTAAGTTGAGGTTGGGATGGTTCGTTTCACACTTTTAACACCAGTTTTTAAAAAGTAGAGTCAGTTCGTATGAGCCAACTATATGTAGGCATATGAATGTGACCATCAAGAAGACTACAATAGTAAAACCAGACTGACATTTTAAGTCTTTCTCTTTGTTTTTATTTTTTCATATTTTATCGCAGTGAACATTGTTCTAGTTCGTGGGTTTATGCTGCGTTCAGTCGCTACAAGTGTTCACATATACAACACAATGAGCGGTTCTTTGGCAGGAGCTGTTGATACTCAAGATGTCGGCTACGTTCCTGAACTTACCAAAACCCAGCTTTCAGTACATGTCACTACTAAAAATAGGTTATGATGTACTATTCAAAATAAAATCAAGTGGCGATTATGAAGAATGGGAAAACAATTTTAAAAGGTAATAAAACTTAAAACGGTGTGTTTGCTTTAGGTATCAGCTCCAAATGAAACAAAGAATGGCAACAAAAGATGGGTCACATTAAGTTTGAATCTTAGAAGAAACTACCAAATTTGTGTAAGGGAGTACCATCGTAACTTAGTGTCAAGGTGGTCCTGTATGTGAAACTTGTGCCTGCGCTATTCTTAAAAGGAATTCCTTCAATACTCAACGCAAGAGTGCTGTTAGACCATTGCAAATCATACGAGGGTGGTCCGACAACTACTTTGCCTCACAGCTCGATGGCGCCACTGTCGCAAGAGACATCTACTATCCTGTAGTACATTTTCGTAGACGGCTACTATCAAAATTTCAGCCGAATCGGACTCGTAGTTTTGTTTTGACAGCGTGTGTAAGTGAACGTATTAGCGAATTTTATAAAAATGGAGAAAGAACAATATCGGTCGGTGATTCGATTCCTGTTTTTGGAAGGTAAATCGCGCAGCGAAATCAAGGAGCGCTAGGATGCTCTATACGGTGACTCTTCCCCTTCGATGGCGACCGTCAAAAATTGGTTTAATGAGTTTCAACGTGGTCGCACGTCGGTTTTTAATGAGCCACGTCCAGGTGCCCCGAAAACGGCTACTACCGAGGAAAACGTGACAAAAGTCCACGATCTCATATTGGCAGACCGGCGATTGAAGGTGCGCGAGATAGCAGATACGCTAGATATATCAAAAGACCGCGTGGGTCATATCCTGCATGAGATTTTATATTTATTTATTTAACTTAGGACAAGTGAGTTTATAAAAGTTCATATAGATACAGAATTGGCCTTAAAACTAGAGTAAAGTAAAATATTTATTTATTTATTTATTTACTTAGGACTAGAAAGGAAAAGAAAAAAAAGTACAAATAAACCTTAAAACTAGAGTAAGATAGATAGTGAAAGTTTTATGGAGAGAGAGAAATTCTATAGACATAGTAAAAAAAATAAGACAATACAAAGTGCATAGGATTAAAAGAGTCGGAACGCCAAGTCGGAACAATGAGCCCTGGTGGACAAAAGTTTACTCACTAATTAAACTAATGCAGGAGCGGATAGCTGCCCGATCATTGAGGTCAGCCTGCGCCGACTGAAGGGAGGAGACCCGGTTGTGCGTCCTTAGCATACGCTCCATCCGCCCAAATTCCGTGTGGTAGAAAGGTATATGAAGAAGCGCGTCCCTTCTAAGGTTAATACCACTGGATCGAAACTTGACTAGTTCAAGGATATAGGGAGCAATAATGCTTCCCTGGATCACGCCGTGAATAAAAGAGAAGTCAGCCAATACCCTACGGGAGGAAAGTGACTGAAGGCCGATGAGATTCATGCGGTCTTCATAAGGGGGGAGTACGATGGGGTTAACCCACGGGAGGCTCCGGAGAGCGCACCGGAGGAAGCGCTTCTGTACTGCCTCAAGTCTTTCGATATGAAGCTTATGGTACGGAGACCAAACCTGAGTGGCATACTCCATAATTGGGCGAACGAGGGTGGTATAAAGGGTTTTGAAGATATATGGGTCCTCTAACTCCCTGGCCCACCTAGCAATAAAACCAAGAGTGCCTCGCGCTTTCCTGATCACGTAGTTGATGTGCTCTTGGAAAGAGAGCCTGGAATCCAAATGAATGCCGAGATCCTGTACAAATCCCATATGTTCGACAGTGGAGCCATTAATCTGATAATAATGGGGAGCGTAGTTGGGCTTCCGACAGAAGCAGACGTATTGGCACTTCGAAACATTCAACGACAAATTGCTTTTGGAGCACCATTCAGCAAAGCGATTCACATCATCTTGGAGTTCAATATGGTCGAGCTGGTGTGCTACTTTCTTAAAGATTTTTGTGTCGTCTGCGTAGCTTAGAAGAACAGAGTCGGTGGGAGTCATTTGTCGCTAGAATGAGGAGGAGGGGACCAATATGGCTGCCCTGTGGTACCCCGGATGTGGCATATATATTGGCTGACAGGTGAGAACGGAATGAGCCTTGTATGTGCGGTTCGACAGGTACGAGTGAGTCCACCTGAGGAAGAATTCAGGGCATTTAGCCAATTTGAGCTTGTATATTATGAGATTATGAGGGATGCTGTCAAAAGCTTTGCTCATGTCTGTGAAGATGGCATCGACCACCTCGCCACGTTCAAGAGCATTAATGGCGTAGGACGAGAATTGGATGAGATTAGTTACGGTTGACTTGCCCTTAAGGAACCCGTACTGATGTGGAGATATTATTTTAGAGAAGGCTGGATAGAGTTTCTCTACTAGAAGAAGTTCGAAGAGTTTCGCTATTGTCGAAAGTTTGGCAATAGGCCGATAGTTAGTGGCCAGCATCTTAGAACCCTTCTTAAACACAGGAATAAGGAAGCCAGCTTTCCAGTGGCCTGGGAACACACCAGTATTGATGGAGATGTTAAATAATTGTGTTAATGGGCGCACCAAATTATTCGCGCAGCGTTTTAAAAGTATGGGGGGAATACCGTTCGGACCCGGGGAGTAGTCGTCCTTGAGAAGGATGAGCCGTTCAAAAACTTTTGGGCATGGGAAAGCTGTCGGCGCGATGGGTGCCGCGTTTGCTCACTCCAGACAACAGGCGCAACCGTGAAACCACTTCAAAGCAGTGTTTGACGCTGTTTAGGCGCAATCCAAGGGAGTTTCTGCGTTGTTTCGTGACTGTCGACGAAACATGAATCCACGGGTACACACCAGAGACCAACGAACAGTTGAAACAGTGGACTTCACGAGGCGAACGTGCTCCGAAGAAGGCGAAGACTGTTCCATCGGCCGGAAAGGTGATGGCGACCGTTTTCTGGGATTCACGAGGCGTGATCTTCATCGATTACCTGGAGAAGGGCAAAACGGTCACAGGACTGTATTATGCCGAATTATTGGGCCGATTCGACGCGGAATTGCAGAAAAAACGGCCCCATTTGGCGAAGAAAAAAGTGCTTTTCCACCATGACAACGCACCGGCTCACACTTCCGCCATTGCCATGGCAAAACTGGTCGAATTGCGCTACGAACTGCTGCCTCATCCACCGTATTCACCAGATCTGGCCCCGTGTGACTTCTTTTTGTTTCCAAACTTGAAAAAGACACTCGCCGGGTAGAAATTTGGGTCGAATGAGGAGGTCATCGCCGCCACGGAAGCTTACTTTGCAGGTCTCGAGAAAACGTATTTTTCAGACAGGTTAAAAAAGTTGGGACATCGCTGGGTTAAGTGTATCGAACTCAAAGGAGACTATATTGAAAAATAAATCGTCACTATTCCAAAATCTTCGTTTTTCTTTTGTAGGCTAAGTACTTGTCGGACCACCCTCGTACATACGGACATTTGTGGAGAAATCAGTCCTCCCACGTGTGATAAAAACTATTACTTTATGACAATAATTGATGATTATACACATTTTGTAAGCGGTTGTTTGTTAGAAACTAAAAATGAAGCAAAATAGATATTAAAACATTATATCAAAGAGTCAGAAAATCGACGTAACTTAAAAGAATCTCCAATCAGATTGGATAATGATGGTGAGTCTCAAACAAATACATCCAAATGCTAGTGTAAAAAGAAAAGGATAATATTAAATCACAACTTAATGGAACTTCAGAAAGAGTGCATTTGACTCTGTGCAACAAATTGAGAGCTATATTAGATAATTTCAAATTACCTGCTGAAATGTGTGGCTTTGCAAATGAGACAGCTGCAAATTTAACTAATAAATCTGCTGCATCTGCTCCAAACATTCTTTCTGTTCACAAATGGTACAATAACGTTCTTTATCTGTCTCATCTTATAATACTTGGATCAAAAGTATATACAAAAAGGCTTGGACATCTCAAGAAAACTGAAAACAGAGGCAAAACAACCGAAAGGCTTAGTTAAGGTCCGCCCCGTAGCATTTTCGTGAAAACTTCGGGATAAAATTATAATAAGTGTTTCTCTTTAATATGTACTAAAATCAATCTCTTTAATACAATGGTTGTTTAGAGTAGTACGGTGACAGAGTAGATTAATCACAAGTTTATTACTTAACGCCGTTTTTTTTTTTCTTCTTCGATGCTGCCGTAGTCCTGACACTTGCTCGGCACTGAAAAGGTAGATTTTTCAAGTTCGTTTTCATGCGAGTTTTCTCTGGTTTTCGTTTTATTCAATTACGCGCATATTCACAACACACCATACAATCGACATACAAGACGATATTTTTATTTTTTCTCAGTTTTCAATTCAATATTTAAGTTTCCAATTGATTTTTTTTTAACCGCAAGAAAGTTTGACTAGCTATCAGTGTGTAATGTGAGTTAATTATTTATTTGTTATTAGTAAACAATTTGTATGATTGCCTTTGCATGACTGCAAATGGGCATACTCACTCGTGCAGAAGTGCTCGTTTGTGAGATTGATTAAAACCCTTTATGATCTTTTTCCATTCACGGTCTTATCCAGACTGTCTTCTCTTATTCAAACCAAGTCTTTTATGCAAAATTTCTTTCTTTGTTTCTACAAAAATTTACAAAGGTTTATGTGCTTAAAGGAATTTCTTTTGTTGTTAACAAATGGATGCTGAACCTAATTTTTAGTTTTATGCTTAGTATTGAAAATTATTCTGAGCTAATACAATTAATTATTAAGCCTAGATATAGGCAATTCGCTAGCTATAGATTAATTAAAGTAAGTCCCCCAGTTATATGTCATTTATAAGTACATCATTTAATTTAAGTAGTTTGACTATAGATATGCAATTTATTAGTTATTCATTTAATTTAAGTATATTGATAAATTTAGACAAATATATTATGTTTTTATTATCCTTACATCCCTTTCCTTTGTTATGTTTATAAATTTTTTTTTTTGTAGTAGTAATTTATTTTATACTTTCTTATCTTATTACAATAGTCTACATTATTGAGGCTTTACATTATTTTTGTGGAATGTTTTGACCTTGTTGTTAATTTTGACACTTATATTTACTCCTTTTACGTCTGTAACCTTAAGTGGACCTTTGTAAGGGCTATCTAATTTTCTCTTATTCTCATTTTTTAAAAAGATTTAATCTCCAATTTTCTTTCATAATGGATTAATAAATTTGTCATATTCTTCTTTTCGTTTATTCTTTGATATTTCTAGGAAGACCTTCGCTTGTTCATGTGCATGTTTTAATCTGAGTGTTAGTTATTTAGCATAATCTGCTATGTTATATACGGGTGACTTGTTTTTTATTACGTTTGTTGGTAAATTTGCTAATTTCCTAAATATGATTTCATATGGTGTGAAACCTGTATCCACATGATTTGTTGTATTATAACAGAGTGTGTAGTATGGTATCCATTTTTCCCATTCATAATCAGTGCTAAAAGATAAAAGATATTGTTTAAATACCCTATGATTTCTTTCTAATGATCCCAAAGGTTCACGATGATACGGGATTGAGGTCTTGTGTTTAATATCCATCAATTTTGTTATATTTTGAAAAATTTCATCAATAAACTCTGTTCCCATATCGGTTTTGATAATTTAACGAATCCATATCTTACCAAATTCCAAATTCTCGGTCATCACGGATCACCACTCCTTGGTGTGGTTGAATAACCTCAAGGACCCCAACGGGAGGCTGGCTAGATGGGCAGTACGATTACAACAATTTGACTACGACGTGATTCATCGCAAGGGAGAAGAGAATCTGGTCCCCGAAGCATTATCGAGAGCAATACCAGCGACAGCCAAAATCACGGCTGGGAAAAATTGCAAAACACAACAACCCAAATGGAAAAAAACCAAAGGACCCCTAGGTAGAACTTCGGGATACACGTGGAGTAGAAAGGTGTCGGATCAAGAGAAACCTGACGTATTGCGAGAGTGTCACGACGACCCCAGGGCAGGACACATGGGTATAAGACGAACGCTGGAACGCGTCAAAAGAAAATACCATTGGAAGGCATGAATAGGGACATTGCAGAATACGTAAGACGATGCAAGGTATGCCAAGCGATAAAAGTCGAGCGCAAATCGACCATGGGAGCAATGGCTTCAAGAGCAATCGAAGTAAGAGACCCGTGGCACACCGTGTGTGTCGACCTAATCGGACCTTTACCACGATCAAGTAAGGGAAACAGATATATACTAACTATAACGGACTACTACACGAAACTCGCGGTTATCAAGCCGTTACGCAACGCCACAGCAAACGAAGTCACGCGAGTGATAGAGGAGGACATATTCCTGATGTTTGGAGTGCCAGCCAAACTAGTGTGCGACAATGGGGTTCAATTCCGATCCAAGGAATTCCAGCAACTCTTACGAGGATATGGCACGGAACCATGCTACAAGGCTCTATACCACCCACAAGCAAACCCAGCAGAGAGAACCAACCAAGAGATCAAAAGGATGCTGAGATCATATGTAGGAACGAACCAAAAACTGTGGGATAAGGAACTGTCGAAAATAGGATGCGCGCTAAGAACATATCAGCACGAAATTATGGGGGTGACTCCATACTTCATGAACTTCGGCAGAGAGATGATCACGGACAGAACGGGACCAGCCGCACCAGAGACTGACACCATCCTGAGAGACCCGAGAGAACGCGCAGAATATCTGAAACTCCTACAGAGTCAAGTGCACGAGAGACTTATCCGCGCTATGCGTAAACAATGTAAGAGATACAATCTACGGAAAAGAGAATCAAAGTTCGCGATCGGCGACCAAGTGTGGAGACGAAACTACAGCCAATCAGACGCCACCAAAAATTACAAGGCGAATCTAGCACCAGAGTACATCGGACCCTTTACTATACAGGATAAAGTATCCACTGCCAGATTCAAATTAACTGATGAGAATGCCAGAGACGCGGGGGTGTGGAACGCAAAAGACCTAAAAATTTACATACCTTAGAGCACCCCGCGAACGAAGACGCCAGGACCAAATATTAGATCGGAGTGATCAGGTGAGACAAAGTGGAAGTAGACATCCGAAGGAACAAGTTCAATTAGATTAGAATATAGTGTTCAAGGTATTCAAATAGAGTCAGACATGAATGAAAAGTCAGTTAGCATTAGTAGTTTGTTCGACCGTCTAGTTCGAGGAAGGGCAGGACCCAAGTAGGACGAGGGGGACATACAGAATCAGGTGATTCTCTTGTGGTGAGGAGGGTGTGTAATGGGGTTGCACGTAGCATCACATATAATATCAAACCAAATCATAAATTGTGCGAGTACAACCCCGAACCTTGTTCCTGACCTGCATCAAGGGAATCAAAGTGATTCCATTCATGGGGGAGGAGCGAGGTTAAGACAATTTGAATGCACAATTTTTGATTGACGAATCAATCAAGGATTGTGGGAGTGCAATCCCGATTCTCGTTCCTGACCTGCATCAATGGAATCAAAGTGATTCCATTCACGAGGAAGAGCAAGGCTGGGACAACTCGAATACACAATTTTTGATCGACGAATCAATCAAGAATTGTGCGAGTACAATCACGAATCTAGTTGCGATCTGCCGAATGAGAAAGGGATATTGTCTCATTCGGATGATCGAACCGCTAGATCGTCGGTACCGCCCCTTTGTTTCTGGTGAATTGTGACCCAAATCCCTTACGGGATCCTCGGATAGTAGAAACTCATTCCACAATGCGATGATGAAATCGAGGTGGTTGAACCCGAAAAATTGTGCAATGAGTTTCAAAAAAGATGAATTTTGGATGCGAATTCCACAAACCTTGGATCACTAAATTTGTGGAATTCTGGAAAATTTGAATCCACGAGTAGCTCCATTACGGGATCTTCCTCGGACTTTCAACTCTGGGCTTGGAGTTGAATGACCGAGGAATGAGCCAAGGACAAGGTGATTTGAGGTATATAAGGAGCATGAAGCACGACTCGTCCTCTTTTGTTGGTCAACGAGTAGTCAGGAAGCGAGGAGGTTGTAGTTGAATTGTGATAGAGAGTGGAGCGGAAGGTGACGCGATTATTATAAAGAGGAAGTGACGCGATATAATAAATAGGAAGTGACAGGATGTTATAGTGCGGAGTGAAAACAGCATCGATCCCATAAATTTGAAGTAGTGTTAAAGTGGGATAAAGTAGCGTTTAAGTAGACGAATTATCGTTAAGACTATCTTGAAATTAATGTAATATTTATTCGAATAATCGGTGTATCGTTGTGAAACTCGCCGAAACACTGAAATGACTATCTATCTATATTTATTTGAAGAATAATCGGTGCATCATTGTGAAACTTGCCGAAACACTGAAGCGTGTAGCGTTTAAGTAGACGAATAATCGTTAAGACTATCTTGAAATTAATGTAATATTTATTTGAAGAATAAACGGTGTATCATTGTGAAACTTGCCGAAGTACCGAAGTGACTATCTATCTATATTTATTTGAAGAATAATCGGTGTATCATTGTGAAACTTGCCGAAACACTGAAGTGACTATCTATCGACAATTAAGTGAAGAATAATCGGTGTATCGTTGTGAAACTCGCCGAAACACTGAAGTGACTATCTATCTATATTTATTTGAAGAACAATCGGTGTATCGTTGTGAAACTTATCAAAGCACGAAAGTGACTATTTATCCATATTTATTAGAACAATTTGTGACCGTGAAGCATCCACCCCGTAAAGCAGCTTTCCCGAGGGAGAACGACACAGCACGAGAAGGAGCACCTCCACGCGTAGACAAGTCTAGTTTTAAGGATATTATCAATAGATTTAAAGCGTAAGATTCAACAATTGCATGCAAATATAATAATCAGAGAGCAAGGTATAGTTTAGGCTAAGACTGGATTGTGAAGATATTGTAAAGGATCGATGCTCAATCCGATACTGGTAAATAAAAATTCGGGATTGAATTTGAACGTTGCGCGCAGTTTTTAATTCAATTAATTCACTTCCGCATCCACCTGCCACTACCTTTACTTCTTACTTTTCTTTGGGGCACGTCGTGGGGTTCTCGTTTTGACCACGATCGATGCCGGGTGAGTCGTCCAAAACGAGTGGCGCCCACCCACGACCTTTCTTCGCGGGCAAAAGGCCGGGTGAGTCACGCAACCCCCGAGAGACTCGGGGTTGTTCACAAACGAAGATTTCGCACGTGACAAGCCGCTGGTAACCATGTTATGAATTTTTTACATTTCAACTCTTGACTTGTAGAAATTCATCTGAAATTATTTTTAAACGTGTTTTGTTTTGCCTGTGAGGTTCTTCCGAACCATGTTCAGGACGCTGGAGGTATGGGGCATTTTGACCGCTTTACCTCTTCTTTTTGAAGTATAGGCCATTTGGCCGACTTTACTTCATACTGTTGGAGACATAGGGCCTGTGGCCCATGTTATCTCTTGGTGATCATTGTTGCCTGCCTGTCTACGAGGCCAAGTCAGGTCTTTAAGGGTACATGGCCTGAGGGCCAAGTTACCCTTGAGTCAAAGAAACACACGTTCTATGAGCCGTATATTTCTAGACTGAATTCTTTTACAAATCAAACCTTAATTTATACTTAAATCTAGCTTACTCACTAATTTTCCCTACTCTTACCTTAATTGTAGAATGGAAATTCCATCGATTGGGTCATTGATCGAAAGTCATTGAAATCGATCGAGTCGTTGACCCAATCGATGCATTTTCCATTCGTTCCATTTTATACTTTTCTAGGTTCTTCCGAGTCAGCAGTAATGCCAACTCGGGAAAATATTTTTCAGAATTTCATATTTCCTGAGTCAGCACGAAAGCTGACTCGAGGAAAATATTTTTCTCGCAAATGCATTTTTCACCTGAGTCAGGGTAAGCCCTTGAGGAAGGTCATGGTTCCTTCTTAAAAAGAACCGAAATTTGGTTCATAACATTTCCTCCCCTCTTTAGAAAAGCTTCCCCCTTTTTTTTTTTTTTTTTTTGGGGTTGTGTTTTGTATTAGCAATTCATTTAACTATAACTAACTACTCCTTTACTCCTAGCTTACTGGCAAACTAATTATATTATTTCAATCGACAATTACTGTACATACAGTCCTATTGTTGTTGTTTCTATTGGATTTCTAATAACTGATTTTTCGCAATGTTTTTGAGTTTATCATTTCTTACATTTTCTATCTTTCTTACATATTTTTAATTTTACAAATGACAACTAACTATAATTTAATTTACCGTCATTTAAACTTTATATATTTTCGAATTTAGTTTTTTTAGTCTTACATTTTTTCTTTATTTATTTTTAGCATTATCTATTTCGTAATTTATATTGATGATTAACTACATAGTTACGTACAATTCTTTGTATGCGTTTACAGGATGAATTACAATTTATATGGTTACAGTATGTTTTATAGTAAGTACTTTACATTATGGATTACAAGTAACGGAGTACAAATTTTGAATTTTAGAATTCCTATTTCTTAATTTATCTTGATGATTATCATAGTTTATTACGTTCATGCCGTCTTATGACTATAAATATTTTATAGTTTTGAAGTATGTGAAGTATTAACGCTACGGTTATGTACAATCTGACAGCTAGTGCCTGGTTTTTTATCCTTTATATGTATATTTAAATTGAACCAATTTGTCTTAAGGATGCTTTTGCACAGTTGACCTCTGCACTGAAGTGCGATCACGTTAGGGTACGGGGGTGTTGTCTTCATATTTGATATTGTTCTTTCTGCGTCTTCGTTCATGTAAATTTATTGTTATCCGATGGTAGCTGCTTATGGGATTAAGCACAGAACTGTGACATTGGTTCCCTGACTGGTCTTGTATATTCTCTATCCTAGGCAGTGGGTTTCTCAATTCCTTCCGTTGCTTTATCAACATTGCTGATTTCACCATAGCTTCTGGCCATCAGGTCCTTGTTTTGGGACTGCTAACAATAGGCTTGTCATCTGGCTTCAACTGGTTTCTATGAGTTCTTTCTTTTTTTCTTCTTGAGTTTGTTTATATATCTATTTATGGTATTCATTTTTATTATCTCCAATGTTCAAAGTGTTGACTATCCTTTTTATTTAATCCTTATGTAGTTTCGTTGTTTAGTTTGCTATTTTATTCCACGTCCAGATTCTCAATTTTCGTTTCCACGTTATATTCTTTTTTTTTCATTTCTTTCTCTTTCCTTATCTATATGTATTTTTATATTACATTTTCTATTTCTCATGTATCTAATGCTTCGTTTTAGTGTTTCTTTCCTGTTATTTCTCTCGTTTTACTACCATGTGTTCGTTACTCCGCTAGAATGTGTTCTTTGAAACATTTCACCTACCAAAACGTGCGAGTTTTGGAGAATTAGGTGACCGTCATATTTGCGAGTATGACTTGGAGCGCATTTTGGAACATTTTGACCTACCAAAACGTGCGAGTTTTGGAAACTTAGGTGACTCTTTCCGGCACGCACTGTAGTCGAACCTTTGGTTTCGTGCTCTGTACCCATTTCGAAGAGTTTGTGGAGTTCCGCGCCAGTTTCAAGTAGTTTGACGTTATTGAGGCTTTTTCTTGTCCTTCGTGTTCATTCACGTGCGAAGCTGTTCGACACTCCGCAGTTTGCAAGCCGCGGTAATATAGTGTCCTTCTTCGATCGTCTCACGTTGGGCAGTTATTTAATCCCATTGCAATAACATCTGCACATCATTATATTGGTAGCCAGGCCTTCTACATAAGTTGTATGTTACAAGTATATCCCTAGTTTTACATATATATCTCCCGTTTACATTTAAATTTGCTTTTTACATTTATATTATTTCCATTTTACATTTATATTTGCCTTTTATATTTACACGATTATATATGCTTTATAATCTTTTTTCTTTTTTCACTTTTATTTCTTTTTACTCTTTCATTTTTATATTGATATTTGTTACTTTTACATCTCTTAGTTTACTTTCTTTAAACTTGTATTCTATTTCCTATTAATTTCTTATATTTTTTTGGATATATCTTTTGTATTCTTTTATTATTTTCTATGAAAAATTCATTTAATATCTCTAAAGAGTCTTAGCCAGTCATTGTTTACTATGTTACCTCTTTTGAATTGTTATTTCTACCATAGATCTATTATTTTAATCTCTAAGCTCTTCTGTTTTTTCTCCTTTAAAGTCATAGCAAGTTATAGTTTGCAATGTGATCTCATTAAATATTATTTCTACTAGAGACAATTATATTAATCTTTTCATGTAGCGGAATTTTTTTTTTTTTTTTGAATTCGTGCAAAATTGTATACAATGCAAATAAGTAACATGTTTTCAAACTTCACAACGCTTTTTTAAAATGGTATACAAAAATACAATTCAACAAACACAAATAAGTAAAATGCTTTAAATTAACATATTCTGCAATGTTTTACCTATCAATAATTTACATATTAATTTAAAATCCCAATATTTTCTATTATTAATTTATAATTTGAGTCGTGAGTCGATCTTTCAAAGCTTTTACTGGTCTCCTTCCCCCTTAAAATCGCCTTGCTCTGATTTAGCATCATCTGCATCTTCAGGTCATCTGTCTTTTGCTAGCTTCCATCTTCAATTAGGTTGCGTCGTGGCTAGTTGGTTGTAGGTCCGTGGTTGCGGCTGCGCCAAAATGTTATGTATTTTCTCACTTCTCTTCTTGGAATGTAGACGAATGTAGAATTTCATCTGCAATAATTTTTAAACGTGTTTTGTTTTGCCTGTGAGGTTCTTCCGAACCATATTCAGGACGCTGGAGGTATGGGGCATTTTGACCGCTTTACCTCTTCTTTTTGAAGTATAGGCCATTTGGCCGACTTTACTTCATACTGTTGGAGACATAGGGCCTGTGGCCCATGTTATCTCTTGGTGATCATTGTTGCCTGCCTGTCTACGAGGCCAAGTCAGGTCTTTAAGGGTACATGGCCTGAGGGCCAAGTTACCCTTGAGTCAAAGAAACACACGTTCTATGAGCCGTATATTTCTAGACTGAATTCTTTTACAAATCAAACCTTAATTTATACTTAAATCTAGCTTACTCACTAATTTTCCCTACTCTTACCTTAATTGTAGAATGGAAATTCCATCGATTGGGTCATTGATCGAAAGTCATTGAAATCGATCGAGTCGTTGACCCAATCGATGCATTTTCCATTCGTTCCATTTTATACTTTTCTAGGTTCTTCCGAGTCAGCAGTAATGCCAACTCGGGAAAATATTTTTCAGAATTTCATATTTCCTGAGTCAGCACGAAAGAAGTCCTAGCACCGAATCCGTTTTCTGTGATTCAACCATTTCGTCCCTGATTCCTGTGAACCGCACGTGTATTTTCTGGCGCTCCTCCAATCTCATGCATGGTCGACAATCTGAGGTGCATAGGCGACGCGATAGCGCGTCCGCGTTCCGATGTTTAGCGCCTGGTCGGTGGCAGATTTCGAAGTCGAACTCCTGGAGTCGCTGGATCCATCTGGCAACCTGTCCTTCTGGTTCCTTAAAATTCATAAGCCACCGTAGCGACGCGTGGTCGGTCCTAAGGAGAAAACGTCTTCCAAGCAAGTACGGGGCGAAGCGTTTGACTGCTTTGATGACCGCCAGGAGCTCTTTCCTCGTTACGCAATAGTTAATTTCTGCGCGACTGAAAGTTTTGCTATAAGTTCCTGACCGTCGACACTCTGCGCCAACACAGCACCCATGGCATAGCTGCTTGCATCGATGTCCAGTACGAATGGTAATTCGAAATCGGGTTGGCAAAGAAACGGAGCTGTAGTCAGCCGATTTTTCAGTTCCAAGAAAGCTGCTTGGCGTTCCTGCCTTACTAAGTTCATGTAATGGCTTAGCCACCTTCGCGAAATCGGCTATAAACCGTCTGTAATAGCCGTATAAACCAACGAACGATTGAACTTCGGTACCATTGCTTGGGGTGGGCCTTTCTGCAACGGCCGATACTTTGTCTGGGTCTGGATGAACTCCTTCTGGTGTGATAACGTGCCCTAAATACTTCACCGTTTGCCGGCATAGCTCGCACTTGTTCGGCGACAGTTTTAGTCCAGCTTTCTCTAGCCTTCCAAAGATTGTCGCGAGGTTCGTCATTAACTCCGGAAAGGTGGGAGCGTGGACGATCACATCGTCGCGGTACACTAGGCACACCTGATAAGGCACTCCTCTGAGTACTTCCTCCATCAGCCGCGGAAAAGTGGCCGGCGCGTTGCATAATCCGAACGGCATGACGTTAACTCCCACAGTCCATCTCCGCAACTGAAGGCTGTTTTCTCCTTAGACCTCTCGTCCAGCTCCACTTGCCAGTAACCGGACTGTAGGTCAAGGGTGGCAAACCAACGTGATCCTACCAAAGCCTCGAGGATCAACTCCATTCGTGGTAAAGGGTACGAATCATTACGGGTGATCTCGTTCAACCGCCGATAGTCTACACAGAAACGAGTGCTGCCATCCTTTTTCTTAACGAGGGCTACTGGGGAGCACCAGGGACTATTCGATGGTCTTATAACTTTGTGATGGTTCATCTCTTCTATGAGGGTTCGGGCTTCCTCTCTCCGGGCATACGGCAGGCGGCGAAATGGTTGTTTTATGGGTTGTGATGTATCAGTCTCTATTACGTGCTTGCTAACTGACGTCCTCCCTAGGTCGGACGAAGACACAGAGAACGCGTTTTGATGATGTTGTACCAAGGTTTAAAGATCCGCTTTCTGTATCGGCTGTAATTCCTTGCAACTCCTTTCGATCATCTCTTCCATGCGCGTTACTTCAGGAGCCCCCTCGACGGTATTCGCGGATGCTAGGTGGCACACTTGTTTTCCACTCTCTCGGACGAACTCGATTTCCACATCCCGAATTTTTAACACGCCCGTGCTGAAATCGATGCTGCAATGGTGTTGCTGCAAAAAGTCGACCCCAAGGATGCAGGAGTGATCTATTGTCGCGACATATACCTGATGGTTTATTTGGAGAGGAGGATTACTGAGTTGAACTTCGGTTCTCCCCTCCACCGGTATTGTTTCCCCAGTAACGCTGCGAATGTGTGCGAAGCTCGGATGCATGTGGGATCTCACGTTTGTCGCTAGTAGAACACGCGGATGGATGATGGAATGGGTAGCTCCGGTATCCAGCAGCATCAGGCAGTCTGTCCTATTAATTTGTTCCAGTACCGAAATGTCGTTGTTCGTTGACTTTGAGATGCGGATACTAAGGGGCTTTATTGAGTCCGTTACCTTCAGCCCCTCCGAGGTAACAGTTGGCAGTTTGTTTGACTACTAGGTGAAGGCTCGGGAGTAATGACATCTTGGCCAATGACTGGTGAAGGCCCGGGGTGAATGACACCGTGGCTGGCGGTAACAGTTCCCATTGGCTCGTGTTGAAGCAGGGGACGGGTAGTATGGCCACTCGTTTGAGTTGTGTTGTCCCTCGACTGGTTTCTTCCGGTCTGTTTGGCCCTGGGTGTCGGCAATGAATCTTTGTGGTTGGACGTGGGCCCAGTGGGTTGTGCCGACTTGGGCTGGTAGCGTCTTAGTAGGCCGTGTGGGATACTCAATACTTCTTCTCCTTTAGGACCCGTCACCTTGATCGCTCGTGGTCTATGTCCATCATCGTTGACAAACAACTCCACTACTTCCCCCTGCCACAGAGATGCGAATCGTTGTTTCTTGTTCCATTCCTTAATGTCCCTCCTTAGCACCCGAATTTCCTTCCCATTATCACCTCTTGTTATCACACCACGTCTTTTTCTTTCGGAGTACCATTTCACCATGCCGGTGAACTTTGAAGTCCTGTTGTTTTTGGACGCTAACTTCGTCTTCTTTAAGCTAGCCCTTTTCCGTTTCCCGAACTCTTTGTGTTCTTTTGACTTTCAGCAGCCGTACTGTCAGCACTCAATTGTGGTCGCGAATCTAACCTGGGATCAGGGGCAGGAGATTGACGAAATATCCTCGGATCAGTGGAAGGTTCCGTAACATTGGTTGGTGGTAAATGCGTTGACTCCACCTGAGGCCGAGCGATGACTGTGGTTGGTCTTGCAGTTACCGGACGCATTACCCTGGTCGCGTATCGTGCTTCTCTTCTGTTTTCCTGTAAATCCTCTGCTACTCTGCAGGCGTCAGCCAAAGTTTGCGGATTACGGTCCCTGACAGCGACTTGAGCATCTAGCTCGCTGATGCCACTGACGAACCGCTTACGAGCCACTTCTTCCACGACGTGTGATGCCCAGTGAGAATAGGCCGCTCTCGACAGTCTCTCTATTTCCATTGCGAATTGTCTCAGAGATTCCCCACTCCGTTGCGTTCTTCTGATGAGCAAGTTCTCGTAGGTGGATACATTGACCCTCTCCCCGAAGCGAGTCGACAGCAAATGTCGGACGTCCCAGAGACTGCAACGCTGTGATGGATGACACTGTCTTATGAAGTGTAGTGCGTCTCCTCGCATTTTGCTGAGAAGCTGGATCCGTTGTTCTTCCTCGGTCCATTGGTTTGCACTTACGACGTTTTGCCAGTGGAGTTCGTAGTCCTCCCAGGAGAACGAACCGTCGTATTCCATTAGTGGCACTGGAACTAGTCTTGCCGGCGTCTCAATGTATGTGGATGCGGCTCCGAATTGTTCGGGATTTATGGCAACTGCTTCTGCTCTTGGACTGTTGGCGTGTTGTAAGTCATTGTTTATCCTCTCCTGATTGTTCTGGTTCATTGACGGAACTATTGGGCTAGATGCCGCATGGTGAGTTCTCGAGAGGTTGCTAGAGATCGTCCTGGTTGTGTTCTGTAACTTCAGAACACCGACCTCTTCCTTGATAATGGAGAGGTAGTGCTTTTGCTGGTCTATGCTGGTTGAAAAATGATCCATTTGACCCTGCATTCTTTGCAGTTGAGTCAACAGGGCCGACATCTGCTCCTCCAGTTTTGGAAGGCACGGAGTTGCGATTTCACACCTGACCCCAGTGTTACTAAATTCCGACGCCGGTACCTCGTCGAAGGAGATTAGTCCATTTTCACGTTCAGCTTCCATAATTTATTTAATTTTTATCAAACAATTTCCAAAAATTCTTTCCAACTCGAATTCAAACTTTTATAAAAACTAGTTCTAACTTCCAAAAAACTAATTCAAACTTTGCAAAATCCAAAAATGTCGATCCCTCCGCAAACAAAATCAGACTAGTCATCGACCCCAGGTCGTTGTTCGTCTGTTTTACCGCTGGGTCGTCTGACTCCTCCTCCTTACGGGATCGAGTCAGATGGACCACAGGGTAACAGTATTTTCAAACTCATTTCTTCTTTTTTAGATTCCAACCTATTAAATATATTTTCAAATTCTTCTATGTTATAAAGCTGAAATAACTTACTATCAGTCGCTAGCGCTAGTTCTTTTATATTATAATTTTCGGTTCTTTGAATGAGTTTCTCCAAAAGTTGGCCTAAATCATTATTAGGATTATCACTGATTCTCCATATTATTTCATTACTTTTCAGTATAACCTCCACCATGCTATTAATTTCTTTAAGCGCTATTTTCAAATTTTTTACATTTCGCGTTTCTGAGATGGAAGTACATTCCCAAGAATGACGTTGATCAGGCTTCTTTCTTTGAGAAAGCTTAGTTTCCACGATATCATCATTATCATTCTTCTTCGACATGTTTCGCGTAACTACACTAATTTATGTTGGAATCATGGCTATGATTTGCTTAATCTGAGTTAATATTTATGCGTGATAAAGCATCTGTATTGGTGTTTATTTTTCTTTGGTTATACATGATATCGAAATCATAGTCTATCAAATCTAATCGTATGCACGTTAATTTTGAAGACGGATTTTTGTGTGTTAATAAGCTCACTAGAGGTTTATGGTCAGTTACTACAGTTAATTTCCTACCGTAAAGGTACGGCCTGAAGTAATTTATTGCCCAATGTATAGCTAAAAGTCCTTTTTCAATTTTTGGCTTATTAACTTCATGTTTGTTTAAACTACGGCTTGCGTAAGAAATGGGATGGTCGTCAAAGATTCCTTGTGAAAGAATTGCTCCTAGAGCATATTGTGGAGCATCTGTTGTTAAAATAAATTCTTCATTAAAATTGGGATATTGCAAAATAAGAGATGAGACAAATTAAAATTTTTAAAGGTTGAATGCTGCTTCACATTCTTTGGTCCAAAAAAGCGTGACATTTTTTTTGACAAATTATTTAGAGGTTTTGCTATCTCCGCAAAATTTGGTATCAAAAGTCTGTAACAATTACAGAAAGCTACGAATCTTCTAGCTTCATCAGAATTTTTAGGAACCGGGTAATTTAGAACTGCGTCACATTTTTTTGGATCTGCGCGTACACCATCTTTGGTGATCAGATGTCCTAGGTATGTATGTCACTTCTGATTGTAAAAAATTACATTTCTTTGGGTTTAATTTTAAATTATATTTCCGAAATTTTTCAAAAGTTTTGATTAAATTGCTGTTGTGATGTTTAAAACTACATCCAAATATTATAACATCGTCGACATATAAAAATGCCTCTGAGTCTAATCCAGCTAAGGCAATTGATAGCATTCTTTGGAAACTGTTTGTCGAGATTGTTGTGTAATGTGAGCAATTTACCGAGTAACCCACATTACCGGCGGAAATTGTTCACATTCACAAGTGGATTTCGCTGATACAACAATTGAGGTGCGCGCAGCGAAAACACCTCAATTGTTGAGTCAGCGCCCAAAATCATTAGGTTAAGTTTTTTAGGTTTATATCTTACGTAATTAAGTAGGTTAAGTTATTGTTAGGTTACTTAATTTGTTTAGTTGTTCATCACGGAAGTAAAGCATATGGAAATCGAGCTTTACTTCCGTGATCAATGAATAAAAATGTATGTAATTGAATTTAGAGGACAGTTGGAAGTTGGACATCAGTTAGAGTTTTGTAGAAGTTTTGTAGAGAGATCATTGGAACTAAAATAAAGTGCCTAAAACGAAAGAAGAAAGGTTTTTTATTCACATTCGGGAGTTTCACATGACATAAAAGTGGCGCAGCCGGTTTAAGAGCATTAATACGCGAAGTGACATAAAAGTGACATAAAAGTGGTATTGATAAGTGAAAGTAACAAGATGCAAGTAAAAACCTGCTTAACATAAATTAAGGAGGAAAAAATTGAAACTTGAAATAATCAAAGTGGGTAATAACTGTTATGAATAACTAAGTGACTCGCATGAGTGCAAGAAAGGCAAGAAGTAAGTGCAGATTTGAAAGTGAAAATTTGAAATTTGGAAATTTCAAATCAAAGTGAAAATTTGAGAGAGGAAAAATAACAAAGAAATCAAAACGAAATTAAAAGAACAAAAAAAAAAAAAAAAAAACAGTCAGTGTCAGTGTCAAGCAAGGCATCCGCAAATGTATTGGAGAGGTCGCTTGAGATCCAACACAGCACAATCCCCAGCAGCAGAAGCATCATCAGCAGCGGTAGTACCACCAAACCAAGCAACAACGTCAGCAGCAGCAGCGTCATCACCAGCAGCACAAACAACAGAAGAACAGCAAGAACAGCAACAAATCCCCTCACCGGTCAACCAGAAAATAGAAGAACCATCGATACCAGAAGCACCATCAGGACAAGAACAACCATCAGCCACATCAACACCAAGGAGAACGGTGAGCTTAAGTAATAGCCTACATAGGACTTTAGACGATTTTGAGCAATTCCTCCAAAACTATTACACGGAGGATACAATTAGGGATAGTATAAAAGATTTAAAAAGTAGGATTATTAAGACTGACGTAGCGATGGATATTACTAAATTAACAAATTTGGTGGCAAGTCTTATACCGACTTTTTCGGGTACATCAGGTGGAAATGTGACCCAGGAGGTTCAAAATTTCTTGGGTTGTTGTGAACGGGTACTTGATTGTTTATCGGAAGATGAACAGAGCGTTTTTAATAGATTAGTTATGACGCGTTTCCGAGGGGACGCATACGCCTTAGTCAGCTCACATAATATTTCTAATTTTGAAGAGCTTAAAACAATTTTGAAATATAATTACCTGCCGCGAAAAACATATATTCAACAAACCAACGAGTTGCGTCAGGCCAAGCAAAGGCCCGGCGAAACTCTAGGGGAATTCGGGGTAAGAATCCAGCAACTTCTTAACACATGTAAGGTTTTTGCTAAAAACGAATATCCAACAGGGTGTACGGAAATCGTGAAAGATTTAGAAAATGCAGCCTTATTTTCATTTAGAACAGGGGTTGCTAATCCACATATTCGTCAAGTATTACTCAGTAGTGATGAAAAATCACTAAATGAAATGATAAAAAGTGCGGTAAAATACGAGGTTATGGAAACATATGCCAACTGTCAGTCCCCCACACCATCAGCATCGGTGACTGAATCAATTAGTTCTTTAAAACCTGCTACACACACAACATTTCCTCCCCTTTTTGAAGGGAACCAAATGGAACCAAATGGTAATCTTTTAATTTGGAAGTGCCCTTTGGCAGTAGAAAATCTAGTCTTGAATTCTTTTAAAGAAGTGTTTGATGAAAATAATCTGACAGGTCAAGGGTTGTAAAATATTTTGCTGTGTCTATCTTGTCTAGTTCATCTTCTAGTCGTGTTAATTGAAATTTATCATTTATAATCTTTTTATTCAGTTGTCTAAAATCCACAACTAGTCGCCATTTCTTATCAGTATTGTCAGACTTTTTGGGAACAATAGGGAGTGGTGAGTTATACGATCTGATGGATGGTTCTATTACATCATTATCTATAAGTTTTTGTACTTGTTTTTGAATTTCAGATTTCTGTGCTTGAGGTAACCTGTAGTTTTTTATATACACCGGCATTTTATCATGTACTGGTATATTCTGTTCATAGAAGTTATTGTAGATCAATATGTCACCAGGAAGGTGGAATATATCTGCAAAATATTTACAGATTTCTAATATGTGAGCTTTCGCTTGCTTATCACCAATAATGATGTTAAGTTCTTCCAACAGTTTTGTAGTACGACTTTTGTTTTGTTCTGCTTTACTCATGATACATATATAATATTCTTTCAGCGGTTCTATTTCTATTGTGAGTTGCTTAATCACTTTATCCTCTTCCAGGTTATTTAATATTTGAACATGAGGTATCCCTTTTGCTGGAATTATTGTATTTGCAAGAAAGATACCTTCTTGTATTTTTTGACTTAGCACGATGCTATCTACGTCTACTTTTACATTCAATGGGTGAATTATTTTTGATCTTGCAGGAACCCTTACATTTTGATATTGCGATAATTTCGTTTGAATGGGTATCATGGTTTCAGAATTATTAATGTATAAAGAAACCATAAAGGTCTCGTAATTTATAATTGTTTTTGTCTGTATCAAAAAATCTCCACCTATAATTCCGTCAGTTAATATTGAGAAGTCATCATCAACGACATGCAACTCTTGAGCAACTTTTTCATTGTTGATATAGAATGTTGAAATAATGGTACCTAGTGAGTTCATGTTTGTGTTCGTAATGCCTGTAATGGCGCATCTGTTATTTATTTGGATACTGTCTTCATTCTCAACACATTCTCGTTAAATAATTGAAATGTCTGCTCATGTATCGATTTGGAATGAGTTATGTGTTTGATTTATATTTGTCTTAATGGAAATGAAGTTTGTTAATTTTGTGACAAAATTATATATATTGGCAATATCTATTGTTCCCCCTACTCTTCGGGGCTTACTTCCTTTCCCGAGTTTATTACATTGACCCTTCTTCCCCTGGCACTTGAAATATTTCCTGTGTTATTATTATGAGAGAAGCGGTTAAACCCGTTATTATAATTTTTATTTTGATTAAAACTACTAGTATTGCCGTTATTGTTACGATAAGTGTTTCGATAATTATTATTGTTCCTCGAGCGGTTTCGGAAATTATTACTACGGAAGTTTGAATTTCTGAATGGTTTATTTTGATACTTATCTCGAAAACCATAACTTTGATTTTGTTTTGGGCGGAAACCTGAACTCCTATCATTTCTGCTATTATAGTGAAGCACTTGAGGTCTATTTGGAACCTGTGCTTCACTGGCTATGCTAATAGCATCTTGAAGATTTTTTGGCATTGCTGCGAAAACAGTGGATTTCATTGGTTCTTGCAGACCATGTTTGAATGAGTTCAACCCTATTTGATCATTAAATTTTGAAATTATCTGTCTATGTTCTTCCCCTTGCTCTGCTATTTGCAGGCCATTAAGTTGGGCTACCAAATTTTCAACCTGACTAGCAAAGTCCCTAACAATTTTATGCCCCTGTATAAATTTAGATAATTCTGTTTGTATTTTCAATGGGGTTTTATTAATTCTATATATTCTATTCTTGTACTTTTCTCTTAAAGTAGCTCAATCTGTGGGTGCTTGTATAATGCAATGTTTGTTTTTCACTGTTTCTGAGAGGCTAGTTTTAAGAACAAATTTTATTAATTTTTCTTTTCTGTATTGTCTTTCAAATTATTATACAAAAATTCTATCAAATTAAGGAAATTATTTAAGTTTTTAGTCTCACCCTGAAATTCAGGTATTACTTTTAACCTAAATCAAATATCAAAGGAAGTCTTATTGATCTTATCATTCTCTACTCTCTTCGGGTTTTTCGTGAAATTTATCGCAGTCCTATTGATATTTTCAATGACAGCTTCTATTTCATTAATTTTTTATACATGCTGAACAACTATTTGTCTTTTAACAATATTGTTTAAATATTCTTTCGATTTTCTTATTTTTAAAAATCCTCCGATTAAAACTCCTAACATTACTAAAATTAATTCAACGTCTCCCAGGAATCTATTTTCTGTAGTATTTGCGACATTCGATGTAGAAGTCCCAGCATTATTATTTATTACTAACTCTTCTTTTATTTTCGAACCCGATTTGCCCATTTTAATTAATAACGTTGTATTTTAGTGTGTCTTTGCTTTATTTTTGCTTTTAACATACACTTTCCCTTCCAATTTTAGTTTATTTATTTCTTTGACGAAAACTTCTTTTTCTTTTCCTTTACTTATACTAGCAAAGAAATAAAGATTTGCTAGTTCTTTCCTAATTTTATTTTATTTTCCTCCTCTGTTCCTCTGTCTTTCTACTGATGTTGATTTATCTTTCTGCGGCTGTTGAATCTGCCTTTTCCTATACTCAGCCAATGTTATGGCTGTTATGATAATCTACATTTCCACGGGCGAAATGTAGAATTTCTTTTTACTTTTAAAAACTTCTGCTCTTGAGTCTTCTGATATGTTGCCTGATCGGCCTCGCGGCCAGGTCAGGACGTAGGGAGTGGATGGCCCTAGGGCCGATCCTCTCCGTGAGTCTAAAACAACGTTTTTCTCTAACAGTTGTGTATTAAAGACTGTCCTTTTTACAATTTTTAAACCTAACTTTATACTTAAATCTAGCTTACTCACTAATTTTTGTATGCACTTAATTTTGGTGTGGTAGGCATGATCGCAATCATGACCTACCTTTTCTTCCGTGAATGCATTTAAAATCTTGACCTACCTCTCTTGACCTGACTTTCGGTCAATTATTTCACGCATTCCACCTCAGTCACCATATTTCGTTAAGTGGGGTGGAATGTGTTGACAAAAAATCAAATTCAATTTTTCATAACCGCGTTTTTCCTGACTCAGCGATTTTTGCGGAGTCAGTTAAAGTGTACAGTCGGAGTGGACAAAATTGGACAGTTACTGTCAGAATTTTATCATCACATGGGTTTCCTCTTCTTCTGTTCATTGACTTCTTGAAACTCGTTCTTATTCTGCTACTTCCTGTATTAAGAGATTGGCCTTGGTCCAGCAGTCACATCCTTCAAAGCTTGTCTTAGTTCTTCCTTCAGTCTTCACACTAAATTTGCGGGATCGCCATGTCATTAGTTAATTATTTATTTGTTATTAGTAAACAATTTGTATGATTTACCTTTGCATGACTGCAAATGGGCATACTCACTCGTGCAGAAGTGCTCGTTTGTGAGATTGATGAAAACCCTTTATGATCTTTTTCCATTCACGGTCTTATCCAGACTGTCTTCTCTTATTCAAACCAAGTCTTTTATACAAAATTTCTTCCTTCGTTTCCACAAAAATTAACAAAGGTTTATGTACTTAAAGGAATTTCTTTTGTTGTTAACAAATGCATGCTTAACCTAATTTTTAGTTTTATGCTTAGTATTTAAAATTATTATGTGCTAATACAATTAATTATTAAGTCTAGATATATGCAATTCGCTAGCTACAGATTATTTAAAGTAAGTCCACTTGTTATATGTAATTCATTTGTACATCATTTAATTTAAGTAGGTTTACTATAGATATGCAATTTATTAGTTATTCATTCAATTTAAGTAAATCCCTTAGTTATATGCAATTCATAATTTATTCATAGGGTGTAGATTGATAAATTTAGACAAATATATTATGTTTATACTATCCTTACAATTGTACTCAACGTGCAAAAAGACGTTTTCCCGTCAAAAAAATAATAACAAGCGTTTCGAAGTAACATGTTCTTTAATTATTAATATTTTGAAAATAATCATTATATATATGTAGTAGTAGGGTTACAGAAAAGATAAATCCCAACTGTATTGTTTTGCGCCGTTTTTTCATTTCTTTTTCAATGCCACCGTAGCTCTGACACTTGCTCGGCACTCTGCATTTTTTTGTTTTTTGAATTTGATGACGTCACGGGAAAAACAAGCGCCACACAGTACATACGTACAAATATGTTCCATCCACTGTGACGTCAACCGTTGTCATCGCGTTAACGAATGTATATACTCAACGAGAAGAAAGACGTTTTCACGTCTAAAAGAAAAATTGTTCTGTCCTGGTTGAAGTGAAACTTTGGGTGGGTTAACTTTGTTTTCTGTTTTTTTCCCATTCCTCTGCCCACTGCTTTTCCCTTCATATTACTTGCACTGTACACTCTATACTGCTCACGCGTGAGAGAGCCCTATTGAGAGTGTTGAAGAAACTAGGCCTCAACTTTAAGAAGTTGCAACATTGTTGCAATGGATGCTCAACATGGTCACAATTGATGCTCTACATTGTTGCAGTTGTGAGTGCTCAACATTGTTGCTTCCTAGTTCCGTTAGCAACAATGTTGAGCCTTTTTTCTTAGATAACAGCTCAGCTCGGGTGATTAATAATGCGACGTATTGGAATGTGGCCTGATCGATTTTTAATGATCGCGTCCTGTTCCCATCAACGTCCAGATCGGTCATCAGTCGTCATTCGCCTTTTCCAGTGACTGCATGTCAAGTCTTAGCTCTTTAGTTGAAAGTTGTAATATATTCAAACATTGTGGTGCAAATAAATAATAAAAATAAATTCTGAGAATAAAAAGTGTTCTTATTCTACTGCACATGATTGATTATATTTCTTAGTACTCGCAGTTGCTCTACAAAACATTTGGTCCTTCGAGCCGGATCGCTCAACGCTCGTGTTTGCTCTTCTTAACAGAGAGGAAGTTTCACTCCAAAAAATAATAACACCCATAGAAAAATTTCGATCCACAATTAAAAGTAAAATGAACGCGCGAGCTTGCGGTTCTCGTTCGATCACCGAGCTCAAGCAGTGTCTATCACTGTTGGTTGTTGGGGGACGGCTCGACGAGAAATTTAAGGCTCAAGGAATTTTTCGTTGTTGATGACGAAGGAACACAATCAGTGTTTATTTTATTTTATTTTAGTAACAACGTAGAGCAAGTTCACGATACAGATATATAAAGCAAATACTGTGTAATATAACAAAATAAAATCAATTAGAGTGAGCGATAACAAATAAATTTATAAAAATGTCCAAACGACTCAGGGAAGCTAGGGACAAGTCTAAAGGGAAGATGTATAAATAAATAAATAATAATAAATTCTTACAACAATTGTTCCAAGAAGAAAACGAAGAAATAAACAATCATCAAAAAAACGACGAAATAAACAATCATCAAGAAAATTAAGAAACAAAATATCACCAAGAAAATGAAGAAACAGATAATCATCAAGAAAACGAAGAAACAAATATTGATCGAGATCATGAAAATAAAGAAGATACAAAACAAAAAACAGACTCTGATCAAGAATCACTAGAAGAGGACCAAATCTATATATAAATAGGCGACACGTTTTCTTGTTATCCCTTTTACAGGAAACCAGGTGGACTTAACTGGATAAAAATTATACCATTCGAAAGAGATTAATTCTTCCTCTATGTGCATCACTTAACTTTTTTACTTAAATTTAATTATAAATAAGTTTAATTTTAAATTGAAATTTAAAAATTCAACGGGATAGTATGTGTAAGTTGAGCACACCCTTAGCGTAAATGAAGCTCTTGGGAAGAATGTGTGCGTGTGATTGTTTTGATTTTTGCCTGAAGATATGCAACCATATGATGATTTTTGGTTTGTGTCCCTAATATATGCCAAGTACTAAATAAGTTGAAAATCAAACCAAATGGATCAATCTTCTACTGGGGACACAAACCAAAAAGATTAACATATAATTGCATTCCTCTACGAAAAAATCAAAATATAGAACATATGTACTTAGTTAATATTATCATTGGCCTAGCCTACCATATATGACAAATACGTGTATTGTTTCCACTCAAACGTATTATCTTTTCCAATGATAATGTGAGGGGTGAGGAGCAAATGCAGCCATATCACAGACAATAGGCGTATGTTCATTCTTTTGCTTTTTGCCTTGAAGAAGGCAATCTTTGGCTAATAAAATTGCATTCTTCCAGACAAAAGCCAAAACAATGAACATATGGCCACAGACAATAATATGGATGCATTACCACAGATAAATTTAAAGCCATCGTTTGCTTATATCATTATTTTTTGCTATTTTGATAAAAATATATGCAAACTTTATATAAAAACTTAAGAAAGTCATCATTTTAAAGTTATCTCTAGAAAACGCGAACATAACTTTCACGAATATTCATGGAAGGCGAGCAAATTTCTGAATTTTATCATATTTCCTAATTTTCCTATGGACCCACATTCAAAAACATAATTTAGAGAAATATGATGTGTGGCCAAAAGTTGGGAAATGACAAAATAATGGGGAATGGTCATATATATAAACCTCCTAGAATGCTTTGTTTAGCTGCTACGAGCCACAAACTATTAAAAAATGTTGGTTACGTGGAACTTTAAGATCTTTTTGAATTCGCAACCGCATGCGCTAGGTTTTTGATAGTTGTAGGTGGTGCCTTATTCAATAAAGCTGTACGTTGACGTGCTGAAAGAGATTAAATGATTGCTACTGAAGTCTGAACTAAATCACCTGTTTACTGACAATGCTACTGTATATGGAAAGCCATGCGCGAGCTATTAGAGTGAGCATAGCTAACGAAGGGGGTTGGCGAGCGAAGCGAGCAGGGGCTGCCCCCCTAGTATCTGTAAATCTAAGACTAAGACCACAGAGAGAAGGAAAACTTCCTAGTAATTTGGAAAATTACATATGAGGAGTGTATGAAAAGAGAAGATTTACAAAACTGGAAAACTGGTATTGAAGAGGAAAAAGACTGTTTAAAGAAGAATCAAAAATGGGACTTGATTTCCTCTTCCTTTATCAGGCTTAGTTCTGCGCCCGTATCTATTATGAATTTATTTTTCCTCTCTTTAGTGATATCCAGAGGTAAGCTCACTATTGGGTTATTAGGGTACTGGTCACACCTTTTTTCATCTTCTCCTAGTGACGACGCGCGGTGTGTTCGGTCGTCCCTTAGCAGTTTTCCGGAGTACTGATCAAACCTGCCGGACTGTAAGTTTTCACCGGATTCTCCAGTTGCAAGCGTTTTCATCTTTCTTTCAGGTAACACCTACCTTCTGAGTGCCCGTTCTCTAAACAGAAAGATGCGATACGGGTGTCATAGTGGTGTGATTTACTTGGCGTTTTCGGTACTCGTTAGACTGGCCCGTCTGATTTCGTTGGCTGTGATTGTTGCAGTTGTGGATGGTCTGCCCATATATTTTACATGCCGTGCAGAAGCGCGTCATCTACTTTGTACGGCATTCTGACATCACGTGCCCCATCTTGCTACAAAAGTGGCACCTCATTTGACGACGCTCTGGTCTATCTCGCGACGTGTTCTGGTTCCGAATCCTGTAATGGTTATAGGAATTTTGTTGGTTACCTCTGCGTGGAGGGTTATGTTGTTGACCCTCATATCTGTTGTAGTTGTGAGCGTTATCCCCTTGTGGTGACCGTCCGTTCCTATCGAGTGGTTGGGAGTAGGGTTGCGCTGTGGGATTCTGCCCCATGTATAAGATAAGTCCAGACGCCTGAATGTACTGCGACATTGGGCTGACCGCGAGGTGTCCTGGCTGTCGCACACGTTGCTCGGTTTGCTCCAGCCGTCTGACCTTTGTCCCTAGTGCCCCGAGGGTTTTTTTCACGTCTTGCAGCAAATAAAATTTGTAGTTGGAGTCTAGTACTCCTACTTCCTCTATTTCGGCCCTCAGACTATCTCCGCCATTTGCGTACTGGGCGTCAGCTGCAGTTTTGCAGGCATCTATTAACCCTTTCACCCGGTTATAATACCCCAACAGTGTTTCTGTTGGTAGTTCCTGAACGTTTCGTAATTTTTTTCTGTTGGTAGTTGCTGAACGTTTAGGAGCTCCCTTGGAGTAGGGTAGCTCTTAGCGTGGCGAAAACACTTTTTAACGTGTCACATACTCCTGCCTGTTCGCAATAACCTGGTGAACCATACCTTGTCCTGGTTTTCCACGAGGGTTGCATAGCCTAGCCGAGCGCAATTTATGCATTCATTTATTTCGTTCTGTTTACGTGGGCTTTCCTCTATCAATATCGGTACATTGTTGTACAAGATGGTGCTGACTAATGTCACGTTAACCATTTTTTATTTTTTCTTTATTTTTTTTTTATTTTTATTTTAATATTTTATTTTGTATTTTTTTTTATTTTTTATCTTTACTTAGGACAAGTGAGGTACAAAGAGATAGAGAGGTTAATCAAGCTTAAAATTAGAAATTACAATTAAATGAAGAAGGAAAAGAAGAAAAAGAAATGTAGTATAGACTGATAAATAGAATGCTTAATAGAAAAATAGAAAAATACCTACAAGTAACTTATTGAGATGAGAATATCTGAACGCAAAGTCGGATCAAAGAGCCTAGACTCGGGTCTTAGTCCCTACAGATGATGTTTATGCAGGTGCGGATATAATCTCGATTGTTGTGGTCAACCTGCGCTGACTGGAGAAACGTAGAGACCTGGTTGTGCGTCCTGAGCATGCGTGTGATGGGCTCCATCCGACCGAATTCCGTATGGTGGAAAGGGATATGCAGATGGTCGCCCATTCTGAGGTTCATCCCACGAGATCGTATCTTGACAAGCTCAAGGATGTAAGCAGCTACAATGGTTCCCTGAATCACGCCATGAATGAAAGAATAATCGGCCATTACCCTACGGGAAGCGAGTGATTGGAGGCCGATAAGGCTTAACCGGTGTTCGCACGGCGGGAACTAGGGAAGCAGTCATTACGCTGTCTTCTTTTTGAGTTTACAAAGGAATAGAAGTCGCGGGGATTAGAAAGGAGACTAGTCTTGACCAATGAAAGGTATTCGGTATAAAGAGTATGAAACTACGAATTCATCGTAGTCATCAGGCAATTTCGAGGCAAGATAACGTTTCCAATTAGAGTTACGCTTGTTCTTTATGGCTTTCAGTTTTCTTGTATACCAAGAAGGGGAGGGATTGGGGGGACGAGGGGCTGAGGTGGGGGTAGAAATATAGATGCCATGAAGCAGAGATTCGTAGAGCATACTAATATGGGAAGTAAGATCACTTCCCGTAAAGTTCAGATCTTGGAGGGTATCATGAAGCGTTGAATTAAGTAGGTCAAAGATAGTTTTACGAAAGTTTAGGCGCGGTGGAGAATTTGTGTCAATAGGGTGGGGAGGACGATAGTGGGAGAGACATACACTGATTGGAGGGTGGTGGTGATCAATGTTGCAGAGTTCCATCGTGCAGTTGGAAACAAGTACGTTTGTTGGATCATTTGGAACGACGAGGTCGAGTTGTCGATTATGCTGGTTTTTGATGGGATTGATTTGAGACAGACCGTGCAACGATAAGAAGTCACTGAAGGCAATTTCGGATGGTGAGGTAGAGTTTTCGGCAATAAAACAGTTCGATTCCACGTCGAAAGCCCATTCCAGCTTGAGGAGGTTAAAATTACCAAGCAGTAGTATATGGCCCTCACATGGGGTAAGATCAGATAAGGAGTCCATAACATCAGAGAGGTGTAGGTACACATGGTCGTCAGAGCGCGGAGGGATATAACAAGTAATAAGAATAAGGCTCACTGAGGGGAGAGAGATCCGTACAGCAATAATTTCAAGAGGATCCTGTGAAGGGGTAGAGATTAGGGAAGCGTTGAGCGAGGAGCGCACAGCTATTAGCACTCCCCCGCCTCGGCGACTTGGATCACCAAGGGAGCGGTCTTTGCGAAAAATTGTAAGATGGGGACCAAGGACTTCGAGGTCGTGAATGTTGGTACAGAGCCAAGTTTCTGTTAGGCAGAAAACGTCGTAGGGTAATGTTTGAGACGATAAGAAAGTAGCATGGGTCTTTGTGCGAAGGCCCCTCACGTTTTGGTAGTAAACTGAGAGAGCGGATAGTTTTTTTCTTGCGAAAGGCCACCTCCATGTGGTGGGAGTGAGCAGCCACTTCCCCAACACTATGTCTGGTGGAGCTTTCCCTAGGGAGGAATTCTTTTAGGAAGATATCCTTGGGCCAGTTGGATTTGTTGATTAGGGACTCGAAGAAGGAGTGAGGGACGATGATCTTGAAAGAAGTGAGGGACGATGATCTTGAAAGATCTAATACAATTAATTATTAAGTCTAGATATATGCAATTCGCTAGCTACAGATTATTTAAAGTAAGTCCACTTGTTATATGTAATTCATTTGTACATCATTTAATTTAAGTAGGTTTACTATAGATATGCAATTTATTAGTTATTCATTCAATTTAAGTAAATCCCTTAGTTATATGCAATTCATAATTTATTCATAGGGTGTAGATTGATAAATTTAGACAAATATATTATGTTTATACTATCCTTACAATTGTACTCAACGTGCAAAAAGACGTTTTCCCGTCAAAAAAATAATAACAAGCGTTTCGAAGTAACATGTTCTTTAATTATTAATATTTTGAAAATAATCATTATATATATGTAGTAGTAGGGTTACAGAAAAGATAAATCCCAACTGTATTGTTTTGCGCCGTTTTTTCATTTCTTTTTCAATGCCACCGTAGCTCTGACACTTGCTCGGCACTCTGCATTTTTTTGTTTTTTGAATTTGATGACGTCACGGGAAAAACAAGCGCCACACAGTACATACGTACAAATATGTTCCATCCACTGTGACGTCAACCGTTGTCATCGCGTTAACGAATGTATATACTCAACGAGAAGAAAGACGTTTTCACGTCTAAAAGAAAAATTGTTCTGTCCTGGTTGAAGTGAAACTTTGGGTGGGTTAACTTTGTTTTCTGTTTTTTTCCCATTCCTCTGCCCACTGCTTTTCCCTTCATATTACTTGCACTGTACACTCTATACTGCTCACGCGTGAGAGAGCCCTATTGAGAGTGTTGAAGAAACTAGGCCTCAACTTTAAGAAGTTGCAACATTGTTGCAATGGATGCTCAACATGGTCACAATTGATGCTCTACATTGTTGCAGTTGTGAGTGCTCAACATTGTTGCTTCCTAGTTCCGTTAGCAACAATGTTGAGCCTTTTTTCTTAGATAACAGCTCAGCTCGGGTGATTAATAATGCGACGTATTGGAATGTGGCCTGATCGATTTTTAATGATCGCGTCCTGTTCCCATCAACGTCCAGATCGGTCATCAGTCGTCATTCGCCTTTTCCAGTGACTGCATGTCAAGTCTTAGCTCTTTAGTTGAAAGTTGTAATATATTCAAACATTGCGGTGCAAATAAATAATAAAAATAAATTCTGAGAATAAAAAGTGTTCTTATTCTACTGCACATGATTGATTATATTTCTTAGTACTCGCAGTTGCTCTACAAAACATTTGGTCCTTCGAGCCGGATCGCTCAACGCTCGTGTTTGCTCTTCTTAACAGAGAGGAAGTTTCACTCCAAAAAATAATAACACCCATAGAAAAATTTCGATCCACAATTAAAAGTAAAATGAACGCGCGAGCTTGCGGTTCTCGTTCGATCACCGAGCTCAAGCAGTGTCTATCACTGTTGGTTGTTGGGGGACGGCTCGACGAGAAATTTAAGGCTCAAGGAATTTTTCGTTGTTGATGACGAAGGAACACAATCAGTGTTTATTTTATTTTATTTTAGTAACAACGTAGAGCAAGTTCACGATACAGATATATAAAGCAAATACTGTGTAATATAACAAAATAAAATCAATTAGAGTGAGCGATAACAAATAAATTTATAAAAGTGTCCAAACGACTCAGGGAAGCTAGGGACAAGTCTAAAGGGAAGATGTATAAATAAATAAATAATAATAAATTCTTACAACAATTGTTCCAAGAAGAAAACGAAGAAATAAACAATCATCAAAAAAACGACGAAATAAACAATCATCAAGAAAATTAAGAAACAAAATATCACCAAGAAAATGAAGAAACAGATAATCATCAAGAAAACGAAGAAACAAATATTGATCGAGATCATGAAAATAAAGAAGATACAAAACAAAAAACAGACTCTGATCAAGAATCACTAGAAGAGGACCAAATCTATATATAAATAGGCGACACGTTTTCTTGTTATCCCTTTTACAGGAAACCAGGTGGACTTAACTGGATAAAAATTATACCATTCGAAAGAGATTAATTCTTCCTCTATGTGCATCACTTAACTTTTTTACTTAAATTTAATTATAAATAAGTTTAATTTTAAATTGAAATTTAAAAATTCAACGGGATAGTATGTGTAAGTTGAGCACACCCTTAGCGTAAATGAAGCTCTTGGGAAGAATGTGTGCGTGTGATTGTTTTGATTTTTGCCTGAAGATATGCAACCATATGATGATTTTTGGTTTGTGTCCCTAATATATGCCAAGTACTAAATAAGTTGAAAATCAAACCAAATGGATCAATCTTCTACTGGGGACACAAACCAAAAAGATTAACATATAATTGCATTCCTCTACGAAAAAATCAAAATATAGAACATATGTACTTAGTTAATATTATCATTGGCCTAGCCTACCATATATGACAAATACGTGTATTGTTTCCACTCAAACGTATTATCTTTTCCAATGATAATGTGAGGGGTGAGGAGCAAATGCAGCCATATCACAGACAATAGGCGTATGTTCATTCTTTTGCTTTTTGCCTTGAAGAAGGCAATCTTTGGCTAATAAAATTGCATTCTTCCAGACAAAAGCCAAAACAATGAACATATGGCCACAGACAATAATATGGATGCATTACCACAGATAAATTTAAAGCCATCGTTTGCTTATATCATTATTTTTGCTATTTTGATAAAAATATATGCAAACTTTATATAAAAACTTAAGAAAGTCATCATTTTAAAGTTATCTCTAGAAAACGCGAACATAACTTTCACGAATATTCATGGAAGGCGAGCAAATTTCTGAATTTTATCATATTTCCTAATTTTCCTATGGACCCACATTCAAAAACATAATTTAGAGAAATATGATGTGTGGCCAAAAGTTGGGAAATGACAAAATAATGGGGAATGGTCATATATATAAACCTCCTAGAATGCTTTGTTTAGCTGCTACGAGCCACAAACTATTAAATAATGTTGGTTACGTGGAACTTTAAGATCTTTTTGAATTCGCAACCGCATGCGCTAGGTTTTTGATAGTTGTAGGTGGTGCCTTATTCAATAAAGCTGTACGTTGACGTGCTGAAAGAGATTAAATGATTGCTACTGAAGTCTGAACTAAATCACCTGTTTACTGACAATGCTACTGTATATGGAAAGCCATGCGCGAGCTATTAGAGTGAGCATAGCTAACGAAGGGGGTTGGCGAGCGAAGCGAGCAGGGGCTGCCCCCCTAGTATCTGTAAATCTAAGACTAAGACCACAGAGAGAAGGAAAACTTCCTAGTAATTTGGAAAATTACATATGAGGAGTGTATGAAAAGAGAAGATTTACAAAACTGGAAAACTGGTATTGAAGAGGAAAAAGACTGTTTAAAGAAGAATCAAAAATGGGACTTGATTTCCTCTTCCTTTATCAGGCTTAGTTCTGCGCCCGTATCTATTATGAATTTATTTTTCCTCTCTTTAGTGATATCCAGAGGTAAGCTCACTATTGGGTTATTAGGGTACTGGTCACACCTTTTTTCATCTTCTCCTAGTGACGACGCGCGGTGTGTTCGGTCGTCCCTTAGCAGTTTTCCGGAGTACTGATCAAACCTGCCGGACTGTAAGTTTTCACCGGATTCTCCAGTTGCAAGCGTTTTCATCTTTCTTTCAGGTAACACCTACCTTCTGAGTGCCCGTTCTCTAAACAGAAAGATGCGATACGGGTGTCATAGTGGTGTGATTTACTTGGCGTTTTCGGTACTCGTTAGACTGGCCCGTCTGATTTCGTTGGCTGTGATTGTTGCAGTTGTGGATGGTCTGCCCATATATTTTACATGCCGTGCAGAAGCGCGTCATCTACTTTGTACGGCATTCTGACATCACGTGCCCCATCTTGCTACAAAAGTGGCACCTCATTTGACGACGCTCTGGTCTATCTCGCGACGTGTTCTGGTTCCGAATCCTGTAATGGTTATAGGAATTTTGTTGGTTACCTCTGCGTGGAGGGTTATGTTGTTGACCCTCATATCTGTTGTAGTTGTGAGCGTTATCCCCTTGTGGTGACCGTCCGTTCCTATCGAGTGGTTGGGAGTAGGGTTGCGCTGTGGGATTCTGCCCCATGTATAAGATAAGTCCAGACGCCTGAATGTACTGCGACATTGGGCTGACCGCGAGGTGTCCTGGCTGTCGCACACGTTGCTCGGTTTGCTCCAGCCGTCTGACCTTTGTCCCTAGTGCCCCGAGGGTTTTTTTCACGTCTTGCAGCAAATAAAATTTGTAGTTGGAGTCTAGTACTCCTACTTCCTCTATTTCGGCCCTCAGACTATCTCCGCCATTTGCGTACTGGGCGTCAGCTGCAGTTTTGCAGGCATCTATTAACCCTTTCACCCGGTTATAATACCCCAACAGTGTTTCTGTTGGTAGTTCCTGAACGTTTCGTAATTTTTTTCTGTTGGTAGTTGCTGAACGTTTAGGAGCTCCCTTGGAGTAGGGTAGCTCTTAGCGTGGCGAAAACACTTTTTAACGTGTCACATACTCCTGCCTGTTCGCAATAACCTGGTGAACCATACCTTGTCCTGGTTTTCCACGAGGGTTGCATAGCCTAGCCGAGCGCAATTTATGCATTCATTTATTTCGCTCTGTTTACGTGGGCTTTCCTCTATCAATATCGGTACATTGTTGTACAAGATGGTGTTGACTAATGTCACGTTAACCATTTTTTATTTTTTCTTTATTTTTTTTTTATTTTTATTTTAATATTTTATTTTGTATTTTTTTTTATTTTTTATCTTTACTTAGGACAAGTGAGGTACAAAGAGATAGAGAGGTTAATCAAGCTTAAAATTAGAAATTACAATTAAATGAAGAAGGAAAAGAAGAAAAAGAAATGTAGTATAGACTGATAAATAGAATGCTTAATAGAAAAATAGAAAAATACCTACAAGTAACTTATTGAGATGAGAATATCTGAACGCAAAGTCGGATCAAAGAGCCTAGACTCGGGTCTTAGTCCCTACAGATGATGTTTATGCAGGTGCGGATATAATCTCGATTGTTGTGGTCAACCTGCGCTGACTGGAGAAACGTAGAGACCTGGTTGTGCGTCCTGAGCATGCGTGTGATGGGCTCCATCCGACCGAATTCCGTATGGTGGAAAGGGATATGCAGATGGTCGCCCATTCTGAGGTTCATCCCACGAGATCGTATCTTGACAAGCTCAAGGATGTAAGCAGCTACAATGGTTCCCTGAATCACGCCATGAATGAAAGAATAATCGGCCATTACCCTACGGGAAGCGAGTGATTGGAGGCCGATAAGGCTTAACCGGTGTTCGCACGGCGGGAACTAGGGAAGCAGTCATTACGCTGTCTTCTTTTTGAGTTTACAAAGGAATAGAAGTCGCGGGGATTAGAAAGGAGACTAGTCTTGACCAATGAAAGGTATTCGGTATAAAGAGTATGAAACTACGAATTCATCGTAGTCATCAGGCAATTTCGAGGCAAGATAACGTTTCCAATTAGAGTTACGCTTGTTCTTTATGGCTTTCAGTTTTCTTGTATACCAAGAAGGGGAGGGATTGGGGGGACGAGGGGCTGAGGTGGGGGTAGAAATATAGATGCCATGAAGCAGAGATTCGTAGAGCATACTAATATGGGAAGTAAGATCACTTCCCGTAAAGTTCAGATCTTGGAGGGTATCATGAAGCGTTGAATTAAGTAGGTCAAAGATAGTTTTACGAAAGTTTAGGCGCGGTGGAGAATTTGTGTCAATAGGGTGGGGAGGACGATAGTGGGAGAGACATACACTGATTGGAGGGTGGTGGTGATCAATGTTGCAGAGTTCCATCGTGCAGTTGGAAACAAGTACGTTTGTTGGATCATTTGGAACGACGAGGTCGAGTTGTCGATTATGCTGGTTTTTGATGGGATTGATTTGAGACAGACCGTGCAACGATAAGAAGTCACTGAAGGCAATTTCGGATGGTGAGGTAGAGTTTTCGGCAATAAAACAGTTCGATTCCACGTCGAAAGCCCATTCCAGCTTGAGGAGGTTAAAATTACCAAGCAGTAGTATATGGCCCTCACATGGGGTAAGATCAGATAAGGAGTCCATAACATCAGAGAGGTGTAGGTACACATGGTCGTCAGAGCGCGGAGGGATATAACAAGTAATAAGAATAAGGCTCACTGAGGGGAGAGAGATCCGTACAGCAATAATTTCAAGAGGATCCTGTGAAGGGGTAGAGATTAGGGAAGCGTTGAGCGAGGAGCGCACAGCTATTAGCACTCCCCCGCCTCGGCGACTTGGATCACCAAGGGAGCGGTCTTTGCGAAAAATTGTAAGATGGGGACCAAGGACTTCGAGGTCGTGAATGTTGGTACAGAGCCAAGTTTCTGTTAGGCAGAAAACGTCGTAGGGTAATGTTTGAGACGATAAGAAAGTAGCATGGGTCTTTGTGCGAAGGCCCCTCACGTTTTGGTAGTAAACTGAGAGAGCGGATAGTTTTTTTCTTGCGAAAGGCCACCTCCATGTGGTGGGAGTGAGCAGCCACTTCCCCAACACTATGTCTGGTGGAGCTTTCCCTAGGGAGGAATTCTTTTAGGAAGACATCCTTGGGCCAGTTGGATTTGTTGATTAGGGACTCGAAGAAGGAGTGAGGGACGATGATCTTGAAAGAAGAACATCTCTTTTCCGCGAGCTTAAAGACTTTTATCCGGTTCTCCTCCACATTCACCCCTATGACATTCACAATGTGATTGATGATGTCACTAGGCTGTGTAGAAGGGACCAGTTCAGTCACAAAGATTGATTTAGTCTTCGGGACCGTTCGAAGAGTACTTAGATGCAATAGATGAAAGTCCATTTGGGAGGATGCCACTGAGGTATCAGGGACAGGAACAACAGTGCAGGGAGCAGTGAGGGGAGGTGCGCGCTGAGAAAGTGGGATTGTTGCATGGGAGTGCAAGGTGTTAGTGGAACCAGTTTCACCCGACAACTTCCCGTAAGTCTTACGATCGAGGGCAGGCGAGCTCCTCAGGGACACCGGTTTATCCACTATGACGGCGCAGTTCAAAAGATCGGACTGGGAAGGAAGAGAGGGAGAAGGCAGAGGGGAGAGGTTTATTAGAGGAGGGTCTTGTTGCCCAGATAGGTTAGATTTACTCGTCACTATGGGAAATGAATTTTGTAAGGACTCCGACGGTTATGAAGGAACAGCAGAGGATTGCATTATTTGTGAGGGGTCAGTGTGAGGAGGGATGAAATCCTTAAGGGAAACGACTAATGCTAAAACAGCCGATTGGAGAGAGGATGACTCTGCAATGTTTTTACCCTGTTTTCGAAGCTCAGATTCGATTTGTTTAAGGCGAGAACATAAAGCATTCACGGTATACTTCCGGCAACGTGAACAGTACAAATAGATACTCAAATCCTTCAACTCGATCTTGACAACTAGCGCACCTGTCAGGAAGGAGAAATGTGGAAATGTGGAAGTAGGCCTCACACATGTCATGACAGGACAGCAGCCTACCAGAGCTCCTATCCTTGCAGGAGCCGGAACCACTGGTTGACGTCATAGTTGAGAGCAAAGGAGAATTCAAGAGGAGAAATGTGATGAAAACTATAAATACTAGGGATAAAAATGGATAGTATCGGTATGAACTAGGGTTGTTGATCCGGCTGCGTGAACAAAATGATTAAGTGTTAAGCAAGAAATATAATGTTTGAATAGTACTAGAAACAAGGCTAGGCTTAGAAACTAAATAAAATAATTAATAAAAAGAAAAGAAAAAATACATATAAAATAGATCAAGAGTTGAGAAGAAAATATCAGGCCTGGCAAGTCCACAGTCCGTTGAGAGCAGGCGAGGGAGAATCCAATGTAAGTTGATTGTTGGTTCAGGTCAGTGCCCCATTGGTCGGTCCAATTGGGATTATAACACACTGACATCCAGCAAGAGAAATCCCGAGTGAAGAAACAAAGGAAATCTGATTTCGTGGAAAGTTCCTCTAGGAGTTACCGTTTTTATTTAGCGTACAGCACTTAGGAGTTGGAAACTTGCACGGTGTTATGAGTACTTATTATAATTAGTTATTTATTTGATACAGCACAGAATCCACCTTGTAAAAGTAATCCTTGTAATCCTTGTCAGTGGTATCCCTGCTAGTTGTTGCTTGCACCTCGTGTTGTTCTGTTGGCCGTTGGTTATACTGATTTCTGCTGCAACTTTCCGGGTCAGAATTCGTGCGCAGTTATTGTCTCCCGTGGCTGAGAGCTACTATTTCTTGTCTTTGGGGGATTTCTCTGTTACATTTAACCGCTTCCAGACCTTCTACCCGCATGTGCTCGTTTTCTGGTTCTTCGGTCACCTCTTCGCTCGGTGTAACTAGCTCTTGATTGTTGTTGTGATGAACCTCCTTGCATAATAAAACATCCTAAAAAGAAAGGATATTAACAAAAATAAGGCAAAATACTTACCCATCATCCGCATAGCGGCCACACGTCACTGAAACGTCACATGTCACGATCGAAACTAGTACCCGAATATGAATAGCGACTAGTACAAATCAGTATCATACGTACTAGAAATTCGTTAAACTAGTCATTGTTAGAGGGCAGCAGCAGATCGAACGATCAACGTGACCGAATGTCGAATGGAAAGACCGAATTGACCCACTTAAATGGAATGTGCGGAAATGCATTTTGCGGGAAAAACAAAATGGTATGTGCGAAAATGCATTTTCGGGAAACGCAAAGTGTGAAATTGGAAAATTGGGAAATTGAGACTACAATAATTTCATGGAAAAATTGACAGAGTGCGAATTGCGGCGTAAAGAAAAAATAGGCATAAATAGACAGAAAAAATTAGAGAAAAGGCAGTCGATTGGAGTCTAACAGAAGCAGACACTAGGAGGACGCTATAGCAGACGACACCAGTACAGTCCACCGCCAGTACACCGCTAGCTATAAGGAGCCGTTGGACTTGACGTTCCCCCAGCAAATCAGACGAACAAACAAGCAAGTGAGTATGCCTAAACATAACAAAAAGTGAGTGGATGAGGAATTCTGTCTCTCCACCAAAGTCGCGAACACGGTTCTCACGAGCCTTTTCGAGCATAAATCCAAACCTAGTTGATGGGGCGTCTGCTCTATAGGAATGAGCCCCCCGGAAAGCCTACAGGAGGCATTAAAAAGACCGCACGTCGGGCCCCGACCAATTACTATAGAGACATACAGGGCGATGTAACGGAAACCTTCACCACTACAACCACACGCGCCACCAAAAGTTGTCACGAGAAAGAGGACCGGGAAAGAGGCACATTTTAGGGAGGTGCTAGAAAAAATCAAGCGAACGTTGTGGATGGCCGTGGGGCATCAGGAACGCGCGAATATTTATCAGGAACTTCAAAGGGTTTATAATGAACGGAAGAGATACCGCCGCGAGAAGAAGCTGAACCGCTTCGTCGCAGACAGGAAGGTGACTAATGGGGAACCTAGCAATTAAGTAGAATAAAAGCATTGTATTTGTATAAGGGGCAATACGGATTGTAAGAGAAGAATTGAAATATAAGTAATAAAGGTATTTCATTCAATTCCGATTGATCTATGCTTACCCGTTAGGGAAATTGTGTTCAGAAGTGAAGCTCTAGTTGATCAGGAATCCCCTTTGTGAGGTTTCCCTCTGAATGTGTTTGGAAGCAGCGGGAAAATCTTCACATAATTTGGCGCAGCCACTTTTCGAGCCTTCCTCTAGGAATTGTTTTGCAAAGAGGAGGTATAAGTAGAATTTTGGAAGAAAGGGAAAAAGACGATAATTAGCCTACATCTAGGTAATATGTTGTAAAGAGGAGGATTTTATTTTTATGGATACAAAATAAGAAAGTAAAGGGGAAGGCATTTCTGAACACAAATTAGTTAGTAATAAGTAAGAGAAACAGTGTAATGTACTAGACTGGAGGAATGTAAATCAAAAAGGTTAAAACCATACAAATGAAAAATAGATATTGTCATTAACAAAAGAATTAAATGTGTTCGACAATAATGTATAGTACATAAGAAAAAATTGTAAATTCGATGAATTTATTTGAAAAGAAAAGAAAAAAACAATAATCAACAGAAAAAAAAGCAAAACCAGCCATAAAGAAAAGAAAAGTTACAACAAAAAAAAAAAATAAAAAGAAAAAAGAGACAGAACAAGAAAAAAAAGTAATAATAAAGAAAATAGAAAAAAACCCATATGGAAGAAAAGAAACGAAAAATTTAATTATTGAATAATAACGATAGATTATAATAATGTTTGGGGATATATGGCAAATTCTACGCCTAAAATCCCACTCAACAAGACTTTGAGGAGATTTATGGTACGAGTCGATTCTTTCACATTCGACTCGGAACCACCGCCAGGAAATCCAGACCCAGTGGCCTCCACATCGGCGGCCACAGAAAAAGACAGCACAAACGACGAGGTGTTCTCACTTAACGAAGACGTTGCACACAATAGCCAGGAAGCGGAATTCACACATAGCACGGAAGACCGCCCAAACACGGAACAACATAGTAGTATCATTGAGAAGTAGTATCACTCAGAAACGGGAGGCGATATATGCGGACGCACTCAGTTAATTCCGACCCCGGAGGTAGCAGTAAGAAGCTGCGAAAACCTCGGAAGAATACAGATAGTGAGGCTGTAGGTGAAACGAGTACAACAGAGGAAAAAACTAAAAAGATGGCCAACATAACCCTGGTGAATAGCATATTTCACAACAATGTGCCAATTTTGGCTGGAGAGGATGGGCCACGCAAGCAATGCTAGGTGAATGAATTTATAAATTGCTCGCGGCTAGGATATGAAATCCTCACAGAGGTGTCAGACAAAGTGTTGTTCACTCGACTGTTACCAGCACGATTGAGAGGTAGGGCACTTGAAGTGGTACAAGCAGGTGCAAGCGACACGTTGGACGAGATATTTTCAACGTTGAGAGCAAACCTACTCCAAGGAGCATCCTACATAACGTTGAACACTCAGCTTCGCATTGTTCATCAGCTACCAACAGAGACCCTGTTGTGATATTTCAACAGGGTGAAAGATCTGATTGCTGCCTGCAAGAATGCTGTAGACGTGCAGTACCCTAATGGAGGAGATGGATTAAAGGCTGAAATAGAGGAAGTAGGCCTGCATTGTTTCAAGATGGGAGTGTTGAATTCGAATTACAAGTTCTATCTATTACAAGACGTTGAAAACACACTGAACGATGTTGTCCGGTGCAGAACGATGTTGTCCGGGTGTTAACTTTCGATCGACTGAAGAAGTTGTCCAGAGCCAGTATTTTGGTCAATGAGTGAGACCAAAGAAAAATCAATGACGCCAATGGAACGCGATCACGCCATACCCTTAAGAGTCTGGAACTGATAACGATACCACCCATGAAGCGACGCGCAATATTGCGTACTAGGCAACATGGTGGTCATTTGAGCTAGGCCACAATGTTGCCTTCATGACGTTGCAACATTGTTGCCTCCTTTTGGCTTGCACCATACTCCCCGTCTACCGCAGCGTCATTGCTGTATGAATCAACTGGTAGTACGATGAGCTTAGCGATGGGTCTAGTAAATTTTGTTTTCGAAGTTTTGACCTTGACAGCCCTAATAAGTCAATTCTTCCCGGGATGAACTTCGATGACTCGAGCTAGGGGCCATTGTGCTGGAGGGAAGTTGTCATCTGTCGGCAAAACGAGACTACCTACTTGAATTTCATGAGCTTCCCTAGTCCATTTTGAAATAGACTGGTATCGTTGAAGGCATTCCTTAGACCATCTTCGCCAAAAGTGTTGGAATCGTTGTTGGATAAGTTGCTTAAGAGCGAGTCGAGATTGTGGCAAATGAATAAGCGCTTGTAGTGAAGTTGGCTTGAGTTGCCACAAGAGACTCCCGTATGGCAACTTAGATCAATTATCAAATCCAAGCCACACCTAAATCGACGAGTTAGTCGATCGCACCACGCCACATGGAAGACACTAGATGACCACGCCACTATCCGGTCCGGCAAGAACCGCAGCAAACCGCCGCCAGTCAACAACTAAACCCGTGGGTAGGACCAAACTTCTACATGGGAACAGGCCTCACCCAACGACGACATCAACCGTTCGAGACGAATCGACAGTAACCCCAAAGAAGTTACCAGAACAATAAGAGTGGGGGTCAACAGTACCAGCAGCGCAGAAACAATTTCCAACCGCCTGTGAATAACTATCGCAATGGAAATCAGGGTAGTCCACGAGGAAGGCCGGATCGCCGACAGATAAGATGCCATTCCTGCAACCGCGAGGGACATGTAATGGCAGAGTGTCGCACGAAACAGATGACACCGTTCTGTACAAATTGCAAGACATATGGCAGTGTGCAAAACTGCACCAGGAATCAATCGAATTCAGCTGCTAATGGGTATAGAGGTCCCCAAGTGAACCCCACCATCGCGAATGCGACAAATGCCACGTGCAAAATTTGGGTGCGACATACGCCTCACACAAATTAATTTTCTTTCTCTTCTTCTTCACTTTCGCAACGCTCCAGATTTTTGCTTACGATTTTTTGGTCATTACTACTTTCACCTAATTAGTTCGCTTGACATTTACCTATTAGCTGCCTACCACTGTTAATTCTTAATGATTTCTTTCTTCAACTCTTTAAATTAATTTTCTTTCTTCTTCTTTTCTTCGGGTCTCGCCGAGGTACAAAAGATCTCACGCAATTCGGCACTTTATTGTCACATTATCCCTCGAACCACGGATGTATTCTATAATAATTCGCGCAGCGCTTTGTAGTAAAATGAGCAAATTGCTCAATTGTGCGTGGGCCGACCGCAGCCCAAAATCCACCACTGGCAACCCCACAGCGGATGTAGATGGGAGGAGCCTAGCAATCTGATAAGGATAACGGGATCTTCAGCGATCCTCAACGACAGAGGAGAAGAATCGCTCTCTTTTATGATTTGACCGTGCAGGTGGTCGGTCGAGGAATGATCGACACAGGAGTGATTCGTTTTTTTTTGCATTTTGTGTATTTTACAAATTTTGTTAGTTCGGCTTTCTTTTGCTTGTGAAATTGGAGTAATTCGTTAATTCTTTTCTTGATATTATTTATTTTTCTACATGACGTAATCAAAATAAAGTTACTTTACAGTTTTTTTATTGCTTCTGCAAATTCATAGTAATAGTGAAAATTAGCTCAAACTTACTTTGATTGTATTTCGGATCCATAGGATAGTGTAGTTTTCCCTTAAATAAAATATGTAAACATTATTGGGGTGATTTTGTTGTGCTTCTTCGGTTTTCCCTGCGCTTTTGGGGCTCAAAAAGGCTCATCGGACGTCCCGAGGATTACCCCGGAACGCGCACGTGCAGGTTGTGAAAAGGCGCAGGAGGTACATCCACACGGTGGCCAAGCAAGGGACGAATGGGTAGTGAGTATTTTTTTTTATTCGCCAACCTTTCTTAGGGAAAGAGGCGCACACGTGGGGCTCATTTTTTTTATTGCACGAGGGAGCCTGTACCTGCGTGATAGGACCATCTTGAACGTTTCCTCGTGAAATTTTGTATTCGGATCGGGCGACTTTGCAAGTTGGTAAGCGGAAAGTGGTTAAAGTATTTGAAAACTCATCATCCTCAGCAATACCGTGAGTACTTACCGTGTACAGATAGTATACTATAATAAGGAAATACAAAGGTGTGATGTTAAATTTATTGATTTTGGTGGATACGCGTCAGTAGCCCCAGAAAATTTAAGACAAATTAGTGCTGATTTTATGACATTACCCTTCCAAGCAGTTCAATGTTTATTATCAAATATTAAGCCCATAGAAAACGAATGGCCATATGAATCCAGGTGCGTTCGTCGTCAACTAACAGAAGGTGTAATTTTACAAGCACAAGTTGCCGGATATAGTCCCGATAATTTACCAGAAATTTTCTTGTGTGCATGCCTTACCCCTAATCGTGTCTTATTCATTAGTCAAGAATTGGTAGCTAGAAGACTCGCATGATAGATAGATGACTCAGAACTAATCGCATAGACTTAATAAAAAAAATACATATTAAAAATATAAAGATTCTAGAAGCGAAATGTTAGTTTAATTGAAATTGAAGTTTTTTTTCTTTTAATCGTTCCTTTGAACTATATATTCATTGATATAAAAACGTAGAAAAAAGAGAGTCGTGTTAATGAAGAATGTTTTGTTAATGCATTTTTTGTAGTAGAACAAGGTAATTAATTTGTCATGAAATTCATAAGTTTTATATATTTTATTTATTTAAACTAGTAACATTTTTTTTTAGTTTTGTTCTTTTTTCTTAAAACAAGCAGTGCAGTATAAAGTATTTTCGATTCTACCTTAGACATTACATGATTCCCGTGCCATCAAAATCGTGAAAAAAGAGAGTGCACTAACTTTAAAATTTTTTTAAATATTTAAGAATTTGTTTTGTTCTTTTTTCGAAATTTTTTATAAAGTCCTTTAAATTAAGTGTTCGATATATATATTTTTTTTTGTTGTTTTCTGAATCTTATTGATAAATCAATGAGCGTTATTTTTAAGTAAATTAACAATTGAGTTTGTTAAAAGCAAATAATATTTTGATTTAATTTTGAATATCAATCTTCCACTTTTTACCTTTTAAATACATTACATAAAGTCCATGAAATTATTTAGGTGAGACGTAATGCATTATGAATAAGATAAAGATTGATCGTTGGAATTCTAAGAAGATTGTTAATTGACGTTTTATCCACTATATGGATAAACGTATGTGAACAAATATCGGGAATATACAAAACAAAAACTCAAGCAGGTTATATTAAACCTGAAAAACATTTTAGAATGTTATTTGCCTGCGATATACAAAAGAACTGCATACCTCGTTACCAAATGAAAATCTACCGATAAGATGCTTGAAAATTTTTTTGTGAACAATTTTCAGGACTGATTTCCGTGGAAGGTGGAATTATGCTTTAATAAGTAAATACGTTATCGAGGTGAATAACCAATGTTATGGATTATACTGTACTGTACAAGTAGCGGGCCAAGACACTCGTTGGTGTATTGTCATCTTCACATTTTTATTGTCTAAGAAGTGTTTAAAATTTCGAATCGTCAAACGCAACTACAACCATAGAATTTTGAGGCATTTGCGGAGATGTTTCGTGACAAACTCGATTGAGAAGTAAGGCTTGCATAGTTATTATAACATTCAAGAATCCTTTAATAATAGTAATTTGTTTAGTTTATTCAGTTTTTCCCTTAATTTCGAGGTCGATAGGTGAAATTATGGGGGAAAGCCGAATCGTGTTCGGGTAAAGTTGGCTTTCCACGATTGGGTGGGCGAAGATGATATGTCTATCTAAGGTGTCGCTCCCTTTCTCTTCCTTCTCCGCGTTATATGGGTTTTTTTTCTTCTTTCTCTTTGGCTTTCCTCTCCCCGTCGGATAGCAACCCTTCCTTCCTTTCTTACCCCCTGATCCTGGTCCTTAAAACCCCCTTTCTGTCCCGATTCCTGACCCCATTACCCCGGCCCCCCCTCTTCCTTTCTCTCTTTACCCTTTCGTTGTGACAGCGAAGTGCTTCCCTTGTTTGTGTGGCCCCTAAAGTATCAATTTTCCTCTCTTTTCGGCGTGACTAGGTTCGTTAGATTCCCATCCTCCTAACTCGATCCGTTTTACCTCCCTCTTTCTCGCCCTTTATTTTGGGAACAGCGTGACTGCACGTCGGCACGGACCTAGAGGACGTGTTAATCTTTGCCTGTAGTCGATTCGGCGGTCAGCTTCGAGCAAAGATCCCACCCCACTACACCGAACTCACTAGTATTGGCAAGCCAGAACACGTCAGCCGCTCGATTGTCTGACAGAGACCTCTCGCCAGAGCGCACAAGCCCTGACGGCTATCAGAGCTGTCCCGAACAGCTTGTTCCTCTTCTGACGTCGTTTCAGACGTCAACTTCAAATCACTAAACCGGATCCTATGAAGGAAAGGAGGTGAGTTTAGCATCGCCTTTGCCTTCCCTCTTTAACAAGTCGTTTCAAGACTTGAAACATTTTTACTTTTTTTCCCCTCCCAAACGTTTACTACAGCTTCCTTTATGCTCAACCTTTACTACTTTTCTCTTCAACACTTTACTGCTAACAAAAAAAAAGTGAACGGATGTATTCGCTATCAAGTTTCACGTCTTCGGTGTTTCACGCTGCCAAGGCAGCCCAAATGATCCCCATAAGAATCGTCATCCAAAAAAGAGAGCTCAACCAGGCTGACTCGCTTTATATCTCCCCCGAACGCGCTGTCCTTGGTTCCTTATTCGGTCGTTCAATCCATCGTCCAGGGTCGAGAGATCGAAGAAGGTACCGTTCTTTCGCGTATTCCAAAATTGCTTTCTTTGTTGCAATATAACTAAACTATGCATTTGGGTTTTCGAATTTTCCATGTTTGGTCCAAAATTTACTTTTACTTCAGAGCTCGTTGCACAATTTTTGGGTTCAACAACCTCAAATTCATTATTCCATTGTGCAACGACTTTCAAAGGACAAATTTGGGATCCTACACAATAAAAGACACAATTTCTACGAACAAAAGAAACAAAGGGACGTCATTAATGAAGTAGAAGATCGATAGGCCGACTCCGTTCTTTGTTCGGACAATCGATCCTCGGGCGTGTCAATCGAGCGCACAATTTGGATTGATTCTTCGATCAAAAGTCGTGCTCTCGAACGACCCTCCTATATTTTCATGACCTATGCCTCACCCACGCGTAACCATCCTAGTCGCACTCCGGAAGGATGGTGCGTGGGTGTGGTTAAGCGTTTCCTATGCGACCTTCGATTACCATTTGATTTGATGACGATTTAGATTTGATTCCCGGAGATGAACATTAACAATGAAAACGTGTGCTGGGAAATTCGCGGGAAAATTCGCGATTTTCGGTGCTCCGGATTTTTTCCATCCAGGCTCTTCTGTTGGTATTTGCTCAGGTAATACGTGCTCGTGGGATAGTTGTCCCTCGGCTCGATTTTATTCGTTAGCGGCTCTTTCTTCGCTACTATTGTTTGTTGCTTTAATCACAGTGTCCGGATTATCGGTCGTGAATGATTCGATTCTTTCCATAAAACGTCTCAATGATATATTCAGTGGTATTTTTTGGTGTGTAATATGCCATAAAACTAGGTTCTTCGTTTGTTTTGTTTGTTCAATGTTTTTCATTTTCATCTTGTATCCTTTTTTCTATAGTAATACTCTCCTTTCGTTTTTTCTCCTTTCTCTTAATATGCGATTTCATACAATTTTAGTTTTAATTGCGTTATAAAGTACAACTTTATTAACGTGTTTGTTTCATGATGTTAGAAGTACATATCTTAGGTTATTGTAATTTATTCTTAACTATTCTTAAGGAATCCTCTTGTGTACCGTCAACAATTGTTGCCGTTTTACTCGATATTTTTAAAATTTTTTATTCAAAGACAATTTCAAAGACTTTATTCTTTCTTCAGAACACACTATTTTCGAAAACTTCCAAACTGTCTCTTCCCATTTAACCATAATTTAATCATTTCCCCTGAACATAGTGTAACGCGACATTGCCATGCACGAGCTATGAGAACTGACACAACACGCCATCTCGTAGATCCCGCGCGAAAAGGGGCAAACTTGTCTATGACAATACGGCTGTTTGGTGAATAAGGAAACCAAGTAACGACCGTTAGTTACTGGGTGGACAAGTGGTTTTTTTTTTGGGGAGAGAGCTATCAATCAAAAAGTAGTACGGAAGAACGAAAGAAAAGCACGCAGAAAAATTTGTTACACTAATAAAAATTCAGTGCAAATTAAACGAAGACATTTAAGAACGGCAAACGAAGTGGACTCAGCCCCATCAGATTCCGGTGCCAGAAAGAAGTTTCTCTACCGCTCGGCAAACTCAACGCACCAGGAAGGTACCAGCAGCACCACCACGCCAACAATTTGTTACACTGGTGTCAGGTGTGGGGTACATTGGAAAAAGATGGCAACGTCCCCGAACTCAACACGTTACATACAAGGGGCTGACCTCGCGCCCACTAACATGATTGGTGAGACCCTGCAACAAATACAGCAGGCAGTGAATGATTTAACGACATCGATGACTGGGATGAGAAGTGACATAAATGGTTTGAGCGAGCGAGTGGCCAACGTGAAAAAGTGACGAAGAAGTATTTCGACGCCGCCTGGAGGCACTAGCCTTGATGCAGACCCCGACAGGAAGGGAAAATTCCTGTACGATACCACCACCGGGAACCATTACGGCTCAAGAAGGGCGACCTGCGATATGCACAGCTGCATATTCCTTGGAAAATGTGACAGACCTACGATCTACTGGAGCGAACTCAGGACTACCAGCCCAACTGGCCTGTTTGTGGAACGAAATCCCGTCGCCAACCGTAGCGATCGGCTTACCGACGAGCCGCGGCAGGCATAACGAGATACTGCGGAACCTGAGGAATGACTTGGAACATCTTGGAAGTCCATCAGTGATCGAACCACCACCTCCGCTTTCAACGTTGGATCCAATTACAACGCACCAGCAACCAACAACACATTCGAACGGGGAACTCTTTGGAGTACCGCGCACTACGAGGAACCGTCAACCGAGGACGCTTTTGATGGCTGGACCGTCCCGACTGCCACCCACGACATCGAGCCCCCAGCCATTCGTCCCTTGGAACGCACAGGAGGAAGTACTCATGAAGTACGACGGCAGTGTCCCGTGGCCGGAGTTCCAAGTTCACCTCGAATCTGTGTCCCTATTGAATTCGTGGAGCGAAGAGATGACTGCTGCGCGACTGGTCCCTATGTTGCGGGGTCCAGCGCTCAGTCTTGTCGCCGCCTTAGGACCAAACACTCGGAATAATTATCGGCAGCTCACGTACCTATTAATAAATCGGTTTGGCACGCAGAGGAATAAACATACGGCGCATAGTGAGTTACGGCGAAGGAGTCAACGCACCGGAGAGATAGTGAGGCTGACGCATTCGGTCTACCCTGATTGGCCTGACTCGATTACCAACCGCCTTGCCTTAAAGCAGTTCGTAGACGGCATAGCTGATGGAGAAGTACAACTAGCCATTCGCACCCGGACACCAAAGACGACGGCGGAAGCCTGTTACTTTGGTCAGACGTATTTGGACCACCGTGCAGCAACAAGAAGTGCTCAGAGGATATTGCGGACTTCCGTTGCCACGATAGATGCAGAAGACTCCCAACTCAGACGGCCCAATACACCTGCCGCGTCCCAAAACACCAGCCAGTCGGGAAACGCCTTTCGATCAGCTTAGAGGAGCCCAAGTTGATCAAGACCACCGAACACAAGGCTCCCACGACATCAAGATACAGCGGCACCGTCGTGTGGTATAACACTACACGTAAGTACGGATTCATCCAGAGGGCAGATGGTGGAAAAGATGTCTACGTACCCCAGAAATCCCTTCGAAACTGAAGTTGGAACCACGGAATACCATCTCTTAGTGCAGGTGAGGAAGTCGAGTTTGCAATCAAACAGTATGGGCAGAAGAAAATGGCGGTCAATGTAACTGGGCTAAACGGTACACGTTTACGCGGCAGCCGGCTCGCTTCTCAGCGAGGCCACAAGGATGAACGGCCAGCAAACCGACGATCTGGAAGATGAAAGAAACCCTGGAAGAAAGGACGCGCTCCACGAAAGAACCTCAGTAGACGCCAGCGATTTCAACGACAAGTAACTGATTCACCCACCTGCCCGCAAATTAAAGAATCGGACTACCATGGACTGTTGCCGTTCCAAGAAGAAAAGAACTCGTCGGAAAACAGCTGCCCGTTGACTCCACGGGGCCAGGGCCAACGGAAGACAACTGCCCCATCCTCATCCGCCTCACGAAGTCCGCACCAATCGAATCAACGGAGTCCCAGCGCGCATGCTCGTCGACACAGGAGCCACTCACTCAATCGTCCACCCGAACGCCCTCCGCAAGAAGATGTTAATGAAGTCCATCCAACCAAGTGGGGCCATGATTCGCAGCGTGACCGGGGAGTTATCGTCCGTAGTAGGCATACTAAAGGTCACGATCCACCTACGAAAGCTCACCTTACGCCATGCCAGGTACGTCGCCAATAGCGACCACAATTGCCTGCTTGGTATGGACTTTTTACAGAAAAACCACTGCTGCATCCACTTTGCGAAAGGAGTGTTAAAAGTGAAGGGTACTGAGGTCAACTTCGTCGACTTATCAGCTCAGCAACAAGGAGCCGTATTATGTGCAACTACCCGCCGGACCAACGGAAAAGCGGGGAAATTCACCAACAAGGAGGTCAAAGAGCTCTGCCTACGAAGTGCGCAGAATTTGGACGGGGAACAGCAAGTGAAGTTGTTGGAGGTTCTCGTTTCCAATGAGGATGTTTTCTCGTCATCGCCAACCGATTTAGGCCGCACGTCACGGCATCAACACCGGATCGAAACTGGACACGCAACACCCATCAAGCTGCCGCCGCGAAGACTACCGTACGCCCGTCGAGAGGAGGCCGAAAACCTATTACGAGAGATGTTAGAGCAGGGCGTTGTTACACCTTCCGAAAGCCCTTGGTGCTCACCAGTCGTCCTAGTGAGAAAGAAGACCGGCAAATTAAGATTCTGTGTGGACTATCGACAACTAAACGAGGTCACAAAAAAGGACTCCTACCCCCTTCCACATATTGACCTGATCTTGGAAGCGTTAGACGATTCCGAATGGTTTGCCACTCTCGATCTACAATCCGGCTATTGGCAGGTGGAGCTGGAAGAAACTGCGCGGGAGAAGACAGCATTCAGTTTCGGACGGGGGCTTTATGAGTTCAAAGTGATGCCCTTTAGTCTATGCAATGCACCAGCAACGTTCCAACGGCTGATGGAACGAATCCTGCACGACATCCCCTATGAAGTCTGCTTGGTTTACTTGGACGACGTTCTGGTGCATGCGAAAACGTGTGAAGAACTTCTAAGCCGACATACGTTGATTTTCGAAAGACTGCGGGCAGCCGGTCTTAAACTGTCCCCAGCGAAGTGTGAGTTGTGCCAGAAATCCGTCAAGTACCTTGGACACGTGATATCCCCAGCTGGCATAGAATCAGACCCGACCAGAGTCTCGGCAGTAAGCGAATGGCCAATACCACTGAATCAACGCGACGTCCGGGCATTCATTGGACTATGTGGATACTATCGACGCTTTCTTTGTGACTTCTCTCGAATCGCACGACCCCTCCATCAACTCGCGGAGAAGGGCAGGATGTTCCTATGGACTGAAGACTGCGATGATGACTTCCAAAAACTAAAAAGTCAGCTGGTAGCTGCCCCAATCTTGTGTCAACCACGTTTGGACCTGCCATTCCTTGTAGATACCGATGCCAGCAAACATGCGATGGGAGCAGTGCTGTCTCAGAGCTCCGAAGACGGAGAACGTGTTATCGAATACTACAGCAAAACGTTCAATAAAGCGGAACGGAACTATTGCGTCACCCGGAGGGAGCTTCTTGCTGTAGTTAAAGCAGTCAAACACTTTAAACTATACCTATTAGGCAGACATTTCGTGCTACGCACCGACCACGTCTCCCTAAGGTGGTTAATGAATTTTCGGGAACCAGAAGGCCAGGTAGCCAGGTAGATACAGCGACTCCAGGAATACGATTTTGATGTCACCCACCGTCCCGGCGCGAAACATGTTAACGCGGACGCGCTCTCACGGAGGCCTTGCAGCTCTTCGGAATGCCGCTACTGTGGTCGACTAGAAGAACAAGACGCTATCCGCGTACGTCTCGTGGGCATTGAAGATAGTTTCTCAGTTGAACAACGGACGGATCCTGTTTTGGGAGTAATTTACCAATGGCTTGCTCGAAACGAACGACCAGACCGTGAAGCTGTTTGCGGATTGGCTCCCCCTCTTAAAGCCTACTGGAGTATGTGGTCCACTTTGTTTCTCTGCAGCGGCAAGGTGTGCCGACACGTACCCTAGACGATAGATGACCATCACCAATTGTTTGTGCCACGAGGGCGTGTCACAGATGTCATCTAGCTGGCTCACAACAGTCCTACCGATGGCCACTTTGGGGTGCTAAAAACATTACAAAAGGTGAAGCAGCAATTTTACTGGGTCGATTGTACTCGCGACGTCGAGAACTACTGCCAATGCTATACTACTTGCCAGGCACGGAATGGACCAAGGAGGAAGCAACGATCGAGACTCCAAACGCACGACGTAGGAGCACCATTCGAACGGGTCGCCATCGACGTATTGGGCCCATTACCAACAACGGAGAGAAGTAATCGATACATCTTGGTGCTGATGGATTACTTCACTAAATGGCCGGAAGCTGTAGCGATTCCCAATCAGACAGCAGAGACAGTAGCAGAAGCACTTGTTCAAGAGGTCTTTACTCGATTCGGAGCACCCCTCCAACTACATTCTGACCAGGGTAGAAATTTTGAGTCATCCGTCTTCCTCGAAGTGATGCGTCTCTTTGGCATTGACAAGACACGTACGACTCCGCTACACCCCCAGTCTGACGGCATGGTAGAGCGTTTCAACCGGACCATCCTCAACTATCTATCGAAATTCGTGGATGAACATCAGACGAATTGGGATATATGTCTACCCTTACTTCTGATGTCATATCGGACAGCAGTGCACGAGTCCACGAAGCAAACCCCAGCAATGCTTCTCTTCGGCAGGGAGTTAAGGATGCCGACTGGATTGTCTTACGGCTACCCCCCAAGAACCCAGTTCTCCACTAGCCGGTTCTTAAGAGAATTCACCGACCACCTGCAAATCATCCATGATCATAATCGCCTCGCACTCCCGAAGTCAAGCCGCAGAAGGAAAGACCGCTACGATTTAAAGGCAAATAAATCGACACTACCGATGGGAAGCGTGGTCTGGCTGAACACCCCCAAGAGGAAGAAAGGAAGGTGTACCAAATTACAACGGGACTGGGATGGCCCATATGAAGTCTTGGAAAAGCTAGGAGACGTGGTCTACCAGATAAAGAAACGCAACGGGACGAAAATCATCACCGTCCACCGAGACCGGCTTATGCCGTATGTGTCCGAAGAGGACGAGCCGTAAAACAACAGCCTAACCACCAATTTGGTCAGTCGGAACTTTGACCTTTAAAAGATGGGGGCAGTGCAACGCGACATTGCCATGCACGAGCTATGAGAACTGACACAACACGCCATCTCGTAGATCCCACGCAAAAAGGGCAAACTTGTGTATGGCAATACGGCTGCTTGGTGAAAAAGGAAACCAAGTAACGCTGAGTTAGTTACTGAGTGGACAAGTGGTTTGTTTTTTGGGGAGAGAGCTATCAATCAAAAAGTAGTACGGAAGAACGAAAGAAAAGCACGCAGAAAAATTTGTTACACTAATAAAAATTCAGTGCAAATTAAACGAAGACATTTAAGAACGGCAAACGAAGTGGACTCAGCCCCATCAGATTCCGGTGCCAGAAAGAAGTTTCTCTACCGCTCGGCAAATTCAACGCACCAGGAAGGTACCAGCAGCACCACCACGCCAACAATTTGTTACAATAGGTTTTTGAATGCGGTTGCGCCAGTTGTTAAGCAACTTGTTTAATACCTTTTCCTTTGTGGTGCCAAACCGTGCATTTGGTTCATTGTTGATAGTACACTCGAGATCCAAACCCAATACACTCGAGATCAAACTTGTTCATGAAAATTTTAGTTTCAATAGTCCAAAATGCGTCTCGTTTCTACCTTCAGTTTTATAATTTAGTCCAATACAATATTTATTCAAAGTTCTCCTACAAAATATCTCTATTGTCTAATCCTTAGTGCTCCGCTGCTTAATCTCCCGACTTAATCACAGACGCTCCACTTGACAGACAGTTGTAAGGCAGCGACGCCGTACCTCCTCAATCTGGCGTCTGAACCTAGCCTCCACTCGGGTCCTACGCTTTGGCTTCCTCCATCGGTGTGGCGTTCTCTCGTAGCTGCCCCTTGTGTCTGGCCCGATATTCTTCCAACGTCACAGGTTTTGAGATTGTGAGACAAAGACGACATGATACGGCGCAAAAATTAAGAGGAACCGGCTTCGACATAAACGAATAATGGGTCGGATCATTGTTGCTGGCAGGACTTCCTGAAAAATTCTCACCAATGATAATGGCGATCGAACATTCGGGCATCGCAATTTCTGCTGACGTCATAAAAACAAAGTTGATGGATATGAGTGACAGTGTTGGTAATAATGAACCAGAAAGTGCATTTTTAATAGCTAAAGGTTGGCAGGTAAAAAGTGTAATAGGGTTGACAAACCTGCAGAAAAATCGAATCGACCTATCAAAGTTATCAAATGCAACAAATGTAAACAAACCGGACATTTCAAAAATCAGTGCCCATTATTAAAAGGAAAAGCCGTAAATGTATTCAGTGAAGTTTTTCTAAATGGCAGTTTCGCCAAACATGAATGGTACGTCGTTTCCGGTGCCAGCACACACATGATTATCAGCCAGGAAAATATAAAAAATACGTCCTGTTACCTAACAACTAAGGAGATTACAGTTGCGAACGGAATGATGGATATACACAAATTATGACAGTTGTTGGCAATTCGAAATACAATATTGTTGTCAAAGACGTGTTATGTGTTCCAGATCTCACGACAAATCTGTTCTCTGTCAGTCGGCTGATACAAAATGGTAACAAAGTAAGCTTCAATGAGAAGCGTTGTTACATCAGAAACCAACAGAATGTGTTGATTGGCATTGCAGAATTAACAAATGGGGTCTAAAAATTGAAGACGAGATCAGCATATTTGTTAGCAGCCACAGCAACTTCAGATATCATTTGGCATATGAGACTCGGCCACGTTAATAGCAAAGCTGTAGACGGTATAGTCTATGACATTAAAGCTGAAATTAGTAGAGTGTGCTGTGAAGGCAAGCAGACAAGACTACCTTTTCCATGTAGTAGTAATAGAAGTGAAAGAGTCCTAGGTGTGGTACATGCTGATGTGTGTGGCCCGACGGAAACAAAGTCCATTGGATTATCCCGATACTTCTTACTTTTTGTGGATGACTACAGCAGGATGTCATTTGTTTACTTCATGTAAACAAAAAGTGAAGTATTTCCATACTTTAAGGAGTTCAAGAATATGGTTGAAAAACAGACAAATTCCAGTATCAAGACCTTAAGGACAGATAATGGCACAGAATTTTGTTCAAATGAAATGAAAAATTTTTTGAAGCAATGTGGAATTGTTCATCAGCGAACTAGCCCCTATAGTCCTGAACAGAACGGAGTGAGTGAAAGTTTCAACCGAACTATAGTGGAGAGAGCTAATTAGAGAAGAAATTCTGGTCAGAAGCAGTGCACACAGCACTGCTGGTAGTATGTCTCGACTCCGGAACGGGGTTTCTTCGGGGGAAGTTTATCGGCTACTGCTTCGGTTCTAGGTACCTTAGCGGCTTGTCGTCGACGATATTCCTCCAAGGATATCGGTCTCGGTCCTGCTGTAGGGTCCCTTAGGGCTTCTCGAAGCTGGTTTTCTTCGCCTATCTTCATTTGTCGTTGGGTTAATGCCCGCTGCCTTCGAGGGCTGTTCAGGTCTTTGGGTAGCCGATAACTTGATCGGATTACCCTTCTTGTTTTGTAATTAACTGGGCTGGTTGTCGGCTCCTTGAAGTCTCTCGTTGGAGGTGGCTGGACGTCTCTAGTCTTCGGATTAACGGGGCTGGTTGACTCCTTGTTAACTCTTAGTGACTGTGGCTGGATGTGTCTAGTCTTCGGCTTAACGGGGCTGGTTGACTCTTTGCTGACTCTTGGTTGCTGTGGCTGGATGTTTCTAGTCTTCGTGGTACTTCTTCCGGGCTGGCTGCCAAGACTCAGGAACGGATTGAGTGCATCACTGCCGTCTCGTTGCTGGTGGCTCATTATTTATAGGCTGATTGCCCCACCTGTAAGTTTAGTTTCGTCAATCAATCAATACTATATTGATTTATCCATATTGGCACATTGTTCACGTTGTTGCAGAAGTAGCAAAACTCACTTTTTGCCATTTCATCAGGTGATCGACCCGAAACGGACCTGGATCAGCTATTTCCAAGGTAAGTGACCGAGAGTGTTTGGCCATTTTCAGCGAAAATGCTTAATTTCCTCCATACGGGTTAGTGAGTGAAAGTACTTTCGTACTTATGGAATTAGGTCCCTGGGTGACTTGCTTCGTTTTCATTTTCATTTTCATTTTCAGGTGAAGGTGGGATCATAAGGTAAGGTGTATGTCTGAGGTTAGTGTGGTGTGGAAGTATGGTGGGATGGGTCTCGGGTTAATGTGGTGTGGACACAGACAACTATTCAGATGTCCTATTGCCATACATCGTGTTGGCACAGAATTTGTCTACTAGCGGACAGCTACTAGCGGATATAAAGCTTTTGATGAGCGCATGTTTTGTCTGCTAGTTGGTGTCGACTAGTTTGTGGGTTGTAGGAAGGGAACATCGCAATAAGAAGAAAGGGGGGGAAGTAAATTTTGGTGGATGGAACAAAATTTTCATTTTCAGAAATTTTCGGTTCCCTCACACCAGCAGAAATCATTTGGGTGTGTACATTCGTGAGTACAGTTTACTCACGTACAGGGAAATACACACAAAAATTTGCTTTCCGTGTTGAAAATGGAAATTTTTGTATGTATTGGTTGTTTTTATTAATTCGGGAAAAAATATGTAAATTAAATATTAAAAAATTAAAAAAATATAATATTTTGACGAATTTACTTGAAAAGTATCAATTAACCGAAAAAATAATCAAACATCTAAATTTTATGGGAGACAAAAATGATGGGGTAGGGTGCACACAAGCAAATTTTTTATTAGTGATTTTTTTTTTATCTTTATTTTAAAGGTTGGAAAAATTGGTTTTTCCGTTCCAAAACACTAAATTTTCAATTTTATTCCGCGAGGAGGTCATAAGAAAATTTCGACACTTTTCGCCATTTTTCGAAAATAAGGAAGTATATTGCACATTTTGAACTTCGAACACAAGAACTTTGAATTAATGCAGAACTCTGATGCAAATCATAATACATCTGCCTTTTACAAAAGGCCCGGTGGTAGGGGGGGTCAAAATATTTTCCACCCCTTAAAATAGTCTTATATATATAATTAAAAAAATTTAAGAAAATCAGTAATGAAAAATTAATTTAAGTGTACCCTACCCCTAAAATGAATTAAATTTCACAAATATTTACATATATTAATATACAATAATTTAAAGATATATTTATATAATTTTTTCCGAAATTTTATTTTATTTATTTTCCGAAAATTACTGAAAATTGACTTCAATAATTGAATGTTAAATAGATTAAGCTTATGTTGCTTTAATAAAGAGTTAATCAAAAATTATCATCTCAGGATGGTCTTCTCTTCATTAAATTTATGGAAAAGTTGTCCGTATTCTATAAGTTAAGAAAAAAACTATAACTTTAACCGTTTTCAGGACTAAAAAACCAATTTTTCGTCATCTTAAAATAAACGTCATCATTAAATCTAAGTTTATTTATATACATACAATATAATTTCTTATTTGTTAAAAATAAGAAAAATATACGAATATGAATTGCGTTAGACCAGGTATCTTAACGGAAAATTTTGGATTCAATCTTAACAAGTATAAAATATGAAATGAATGTAAACTAAACTTACTTTGAATAATTTAACAAAATTATTTTAAATATCTTTAAAATTTTATTTGGTATTTTAATTAAATTTAAACTATACAATTAAATTACAACTATATACTAGGTACCTATAAACTATATAAACTATGCAATTCTCAATACGGTCGGAGACAATCATATGATGCATTTCAATTAGGTTCTGAGTTTTTCAAAGATTGATTGACATATGAGCCCTCTATGAGCCCTCTAGGATAGTTTAGCCGCTATAGTAGAAAACTGTTAAAAATTCAAAATTAGAATTTTGTATGGACACACGTTTAAAAACTCACGGTAGGGAAAAATAATGTATAAAAGAAAGATAGAAAATATCATAATACTGGGGGACAGTCATATATATGAACCCCCTAAAATCCTTAGCTTCGCCGCTACGAGCAAAATTTGAATTTTATCATATTTCCTAATTTTTGTCTGTACTAGATAACTCTGAAATCATTGCAGTTAGGATCTTATTCTAATCACATGCCACATTCCTCCTCGCTCTAACGAAAGCGCTTACTTGTACCTCTCTGATGTATTTCACTCCTAGTCGGTTTAACACCACGTGAGGACCATATGCTGCTTCTTGGTGATTTCAACCTTCCTAAACCAGAATGGTCTTTTGATGTTGAATCGGAATGGTTCAAAGCTGACAACCTAACACACCTTCTGAAATTGCCCTTACTGACATCACATCTTTAGACTGTTTGTACCATATGAATCCAATTAAAAATCGGAACAATTTCCAACTGGATCTATTTCTTTAAAATGACCCATCCAGCACATGTTTCCAACTGCCAAATGGAACTCTGCAGCGTTGACCAGCATCACCCTCCTCTTACCATTCGCCTCTCCCACAATCCAACGTAAGGAACCTTATTTCTTCCCCACGACTCAACTTCCGTAAAACAAATTATGATCTTTTAAATTCTAATCAACAGGTCACCTGCCGGGACGATGAATTTTCGGGATGTAATGTCTCTTCCCACCGAGTTCTACGAAGGACTGCACCAGAACAACTCCATTTCTAAGCCGACATCATTTCCTTCACCACCTAACCCATCTCCACTCTGGTATACCAGAGAATTGAAATCTATCAGGCACAAGCGAAACTCTTACTGGAAACGATATCAGAAATCGGGTCTGTTAACAGACCACGAGAAATTCCGAGTATCCTACACCGATTTCGCATGATTATCTGGCGTCGGTGAAGACCAACCTACTCGGTAATCCCCGTGAGTTCTACTCTTTTGTCAATCCAAAAAGGAAATCGAAAAAGGATTGCTACCCGCATGTTATCTCATATCTTGGTGATGAGTGCGACGTTCCTCTATCTATTACGAAAAGGTTCTCCAGGTTTTTCATCCCTAACATCTACGATGGACCTTTTAAGCTAAACGATGCCTGTTGTGACTGAGCCTAGGCCCAGTCACACATGCTATTCCTCCTTCTTTCATTACCCGCTCCCCTGCCATGAGCAATTTTCGTGGGAACCCGTTCGTTCCCAACCCACGAAAAGCAATTTACGAAAGCATTTTGGGTCCCATGCGCGACAAATTCCCGGCCGCGATCAAATTTTATATGAGTGATAAAATTTGATCGCGAGAAAATTTGATTTCAGTAGCGCGACCAACTGTCGCGTAAGTTCTCGAACTCAGTATCGAACTGATGAAGTCTGATCGCGTAAGTTCTCGAAAAATGAACAAGCGCTGATTGTGTGCAATTTTCGTCGCCATGCGTGACATGCTGAAAATTCGCATCAGCAATTTTGGTCCCGTCTTTAGGGCTCCAAAATGACGCGCATTTTCAGTCGCGCATTGGCCCGTGTCTTAAGAGCTCGCTCCTGTAATAACGAGTCATTTATCGGTCACTGGGCAAACCCCGGTTCGCTCCGAATAACTCCGAATATTTTAAACAAAAAAAAAACAAAAACTGGGACAACTTTTAATAAAACGTGAAGCAGAAGAAAATAAGTGAATTTTTAAAAGTTCTAATAAAGTTGTATCACAAGTAAAATACTAACTGATACTTCTCGAAAGGAAATAATTGAATTTTTCAAGATTTTTAATAAAAATAAGAAATTGTTTTCAAACTTTTGGATATATTTAAGTTTCAAAATTTCACGCTTCATTTCAAGAGAATGTCGACATGAGTGCTTAAGCTTAAGATCAATAAATGAAGAGATATCGTGCAATTATCGCATCGTTAGCGGTTCCTCCCTCTCTCTTAAGTATGAGACGTATTCGAGAGAACATTCCGGCATTTGGTTGATTGCACGATCTCTCTTCATTTATTTTCCTTAAGAAGTAAAGTACACTTTCTCTTGATATGAAATCCAATCATGGATTCATACTTGAGATGGATGCGTCATGTGGTTTTCGATTGGGAAATAGGGATCAATATAGTTTTGGATCTTCTTATGCCCACCTCGAATACGAAAACGTCAACCTTCACGTGCGTGTGAGTGAACCGTTACTTTTCGCTTTTGCAAATCGGAACAAAATCTCTCTCTCAAGAATCCTATATCATTTGACACTCTGTATTCCGGTAGAGCCAGTATTATTTGTTTTCTATCAATTTTGCTCGGGTTATTCAATACAATTTTGGTTCATTCAACCCGTAGCAGGTGGATTTGTTCAAATTAGTGGAAAATGGTAAATATTTTTTTAATTACAGACCGTAGGACATCATAGTTTCCGGGAGTCCCAGGTTGACCAATTTTTTCCGTTTTTAAGGGCACTTTCCCTTGAATTTTTAACGGTTTTTTGCCCGTAGCGGCTAAACGAAGCATCCTACGGGATTCATATGTACAACCAACCCCCACTATTTTGACATTTCCTACCTTCTTTGAATACACTATTTTTCTCTAAATTGAAGTTTTAAAGGTGTTCACTATACAGAAAACAGAAATGTTTGGGTTTATTTACGTGTACGGGAGTAAATTTTACTACCCAATGGTACAAATATGAACGATTTTTGTTTGTGTTTGTTTTGTGCAGATTTCAGAACATCGAAATTGTGAGCATTGTGTGTACATGTATATTGTGTTCCATCCGCGAAATTTTGTTTCAGCCCCCTTTCCCATCATTGTGATCACTCATTTCCTATTTGACAATCACACATCAACTAGAAGAAAAATTCGCGCACTGCTTTTTCTTCAAACGTTATAGCCGGTCAAAGGCGCATACGGCCCATGTATCTGTTGTCTGCTGTTACATGTGCGATGTTGGAAAAAATTGGGTAGAGAGTCACATGGGATCGTGGTAAATTATTTTGTTTGTGATTTAACCTTAACTTTTTTGTAAGTAGAAGAAAGCAATATTTTTCGACGAATTCGCCGAAAATAAATTTACACGGCTGACGTGTGCGGTTTGTTGATGTGGCCGATTGGATCGGATAAACACCTCACACATTACTGTGCCATAAAAAATTCACATCCAGGAAATGTATATAAGCTAAGATAATTTAGACAAGTAGTCGGTACTCATTGAGTTTCAACCGCCAATCTTTCAATCCATATTTGTTTCATTGTTGCTACCGAACATACGATAAATTTAGATTTTTTATAACTACTATATTTCAATAATTGTTTTTTTTTTTTGTAACTTTAAGGTTCATGGGTGTTGTAAGGTGTAGTAATATTTTCAAAGTTGGGTGTTTTTGAAATAGTGCTTGGTTAGTTGTTTTAAGTTTATTTCTCATTCTCTTATTAAGCACTATTCATACTTTCAATTTATTATCCATTTTACGGCGAAAATTTGTAGCCAAACGTGAATAAAAACATTTTTGAAATAGGCAAAGATTTTTTGAAAGTTTTTGAACTTATGTTACAATCAAAAGAAAACTGCTAAGAATCGAAATTCTTTAACTAAAGAAAAACAAAAGACACATATATCATCAACACATACAGTATACAGTCATCAAAAATTATGCAGTATCACGTAGTGCCCAGCAAAGCGGGCGGGTGCAGCTAGTAAATAATACATGTGTATCACAAATAGAATAATAACTGATTTTTTTTCTTCTGGGACCGTGATTAATCCGTGATTATTCCTATAAAAATTAATAATTAAACCGAAAACATAATAAAATAATATAAATTTAAATACAATGAAATAATAATAAAAATATAAGATAAAATGTTTAAACAAAAGAGGAAGTGCAGTGAAAAGGGTTTTTGTGCTCCATATGAGCACAAATTAAACCCCAACGAAACTTTTTTAAGGGCTCCAACCCTGCCCGCATCTTTAGGGACCGGCGAATCCTCAACAAAAAAAAAATCAACAGGCAGCCAGGAAAACAGGAGGAACAACCCCCAACTGCCGAAAAGAAAAACCGAATATGAAGCCGTGAGTTTTTAGTCTAAGAAAAAACAAAGAGGGAAAAAACGATTTAAAACATGAAATTCATAAATCCTCATATTATTATAAAATTTTTTTGTAAGCTTTTTGAGAGCCCGTTTTACTAAATATAAAATTTAATAAACCAAAGTAATCCGCGTGTTATGTCGGAGACGCTACACGAGCCGATGCCGAAAATGCAATGCCAGCAACATGTATCGCCTTATTTCCAAAACTGCGAAAAACCTGTATAAAATTTCCCTGGTTCTGTGGGAACTGTTGTTACTGTGGAATTATTTAAGCAAACCAAAATGTTTATAGTTACAGTCGATTTAATTTTGGTAATTAAAATATATATAATCAGTTCAACTTTAGTTATACTACTGACGTGAAACTTTACACAAAAAATAAGTGAAGTTGGGTTCGACGCACAATTGAAATCAAAGTGATTGCGTACTGCGTATACTGATAAAGCGCCAATTTTAAATTGTTGTATTCCAACACTTCCTCTCAACAATTGAATAGATTGGCACTTTTTCTGAATGTCTCTAATTTCTTCGGCCCGATAGGTTTTGTCATCATGTCAGCTACCATCGTCTCAGTTGGACAATAATTCAGCTCTATCACTCCTTTCTCCAGATGGTCCTTTACGAAATGGAATTTTGTAGCAATATGTTTTGTTCTGTTGCTGTATCGATCGTTGCCCACCAGTTTAATACAGCTCTGGTTGTCTTCGAAGATTACAATCGGTTCCACTAATTTTTCGCCAAAGTCTTCCATTAATCTTTTAATCCATACGATCTCCTGGCTTGCTTCAGAAAGGGCGACATTTTCTGCTTCAGTACTGGATAATGACATAATGTTGTATATGCATTTTTCTTTCTCCTGCTATTGCTAGAAGCGTACGAAAAGTGACTGGTCGTACCACTGGTGCAAACACTTCATTATAATCAGATCCAAACCGTTGGCTGAACCCTTGCGCGACGAGTCGTGCTTTGCACTTTACCTCATTACTACCTGGAATTTGCTTCCGTAGTTTGGTGGTTTTAATCATTGTCAATGAAGTTCACATCTCGGCTCAACTTGATCTTGTTTGTCTTCAAGTCTAACATTCTGTACCCTTTAGATTCTTCAGAGTAACCAACAAATACCATTGGAATAGGCTTTACATCGAATTTCTGACGCTGTTCTTTTGGAATATTCACATAGCATGACACCCCAAACAGCTGTAAGTTACTGACATTCGCCTTTTTGCCATTCCATAGTTCATAGGTACTTTGGTTTGTTGCTCTTGTAGGTATAATGTTCTGTAGATAATTTACTGTGTGAAGAGCCTCTGCCAGTATTTCTTATTCAACTTGGCATCAATAAGCATCGTTAATGCTGCTTCAACGAGTGTCCTGTTCTTACGTTCGGCTGTACCGTTCTGTTCCGGTGTGTATGGGATTGTGTACTGAGAATTTATGCCTTCATTTTTATACATCTGTTTTATTTCTTAATTGACGTACTCTTTTCCATTATCTGATCTGATTACCTTTGGTTTTGTGCCAAATTTATTATGCACCATACATATATATTCCTTCATAAAACTTGTCACTTCTGATTTATTATTTAGAAAATAAACAACTGTGTATCTACTATAATCATCAATCACAGTCATGAAGTATCTTTTTCCACTGAGCGTCGTATACTTCATTGTTCCGCATAAATCTGTATGCACTTGATCCAGGACTTTGTTAGACTTAGTGACTGACTCTTGTGGGAATGGCTTTCTCGATGATTTTCCTTTTAAGCAGCTCTCACATTTTTCTTTAATTCCACAATCTTTAATAGTTATGCCTGTAGCCAGACAATCCTTTGCAAGCTTTTCGATTCCTCTGATGTGATGATGACCAAAGCGTTTGTGCCAAGTGTGCTGGCAATCCTTTGTATGTTTCTGGACTGATGTCATCATAGCCATATCAGTACTTTACCCACTATGAATTCTTTGTTGCCTTTGAGAATTTTGCATTCGTTGGTATTGAATAACACTGTGAATCCCTTATCTGTAATTCTCTTTTCCGAAATTAGATTTTCCCTTACGTTTGGTACATGAAGTACGTATGTGAGTAGTAAGCTTACTTCCTGATTATTTGTATCTTGATATATTAATTTGCCCGAACCGTATCCGATGACTTTTGCACCAGTCCCATTTGCTAATATCACATCTGGCATCGGGTTTTCTGTATATTCTGTGAAAAAGTTTTTGTCATTTGTCATATGACATGTTGCACCAGAATCTATATACCACACACCTTTGCCAGTGTGGTGCCCCATTTTGAAACATAAATCGACTGTATTTTCTTCACTTAGTACTTGATTGGCCTTTTTTTACTAGAATTCTTATCTCTTTTAGTCTTCCACGCTTGATATTTTTCACACTGTTGCTCAAAATGTCCACTTTTCTTGCAAACGAAACAATTTACAACCTTATTCTGATTACCTTGTGATTGTTTTTGACGTTGTACAATCTTTAATGCTGTCATTATTAGTATTGCTTCCTTTTCTTCTTTTGAATTCATCAATCAGCTTTCCTTTCACCAAATTAACTGTCAATTCTTGTTCGGGACGAGTCTCGAGTGCCGTTATAAGCGTTCCGTACGATTCTGGAGGACTGCTCAAAATCATTGCCACGACTAAATGGTCCTTTAATTCCTCTCCCAGTGTAGTTAACTTGTCTACAAGATTAAAAATGGTAATTATATGTTCTTCCATATCTCCACCTTCTGAAAGTTTCAAGCCGCAAATTTGTCTCAATAAATAAACTTTAGACGTTAAGGTAGATTTTTCGTGGTAATTTTTTAAGGCTGTCCAAACCTCCTTTGCAGTTTTCTGCTTACGAATATGTATAATTTGGGAATCTTCGCCGAATAGACCTAACGTAGCACGTGCTTTGTCATCCTTCTTTGCCCATTCGGTTGCTTCAGCTGGATCTTTAGGTTTATCAGTGGAAATTACTGTCCATAAATCCTCACGAATCAACAATAGTTCCATTTTGTACTGCCAAATCTGGTAATTGTCGTTGTTTAGCTTAGTGACGCTAACCTTATCCACATCCGCCATGTTTCACCTCCAAAATTTACCGCCTGGAACTTGATTATAATAAATTCGTGGTTTGCCTTAAAATGTGTCAAACTGAGCTATATCCTGGGCCCATAACCTGTTGTTACAGTGGATTTATTTAAGCAAACCAAAATGTTGTTATATATATATATCAGAATCAGTGTTCTTATATATATAATTATATTTTCTTTTTGTTATACAATTTTATTCCTATGCTAGTAATCAGTGGGTAGTTTTACCTTTAGCTTCATTGTTAGCTTTATGTTGAAGGCAGGCTTTAAATACATGTTTTGGTTGAATGAATCATCTTTTTATTGGTCAACAATTTAGTTAGTTCAAATTCCTTAGCTATTGCAATTCAAAATGTTCTAAATATTTTCTAATTCAATTTCCTTATTGATACCGTTACTCTATATAATCCAAAGTGTTATGTTTTTTTTCCAATATTATTTCCATATTGATACCTTTACCCTATATAATCCAAAATGTTATATTTATTTTCCAATATGGTTTCCTTATTACTACCTTTATTCTATATAAGCCAAAGTGTTATGTTTATTTTCCAATATAATTTCCATATTGATATCTCTACTCTATATAATCCATAATGTTATATTTATTTTCCAGTATACATAGTTATAATTGTTTTCTAAAATAATTGCCTCATTGACCCCTTTACTCTATGCAAACCCAAATGTTATCACTATTTTCTAACGTAAATTCTTTCTAGGTTAGGCTACCAAATTTTGCCCAACCTCGCGCTATTCGTTAATTCAAACATTTGCCTTTAAATCCTTACAACCGAAATGCACGTTCATTTAAACTAAGTTCTATTTATTTGTGTTTTTTACTTATGACTATACATTTGTAATTTATTTCTGTCTCTTCCCTCTTGTATTGGTTTTCTGCCGCTTTCGTGCCTGCCTCTTCTCTTGGCGGTATCGCAGCCGTTCGCTATGGAGCCTCTGGAGCTCACGGCTGATCCGCACACGCTCTTCTTGCCCCACCGCAATCAGCAGACAACGGCGAACCTCCTCAATTGCTCGCTGGAACTTAGCTTCCGCGCCAGTGCGATACTTCGGGGGATGAGGGGGCTCCGGTGCTGGTGTGTCGTCTTCCTTCCTACCTCGTCCCCTGGCCCGGTACTACTCCAAGGAGATTGGTCTTGGCCCGGCCGCTGAGTCCCGTAGTGCCTCCGCTAGCGTAGCTCGTGCTGTCCCCGACACTACGAAATAGCCCTGATCAATGCCTGGTTAGGAACTCAGTTGTAGGGCTCTGATAGCTGCTTTCAACTGGGAATTCCCCTCCAATACCGATAGGTTACGAGAACCGTGTTCGGTAGTGTGGCTGGAGCCCGAGTTGGTAGGTTACAAGAACGACTTTCAACCCTTTGGGTTTCCTAAAAACCGATTGGTTGCTAGAACCGTTTTCGGTAGGGATCTACTTACCATTTCCTTTTAAGTGCCCACTTTTCCAAGCTAGCTCCAAGGAGAGATCCAATCAGCGACTGATAATTTCCTGAAATTCTCCTCGCATTATATTTCCTGAAACCTGGACTTTGTTTCGTTTTTGCGTGGTTGCCATATTTCACGAAATCCACCTTGTGTGCCGTGCCGCCATCTCTCAGCGACTAGCCTAGTTTTTTAGAACTGATCGCGTGAGTTGCTTACATTTTCGTTTTGACATTTCAGAGTAGGTTATGACAGAGAGATGTTGTGAAATCGTGTATTTTATGTTTCTACGGAATATCATAAGTTTTCAGTGTCCCATGTTCAGGTAAGTATTGGTTTTGTAATCATTGAGGTATTGGTTACATTTATCTTCTGGTTTTGAGATTTGTTTATGATAGTTATCATAACCTTCCCGTGTCATGGTTATGCTTGATGACGAGCATAGTGATCTTCTTTCGATTGCTTATGTCTTTCGATGTTGTTATTGGTATGGTGAGCAATGTGAATAAGTTATTTCTAATTATATTTATTTTTAGCTTGACATCATTCACAACAATGTGAATAGTTACAGTCGATTTATTTTTGGTTATTAAAATATAAATAATCGGTTCAACTTTAGTTATACTACTGACGTGACACTTTACACAAAAAATAAGTGGAGTTGGGTTCGACGCACAATTGAAATCAAAGTGGTTGCGTACTGCGTATACTGATATAGCGCCAATTTTAAATTCTTGCATTCCAACAGGAACGATAAATATTCTAAATTCACGAAAAGAAGAAGTAGAATTTGAGTGTAGAATTTCCCTCATTCTGTGGGAACGAACATTGTTTCCCACAGCTCTTGCAGATATATGTAGATAGGAAATATTAAGTTTAATAAATACACTAAAAATTTTAACAAGAGTTCTGTCTGAAGACGACCAGCAAACAGATAATTCCTCTAAGAAATTAATTGTGTCAATTCAATCAGTTTAATTCTCAATAAAGCTTTTGATAAAAGTAAAAAGTTCATTTTGTTTTACTTTTGTGTTAAGATTTCCCCTACCCAAGGTAAGAGTTTTGAACAGTCTGCTAAGCAAGGGAATTGTCACGCTGATATTCCAGACACTACGCACCCAATAATGCAAAGATATAATGACAACACAAAAGGGAAAAACTTTACTATCCTTTATTCTCTTCTATTCTTCCTTCACCCCCCCCCCCCTTGCTTCCGTTTTTCTTTGTTTGTCAGATGAGTTCTAACCTGCATTCCGAATCGAATCTTTATATCTCTTCTGCTGTCGGAAGATACGTGAACCTGGAGCGTTATATTTAGGGGACCCTCCAGACTTTTCCTCCCTCCAGATCGTACCTTAAATTTTAATTTTGGCTCAACAACCGTGGGGTCGTATCCTAAATTTTGCCGCTTACGTTCGTTTATGCTCTTTTGCTCGTATCTCGACGTCGTCCTGTCTCCATGTATCGCTTCATGAAAGCCGGCTCGTTCTCACTCCAGTTATCCTACCAATAACTTATCGTCGTGCCTCTTTCCTTAAAAAAAAAATACATTAATACAATAACTTCCATAAACGACGCCTCGTATAAATCTATTTCCTTGAGAGATTCCTTATTCTTATTTTTGAATGACTCCAACTTTCGAAATCTTATTAATCGCAAAGATTCTGCGGACCGATATTTATAAATCGTTATAAACCTTCTTTAAACGAAGAGATAGTTGGTTAACGACGAATGTAACCTTATCTAGTTCAATCAAATGTTGTATTCTGTTTACTCGTTTTCTTCTTATAAAAACACCTAAATCCCTTGGTACTGTACCGCTACTACTGTGCAAGTACTGTTCAATATCTTTTTTTAGATTAAGTCCGTTAGCCCTTTTAAAAATAGTCGTTTCAATTCAACCCCCCAAATCATACCTTCAAATATAATCTATTTAAACGCTTTAATTAATCAATTTTCTTGATTTCAACCCTTCAGTCTTTTTAGTAAATCTCCCATTTTCCCAAAGATACTCCCGTTTCGCCGTTTTTATCAACATTTTCATCCTTTTCGCCTTTGACAATATTTCTTCCTCGTCTTTATCTGTCTCCACGTCAGCACCTTCGTCCGCGTCTATTACGCGTCCTGGACAAGACGTTAAACTGCAACCAAAATCGTCTGATTCAGTGGTTTCTCGTCCTGGGCAAGACGTTAAACTGCAACCAAATGGTTTTTATGCAATGGGGTCTCGTCCTGGGCAGGACGTTAAACTGCATTAAACACCCTCGTCTTCGATAATATCTCCCCATTCTCCTTTATCAGTTACTTCGACACCTTCTTCTTCGCCAGCTCCGGTAACGTCACTTTCGTCAGTCAATCGTCCTTGGCAAGACGTTCAACTGCAACCAACAGCATCTCTTCTTCGCCATCTTCGTCAGTTAATCGTCCTGGACAAAACGTTAGACCTCAACCAATGATCTCATCTCCGTCGTTTTCATCACCATTCTCGTCAGCGTTGTCTTCGCCCATCCCCTTTATGTCGGGTCCTTCGACTCAATCCACATCTTCTTCGTCAGTGTCGGTAGTTAATCGTCCTGGGCAAGACGTCACACTGCACCCAATAACATCTTTTTCCACACCAGTTAAGTCAATAATATCTCCTTCCTCATCAGCTAATACAGCATCTCCTTCCTCGTTAGTGAGGTCAATAATAATAACTCAGTCCTCGTCGATATCTCCTCCCAAATCTTCTTCTTTGTTAGTTTGGGGTCGTGGGCAAGACGTTAAAATGCAACCGGTCACATCTTCTAAGAATTTCTAGATACTAAGAATTTCGAAATGATAACTCCAAACTTCGATGAAGATCCAATTGAGGACAGAATCAAGAAACCGTAAAGCCTCGTAAAATTGAACCATCGTAATATGAAAGAAGAGACAGCAATTCGAGATATCTGTAGAAATTTCATCGATATATTTTACCTTGAAGGAGACATCTTGTCCTGCACGAACGCGACTATCCATAAAATTGTGGTAAATGCTAATCATCCCCCTATATACACTAACCGTACTGATTACCAGAGGTAAACCGTGTGGAAGTGGACAACCAAGTCCAGGAGATGCTATAATCAGGCATCGTCAGACCATCCTATAGTCCCAGGAACTCTCGCCTACTCCTAGTTTCAACCTGACTCCCCTACTCCTTGACCAACCTTTTAAGGAAGGACGTACCCTTCAAATTTGGTGCTTTTTGCGACGAAGCCTTCACAGACTTAAAACAACGATTAATAACCTCCCCGATTCCAGTGATGAATAACGATTAATAACCTCCCCGATGCCCCCGATGCCAGTGACATAGCTCTAGAAGCTGTCCTCTCGCTGCAGGACGAAGATGGAGATCACCCCATTGCATACGCGAGTTGTGCTCTAAACGGTGCGGCGAAACATGATACTCGACAATAGAGAAAGAGTTACTTGCTATCGTGTACGCCGTGGAAAAATATCGACCATACGTATATGGAAGAAAGTTGTCTATTATCACTGACCACAACCCTCTAGTATATATATATATAGCTCATGAATCTAAAGGACCACTCGTCAAGATTGATGAGATGGAGAATTCACTTAGAAGAGTACGATTACACGATAACCCACAAGGCAGAGAAACTGAATACAAACGCTGATGCCTTAAGTAGAGTATCCGCTGAACCACAAGAGAACACCCCCGAGAATGATAACTCTGAGAATCAATCTTGTTGTGACTAAGCCTAAAGGCAGTCACACATACGTACACTGGCTCCCCATGTCCCTCTCACTCCTCCCCTCACGCCAACAAAAAAATTAAACGCGCACGTCAAATCTGAAAAAAAAAACGCTGACGCAGCATTTTCAATCATGCAACAATGTTGCATGATCAGGTTTCGTCTTCACGAGCAGCATTTTCGAACATGCAACAATGTTACATGATCAGGTTCCGTCTCCACGCGCAACTAAGAAATTCTTTTCCTAGAAATTTGAGCGCGGATAGAAGAAAGAAAAGGCGAAAACCGCTGATCGCGCACATTCATGGTCGCCATGCGCGACATTCCAAAAATGCGCTGTCAGCGATTTTCGCCGCTGATAAAAGAGGGAGAAACCATCGCGGCGTCGGCCGGTGGTCAGTCGAGAGTTGGCAGTCGGAGCTGAAGGGTCGCTTTTGGGGGTGTCGGAAGAAAGAAAAGTTAAGTTTAAAATTTTCAATGAACAAAACTCTAAGAGCTTAACATGTTAAATGAATAAATTTTTAAATGAATGAATAAATTTTTAAATCGGAAAAGAAAATTAAGTTAAAATCTTTAATGAACAAATCTCTAAGTGCTAAACATGTTAAGAAATGAATAAATTTTCAAATGAAATAAAACTTTAAGTGTAACTCTGGAAACAACAGAAATATTCGGAAGCCAGAAAAGAAAACGAAATTTTTAAAGACATTGAAATATTAACAACAGAAAAAGGGAAGTTTATTCATTTAATGATAAATACAGAAAAAATAGGACACAATAAGAATATTTTGAACACAAGAAGAAAAAGGAAAAAAAAGGGGACGGGGAACTTGTCCCTTAAAAGCTCTCCCCGTTCCTAACACGAACTGCGAGTTAAAACATTTGGTGGCAGCGGTGGGATCTTCTCAAAAAAAAAAAAAAAACATTTGTAATAATAATTCAGTTAAAGTGAAGTGAAAAGGGTTGCATGCTCCAAGCAAACATGAACTAACCCCAACAAGATTCTTACGGGGCTCCAACTTTGTCCGCAACTATAGGGACCGGCGCGTCCACACCGCAAAATAAAAACAAACAACCTTAGCGAACTCAGGAGGGAAACCACAAACTCCTCAAGACGAATATGGAATCGCGAGTCCTTCGCCTTTTAGTTTAAACTATTCATTTTTTATTAATTATTTTATTAAATATTAAAAATATTTAAATTAAAATTAAGTATTTTATTAAATATTTTATTTTAATAATTGGGAAAAAGTGGTAAACCTTGTAGGAGCATTGAGTCTCCGGGAAATCAATTTAATAATAATTGAAATTAAGAAGTACACTCGCTCAATAGAACTCCAAGATTTCCCCTACCCAAGGCAAGAGTCTTGGATAGTCTATTGAGCAAGGGAATCGTCATATAGACATTCCAGGATTTGACAAGGTATGATAGTTCATGGATTATCCGTAATGTGTAGAGGAAAATACTGCTTTTATATACAAATAATTAGTAAGATATTGTAATTGAGATGATCCTCCCTTATTCCTTGGCTTGAATTTTTTTTTCTTTCTTCCCTCTCGCCTTCTTGCTCTCCTCAAAACTAGCACAAACTTAAAAAAAAAAAAAATATATTTTTAGAGAAGTCTGCCAAATTTGAAAAAAGATTTTATTTATTTATTTATTTAACTTAGGACAAGTGAGTTTATAAAACTTCATATAGATACAGAATTGGCCTTAAAACTAGAGTAAAGTAAAATATTTATTTATTTATTTATTTACTTAGGACTAGAAAGGAAAAGAAAAAAAAGTACAAATAAACCTTAAAACTAGAGTAAGATAGATAGTGAAAGTTGTATGGAGAGAGAGAAATTCTATAGAGATAGTAAAAAATATAAGACAATACAAAGTACATACGATTAAAAGAGTCGGAACGCCAAGTCGGAACAATGAGCCCTGGTAGACAAAAGTTTACTCACTAATTAAACTAATGCAGGAGCGGATAGCTGCCCGATCAATGAGGTCAGCCTACGCCGACTGAAGGGAGGAGACCCGGTTGTGCGTCCTGAGCATACGCGTGATGGGCTCCATCCGCCCAAATTCCGTGTGGTGGAAAGGTATATGAAGAAGCGCGTCCCTTCTAAGGTTAATACCACTGGATCGAAAATTGACTAGTTCAAGGATATAGGGAGCAATAATGCTTCCCTGGATCACGCCGTGAATAAAAGAGTAGTCAGCCAATACCCTACGGGAGGAAAGTGACTGAAGGCCGATGAGATTCATGCGGTCTTCATAAGGAGGGAGTACGATGGGGTTAACCCACGGGAGGCTCCGGAGAGCGCACCGGAGGAAGCGCTTCTGTACTGCCTCAAGTCTTTCGATATGAAGCTTATGGTACGGAGACCAAACCTGAGTGGCATACTCCATAATTGGGCGAACGAGGGTGGTATAAAGGGTTTTGAAGATATATGGGTCCTCTAACTCCCTGGCCCACCTAGCAATAAAACCAAGAGTGCCTCGTGCTTTCCTGATCACGTAGTTGATGTGCTCTTGGAAAGAGAGCCTGGAATCCAAATAAATGCCGAGATCCTGTACAAATCCCATATGTTCGACAGTGGAGCCATTAATCTGATAATAATGGGGAGCGTAGTTTGGCTTCCGACAAAAGCAGACGTATTGGCACTTCGAAACATTCAACGACAAATTGCTTTTGGAGCACCATTCAGCAAAGCGATTCACATCATCTTGGAGTTCAATATGGTCGAGCTGGTGTGCTACTTTCTTAAAGATTTTTGTGTCGTCTGCGTAGCTTAGAAGAACAGAGTAGCGGACGACTCGGTGGGAGTCATTTGTCGCTAGAATGAAGAGGAGGGGACCAATATGGCTGCCCTGTGGTACCCCGGATGTGGCATATATATTGGCTGACAGGTGAGAACGGAATGAGGCTTTGTATGTGCGGTTCGACAGGTACGAGTGAGTCCACCTGAGGAAGAATTCAGGGCATTTAGCCAATTTGAGCTTGTATATTATGAGATTATGAGGGATGCTGTCAAAAGCTTTGCTCATGTCTGTGAAGATGGCATCGACTACCTCGCCACGTTCAAGAGCATTAATGGCGTAGACCGAGAATTGGATGAGATTAGTTACGGTTGACTTGCCCTTAAGGGACCCGTGCTGATGTGGAGATATTATTTTAGAGAAGGCTGGATAGAGTTTCTCTACTAGAAGAAGTTCGAAGAGTTTCGCTATTGTCGAAAGTTTGGCAATAGGCCGATAGTTGGTTGCAAGCATCTTAGAACCCTTCTTAGACACAGGAATAAGGAAGCCAGCTTTCCAGTGGCCTGGGAACACACCAGTATTGATGGAGATGTTAAATAATTGTGTTAATGGGCGCACCAAATTATTCGCGCAGCGTTTTAAAAGTATGGGGGGAATACCGTCCGGACCCGGGGAGTAGTCGTCCTTGAGAAGGATGAGCCGTTCAAAAACTTCTCGTTCATCAAAGTTAAGAGTAGGGAAGTCGACAGCGGATGGTGTTGAGGAAGCATAGAGGGAGGAAAAGTAGGCCAAATCTGGCTCGAAAGGCCCAGCGTGGAATGTAGAGGAGAAGAAGTTAGCAAACATGTCCGCAATTGATTGGGGGCTGTCACACTCATCACCAAGGTAAGAGAAGATATGCGGGTAGCAGTCTTTATTTTGTCTCCTTTTTGAGTTGACAAAAGAGTAGAAGTTGCGAGGATTGGCTAGAAGGTTGGACTTAACCGATGATAGATAATCTTTATAAAGAGAACAGTTTAAGGAGGCGAAGTTAGAGAAGGAAGCTACAAATTTGTCATAGTCATCAGGCAAACCTGAGGCAAGATATCGTTTCCAAAAGGAGTTCCGCTTGTTCCTCATAGATTTAAGTTCCCTAGTATACCAGGGAGGGGAGGCGTTAGGTTGGGGTGGAGATGGAGATACTATGATGTAAAGCATCGTAGAAAACGGTAATGTGTGAAGTATTCCCGTAAAGTCGCTACCCGTAAAGTTCATATCACAGAGGGTACTGTGAAGAGTGGAATTAATTACGTCAAAGACAGTTTTTCGGAAATTGAGGCGGCGGGGAAAGATTGGGTCAGGGGCTTTGGAGGGTGGGTTTTTGAAGAAACATATGGATAGAGGAGGGTGATGAGGATCGACATTGCATAGGTTAATCTAACTGTTGGAAACAAAAACGTTAGTTGGGTCATTGGATAGGACGAGATCAAGTTGCCGGTTATTCTGGTTTTTAATGGGATTGATTTGGGAAAGGCGGTGGAGGGAAGTGAAGTCAGTAAAGGCAAATTCGGAGGCTGTAGTGGGGTTCGGGGCAACAAAACAGTCCGACTCCGCGTCGAAGGACCATTCAAGCGACGGTAGGTTAAAATCACCAAGAAGAAGTATATGGTCATCACATGATGATTGAGCGGAAAGTAAGTCGATGACATCAGAGAGGTGGGAGTACACATGATCGCCAGAGCGAGGAGGAATGTAACATGTGACAAGGATGAGGTGCTCTGGGGGGAGACGGATCCGAACTGCGATAATTTCGAGCGGTTCTTGGGAGGAGGTAGGAATAAGGGAGGCGTTGAACGATGAGCGCACCGTTATTAACACTCCCCCGCCACGGCGGTTTGGATCACCGTGGGAGCGGTCTTTACGAAAGGTTGTGAAATGGGGGTCCAGGAACTCAAGATCGTGAATGTTGGTACAGAGCCAGGTTTCGGTCAAGCAGATAGCATCGTGAGGTAAGTTTTGCGAGGATAAGAAGGTAGCGTTGGTCTTGGTACGAAGACCCCTCACGTTTTGGTAGAAGACTGAGAGGGCAGGTGGTTTTTTACCGACGAAGGCTTGGTGAGGGGAGAGTTGGTGACCTCTTCCCTGACTTCTCGCCTGGGGGACACCTCCCTGGGGAGGAATTCTTTCAAGAAGACATCTTTCGGCCAGTTGGATTTCTTGAGAAGGGGATCGAAGAAGGCGGGGGGGACGATGATCTTGAAAGAAGAACATCTCTTCGTCGAGAGCTTAAACACCTTAATCCTGTTCTTCTCAACATCAACACCAATCACATTCACAATGTGGTTGATGATGTCATCGGGCTGCGTATAGGGGACCGACTCGGTCACGAAGATCGCCTTAGTCTTAGGAACAGTTCTAAGAACACTTTGTGACAAAGGGGAGGTGCTCGTGTTCGCAGTGGACAGTGAGGTGTCTGCGGTACTGAGACCAGCGATGGGGAGAGTCTTATAGGAAGGAAGTGTCACTGTATGGGGGGCTGTGGAGTCTGTAGCACTCGTCTTACCTGGGCACTTTTCTGTAGTCTTATGTCCGAGGGCGGCCGAGCTCAACGAATCCACAGGCTCATCCGCAACAGCAGCGTGGTGCAATGGACTAGGTTGTTGAGGAAGAGGGGGAGAGGGCATTGGAGAGAAAGTTATAAGGGAGGAATCATGCTGCGCAGATAAAGCAGATTTGTTAGATCTGGTGACTCTGGCTGAAGCAGTATGTAGAGATAAAGATAAAGAGGGCGGTGCTGCGCTAGTAAGTGGTAATTGAGGGATATCCGTGTGGGGATGAATGAGATCCTTGATAGAAACAACAGATGCTAAAACCGCTGACTGGATGCCGGATGACTCTGACAACTTATTGCCGAGTTTCCGTAGATCAGATTCAATATCTTTGAAGCGGGAAGATACGGCATTCAGGGTGTACTTCCGGCACTGTATACAGTACCAGTAAACACCCGAGTCTTTAGACTCTACCTTGTCGGCTAGTGCGCCAGTCAGGCCCACGCATTTAGGGTGGAAGTAGCCCTCACACAGGCCATGGCAGGACAGCAGTCTACCGGAGCTCCTATCCTTGCAGGAATTTGCGCCACAGATTAGCGACATGATCAAAGGTCGGGAAGAATGACTAGCAAGGAGTTAAGATTAAAATTTAAATAATACGACGAAAATTATGTGTTTCCTTAGGGTCTTTGATCCGACTGCGTGAACAAATGATTTCGTACCAGATTCCAGAAGAAAAATGATAACAAAAACGAGAAAAAGAACGTATCTAAAAATATAAGAAAAAGAGAGAATCTAAATATCGGCAATGATAAAGGTGGCTTATAAAAAAGACTAAAGTAATAAATGATAATAATATACAACGATAGTAACAAAATTCAAGCCTGGTAAGTCCGCCGTCCGTCTGTGATGACGTACAGATGATTGTTTGCGAATCTCCGACAGCAGATGGTAGGCGGGATCACAGAAGATCGAAAAAGTCTCTTTTCATATATCGGTTACGTAGGTAGCGTTAATAACTGATTCTGGATCAGCCGGTATCGCTGGTTCAATAAACTTATTGAGTTTTGTGCAGAAAACTCATGCAATTCCAAAGCACAATAGCACAATCAGGATGTGTTTGAGTTATTTCTGAGTATCATTCACAATCCTTCTTGGTTCTTCGATGTCGATAACACTTTCCAAAAACTTTTACGTGGCAAAATATAACTAAAATTTTACCTATGTGCAATTTAAGGAATAAGAAGTTCCTTCAGTCAATTCGTCTAAATTTTAACGGTATTAATACCGGTAAAGTTTCAAACTCAGTACATAAACGGTAGATTGTAAGATAGATTTGAATGTTAGAAGTTTGTTAACACTTTTCAACGATGGAAAAACAGATTAATCAAACTTAATGGAAAATACGTAAAACCACAAAGATTTTCTTTATTTTCACAAAACACTTGCAGCTACTATAGGATTACTATAATTTTCAAAAAACTCAATTTACACAAAACTCTCAATTGTTTCGCAACGCGCTCGAAATCACGTCTTTACTTCCACGATGTAGAATGTAGAATGAATGTATTCTAAGCAATGGGGAAGTGATTTTAATCATAACAAGGGGGGCGCCCCCTGCTCGCTACGCTCGCCAACCCCCGTTGTTCGCTCCGCTCATTCTAATAGCCCGCGCATGGAGCTATATATACAGTAGCATTGTAAGTAAAAAGGTTAGTTAGTTCAGACTGTAGTAGATATCATTTCAGCTCATTTTGTACGTACATCTATATTGAATGAGGCCCTATCTATAATTTTCAAAAACCTTGCGGGTGTGGTTGCGGATATTAAAAGATCTTAAAATTTTCTCATACAAAATACTTTTTGTAAAAATTCTTTCATCTTCTGCCAAATGACATTGGCTTTGTGTTTCAGAAATACATATAAACACGCAATCGGTTAAACGATCTAACTCTACTGGCTACAACATACAATTAACAGTGAGAAAATATAGGTTGTTTGAGTAAGATTCCTGATTTTTGAAACGTTTGCCCCTGGGATTTATTTATTGTCATCGCAAAAGCCAGAATGACGGGAAGTTGAGTTTCTTGAAAAGAAAAAGGCAAAAATACGTCACACGTGTCGAATTACGTGTGTTTCGGAAAACTCCTGCTAAAATCTCACAATCCAAAAAATTTTCCTTTGCATTTGAACTAAACGAATAGGTGTACCATTGACCAAGCAAGTCATGTCCTGTACACAAATTACGAATAAGTAAAAGTATGCAATTTGGTTTTTAAAATAAATTTGTGGGATCGGGAGCCAACTTAAAATTATTTTGCTCTCTATAATCATCACTCAAGATTTTATCGGAACTCAAATTTACTTCTAATAAATATTCACGCCACTCTCCATAATTTCATGCGATACGTCGTGCATGTGCTGAAAATGTGCAGTAAATAATGTTCCCAACAGTACCCAAATCCTGATGGGACCTCGAACATGAAGCTAAAAAAGTCTCAAATGGAACATCTCAACATAAAACATAAAATAATGTAGCAATAGCTCTACTACTTCCTCTTTGAGGTTTTTCGATTTCTTTTCTTTATCTACCTAAATATAATGTTTTGGCGTCTCTGTATATAGAAACTCGGAAGAACTAATTCGATTGATTTCATAGAATACATTCAATTTTGTTCTTCTGTGAATTGTAAGAGCTTGCTGAACATTTCCTTCCCTAAAGACTACATTTTGCCGGTGAGGCAAGTAACATTCAAGTCGAAATATAATATATCACGTAACTGGTAATGCATTGGATACTCATTCATGCGCCAATTAGCTTCCGTAGATCCAACATAGTGACCGGACAAAGAGCTATTGATTTCATCTATATAAACTTTGCCCTCAACTCCACCTCAAACTCTTGCAAACTGTAATGAGGCACAGTCGTATCCCTTATTAACATATTTGTGCATATATTTTAGGCTCTTAACTGTGCCAAGAACTTCCACATTTAAGTAGCAATCAAATTTCGCTAAAAGATATGGATTTTAAGGAACAGCATAACGGCTGTCAACAGAGTGGAAACACGAAAGTCAACTGTTATACCATTAACACGGCGCATCTAACATTGCCCTGAGTTGTATTGTAAAAGTCCTTAGAAACGCTTTTGCTGCATTTACCATCTCTGATACAGACGGGGATACGATTCAATAAACTCAATTAATTATGAATAAAGTTTTCTTCAATAAAGTTTTTAACTCAATTATGAAGTTGTGGGAAATACATTGTATATTGTAAATAAAATTTATCTGGAATTTTCGTACAAACGTACCAACCTTCATTTCCTACCTTTTCTTTTTTCTCTAAATTGAGATTTTAAGGGCGAGCAGACAAAAGTTTGGAAATATGATATAATTTCAGATTTTCAATTTGAAACAGTTTTTGGCTCGTAGCGGCTAAATCAAGCATTCTGGGGGGTATGACCAACTCCTATTATTTTTGCATTTCCCAACTTTTGGCCATATATTATATTACTGTAAATAATGTTTTAAATGTGGGTCCATACAAAAGTTGGGAAACATGATAAAATTCAGACTTTCGTTCGCTTTCCATAAATATTCGTGAAAGATAACTTCGCATTTTCTAGAAATAACTGTAAAATTGTGATTTTCCATATTTTTTGAAATAAAATTTGCATATATTTTTATCAAATTAGAAAAAAACAATGGTATACGTAAACGATGGCTTTAAATTTGTCTGTGGTAATGCATCCATATTATTGTCTGTGGCCATATGTTCATTGTTTTGGCTTTTGTCTGGAAGAATGCAATTTTAATAGCCAACGGTTGCCTTCTTCCAGGCAAAAAACAAAAGAATGAACATGTGAATATTGTCTGTGATATGGCTGCATTTGCAACTCACATTATCATTGGCATAGATATTAGGTTTGAGTGAAAAGAATGCACGTATTTGGCATAAATGGTTGTTTATTCAGTCGAACGTATGATCTCTGCTAATGATAATGTTACATAAGAATGTTCTATATTTTAATTTTTTCGTAGAGGAATGCAATTATATGTTAATTCTTTTGGTTTGTGTCACCTGTAGAAGATTGATCCATTTGGTTTGATTTTCGACTAATTTAGTACTTGTTATGTATCGGGGACACAAACCAAAAATTCACATATGGTTGCATATTTCCAGGCAAAAAGTAAAACATTCACACGCACACATTCTTCCCAAAAGCATCATCTACGCTATACATGTGCTCAATTCACACATACTATCCCATTGAATTTTTTAATTTCAATTTAAAATTAAACTAATTTATAATTAAATTTCAGAAAAAAAATTAGGTGATGCACATAGAGGAAAAACTAATCTTTCGAATGGTATAATTTTTATGCTGGTAGTTCCACCTGGTTTCCTGTAAAAGGGATAAAAAAAATACGTGTCGCCTATTTATATATAGATAATAGTAGAAAACAATATTTGAATAAGATATCGCGAGGCACGAGTATTAACACTAATGTTGTCTATGAAGGTCTCATTTTCTAACCGGTAATTGCGTCAGTAATATAAAAACATATACCCTAATATTTCAAGTTGGACAGAAATGAGATTCTTAGCATTTGCCTATATTTATATATAACAATTTCTATAATTGTTCATTGTCTTCTAAAACATAAAGAATTTTTCCCATGAAACTGAAATTTTCCTATGAACTGAATTTTTTTTTTAGTTACAAGCCTTTGAAATCGTCCGAGAAATTTAAGAATGACCGAAAAGGAATAGGCCTCTCAATTATCATTGATCGAAGATATTAGGAAAGGGATACAAAATCTACTAGAGTTTTGAGTAGTAAATTAAAAATCCTTTCCTCTCTATGGGAAAATTTTGTGACACGGACGAGAAAATTAAAAGTCGTACAAAGGTCGATCAGTCTCACGACTTTATTAAACAAAGGTGCTTTGACACTGCAAGGGACTGGGTCGATGCCACTCAAAAATCTATCCAAAGAAAACTGCAACAGTTAAAAATATTAGAGTCAGATTCCTCTAACCCGGAAAAGGGCGACGAACTTGAAGAGGTCCCCAAAACCCAAAACCCTTCTACCTCTACCATCACCATCACCCTGATCGTCAAAACGTCAAAGCCATAGAAATCAATATGGGACCTAAGAAAACTCTAATGTCCCTCGCGAGCAATCAGACGATACCGGCGTCTCGTCTCTAACGACTCACGAGAAGTTAGTCACAATTCAAAAGGAAAGGAGCAAGTTGCTGTGTAGCCTGGCCGATGAAGTAGAAAACCAGGATTTAACTGGCCTTAGAAAATCCGTCCTCAATCGGAAAATCTCCTATCTCGACCAATATTCGGAACCATTCAAAGAAACCCACTTCGCGATTATTAAAAATTATAGTTCGGAAGGAGAAGATTCAGAATATTTCTCTATACAATACGTACGGAAACCAGGTACTATGCCGCTATAGAGCTCCTGATGGAGCAGTTGGAGGAAGGTTTCTGCAAAGGATAGCCAATTCAAAGAGGATCCATTCCTGAAAATAAAATGGATCCGCATCCTCTTCACTCACTCTCTCTTTCTAATGCTCAAAACTTGCTCCCTGAGTTTAATGGTAATTCTAAGGCATTGCACAAATTTTTGTCCTGCGCCGATGATATTTTCGATAACATTCGCAATGAGGACGAACACAAATTATTCCTAGGGGTCATAAAGAGCAAATTGTCGGGTACTGCCTATGACCTCCTAAAGTATAATCAGATCCTTTCTTGGTCCGACTTGAAAACCGCTCTTCGTAGTAATTTCGAACCAAGATTTCACGCTTTAACCTCCAAACCCAGATAAACCAAATGAGACAAAAGTCCGGAGAAACCGTTAAAGATTTTGTCCAAAGAATCATTTCAAAGCTCTCTCTCTTAAATGAGGCCACTAGAGCGTAAACTAGGGACGAGATTCTTTTGCGCTCCCTTCTCGCAGATAATGAAACACAGGCGATAAGAACATTTGAGGACGGACTATCCAATAGTCAACTGCAAATGCTGGCTAAGGTTCACCAAGACAAGAGACTTAGCTCCATCACTGGTTACATATTGGAACACGCCACTAGAATAGAGGTAAGAGCACCCCCGAACACACCTCAGAGGTACGAGTCTCCAAGAGCATCTACCCTTCCTAACAGACCCTTTAGACAGCAACCCACTTGTTATAAATGCGGCACTGTAGGACACTTGGCTCCACAATGCCCTGAGAAAACTCAACCAACGTTTTTCCCAAATTTCTCTCATAAACCATCGAACAACTACCTGACATTTAGTGACCGACAGCAACCTGCTCCCTATTGCAGATACTGCAAGCGGACAGGACATCAAATCTCCGATTGCAGGGCCCAAAACTCACCTCGTTCACCTCTAACCTCTCATACCTCTAAGCCCCGTCGAACTACTTTTTCTGAACCCCATTCTAACCCTCAAAACCGGGCGATCAATGGCAATTCTTCAAACAGCCAGCATACGGTAAACTATCGGGAGTGAAGGCAAACGGTCGGCAATCCTCCGCAGACGACCTCTCGAGCCGACACGAACCCCAAATTGACGTTTCGTTCCTCCAACAACAACAACAACAACCAGTGACGTTACCCCTCAACATTAAGTCAGGGACTCTCACTAAACTTACGTTAAGATACCAACACAGAATTCTTAAGCGACACCGGCGCAGAAATAAGCTTAATCAAAGCGAATTCCCTAAGAACCAACTGTGAAATCAATAACCACGTTATTTATAACGTTAATACTCTTTTCTCTAAATCCATCCCCACCAAAGGCTCTTTTACCGGGATATTGAATCTATCCGAAACAACGTGGATAGAACAACTCCTCCAAATAATCGACCATTGCTCCCTGAGCTACGACGGCCTACTAGGCCACGACTTTCTCCTGAAAACGAATGCCGTCATAAATTATGGCGCTGGAACGATTACTCTGATGGGTAATGGGTCCTGCAACTACCTCCTCGAAAATACCCGTGATTGCGTCCCGGAAAACGTACTAATTCCTTATGTACAGAAAGGAACTTCAAGTACACAACAAATCTCCCAGAAATCTCACCATTCGAGCCCTTAACCTTGCGCTGAAGAGAAAGAGGACGTATACGTAACTATCCTGGCCCGGGCTGAAACTGTGATATCACGAGCACCATCCGACGCCGAAATAGTTACCCTCAAAAGGGAGATACAACCAGGAATCTTATGGGCAATACTATTGCAAAACCAATCAATGGTTCGGTTAAAGTACTCCTTTTAAATAACATCGAGAATGACGTAACTCTTCAGAGAGATGACATTCGCCTAGATTATCAGAATCTAGACGACTTCGACATAGTAACCACTGATTACGGTAAGGGTCCCTTGAGATGCAGAATAAAATAGCTGCATAATCTCGTCAAGCTGGATCATTGCAACTCAGAAGAAGCTATGAGTATTCGAGAGATTTGTAAGGAATATAACGAGCTGTTTTTCTTTGAAGGGGACTATTTGACTTACACTAACGCGGCAACACACAAAATCGAAATAATGAATAACCAGACCCCCCTCCCCCCCCCATTTATACCAGACCTTACAGAAGGGAAGTGGATAGAAAGATCCAAGAGATGTTAGGGAATGATATCATCAGACCATCATGCAGTCCTTGGAATTCTCCACACCTGTTAGTCCCGAAAAAGCCGGATGAGAACGGTAACAAGAAATGGCGTGTGGTGGTAGATTTTAGAAAATTAAACGAGGCCACAATAGGAGATGCTTATCCCCTGCCGCATATCACCGAGATATTAGATCAGCTCGGAAAGTTTAAATACTTTACTACTTTGGACTTGGCAAACGGGTTTCACCAAATCGAAATGGACCCAGGGGATAAAGAGAAGACTGCTTTCAGCACGCAATTCGGGCACTATGAATACAACCGTATGCCCTTTGGATTAAAAGGCGCTCCTGCCTCCTTCCAGAGAGCAATGAACAACGTGCTCTCTGGATTGCAAGGCATCCATTGTTTCATCTATATGGATGATATAGTAGTCCACGGATTCAATCTCAATGAACATAACACCAGATTAAGGGCGGTGTTCGAGAGATTGAAGGAAAATGACTTAAAGTTACAGGCGGAAAAATGCCATTTTTTGCGAAAAGAAATAATGTACTTAGGGCATTTAATAACTGAAATGGGAGTTAAACCCGATCCTTCGAAAATTAAAAGTGTAAAAACTTATCCCAGGCACAAAAGAGCTAAGGATATCCGGGCCTTTTTAGGATTCGTCGGATACTATCGACGATTTATCCCAGACCTCTAACCAGACTTTTAAAAAAGGACACACCATTCGAATACGACGCAATATGTGACGAGGCATTCTGCGAACTCAAGGACTGTCTGATCAGGGCCCCCATCCTGGCATATCCTGATTTTTCCCAAGAGTTCCACGTCACCGCAGATGCAAGTAATTTGGCCATAGGAGCGGTCTTATCACAATATACCGATCTCGGAGACCAACCAACAGCTTTCGCTAGTAGAGTATTGAACGATGCTGAAACTCGTTACTCTAATATCGAAAAGGAGCTACTAGCCATCGTCTACGCCGTCGAAGAATTCAGACATTATGTGTATGGCCGGAAGTTCATGGTGGTTACAGACCTTAAACCTTTGGTATGGTTGATGAACCTGAAAAATCCTTCGTCCAGGCTAATGAGATGGCGTAGCCGATTGGAAGAATTCGATTACCGGGTGATAAATAAGCTGGCAAGTTGAACACCAATTCAGATACTCTCAGTCGAGTTATACCCGATGCCCAAGAAGAACCACCCCAAGAAAACGTCAAATGCAACGTGAACGTCGTCACTAGAAACCAGGCCAAAAGTCCATCAGTAGAAAAACCACTAGCAAATTCTCCCATTAAAAAGGTATCGTCCGAAGAACATTCCTCGAAAAGTAAAGTAACTATAATAGAAAAGAACGACTCTTTCCTTCTGCTAAAAAAATCCCCCACATTTTTTCTACTACCCGTCCAAGAAAGTTACCTAGGAAAGAGGTTAGAAGAAAAACTCAACATAAGAGAAGAGAACCTTACCCCCAATACCCATCAGACCCTTGTGTGCACCCGGAACATTGAACACCACATATTCAAACTCAACCTCAATATTCGAACCATGCAAGATCAAGAACGGTTAGAAGATTCCCTTACTAAAATCAAAAAACATACCGTGCCTCTCAAATCAAAAGAGGTCCATATTTCCGTCCCATTTACTATCTTACAGACCCTGTTGACTCTCAAGACTACTATTCGAGAAACCTTCCGCCAGAATGAAGTAACGGTAAACCTCTATTTAGACTCAGTCAGAGTTCTTGACTCCATGTCCGAGATAAACCAAGTATTAAACGATTTCCATATATTAGCTACCGGTGGACACCAAGGGGTTTCAAGGACTATAAAAAGAATTAAAAGGCAATATTATTGGAAGACTTTAGTCACTGACACTTCCAAATTTATCAAATCGTGCGAATACTGTCAGAAAAACAAAGCGTCAAGGAATCTTAAAATTCCAATGAAAATATCCAACCCTTGCTCGAAACCTTTTGAGAGAATTTGCCTCGACGTACTGGGTCCCCTCCCAGTTTCTTACACCGGTTATAAATATATACTTACTTTCCAAGATGACTTGACTAAGTTCTCGGAAGCAATCGCCATTAGCACTACCGATTCCAGCACACTAGCTGAGGCCTTTGTAACAAATACAATAGGTAGACATGGAATTCCGGCAAGTATACTCACTGACCAAGGAGCAAACCTCATTGCAGGGTTGTTCAATGAGGTCTCTAAACTCTTAAAAATTAAAAGGTTAACGACTACCACCCGCAAATGAACGGAGGCCTAGAGCGTAGCCACCGAACGTTGGTCGAGTACCTTAGATCCTACGTAGAGAAAGATATAGAAACATGGGACACATGGATTCCCTATGCCATGTTTGTATATAACACTACACCCCATTCTAGCACCAATTTCACCCCTCACGAACTCCTTTACGGATTTCCGGCTTAGATACCAAACAATCTCAAAAATTCACCTACTCTCTGTTACAACTACGAGAACTACGCGAACGAACTAAGGGCACGATTGCAGTTTAGTCATAAAGTGGCGAGGGATACCATGTTAAAGCAAAAGCTCAAATCGTAAACCTACAATGAAAAGGGAACCAAGGAAAAATGTTTTAAAATAGGGGACAAGGTCCTACTCATGGCAAGAACCAAAGACAATAAATTTTCACCATTTTGGCTGGACCTTACGTAATTACAAAAATAAATTCAAAAGAAAACTCTACCATAATGTATAGAAACAAGGAAAAACGGGTGCACAACAATGACATCAAACCATACTACGGGAAGGTCTTTCGTCCTGGCCCCTGCTTTCCTTATTAACTTTTTTTTTTATCTTCTCCTTTTCTTTCCTCTTCTTCTTTCTCTTTTCCAAACCCCCTTTCCTACCCCTGTCTGGAGGTAATATTGACTCGTGGATGGTTTCGTCACGATTAGGCCGCATACTAGAACTGCAACTAGATGCATCTAGGTGAGGTATTTATTCGTACTTGTCTATTCCCCGCTTCCTTATTCTTCGCTCTCCACATGCTATGTGTTGAGTATTGTTGTCAGAATCTCTTACTTATTATTCACCTTTCAAATTCCAATTCGTTCCTATTCTTCTATTGTAATTTCACTAACACACTAACGTGTAATTTTAAATTCTCTTCACGTCACTTCATCCCTAAGACGGCGTTTGAAACAAAATTTTATGTAGCCATAAGATAATTTTATGTAGCGCTCTAGCTATACGTCAACGGCATCCGCCCCGAGTTAGTACCCCCATGGGCTCCAAAACGATGCCGCACTATGTTGCAAAAAGGCACTATGTTTTTTGTAGGTCTCCTATTGTCCTGTTTCTTGTCATTTATTTTTCTTTTCCTTTTTTTTCCACCCCTTACTCGATATTCAAAAACCTAACTTGTGCCTTTGGGAATCACAGTTTCGATACGCTTGTCGCTCACTACTTGCCCCTAATTTCCTTACAAACCGACTTCACCCGTTAACCGAAATCATGACTCTAGCCCATATCATCCGCGACCAAACTTATTAATAACGAATAAAAATAATGCTAATAATACTAAGGTAAAAATCAGTCAGTCTCATTACCGTTCCAGGATTACCATTTTTACGTCGGTCGCGTACGCCGCAAGCCCAGGATTCAAGACAACGCCCCTAAAGTCCAATGCCGGAATATACTTCGAAGAATGCGGCAGGGCTAAACTTTACTCCAACGAATGAAAAATCATCATATTCTACAACCTTACCAGTTTTCATGCTGAATTCGCCAACGTAAGAACATTAATTTTCAAGGCCCCAGAAATATGTAACAAGATGCAAAAGGGAGCCCCTAAAACCCATACTTGTAATAACACTATAACACAATTAGTTTATCTTAAAAACCAGATAAAAAGCAGGAACGAACTATTACTAACACATTCTAGAAAACTGAGAGCCCTCCTTAACATTGTCGCAAAAATTTCTAAAACCCTTTTTGGAACCCTCGAAGAAGACGACGCTTTAAAATATGACTCCCAGATCGAAACTTTAGACAAAAACCAGAAGCGGTTACTGTCCCTCATGCACAATCAGACTACTGTAGTAGATTGATATATTTTGTATATTTTGTGAAACCTTCTTCTTTTGATACAGAATTTTACTCCCTTAGGCCTATTTGGCATGCTCCTCATGCAATGTTTTAAAATTTTAAGAGTTCCGGAGCAAAGTGCCATGCTTTTGTTATTTTCTCAGTCAATTCCCTTCATGTTGTAATTCATTTTCGACTTGGTTGAGGTCCGGTGAGTTTTCAGGCCAGTTCAGCAAACAAATTAGGTGGCCCTCAAGGAATTTTGTCCCTTTTTTATCTTTTTAGCGCGTAGCTTAATTCAAGGAGAAATATTTCCGCTACTATACTTTTTACAGCAAAGTGTTAAACACGCAAATAGTGAAAAATTAGCTCTGAGTATAATAATATGATCACCCACTGTAACTTACTAATGTTCAATAAGACCCAGAACTCTGTGGCCAATCAATTCAAAGACCTGTATGAAAAATTAGAACAACTACATAACTGGTTGGAAGAACAAGAACTACATATGGCACGCGGTGAGAAATTAACCGAATTGGACTCCCTAATCTCTCTTCTAAGCATTATGCTGACCCAATATCAGGAAGTACAGAAGGAACTTGTGGATCTTGTAACAGACTCACAACAAGGGAAGTTCCATCCTTCTTTAATATCTCCATCCCAAATCGATGACCTTCTAGCGGAAGTAAAATCCGAAATGTCCAATCACCTTTCTCTCCCCATCGAAAAGGATGAAAACGCGGAATCTAATTCAAGTCTATAAACTTAGTACACTTGCCGCTAGGATCATCAACAACAAAATTATCTTAGAAATGAAACTACCTCTACCTTACAGGGAAACATACCAAATCGTCAAAATGGTTCCTTTACCCACCGTTGTTAATAACTCCCTCTGTTATATACAGCCCTCATTTAATTTTATCCTTTTAGACTTAGCCCGGGAACATTACCTTGGAATATCTAAGGAAGAACTAGACAATTGCCGTACAACGGACCAAACCCAATTCTATTGCAAAATATCCGCTCCACTTCTCTATTCAGAGATTGAACCCCAAAATAGCGTGATTACCGTTATCAAACTAGACCCTATCATATCACAGTGTAACGTAGTTTGTTCAAAAAAGGATTCTTATTGGGCCTCCCTGTCTCGGCCGAATATTTCGTTGTATTCAATAAAAACACCCATAGTAACTAACATAATATGCAAGGACGACATTTTCACCCGGTTGTTGAACGGCAAAGGAATAATGTCCCTACAACCAGGTTGCTACGTGAAAAACAACAAATTTATTCTCCATGCCCAAAATGTTGAAAGCGTAGAAATTAACGGCAACCTATTACCATCCTTCAACCTTACAACCTTATTTTTGACGGACCCAGTTAATAATAGCTCAGCTCAAAATAAAACGTTCCTAATCCCTAAAATTAATCCGTCTACCCGTGACGCGATACGAGCTCTCTATGAGTCTATAAGTAACCTAAAGGGCGAAGAGTCTAAGCCCCTCAAAGATCTAAATATACACCATGTGCATCATTATACCATCCTCTACTTAACAATTGCAGCGATGATTGGATACTTCTTAATCTCCTTCTGCCTAAGGAAGAGACAATCTAACGTAAATGTGACTATAACCAACCCAACGAATTTCCGTATCACCCCTCCTCCCAGAAGGACCAAAAGCCAATTTGGGGAACATAAAGTATAAATATTCTATTATTCCTCGTTTATCCCCCATCGTCCTGGGGAAGACGTAAAACTGCACCCGCTATTTTCTTTTCGAGTTGGTTCCAATGATTCTTCCAATGATCCCCCTTCCTCTTCCATTGATTCCCATCGTCCCGGGCAAGACGTTAAACTGCACCCACAAATTTGCCAAGCCTCGTTCTCTTTTGCGATTTATTTTTTTTTCTTCTTTTCGTCGTCCTTCAACTGCTCCAGTCCCAGTCGATTCCACCTTTCGCTCTTTTGCACGGTTCCTTCTATTAATGGTACTCTGTAGTACCAGTGACTACTCACTATCTTGTAAATCACTATTGATTTTATCTCTCTCTCAAAAAAAAGGGGATGCCTGTCCTTATGCCTTTTTTTTCTCTCTTCTTTTCTTTCATTTTCGAATACATTAAACAAGTTCTTCTCTTAGCATTAGGATAAATACGTTTTCGTCTTATATATTTTTTTTTTACCTGAATTTAAACTGAGACAGGATAGAGTAATTCATTAATGAGCACATGTTGTTCGCTAAGAGAAACTACCCAATTACGGACAATTTTGTACTAGATTAAGATACCTTAAGACATTAGAAGTAAGAAAAAAGAAAAAAATGTTTACAAATGAACTTGTAAAAGACACAAATGTCGCGTCTTAATAAAGGTAGACATATAGACATATTTTATTATAAGAATTATTAAAACACAACGATTAAATTTGTATTAAAAATGGCCTTAAATAGGTAGGCACATCCTTGCAAAAGACTTTTTTTATAATTATCAAACGGGTATGGGTGAACTTCTATTAAAGCACTCCCCGTTCCTAACTATAAGAAATTGTCAAGCACAAATGTGTGTTCAAAAGAAAAGGGAGACTGTAACTATCTCAAAGAAATTGTTAAGACACATATATTGTGTTATAAAAGCCTAATTAGGCATGGTTTTGTAGGAGAAAATCTGTTAAAACACATATCCTGTTTTAAAAGGGTCTAGAATAGCTTAACATATTTTTATAAAAGAAGCCTTTTTTATATATAACAGAACGTGTAAAAACACACAATCTTACTGTGTTTAGAATAAAGTAAGATAAATACGAACATGTAAGAACAAAATTTTTTTTTTCAAAAAATTAAATTTGTTTTCCCAAGGGGGATGTAATGTTGTGACTGAGCCTAAAGGCAGTCACACATTCGTACACTGGCTCCCCATGCCCCTCTCACTCCTCCCCTCACGCCAACAAAAAAATTACACGCGCACGTCAAATCTGAAAAAAAAAACGCTTTTCTTAGAAATTTGTGCGCGGATAGAAGAAAGAAAAGGTGAAAACCGCTGATCTCGCACATTCATGGTCCCCATGCGCGACATTCCACAAATGCGCTATCAGCGATTTTCGCCGCTGATAAAAGAGGGAGAAACCATCGCGGCGTCGGTCAGTCGGGAGTTGGCAGTCGGAGTTGAAGTTGTCGCTTTTGGGGATGTCGAAAGTCCGAGAAGTTAAGTTTAAAATTTTCAATGAACAAAACATGTTAAACGAATAAATTTTTAAATGAATGAATAAATTTTTAAATCAGAAAAGAAAATTAAGTTAAAATTGTTAATGAACAAATCCCTAAGAGCTAAACATGTTAAGAAATTAATAAATTTTTAAATGAAATAAAACTCTTAGTGTAACTCTGAAAACAACAGAAATATTCGGAAGCCAGAAAAGATAAGTTTAAAATTTTCAATGAGCAAAATGCTAAGTGCTAAACATGTTAAATGAATAAATTTTTAAATGAATAAATTTTTAAAAGAATAAATTAATAAATTTTTGAATGAAATAAAACTCTGAGTGTAACTCTGCAGCAACAGGAATATTAGGAAGCCAGAAAAGAAAACGTAATCTTTAAAGGCAATAATATATTTAGAGCAGAAAAAGGGATGTTTATTCTTTTAAGGAAGTTCCTAGTGTAAATACAGAAAAAAAGGACACCATAAGGATATTTAGAACACAAGAAGAAAAAGGAAAAAAAACAGGGACGGGTGAACTTCTCCCTTAAAAACACTCCCCGTTCCTAACTCGAACTGCGAGTTAAAACAAACTGACCCCCAAAAAACTACCACCTTGTATGCAATAACAAGAAGCCAGGCCAAAGTTACTGAAAACCTGGACAACAATGTACCAAGGAAAGCTACAAATAACCAAACCGATTACCTATCGCCTTCCCTTATCGAAACATGACGACTCTCTATTACTGTCTAAATCTGTCCGTACCAAATTCTTTACATTGCCCTCAAGAGAAACTAATCTTGAACGACGCCTAACCGCCATATTAAGTATCGATTTGAGCGAAATCAATTTCTCGGACGAATCCAAAATATTTACTTCCAAAGAATCCGATATTATTGTCCAAAGAGTAATTCTTCCCCTTCGTTCTCCTCAGGATGAGGACGATCTCAACACTACCCTCTCTAAATTCGTATCCCTTGCCGTTGAAAGAAATCTGAAGACCATACACATGAGCATTCCAAAACTGGAACTACAGACCCTAATGACACTGAAAGTCAGAATCCATAACGCAATTAGAATCGGCACCATACTCCATATCGAAACATTAAGGTACTTAGACGACCATAAGGAAATGAAGCAAATAATAAATGATTTCCATTTTCTTCACACGGGACCTTGAAGAGGATCAACAACCAGTTTTATTGGGAAGCAATGACCCAAGCTGTTGTAACATTTATCAGGAACTGTACACAGTGTCAGATAAATAAAGTATCCCGAAATCCTAAGATCCCTATGAATCCCTAATCGTTTCTGGATCTATAAGTTTTATTTTCGGAGAATTTAATTTGCAAAAGTCATTTTCTGCTAGCACGTTACACTGCGCTCGTGTCACTAGCTTTCCCTGAATTTAGTATTTGTTATTCCCTTGTATAATGCCGTGCCAATCGTGCTCTTTTATGTTTGACCAGATATTGCCGGTAAAAAAATTTTCATTATTATCATTATATGCTACAACTATTTGAACAGTTTTATTCTTACATATTTCTGAAAAATGGTTCTCTTTCTTACATTTATTAAAAATTTTCCCGTAGGCTGGACAACTCCTTTGAGGCTGACTTCTAACGGATCGCGAACAGTTTTTCAGGGGAACAATTTAAAAATTTCCTGTTTGGTTTGTGATTTTCTTTACAGTCCTGAACTATGAAAACGTAGTTTTTTTTTACTTCATTAACAAGTAGAAACACGTTGCACCCGAGCAGTAGAACAATGAATTTCAAAACATTTAAAACAACCTTAAAATCCAAGCTTTTTTAATCTTTTTCCGAGTTATGATGATTTTCCAGAAAACAATGATTGATATTGAGTTGCCAATTTTACCACAGATAGTAAGCAGTTCATACAAAACATTCAATTTCATTACCAACAACAATCTTTTTAATTATCTCACGGGTTATTTCCCGAATTTGGTAATATCTCCTTTACTTAAAAAATGAAAAATTGATGTAAAAATTAAAAGAGCTTTGACGGAATGCTTGTAAGTTTTTATTCAGCTTTTTATTTTATAAAAAGTATAGTCAAAACTGTTCAAAGCTAATGTTATAAATTCATTCATAAATTCTCACCCATTTTAACTGCGTTTGTATCCTGCATAGATGTGATATATTGCAGGACGCAGGATCCAATATCATAAGCAAAGCGGTTGCCTTGCGTTTCGTCCCACAAGTAACAGAATACATCTGGACCTTCAGAAAATTAAAGACGTTGATCTTCGACGTATAATAAAAGCTAGAGGCTTCTCCTCGAGGACATTGGAGCACAGCTTCTAAGTCATAGACAGCAACAACCAAATTTTCTTTTTCGCTGTTTTTATCAGCTTCCTTTTCTTTTCGAGACAGTTCTTTTTCTCGTAAATGCTGCTCGTACTTCTCTTTTATGATATTTTTTTCTTCCTCAGAAGCATTCTGAAAATGGATGCAATCTTCACATTGATCCTTTTTGGGATGGTGGAATACAATGTTGAATTCTGTATTAAAAATTCGCGAGTACATTAAATATAATTAGGGTGTGGCCCCTCATTTTGATCGCAGTAGTCCCTATGTAAATCAGCTAAAGTCTTACTGGCCTCAATGTACTTTCGTGCACTATCTTTTCGGCAGTAGTGGCTGTCTACGCTGGGGATTGACTCTATGTGGGAGCGCACTGCGTTTTTTATACTTTCATCAATTTTGTGGTGCCTTCCATGTTTCCCCCGCTTTTCAAGATCAATCAAGCCACTTTATGTTGCAGTACTTTTCTCCACAATGGTTCTTATCGGCCTATCTGTGATTGCAAGAGTGCTTTTAAAAAATGTTTTGCACACTCTTATTCTCTTATCATTTACTGAAAAATGAAAAGAGTTTTTCTTTTTCCTATGGCTACTTTCTCTCACATATCTATATTTAGGGTCAATTGTTCCCATACTATGTAACAGAAAGTCCCTTTGCCTCTGCAAATCGCCTAATGCCCAGTAATTAGAGAATATTTGTTGGCGTTGGTCCTCTGTGATTTTTGTTATGCACTGGAGTTGGCAATGGCTTGTGCATGGTTGCCCCATAGTTTTTGCCGGCGCAACTTTTTTTTCTTTTTTGGAATTAGTGTACGAGTACTCCTTTCCTTGATTTCTGCACGCTTTCCGTACAGATTTTTTCCATTCACCTGGATTGGCTTTTCGTTTTCTCCCTAATTTTTGCTGAGAGTCTTGGCGTTGGTTGACATCAAAAATTTCTTCATGGTCGTCAGTGTTGGACTTTGAAGGCTCCTTTTCTTGTATATTTTTAAGTTGTTCATTGTCACTCTGAGAATCCTCTTTCTTGCTGTTATTGTTGTTGTTATCGTCCGGATCCAAACAACAATCCTGTGCAAAGTCTTGATCATTTTTGGACATTTTGTCAAGTTTGCATTCCGGTTCCACAATTACCGGTGAAGTAATTTCGTAGCTGTTGCCTGAAATTTTGGGGAAGCAGAAAAGTTGATTTTGAAATGGATGGTGTTAGAGGGTTTTGCCAAATTTCTTACCAGTCGCTTCCAGTGGCGTTATAGTCAACGCTGCTGTATCTGTATCGTATTTTTCAAAATTTTGTTCCAATGATTTGAATGGAACAGTTTGCAAGATAATAAAATCTTTAGAAGTGCCTGGCTCGTTTATCTTCTGGAAATCAACGCACTCATATAGATTTTAACATTGTTCATAAGTAGTGTTAAAATTTTGGCGCAACTCAGAGAAGCTAATCTTGATGTATTGAAAAACATTAATATACCTTCTGATAATAGCTGCGAATTCTCGTTATTCAAAACCTTGTATAAAGGATTATTAGCGTTATTATAATTCATTGAAGCCCCACAAGTTTCTTCAGGACGCTTCATCTTTGCCAGCTTCAATATTAATTTGGCCCGGTCAGACATTATAACTTACAATTGAGCACTAGTGGAAAATAAAATAAAATTTAATTCATAACATTTTGAGTATCAAAAATAAGAAAAATACTTAAATATTGGCGTCGAAGGTCATTGGTAACAATAATTCCCATTGCTTGTTCTGTACAAGATTGGCAAATTTTGAATTGTAACGGAAAAAACTAACCTGAGAGCATCAAGAATGTTGTCACAAGTCAAAATGATTGTGCAAAAAAATTAAAAATTTCGAAAACATTCGCGGAAATACTGGCATAATTTGACTTGTGTCACTATTTCGGATAAGTTCCTTTCCAGTGTAGAGACATTTTCATTATCGGTCGAAATTCATGGCCCATGTTATTTGAAAGAATGACACAAGTCGAAAAGTGTCATCAAGAATCTGTAAATTTGAACTAACCTTCTCCAGAAAAACGGCTTAATTTGAATTGTGTCACTATTTCCCAAAAACTATAGAAAAGCGATGCTTCCACGTTGAAAGTTGTAGCATAACTAGAATTTTGTCGATCTTCGTGATCGAAGATACGCGACTTCTTCTCGGAGGAAAAACGACACAACCGCTTTCTAGCGTCCAATTTTAAAAATACAAATGTGTCGTTTTTCCACAATAAAATATAGAGGTTTTGTCGACTATTTTTGCAAAAAAACCGAAAATGGCAATTTTTGACTTGTGTCACTATTGTCGAGCATCAACGACATATTATTCAATCTTTGTTCAAACTATCTCGTAGTGTCTCGAATCCGCACGAAACACTTAATTTTTTCAAGTCAGTCACAGAAGACGAAAACGATTCACTATCTTGTTGTGATCTTGTGAAGAAAACATTACGTTCCACACTCTCGTTTGTCTTAGGATTACCTTCTTCGCCTATTGAGCGTAGTAATACAGCCACCTGACGATCCTCGTCTTTTTTATCGAGACACGATGCTTTTAAGTACACCGTAAATTTTTGATGCTATTTATGCCACTTTTCTTTCGGGTTTCCCTCAATAGACATTTGGGATGGAGCTCTCATGGACAGGTTTCTCTCAAAAGGCATATGGGATGTAGCTCTTGTGAATGGACGGTTCCATATTTTATATCATTTCGTACAATTTAGTTTCGCTTACCACCTACTTCATTTCTGTTTTTAGTTTTTTTTTTCATTTGTATTTATTTTATTTATTTCACTTTCACCGACTGCGCTATGTAATGTTTTTTATCTTCGAGAATACGGTTAATACGTTAACTGAGATGTTTATTACGTTTTAATACAATGCTTTGATCTCGACATGCAGAGCCAGACTCATTTATCTAGTCTCACACTAGAGTGGGTGGTCATGAATATTTGGCTTGGGCTACATACACAACACATCACAATAGGTACCCGCGATTTTCAAAATTAAATCCAGAAAGCTAGCAAAGGCCAAATCCTGCCAATTCTCTGCTGAAGTTTGATTTAATTATTCTAGGATCATCCAAATTTTTCTATTCTACGACATTATCTGCTAAGCCCTAAATTATGCTTTCAGCGCACATTATCGCTCATAAGCATGAGAAAGAACGATTGATTACGAGCGCAAATTATCACTCTTGACCATGAGAGCGGGATTTGTGACGCTACTTATTGAAGATAACGATTCGCTATCGTCCTTTACATCTCTTAAAAAACGCCATTCACGCGTAGAAAACGCTTTTTCTTTGTTGTTGGTACCTCGCAACTATCAGGAATTAGCACCTGCACTCGGTGGTGCTCGCCTCCACCATAGTTAGAAGTGTGACACTCCGAGCGTTCCATGATGAAAATTTCACTCTAGTTTCAGACATTCGTCTGCGCGCGCGTAAGAATGCTTCACATCAAATATACAAAACAGTAAATGAACTTTATTATTAACATTAACGCAAGAGTAGAATGAGTTGTTTATCAGACGCCATGTAATACAAAGGTGATAAAAGCCCGTCGCTCCGCAGATCGCGTAAATTCTAGAGTTCACTAAAAATGTTGTAACAAGACAGCGATGTGTTGTGACTGAGCCGAGACCCAGTCACACATGTATTCAAAGCCAACAAAACATCTACTTCCCTCCCTCCTTTCCCCCTGTCGACAACACATGTAAGCACATTCCGGTGCAACGAATTATTAGTTCGTTGCCCAAAATGCTGCATCAGCACATGTGTGATAATGTCAGCATATGTGCGATAATGTGCCAATCTCATTATTCTAACTTTCCATATTCCCAATTGACACCGCATCTTGGGGGTGCAACTTGTGCAATAATGTTGCCCACTGCGACCAATCACGATAAAAGTCCAATCCCGTTAAAAGAAGAAAAATAAAAATTGCTGATTGCACGCATTATTTGTCGCCATGCGCGACATGCTAAGAATGTGGGATCAGCGATTTTCGCTTGATATTAAGGGACCGCAGATCTGACGCGCATTCAGTTTGCAATTGGTAGTCTGTCAGTCTATTGGGAGTAGTCTGGGCTAGACTTAAGAATGGTGAAGACGTCTCAAGATTCTTTTGATTTTGAAAGCCCGTACTTACCTTGTGATTTCTTTAAAGACCATGAAAGTGCAGAAGGATGTTTTAATTATCTTCAGCAATGTGAACGTTCCAACGAATAATAATAATGATTTAAGAAAATATGTATAAGAGACAAAAAATTATTGAAGGGAATAGTGTTTGAGAAACTCGTGTAAGAACTAGAAAGAAGATAATAAAGTTTCAAGACCCCAAGTGAATAAATAATGTTTTGGAAAATTTTGGATTCTAACACAGTTAAGAATTAACAAAAATAAATGTAATGTTATAAGTCTCAATGTTTCAATAATGATTGTAAGATCCTACGTGAATAATTAAAAATTTAGAAATGAAATTTGGAAATGTTCAGAAATTTAAAGAATAATAACAGTGCTTTAAGAAATGTGTTAGAGGAACCGATTTTGAGAAAACTCATGTAAAATTATGATAAAGCCTAAGTGAATATTCAATAACCTAAGTGAATATTTAAAGATTTGGAAAAGTTTGGATAATAAAACAGTTGGGAATTAAAAAGAATAAAAGAAATGTTATAAGCTTCACTGTTGTAATTATGTTACTAAGAACCTATGAAAATAATTAAAAATTTGGAAATGATATTTGGCAAATGTCGAAAATTTAAAGGAATAAAAGTTATGTTCTAATAGATATGTATAAGAAATAAAATAAATAAAAGAGGAGGGAATATTTATTGTGTTTTTTTTTGCGTAGAAAAGTCAAAGAAGCAACAAAAGGTGCGGGTGAACTTCTACACAAGCACTTCCCGTTTCCTAACTCTAGTGTCGGAGTTAAACAGATGGACAAAATATTATAACTGTAATAATGATAATTTACCGCACTCGCAAACTACTCGCACAGGCACTTCCCCTAATTTCCGTTACACGCGGGAAAGCAAAACTCTCAAGTTCAGTAACAATCAGTATGATCCCATTCTCTGGTGAATGAGACTTACTTCCAGAAAGCAGAGAGAAATTTATTCTGTGAAAATGAATTTTCTCTGCTTTCAGAGCGTGAATCTCATTCTCCTTTTTCTGCTTCAGTATTTACTGATTTTTACTGAACTTCAGAGTTTTGCGTTCCCTCGCGGAGCGGAAAATAGGAGAAGTACCTATGCGGGTAATTTTCGCACAATTTCGCGTTCGCAACGCAAAACTCTCAAGTTCAGAAAAAATCAGTACTTAAGGTGCCTACAGATGATCATATGTCTAAGATTTTTCATCATATATATGACGAAAAAATATGATGAAACATCATGGAAATATGAACGTCTGTAGGCACCTTTACTCGCACAGCGACTTCGCCTCCTTATCTGATATTTACTGGGTAAATTTTTTAAATTTCTTATGTTTGGTCTGTTCCCGTACTAGAAAATTATACTGATATTTACAGAACTTGAGAGTTTTGCCTTCTCGCATGGAACGGAAAATAGGGAAAGTGCCTGTGCGTCATGCAAGAAGTTTTCTCACAATTTTCCCTATTTTCCGTTCCATGCGAGAAGGCAAAACTCTCAAGTTCTGTAAATATCAGTATAATTTTCTAGTACGGGAACAGACCAAACATAAGAAATTTAAAAAATTTACCCAGTAAATATCAGATAAGGAGTTTCGTGGGAACGCGAAACTCTCTTGCTCAGTAAAAATCAGTACTTACTTTGTGACATCCCAGGACGCTGAGTTAATACGTAAATGCAAACATATAATATGGGATGAATCAACTATGGCCTCAGGGGTTGCCCTGAAAGCTGTTGACAAATTATTAAATGAAATAATGAGGAATGATCGCCCCTTTGGAGGTCAACCCATAAAAGGATATAGTTTTCATTCTTAGGATAGACTTGGCACCGGTAAATCGTGATTCGCCTTTCCTTTAGACAATATCCAATTATATTGGCTTTTGCCATGACCATCAATAAGGCACACGGACAAACCCTTGAAAAAGTTGGATTGTTCTTACCAGAGCCTGTATTTGCATATGGCCAATTATTTGTAGCGCTGTCAAGAGTACGAAAATCTTCGTGTGTTAAAATCAAAATATTAAATGGACCAGATCAAGGCAACCTCACACCTGGATCTGAAGCAGTCTTCACACGAAACATTGTGTAAAAGGAAATATTTTCCAAATACGGACGGATTTATAAAACTTATAAAAATTAAAGTTAAATTAATGTAACTTAGTTCAATCCCAAGAAAATATAAAAAGAGAATTATGCGGCAACATGCGAAAAGGCGTCCCCGTCCCTTGCCCTGGGAGATAGCGTCGCTTTCTGCCAACGTTTTCGCGAAAACTTCTTATACATATTAGTTACATATAATAATAATGAATGCACGGGACGCATAATAAATCTGAAAATCCCAGTGCATCAAAGTTCCAACCTGATATTTAACATCGAACATCATGAATTCAACAAAGTTGACGTTTTTATGATAAATATCCATCCCTTTTCTTGCCCGTATTACGGGCCTTTTTCTCTAGTTAAACAATATAATCAAAACACTGGAGAACCTCGACAAATTGGATCATTGTAATACTGAAGAGGATGAATCAACTCGAGCTATCTCTAGACCCTTCAATGATATATTCTATATTATAGAGGGATATGCTTTGTGTTCCACTGATGCGACTACCCATAAAATTAAGGTAGACTTTAATCACTTCCTGTGTAGGGAATCCTCTATTAATAATAAATACACTATGGGAAACTATACACTATATACACAGGTAAACACTGTAAAAAAACTTACTCGTGTCAGGGCTCAGTTTGTCAAATATTTATGTGTAGCAGGCTATCATTGTTAATGTTAAGGAAATCACTTAATTGTAAATTAGATGAAGCTTGTTATTAACGTACAAAGTAGTGTTTAAATATTGTTATAAAAATAATAATATAATTATTTAAATTAATATTTGTGTTTTTGTGATTTAAAAACATGTTTGGGAATAAGACCCAACACCCTGTATACACTAAACCGTCCCGATTGCCAGAGGCAAACCGTAAATATGTGGCTGTTGAAGCTCTCCTCACCTAGACGATTTCCTGCGTTTTAACGAGATTATGGTAGGAGGCGCGTTTGTTCTACCCGAAATAAATGGCCAACTGTACCAACTCAGGACATAAAAATATTTTACCACCCTCGATCTAGCCAGTGGATTCCAACAGATAAAAGTGGACGACAGGTATCGGGCCTCAGCACGCGTTAAAGACATTATGAATACAATAGAATAACACTCGGTTTGACATGAGCTCCCGCTACATTAAAAAAAACCATCAACAATATCTTGTTTTGGATTACAAGAAATTCACTTCCTCATTCACATGGACGACATAGTCATTAATGCTATAATTTATCCCAAGCCAATAACTCGCTCATTGCTTTGTTCCAACGATTACGAGTTTTCAAACTCAAAATTTCAGGAAGAAAAGTGCCATCCTTCGGACAGAAATTATGTGTCTGGGACATTTAATTACTGATTACAATGCCGAACCAGATCCAGAAAAGATAGCAGCAGCTTAAATATTTCCAAAACCAAAAGACGCGAAGGATATCAAAACTTTCCTCGGACTTATCAGGTAATATCGACACCGCATCCCAAATATTCCCCCCGTTTCAAAGAAGGGCATGCCCTTCAAATTTGATGCCCGCCGTGATGAAGCCTTCACAAATGCTAAGGAAAAACTTAATCTTAAGGAAAGGAGAATCCATTTCGAAAAATATGATTATACAATATGCCACAACGCAGGAAAACTTAATACAAACGCCGATGTTCTAAGGAGGGTGACACCAGACTCACGAGACGAAACTATCGATGAAAAACACCCAAAAAACAAACCCAACCTAAGGATACTGCTTTTGTATTTGCCGTAAAAACAAGTCAGGCCCCAGCCACAAAAGAACCGGATCAAAATACGAAAACGAACCCCAATGTATCGAACGCTAAATCACTAAAGATATAGTACATCACTTACCATAATCGAAACTAACGACTTTCTTTTAATGTCCAAACTTGTTCGTACAAAATTCTTTATCTGACCCTCAAGAGACACTAATCTTGAAAGACGTTTAGCCGCCGTATTAAGTACCGATACGGTCAAATCAACTTTTTCCACGAGCCCAAAATATTTACCCTCAAATAATCCGATATTATTATCAAAAGAGTAAATAACCCCTTGCGTATTCTTCAGGACGAGGAAAATCTCAAAATGATCTTCTCTTAATTCGTTGCCTTTGCCATGCAGAGAAATCTGAAGGCTTTGTGCATAAGTATTCCAAAATTGGAACAACAGTCCCTAAGGACACAGGAGGACAGAATCCGTTCTACAACTTATTCTCAAATCAACACCTTATTCCCTGCCGAAAATTAGGGACTTGGACGACACAATGGAAAGGGCGCAAATTATTATAGACTTCCACTTGTTATAAAGGATTATTTCGAACCTTGAAAACAATAAAAAACGCTATTATAGGGAAACATTAACTAAAGCTGTTATAACTGTCATGAGAATTTGCAAACTGTGCCAGATAAAAAAAGTATCGGGAAACCCTAAGATCCCTATGAAAATATCTCCAATGAGTTCCAAGCATTTCGAAAGAGTTAACTTAAACGTTCTAGAGCCACGGCCAACTCCTTCCTAGGTAATAAATACCTTTTCACCTTCTAGGACGACATAACAAAATTTTCTGAAGCTACTCCTATCGGAAATGCAGAATCAACCACCATCGCTGAAGCGTTTACTACTACTATAATATGTAGAAACCTGACACCTGAGCTCACCTTGACCAATCAATGAGCGAAGCTAATTGCAGGAATGTTCCAAGAAGTTTCAAAACTCCTTAGGCTCAAAGGGTTGCAAACAACTCCTTACCACCCACAGCGCTAGAGAGCCCTAAAGAAAAGCCACCGAATTCTAGTTGAGTACCTCCAATCTTACGCGGAAAAGGGTCCCATATTTTGGACACTTGGGCTCCCTGCGCCATGTTCTTATACAACACTGCTCCCCAATCACGAACTTAATAATTATTCTCCACAGAAATTTCCTTACAGATATCGCGCGGAAATTTCAAATCGTCTGAGATTTTTCTCTGACACAACTACGATAATTATGCTCACGAACTCAAAGAACGACTCCGGCACTGTTATCAAATTGCTAGACGCACCACGATGTACGATGAAGAGTGATGCAATCGATACTACCACCAAATAGTATATTGACGTGAAAACGTCTTTCTTCTCGTTGAGTATGTACATTGGGAGCCAGTCCAACATTCTTGTGTTACAAAAAACCGTCATTTTTCGCTTATAACTACGAAGCTGATAACGCGATAACAACGATTGAGGTCACAGTGGATGGAACATTTTTGCACGTATTTATTGTTTGGCACTTGTTTTTCCCATGACGTCATCGGGCTAGTGCAAGCGACCACATGTGATTGTTTTTAGCGTTGTGTAAGGATATTTATGAGTGTATCGTGAGAGCGCATTAAGCTAGGACGTTGATTACGGCATCATTGTCAAAACCATGAAAAGAGCTACCAGGACCTAAAGCGAAACATTAAAAACATTGTCCGAAATATATGCAAAAATCGGTATGAATTTGAATATGTAAAAAATGTGGAAGATATCGTTTCATATGAGGCGTAAATATGCACCGAATTGTAAAAAACACAAATCGGGAAAAACTCGCGTCAAGCCGAATACTAAAAACCAAAAATGTTCTGTGTTGAGCAAGTTAAAGATCTACGGTGGCATCGAAGAAGAAATAAAAAAACGGCGGAAAAAAATTAACTTGTGATCTATCTAATAAATGGTTTGATAATGAAAGTACATACTATAACGAAAATTTTTTTGTAATTATTTTGACGTTAAATCGTCTTTTCGCTCGTTACGTACAATGAGAGCCAGTCAAACTTTCTTGCGGTACAATTTACTGTCAGGTTTCAATCGTCCATAGCTATGAGGCTAATAATGCGATAACAACTGTTGAGATCACAATGGATACAAAATTTTTGTACGTGATTATCGTATGGCATAAGTTTTGCGCGTGACGTCATCGGGCTAGTTCACTTACGCATGATTGTTGTTAAAAGGCGTTGCGTAAAATTATAAATAAGTGTAGCGTGAGAACGCGATCATGTAGGACATTCATTCGGGTGTCATTGTAAGAAGTTTGAGAAAAGCTACGAGGACCTGAAGTAAAACAATAAAAATAGTTGCTGAAATATTTGTAAAAATCAGTATTAAGTTGAGAATTGGAAAAACAATTAAAAATATCGGCTCATGTCGGTCGTAGATATGGGCCGAATTGAATAAAACGTAAATCAAAGAGAGCTTGCAGCAAATCGTATTCAAAAAATCCTAAAGTGCCTAGTGCCGAGTAAATGTCAAAGCTACGGCAGGATCAAAGGAAATATGAAAAAAGGCGGAAACAATAAACTTGTGATTCATATTTTCTGTTACCGCACCACTCTACATAACCATTGTATATGAGACATTGATTTAAGTACATACTTACGAAAAACACTTATTATAATTTAATCCCCAAGTTTTCACGGAAAATCTACGGCGCGGACCATGACTGAGCCTTTCGTTTTTTAGTCCTTCTTAACCCATTTATGCCCAGAACTCTTGATATCTGATTTTCTAAATTTTGTCTTTGGAAATTTGTTTAAAGTTGTTAATAAAAAAAGGAAAAAATATTGAACAAAATTATACATCTGTGGTTCTCAAAATATGGGCGGGGTCGTTAACGACATTTAAGGAAATTAAAAAACAAATTTAAAAATATAATTATTTATTTATTGAATATAATTAGAAATACATATAATTAGAATACTCCTTAAAACATTGATCATGCAGTGGAACATCACAAGTATCGCGTAGTTTTACGGTCTTATTTTGGCACATGCGACATCTTCTGCGATTTTGAGCGGTAACTACCAAATGTTGTTTAGACGTAGATAGTTCTGGAACGAGGGCAGAACTTGGTCCAGGTAGATTTTTTGGTTTACCATAGTTTGATGGTAAGTACCTAGCTATCAGCCTACGAAATTCCAAATGATCCATTTTGTTGCCAAATTGTCGTGCAAGTGTCCAAGCGTTGACTGCGCATATATCCAGCATCCACAACCAAATTGGAAAATACCACTTTTTGCCTCTAATATTAATTCTGTAATTTGAAATGTTGTTTTCCAACAAATCAACTCCACCCATATATTTATTATATTGGGAAATGAGAAATGGCTGGTTTATTTCAGTTCTGCGTTTTTCTTGGACTGAGTATCTGCTTGCTTGCTGAATAGGATTTGTACCATATTCAAGACACGACTATCTTTCCATCTTATAGCAACAATATTGTTATCTTTATCAAAAGCAGAGCAGTAATATTTCCCAGCTTTCTTCATCATTACTTTTTTGTCCTCCAAATGACATTTTTCAGTCCTATTTTCTCGAACAGTTCCTGTCCCGATGAACCCAGAATTTCCAAGTGAAGATAACAATTTTGTACTTGTAAAAAAATTGTCAATGAAAACTTCATAATACCAAATTTGTTTTTTAAAATCTGTGAAAAATTTAATACGACTGCTTCTCCAAGTCCGAAATTATCTTCGCCGTGTGACTTAGATTTTTTGCCTTGGTATACGTAAAAATTCAAGCAATAACCATTAGGAAGTGTCATAGTCCACGCTTTGTAGCCAAATCCAATGGGCTTGCCGCGAATAAATTGCTTACACCCATTTCGTCCAAAATATGGAATCATTGATTCATCAATCGAAATTTTATTCTGAATCGAAGCATAACACAAAAATTTCGAATTCAATTTTTCAATAAGAGGTCTGACTTTGGCTAATTTATCATCTACTGAGAGCGCACTGTTGTCCGCAATATGGAAAAAACGAAATATTTGCACAAACCTATTCCGCCTCATTGATTTTGAGACTAAAATATTTTTTGTGTCTTCAGCGTTTTCCCAGTACATTCTGCGTCTTGGTAATGGCACATATCCACTCAAAATTAGAATTCCCAAGAAAACGTAAAATGCATCTTTGTATTGAGAAATATTGTGATTCTTGGAATCGGCATACACTTTTGCCTCTTTTAACAAATGTTCCACAATGTCTCGACTCATAAACAAATTGAAAAATTCAATAGGATGATTTTCCGGAGCAAGTGCGAGGACGGGCAGCAATGACAACAATTATTCTGACGGCATGTCGGGTATATGTGTTACCTTTTCCCATTTGCGTAACGCTTTATTTGATTTGCGTCTCGGTGGCTTAGCTTCAAAGTCAGCTTCTTCAGATAATGGTTGTTTTGGATCGTCATCAAATCGAATCTCAGCCAAGGTTTTCATTTGACCATGGTTTAGTTTATCAGGATCATTACAATCTTCTTCTCCAGAATCAGCATCTGTGTCATTACCGTCATCAATTGGTGGCAAAATAATAATTTCATCAGGCAAGTCTTCTCCACGCTCGATTTTTTCAATTTCTTCCAAAAGTTCTGCTGTTGTCAGCGGCTTTTTCCTAAAATTATAATTTTATTGAACTTCTCTCATATGTCCAATGGGTCGTTATCGACGCATGTAAAAAAATCGCTAATTTTCATCGTATGGTATATAATTTTTTTACAAAAACATACTATCTATGGCAAATTTGATTTATTTTCCTTATTTGGTGATACTATTTTGGCAATTTTATTAAAAATATTTTGTACTTACCACTAATTCAAAGAAGCCATGATGGAGAACTAAAATACTTGAATTTGAAACATACTTTTAAAATACTGATAAGTACTCTTTACGCGTCAACATGATAAGACGTTTGTTTGAAAATAGTAAGTCGATAAAAACACCCTTCATAACGTAACACCCAATAATATTTATTTTCTCAAGTGGGTCGATAACGACCCGTTGGGCATATATGGGTTAATTTTTGTCTTAATTTAGTTGATATTGTTTTTTGCTTTTTGCTCCTACGTCTCGGGCCCTTTTGGTGTTGACTGAATTTGTCCAGCTTCTCCATGGAAGGCGATTCTTCTATTTCCGGTTTTTCGAATTGAAGTTGTTGAAATAGTTGGTCTGTTTCTCGGAGTATGGATTCGAATTGCATTTGTTGGTACAGCTGGTATGCTTCTTGCAGGATGTTGTCCCACTCGGCTTTCGTTAGTCTCAAATCATTCACGTTCTGGTTCACTGTAGATCTGGTAATTAGGAATAATGTCATTGTAAATGCGTGGACTATAGAGTTCTGTTGGGGTTATCGTGTGTGGGGACGTAGGTTCTAATTTTAGTTAAATAGTTTCAATCGATTGCTATGTACGCGGCGTTTACGATTGCCTATCATGATGGTGCTGTTTACTGGACTATTTATATATACCACTTTATACGGTCCTACACAATGCTGTGTCAATTTATCTTTTCAAGCCCCGTTTTGTAGCAATACTTGGTCCCCGAGGTGTATTTTTAAGGGGTTAGCCTTTTGGTCATTAGTATTCTTTGGACTGGATCTTACTCTCTTCCAAATTCCTTCGTGCGGTTTGATATGCTCTGTGGAGTTTGTTTCTTAGTTGCAGGAAATAGTTCTCGTGATCGAATACTGGTTGGGGAGCTTTCTTCAAATTGTTGGGAAGAGGGGCGGAGAAGCCGTATAAGCAATCCATAGGCGTTAATTTTGTGGTTTAGTTTTTTTGGTATCCTGTACCGACTTACTATTTCCTCCACAAAAGCATGTGCCACAGTTTTCGCCTCCATATTTGGAAGTGGTCTTACATCCATGAAGCGAGTCAAATCGTCTTCGAAGCTTAGGATATACTTGTTACCGTGTGGTGTTTGTGGTAGCGGTCCCACGATGTCCATGTAGACCTTATCGAATGGCAATTTGGCTGTATCTGTTACGAACATTGGTTCCTTGTGCTCCCTGCTAAGCTTATTCAACTGGCATTTCTTGCATTTTCGTATATATTTCTTGATATCTTTCAACATTCCCTTCCAGTAGAACTCTCTCTTCAGGCGGTGATACGTCTTGAATACTCCTTGATGGCCTCCTAGGGATGCATCATGACAGTCTCGTAGCATGGTTTCTATTTTTTGAGGGTCCTTTAATACTGTTATATGTGTCTTCTCTCGTTCAGGTGCTTTGCTCGGTGATGCATGCTCGGGAATTTCACTTGTGGCTGAACCTTTTGCTTCCATTTCTTCCAATTTTTCATTTTGTTCCCTCGCTTGTTTCCGCGGGGTTACTAGCACGTCATAGGGGATCCTACTTAAGGCGTCTGTATTGTTATTTTTGCGTTCCTCCTTGTATTCTATCTCGAACGTGCAGTCGGATAGTTTGTGCCATAAGCGTAAAATCCTACTTGTTGGATCCTTGATTCTTAAAGCTCCTCTTAGTGGTTTGTGGTCGGTAAATACTTTGAATGGTCATCCGTACAGGTAGCATCTGAAGTTCTTAACTGCCCATACTATGGCCAAGAGTTCCCGTTCCTTTGTAGCTGTTTGTGTAACGGAACCGAAAATTTAACAAAATCAAAATTGTGTCCCATCGCCGAAATTTTAGTATACCCCTCTTTCCCCTTATTTCTATGATCCCTTCCCAATATTAATATCAAACTAGTGTACATCAACTAGCAGACACATTTCGCTCTCAGAGCGCATAAAATGTGCCAACGTGATATATGGCACCGAGAAATCTTGATTGTCTGTGAGTATGCGACATATCATAACATTCCAATGTTGGCTTAGTTATGATTAGTGGTGTCTGTTTAGTGAAATTATTCAGCTACTCATGTTTTCTGCTTTTCAGGTTTACTTATCCGGCGTATCATAACAAGAGTATGTGCCAATATCAGAGCTTCATAATTGTGTCTTTCAAATTTAATGAATAATAAATCATAATCTTTTATCCAAATGATTCTACGGAACAGCAACATTTGGGATGTTTTTCCAGAATTATGTAATTTTGGGTATTCACATTTGGAGCGCTTCGAGAGCCTGTTCCTAATATAAAACAACGCTCCCTGGCCCGTATGCCATACTTCTTTCGCGTTCGTGGGAAACTGATGCATTTCCGTTTTGTGTTTGCAGGTTATGACAGTGTTGGTCCCGCGTGGGCTGGTTTACACACATATCGCTTACTTTTTAAGAATAAACCGGCTCAACAATTATGTGGCGGCAATGCCTTTCTGTGGAAGCAAACCACACAGAGTTTTAATAAAAACTAAACAATATATTTAAATTACTTTGTAGACAGATAATTGTTCGCTTCTCCTGGTATGCACCCGTCGTTGTCGTAACTCATCACTAGCGAGACTACTACTTCGCCGTGCTGCCATTTAGCAAGTCTGTAAGTTACTTTTAGCAGTGCTATCACGTAGCAAATTTGTGAGTTTCGTGCGGCAGCGTTGCCATGCGGCAGATTTGTGGGTTTCTCTCGCCTGGTGATGGTAACTGGTGGTTGCTGGCGACGATGAGTAACTCATATGGTCGATGCTATTTTATCGACACCGTGGTCTTTTCTACTCTATCGACGCCCTAATCGTTGCTACTTTATCGACGGCACGCAGTGGTGTGACGTTTGTTCGTGCATGGTTTGATCGGCGTACTGGGTATGTATACCGTTGATATTTACTGCTAAATATCTTTTTCTTTTTAGAGAATTAGCGGATCATCACAAAATGCGTGTATTAAACATTTGA